>CM021107.1:633421768-634058165 GCA_007115665.2 Sequoiadendron giganteum
GGGAAGGAGAAGACCTGAGAGAGTGGGAGAGAGATAGAGGGAGTGAGAGAGAGAGGGAGAGAGACAAACTGGGAGAGAGATAGAGTGAGTAAGAGAGAGAAGGAGTGGGAGAGAGAGAGAGGGAGAGACATAGAGATGAAGAGAGAGAGTGAGAGAGAGGGAGGGAGAGGGGGTGGGAGGGAGAAACTTAAGAGAGAGGGAGAGGGAGAGAGGGTGGGAGGGAGACACCCGAGAGAGAAGGAGAGGGAGACAAAGTGGGAGAGAGGGGGTGGGAAGGAGATACCTAAGAGAGTAGGAGAGAGAGGGAGTGAGAGATAGAGGGATGGGCGAGATACAAGGAGTGAGAGAGAGAGAAAGAGAGAGACTTGAGAGATGGAGAGGGGGTGGGAGGGAGAGGGAGTACTCGGGATAGAGGGATTCGAGAGAGATGGAGGGGGTGGGGGGAGATACATGAGATAGAGGGAGAGAGAGAGAGTGGGAGGGGGTGGGAGGGAGATATTTGAGAGAGAGGGAGAGAGATAGAGGGAGTGAGAGAGAGAGAGAGGATGTGGGAGAGATATAGAGGGAGTGAGTGAGAGAGACGAAGAGAGGCCTGATAGAGGGAGAGGGGGCAGAAGGGAGAGACTTAAGAAACAAAGAGGGAGGGAGAGACTTGAGAGAGAGAGAGAGGGAGAGAGAGTGGGAGAGAGATAGAGGGCATGAGAGAGAGAGGGACTTGAGAGGTGGTGGGAGGGAGATGCTTGAGAGAGATGGAGAGGTAGATAGAGACAGATAAAGGGAGTGGGACAGGGAGGGAGTGGAAGAGAGATAGAGGGCATGAGAGAGAGAGGGACTTGAGAGGTGGTGGGAGGGAGATACTTGAGAGAGATGGAGAGGTAGATAGAGACAGATAAAGGGAGTGGGACAGGGAGGGAGTGGAAGAGAGATAGAGGGAGTGACTATGAGAGGGAGAGGGGGTAGGAGGGGAGACTTGACAAAGAGAGAGAGGGAGAGGGGTAGGACATAGATACTTGAGAGAGAGAGAGAGGGAGAGAGATAGAGTGGGAGAGAGTGAGAGAGAGGGAGAGAGAGGGAGTAGGAGAGAGATAGAGGGGGGATGGAGATACCTGAGAGAGATTGAGAGAGAGAGGGAGAGAGATAGAGTGAGTGAAAAAGAGGGAATGGGAGAGAGATAGAGGGAGTGAGTGAGTGACATACCTAAGAGAGGGAGAGGGGGTAGGAGGGAGAGACTTGAGAGAGAGAGATAAAGAGAGAAAGATAACAACCTAAGAGAGGGTGATGGAGTGAGAGAGATAAAAAGACCAAAGAGGGAGAGAGAGAGAGGGAGAGTGAGAAAGGGGGTTGGAGTGAGATAGATTTATTTAGGTACCTATGTGGGAGGGAAAGAGACTCGACAAAGGGGATTGGACTAAGAGAGTAGTCTAGGTCATGTGGGAGGGAGTGAGACCTAAGAGATAGAGACTTCAGAGGGATAAAGAGTTATCTAGTTACGGTAACGAGTTAGAGAAGGTATGAAAGGTAAAACCTCGACTATCCATCTACGATCATAAACTGTGCACTCTAAGCATTATCAAAGTTATTCACCAAAGAGGGGAAATTCTAGTTTTGTGCAAAGCAGGCCATTTGGTGCTCACCAAATGGCCTGCTTTGGACGTGTTATTTAACAGGATTTGCTAAATTTTCTCAGATTTTCCTCTGTGCTCCATGAATCATTTGCACGTCTTTCAATGAAAGTTTATAAAATAACCGTGATAGCGTTAACCTCTCTCTTAGCTATCTAAATATATATAAAAAAATTTATTTTGATTTAGTTAAGGTTTTGATCTAGGGCTTCTATTGTAAATGCCTCCATTTTTGGTCAAAAACCAACATGTACTAGTTTTAAGATAAATTTTTACCCGTTTATCGAAACGTGAAACAAATTATATTTTTTGAAACTAGACTCCATTCTACACATGATGAAAAAAATAATAATCAATTTTCGAGTAGTTTGCAAAAAATTTAGGGGGGAGCACACTCAAATTTCAGTTTTTCAAGATGTGTTCACTTTGAAAATTCATAAAATATTATATATTCATTAAAAAAATTATCTGAAAGAACGAGGATAAACTACATGGTGCTAGCTAATTTCTCACTGTTGGGATTTTTGAAATTCTAAAAAAAGGTCAATCAAAAAGGGGGGAGCCCTCAGGCACTATGCTATTTTTTTTGATAAAAACAAGACTTGTTTCCCCCCCCCCCTTTTGAGACCCTTAATCTTCATTAATTTCAAAAAAAAATAGTAGCTTAGAAACTAGACTCAGAGCACTTCAACTTTTGTTCTTTCCGCATCTTGAAATTTTGAGCATAACTATCTTCATTTTCTCGTGCAAATTAGATTTTGCTGATTTAAAAAAAAAGTGGCATCTTAAGAGCCAAAATTGTGTCACAGATTGGTGCACTTACCCCATAATATAGGATTGAAAAAAATGAATTTCATGAAGTTTTGACCAAGTTAAGGTGGTCAGACATACGAGTTTTTATATTTTTTATAAGTTGTAATAAAAAAATCATAATTAATTATTTAATTGGGAAAAATTACAAAAATATATGCATCGCATTGGGACATGAGTCCTCTACTTATATCTAAAATATTATCATTTTATTGTGGTTAGGGTGGTCAAACAGACACCTACCTCTTATTTTTTCCCTGAAATTTGAGTACTACTGCACTGAAATTTCAAATTTTCACCAAATAGATTTTGTTGTAAATGAGGTATCAGATAAATTTACTACTCAAATCAAAGAACGCGAGGAAGAAAATAAAGAAAAGGTTGAGAAAGGTCAAGAAAAACAAGAGCCTCATACTCCTATTCTCAAAAGATTCATAAGACAACGAAATCCAATCTTATCCTTTGGTTTTTTTGAATCTTTCCTTTATGTTTTGCAATTTTCTTTATTTCATCATGTTCCTTCCACTCTTGTTTTTCTCTAGGGTTTAGAATCTTTATATTATTATATTTATGTACTATATTTTATTAATAGTATTATTGTTAACATTAATATTATTGCTAACATTAATGTTAACTATATATATATATATATATAAATTTTAATATTTTATATTTTGTGAATGTTTCTTTATCATTTTTTGAATTTGTTAATGATTCTTTTTATTTTTTATTTTTGAATCTTTTAGAGTGCTTGACGTGAGTGGTTTTAATATTTTTTATGAATTCATTCTTATTATCACTTTTTAGAATCTTTCCTTTTTGAATTGTAATTTTGTTAACTTTAATATTATTGTTAACATTAATGTTAACAATATTATAGATATTAATATTAATATGTTTTAATTTGTGAATGTTTCTATATTATTTTTTGAATTTGTTAATGATTCTTTTTATTTTTTATTTTTTGAATCATTTAGAGTGCTTGACGTGAGTTGTTTTAATATTTTTATTTTTCTGAATTCATTCTTAATATTAGGCTCTTTTTAGAATCTTTCCTTTTTGAATTGTAATTTTATTTATTTTATTGAGTTCCTTCATCTCTTGTTTATCTCTAGGATTTAGAATCTTAATATTTTAATTCTTTATATTATTATATTTTTGAACTATATTTTATTAATATTATATAGTATTATTATTAACATTAATGTTAACATTAATGTTAACAATATTATATATATATATATATATATATATATATATTAATATTAATATTTTATAATTTGTGAATGTTTCTATATTATGTTTTAAAATTGTTAATGATTCTATTTTTTATTTTTTGAATCATTTAGAGTGCTTGATGTGAGTAGTTTTAATATTTTTATTTTTTATGATTTCATTCTTAATATTATGCACTTTTTAGAATCTTTCCTTTTTGAATTGTAATTGTGTTTATTTTATTGAGTTCCTTATCCTCGAACCTTGTGCCTCCCCCTTGTGCTCTCTTTTTAACCAAGCTTGGTCTGCAACAATTCATTTTTCCTTCAGCTCTCTTTCATCCTGATGATGGATCACATAGTGTGATTCGAAACGTTGATGATGAAAAATTAACAACACAATCTAATCCAGAAAACAAATTCAGATAGGTATAACCCACCTGATTTTCATCGTATTTTTTCTTTGTTGTGTACTGAATATGAGCCTAGATCTTTCAGGGAGGCTCCCTCTTCAGAGGAAAATGAGTCTTAGTTGCAGGACATGCAAGATGAGATGATGGATTTGGATAATTGTAACACTTGGGATCTTGTTAGTTTTCCCAAAGGAAGAAAGCCCATCAAATGTAAATGGGTATTTAAAAAGAAATTTGGAGTAGATGGTTAATTAGAGTGGTACAAAGCTAGATTAGTGGCTAAGGGCTACTCCTAGAGAGAGGGAGTTGATTTTGGTGAAATTTTCTCTCTTGTCGCTAAATTAACTTCTATTAGATTCTTATTATCAGTTGTTGTTGCTTGTGATTTTGAGATAGAGAAAATGTAATGGATGTTAAAACTACTCTCTTGCATGGGGATCTTAAGAAGGAGATTTATATGTGACAACTTGGTGGTTTTGTTGTGAAGGGAAAAGAAAATTTGATTTGCAGGTTAAAGAGATCTTTGTATGGTTTGAAACAGTCACCCAGGATGTGGTATCAGAAGTTTGATGCTTTTGCATTAAATTTGGGTTTTCTTGAGAGCGAAGAGGATCATTCTATGTACATTAAGGTTATTGATGATCAAATCTTAATTATTATCTTGTATGTTGATGATATGTTGTTTATTAACTTAATAGCAAGGTGAGTATTAGTGAGCTCAAGATATACCTTTCTGGAACATTTGATATGAAGGACTTAGGGGCTACAAAATACATTCTTGGGATGTAAATCAATAGGGATCAAAATCACATAAAGCTTTGGTTAAGCCAGAGTAAGTATGTTGATACCATCTTGCAGAGGTTTAATATGCATAACTGTAAGCCAATTTGTATTCCATTTTTGGTTGGTACTAAGTTGAGCTTAGATATGTGTCCTAATACTGATGATGATCTTGAGGATATGTCTAATGTTCCTTATACTAATGTTGTTGGTAGTTTGATGTATGCAATGGTTTGCACTAGACCAAATATAGCCCAAGTAGTGGAAGTTCTAAGTAGGTTTATGTCTAACCCAGGTAAAGAGCATTGGAATTTTGTTAAGAGGGTATTTAGATATTTGTGAGGTACTTCTGATTACCGTTTGCTTTATAATGGTACTAATAATGTGGTCAAGCCATTGGACATACATGGATTTTTTGATGAATATTAGACAGGTGACTTGGATAGTCGAAGGTCCATCGGTGGCCATGTGTTTACTCTATTTGGAGGAGTAGTGAGTTGGATGAGTAAAAGGCAACCTATGATTGTTTTATCTACTACTGAAGCATAGTATATGGTTGTGAATCATGTCTCTAAGGAGATAATTTGGTTACAAATATTATGCACATGTATTGGTTTTGATTGCAAAATTATTCTGATTAATTGTGATAGTCAAAGTGTAATTCATTTAGCTAAGAATCCAATGTATCATGCACAAACTAAACAAGTGGATATTCAGTATCATTTTGTTTGTGAATTGAATTTTAATGGTCAGATTGAGTTTAAGAATATTGAAACATAGGAGAATGTTGCAGATATTCTTACAAAACTTGTGAGCACAAATAAATTTACTTGGTGCAAGAAGGGCATGGGAAGGAAGGCCATGGGCCTTGTTACTTATGCTTAGTTGGTTTATGTTTTCCTATGGGTGTATTTACAATGTATAATTGCAAGTGGGAGAATGTTGGGATAAAGATGCCATCAACCTTGTAAATATTTTATAATTTAATTACTCCTAATATTGTTTGTAATTCACTCATAAGGGATAGAAGGTTTCACCAACAGTGGTAATTAATTTTTTATTGACACTACTAATTATTGTTTTACTGACAGGGAGTTCCTAAGTTACTTTTACTGGATAGTTGTCATTGTAATAGTAAAATGGTTAATTAAGATATTCTAGGTGCCCACCTTGGGAATATTGCATTATTACATGTTATGACACTTTTCATAAGTTGTAAGAGCATCTATGATAGTTATGACACTTGTCATAAGATTCTATGATGGCTATGACAACATCTATGATGGAATATTTTCTATCTCGGTCCCTAGGTGCCCATGCATGAAAGATGTTTTATGACAACTATAAGAGGAGTTGTAAGAGGTCATTATGAGTTGCATTTGATGATTCCAAGGTGGTGGCATGAGGATATGTCCAATTTGGATTCCATTCTTCATCTATTGCATTCTTCTTTATAACAAGTATTTGGAGTTGAAGCTTGGGGTGTGATTCTTCATCAAGTTTTCTTTGCAGGGGTTATGTTGTCAGATTGAAGGTTGAAGAGGAGTTAGAGTGGATCCATTTTAAACATATTTTTTATTAATACAAGCTATTAATCTCTTCTATCCCGAAAGGGTTTCTTCATGTTAAACACCATGTTATGTGTTCAACTTTCATTCTTGTATTTATGTGTTGTTGATTTAAAATCCACACATGTTAAGACTATTAGATTTTATTTACAGTTATTTTAAGCTTCTATTATTGATGTTCACCTATCATTTTCTAACAACACTTGTGATACATGACAACATCTACACCACATGTTCATGGTAAATAATTGGTGTCATACAAATCCAACATCAAGATAATCCTAGCCACATGAGAATCATGCCATTTGAGTATGAAACTTGTCGACATATCATGGAAGACATAGCTAATAGCCTATTATATACATACACTTGATTGTGTATTATATAAATTAGTATGCCAACTAATGAGTATGTCACATCAATCAACCTAGCTTGGTTGTACACAAAGTTGCGTTCATAAATTAAGTGGATGCATTCTTCCTATGTGATTGAAATATAGAAAAATAGGTTCTTTCTATTATAATGGGGGGTTCACCAATAATTTACTAAAAAGAAAAAAAGAAAAATGGGGTGTAATGAACCTATCTATGATCTATTTCATTAGGAAAAAGAGATCTCTTAAGCCAAGGTTGAATTTCAACCCTTAGGTGAGTCAACCTTGAAGGAGATTGTGTTGTTTTCCTTATGATATAGGACGAGGTAAGTCTACTGAAACAACACTTTTGGGAGAAAGACTAAAAATAGTAAATATACCCAAAAATTCAAAGCGACACTTGAAATTACAAGATTAAACCTTAATCTAATGGAACCTACAACTTTTTGGTAGACATGCAAAGGTTAAGTATTTTTGTACCTTTCACAAAAATGTTGTTGTTGAGTGTCCTTTGGGACTCATTTGCCCAAGGGCGAACGGGTCTTGCTACAAGGGTTTAAAATATGCTTTCGCAGTCCTTTGGTCCTATGTCTACACTCTCGATTCCTCCAGGTATCACAGTTGAAAGTTAAAAAATAAATTCTTAAAGTGAGTTTTTGTGGCTTAACGACAACTTTGACAACTTTTGCAACTTTTACAACTTTTCCAATTTTGCTCCTTAGATAGATCTTAAATCCTTCTTCAACCTAGGATTTATAAAACACACAAGAGGGAAAAATTGTTTGTTTTTGGTGAATGGGGGTTTGTCTTCGTCAAACCCCATTTTGGTAATTAAACCTTGAATTGAAACATGAAAGGGATGATGAATGAACAAGTGTTATGTTGCAACTCACAAAACCCTTGATTTGAACCCTTGAAGGACTGAAACTTAGTAGATCTCTCCAAGGTCTTGATATTGCATGAGATGGCTTGATTGATGATGTGATCTTGATGCTTGAATCTTGATTTGAAACTTGAAACCTACATCACAATGTTAGCTCCAAAAACATGCATGATGCTTAATAACTTCGACATGATGCTTGAGATCTTGATTGCTGCAACAAATGCTTGAGAAATTTTCTCTTGAACACCTTTGATAATAATCTTTTCTCTTGTGAAATTTGAATATGAGATCTAGGATTTGAAATGATGAAAAGACATTGCTTTTATAGGTAATATTATAATTTCTCAAAAATTAAACATTACAAGCCAACACTTAAAACTTGAATTTAAGACTTTAAGATGCTGCCAAAAACATGTTTAAAATTTGAATTTGTGATTTTAAGGGGGACCCATTTGCCCAAGGGAAAATGGGTCCCGACCTAAATTATCAGGATCTATTCTTTTTTGGGTGTTAAAAATGATAAATGCATTAATTAAATCATAATTCCTCTTTTGAAAATTGCAATTAATTAGGCTTGTAGATGCAAAATTTAGGCAAATAGAGGCTTAATTAATTCCAATTAATCAAGGGACCCAAACATAGTGTGAAAATGTGAAGGAGTACATTTTTCGACACTACAGTGATCATAGGAACCCATGTTCTTACCATCACTTTTGTGATATATTGTACATTAACACAATATCAATGAATGAATGACAACATTCTTCACATTATTTGTATATTTTTTATTTCATTGCTTGTTGTTTCTTTAAATATTTAGCATAATAATAGCCTCATAGACATAAAGCTATTGTTACTAACACTAATTCAAAACCTCATTTCTATGCATAAGGTTGTACTTCGATCTTACATAAAAATCATATCACTTTTGTGAGAGTACAAATGACCCTCTTGTTTTATAAATTAAATTTAAAAATGAGTCTAGTTATTATTCATTATGTATTCTTTTTTGAATTCGTTTCTTATGTTTTATTTATTTATTTTACTTCTAAATGATAATGTTTAGGTTTAAATTGGTCAACCTTATTTTATTTTTCTTTTCATTTGATTCACCTTATGGTTCAATTCAAGAATGTTCACAAAGGAATAAGAGGGTTAATTGACCTACTCAGGAGGCAAAGGAACTTATACAATTCAAGCATTACTAGTAGTGGTAGATAAACTCTCAATTTGGGTGGAGTAACCAAAGTGACTCGACCTTCAATTAGTCAAAATAGGTTACTGAGTGTGAGGATCATTTCCAAAATAGGTTGTCAAATCCGCCTTTTGTTGCACCCCGAGCACATGCAAAACTCATCCACTTTCTCACACAATTATCATTACCTAAATAGTCCAATTAACATATAGATATACCATATCAAAATCAAATAACACCATTAAATTGATAAACATAGATTATTTAATAATTGTTTCAAATGATAATTTAAAGTTTTGAAGTTTATTATATAAATAACCCAATAAAGAGCAAACAGGGAGACACGAACCAGATCTTTGTTAGAACCATGCCATCTCAGCCACACAAAAAAAATATCACACGCTTTCTAACATTCCAAGTGGGGTCTACCTCTAACATTCCAAGATTCTTACAGACATTTCTCATGTGTCTTAATTACAAATTCGACACGGACACTGCGTTAGAATCCTTCAAAACTCATTGCATTAAAATTTCATTTCTGTCTATAGTTTGATATGATTTTTCAGAGCTAATACGGATACCCAATTCAATTTGAGTCCATGCTAATTCTCTGTGTTCAGTAACATTAGCAATAATTTCTTGATTCTTTTAAAGGTTTTGCACGGTGATCTTTACGGAGGAAAGGGTAAGATTGCAATGTTAGTACTCCAGAATGTGGCGTTGCCCAAGAACAGTTTGTTTGGTACAATTCAGACAAGACCCACTACAGCATTCAAGGTTACACTCTAGGCCAAACCACGTGAAATGAAAGTTTTGATGTTATATCAATTCATGTTTTACAGGAAAAATTAAAAGAGAAATGAAAGTTTTGATGTTATATAAATTTTACAGTAGAGTAATGGTCAGAGAAACTTTATAAAGGAATATTTTTAGGACCTTCTTTAGCTTGTGGCTGTAACTTGTCATTTATGTGATATCTGTATTTTGCGTGCTATTCACTACAGCGGCATATCCTTAAGATAGGATTTTGTTCAACATGAATACTTCTCTCCTAGTTGCCTTAAATTGAAGGCAGGGGTCACTTGGGCAATTAGTATTGATTCTCCTTAGGTCCCCTCAAACTCAGTGTTTGGTAATGAAGTTCAGACCACAAAACAGGCTGCAGCTGCCAGCTGTCTTTGTCTGGAGTAAACATACTAAATCACTCGCTTTGGATGTATGTAAAAGCTATCTCTTGAATTGTTTGTGATCCCACTCCCTAATTTTGATGGATGACCTGCAAAACCTATTAAACTACTAGTTTGCACTTATTATGAACTCGGTTTTGACGCTAGTCACTGATTTTGATCGGTTATCATAGAGCTTTTTATCTGGGTTTGAGGTGTATGTCTCACACTCTTTTATCAATCAAATTGCTTGGTATTCTCAAAGGCAGTCAATTAGGTATTAGTGTGGAGCTTTGACTAGGAACCCTTATAAATTTTAACTTTAGAGATATATAGCAGAACCTTGTGGCCTGCAAATGTCCATGCAGAATATTATTTGAAACCATCTCATATGTAGATTCTAGTTGCGACATGGATGTAAGTTCAGCCAGTTCCTCCATGAACTGCAACAGGAGTTCCACAAAGTTGGGTCAATGTTTCAGAAAGATTAACCTTACTATTTTGATTTTTTATGATTCATAAAGGCAGCGTGCAATCTTAATTTATGTCCCATGATTCAAATATTTGTCATCCTAAGTAATAAGTAATTGCATACCTTCATTTTTATGGATATTGGGGTTTAAGTTTTAACGTGTAACTATGTCAGTTTCTCCCTAATATGGTGGTAAAGATCTTTTCTCCTAGGGATAAGAAATTATTCTTGTGCATGCAATGCATCCTTGTCAAGCACTACAGATATGACTATCAATAAACCTTTTAGATTTTAACAGGTAAGCATTTAACTGACTTATAGAATGCAAATGTTTCCAGATAAACTAACTCAAATATAAGTAGACCTCCCACAGGAGACCTAACTCCTAGTCTTAAGGCCAATTGATGTTCACAATGGTTCTCTCTTGAAGATGCAGGCTCACTAAGTTTCTTTTCATACTCATTTTATCTTCCATGGCTGATAATGGTAAGAAAAGGTAAAGGAAGAGTAGCATGGAGACAGATAAGATATTGGATCCAGAACATGACAACTATAAAAATATACATCTATTCAATTATTTATACATCTATAGGCACAGAACATAGCGTACGAACAATTTTTTTTTAATGTTTTACTTTTTTTTGCAGTTTTTGCATGTTTTTTCATAACCCTAAAATGAATTGTTCTTTTTGACACTTTAGATTCAGGGCTGGCGAGGTAGACGGTCCACTTCTCACTTCCTTATCTCCATGCTAGATAAAGGCAAGGATAATGGTATACTAAAAAATTTGAAAGTGAAGCATAATCTGCATAGCATGAAACAAAATCCAAGGTACATTCTATATCTTGTTTTGTCTGGAATATTGGCTTTAATCATATGCAGAGAGTATGAGTGAACTTAAAAATATGTGGTGTTATTTCCAATTAATATACTGATAAATATTACATCCTTCTTTCCCAATTAATAATTCAAAACATCATTGGAAGGGAAAAAAAAATTCTTGCATCTTAAAAGAATAAATGTGTCTGGACTCTAGACTCCTAATTCAACATGAATGACTATGTTTGTACTGCTACATAGAGATGTTTGTCATAATGAAAAATCAGAGGGAGTGAGGAGAGAGCGAGTGGCCAAAGGCCATTGCTTTATGAAATCCTTGTACATTAGGGTTCCTTGATGATTACAAGGAAAGACAGAGATAAGAATTCCTTAATAGTTAGAGGGAAAGATATATCAGTATTCCTTAATTCTTAGAAGGAAAGTATGAAACAGATTGAAATGACAATAGTGTGCTCAACTACTTTCCTGCTAGCATCCCAAATTCATTTGTTTCTTTTGTTTTGTGTACTTAATTTTTAACCACCACATGCAAGAGAAAGTAATACATAATTTTATTTGACATTTCTAATGATAAATGGTTTGCAGTGAATCATTTGGGAGGTTTGATAAAGGGTCTGGTCTGGGAGATGGGTCACATGCCCCTGTTCAAGAGGTTCTGGAAGAAGTTCCATCCACCAAGGCCTTTATTTGTGATGATGACTTGACTGAGCAGTTCATTGAACGCAATAAACAGGGAACATTAATAGGTGCAATATCACTTATTACAGGAACGAGCATTGGATCTGGAATTCTTGCTCTTCCTGCGAGTACTGCTCCTGCTGTATGTTAATTAAAAGAGTGAAAGACAACATCCCATTCTCATGAAGAAATTAAGATGTAATTTTTTTTAAAAGATTTAAATTTGTTAAATTGTCTTTGTAGCAGATGTATCTAACATTCTTTGGATTTGGTCATAAGAATAAATTAGCTCCCAAGATTGTATTTTTTTAGTCTCTTAGATCATTCTTCTAGCCAAGCTACCCAGAGTTTGCATCATCTTCAATGAATTCGACATTATTATTTGTTCAGTTGTTCCTCATTGAGGCAATATTTTACACTGAACTGGCAAGAAGGTTCTCTTTGTTCAACACATTCAGGATATGTCTAAGAAATAAAAACAAGGATTTCCTGTAACACCAAATGCCTATGGCTATAAAAATATGTGGTGTCATAATTTTGTTACTTTTGTATTCAGAACAGCATATGATATGTATTATGATTAATGTTATATAAGAAAAATACACACCCTTTTTTCGTTCCCTTGATCCGTTGCAAATTAACATCTAATGGAAGCCTGTCATCTTCTCCTGCTTCAGGGATTTATACCTTCTGCAGTGTCAATGATAATTTGCTGGGGGTTTCTAGTGCTTGAAGCTCTTCTTCTAGCAGAAGTGAATGTAGCTTTGCTGAGACAGCAGGATCCAAGTCACTGCGAGAAGGGCATGTCAGCAGTAATCTCTTTTCGCACCATGGCAGAACAAACATTGGGTAAATGGGGTGGATATGTCTCAACAATCAATTATGTTTTTTTGTCTTACACAATAATGGTTGCTTATATATCAAAGTCGGGTGAGGTTCTGTCCTGCATACTTCAAATACCTGCTTCAATAGCAGGGGCATTGTTTGCATGCATATTTGGCATCCTTGTCTTGGTTGGTGGAACCAGGGCCACAGATAAGGTGAATCAGTTACTTACAGCTTGTTTAATGGGTGAGCTTTCATATCATCTCCTATGGAGGGAATTTAAGCTTCTGTAGTTGACATGACTTTTCATACATGCTAATATTGTCAGAATCTCCTCAACAATTGATATTCAGTTACCTAATCTATGAATCATTTTGAACAGGTGTATTTCTATTTATAGTGGCAGCAACACTCTTTCTTGGAGGTTGGTCAGGGATCAATCATATGGATTGGGACCTGGTGCTGCAGACAATTCCTGTGATTGTATTCTCTCTTGTCTATCATGATCTAATTCCAGGTATTACACAAACACAATTTGATTCCAGGTATTATGATAAATACATTAGGATTCCAGGTGTTACACAAAACACATTTGGATTCCAGCTATTACACAAACACAATTGCTGAGAAGTAAGTATACAGGACTTGTCAAGAGACAATTAACCTAGTTTCATACAGAAATAAATAAAAAATATAGAAATGTCAGGTTAATTTACCAGAGTAACTATTCTTTGCAGTGCTCTGTGCATACTTGGGGGGGGACATATCACGCATCAGGACTTCTATCATTCTTGGAAGTATGGTGCCTTTAGCAGCCTTTCTTGTTTGGGACACTGCTGCTCTTGGGGTTACTCCAGTTTCAGGTGGCAAAGACCCTTTGGATTCTCTTCTAAGGTGGAACTCTTCTTTTCCTGTTGAAATGCTGATTTTATTAATATAGTCAAATGACAACACTTTCACATTGACAATTACTCCAAATTCTTTAGATTGCTGCTCTGCACTTGAAACACATTAATACCAGAGATCATCCTATAAGCGTGGCATGTGATGCATTCTGACTCAATTAAGTAGGGATACACAATTTTTAAACTACCAGAAATTTTTCTTGAGTCCAACCTGCACCTTTGGGGAAACTGATATGGCCCTCTGAAAGATTTCATGGGGGACCCTCCAATTTTTAGTTCCATTTATGGTCATCATTAATCCATTTGATTTTGAAGTAGCTCTTAAGAGACCATTGCCTTAATGTTATATTACTATGAACGAAAGACAAACTTTTCTAGTACCTAAAAGCTTCTTACCTCAAGGGCAAGAATAAAATGGGATCTCTGTCGAAGACAGAGTTTTCCTTCCTGCCTAAGCTATCATTTTTGTAATTAAAATCTGGCCTAATATTAGTTAAGAAAAACAATAATTATAG
Source organism: Sequoiadendron giganteum (assembly GCA_007115665.2). Lineage (NCBI taxonomy): Eukaryota > Viridiplantae > Streptophyta > Pinopsida > Cupressales > Cupressaceae > Sequoiadendron > Sequoiadendron giganteum. The sequence continues at coordinate 633,436,029 of CM021107.1, forward strand.
CCATTTGTGCATAAAAATGGATGGAAGCTATCAGACATTGACAGTAACATTGTGCAAGTAACTTGAAAAATGGGAACAGTCCCATCAGGCTCACACCCCAAGAAATTTGAACCTTAAATGTTTCTAATGGCACACAAGCCTCAAAAGAACTCCCAAACATACACAAATAAAAAAATCATATCAGAAGAGAAATAAAACATGGAGCCACCAAGCCAACTAATCCAACCACATAATGTGGTAGAAGATCATTTGGATTATCATCCCATCCACTCCTCCTTTCAAGAGAACCAAATTTATTAGGTTGGGGTCCTGTCTTGGATGCATCTTAAGTCCCCTAACCCGGTGATATTGGACATTCATGAAATCCATGTGTAACTACCTTTGAGTGTTGCTAAAAGAAATTGTAGGAGCCAATTGAGGAAGTTTTTCTTTTGGGGAAACTCAACAACTTCTCCTTCAAGGGGGATAGGGCTTATTATGGGAGGAGAGACCCTTTTCATGCTCCTTGAGTGGCAGTAAGTGCAAGAGTGGTTCATTTTGTCTTGGTTAATTTAAGACTTTACTTGTCTTTATTTCTTGAACAAGATTCTATACCATGATAATTTGAGAAAAAAGGATTTTTCAACCCATCCTAGTGTTTTCTATGCCAGAACATGATGAAGTCATGGATCACCTTCTTGTAACTACTTCATTGGCTAGGTCCCTATGGCAGCTTTGGTTCTCTGCGTTTTGATTCTTAAACAATTGCCTCTATTCGTTCCTTCTTTGGGGAATATGTGGAAGAATTGGGAACCCTTCCATTTTCAAATCTTTTAGCCTTAGGATAGCTTGGAATTTAGGCCGGAGTCTTTTAAGTTGGAATCTTTTTCTTGAGAGAAAACACAAGATATTTGAAGGAAGAAGTCTGCAATTTTTCCAAATTTGGGGCCAAGTTAAAAGCATCAATGAATCCATGCTGGCATGGTGCTTTACACCCTATGTAGTTTCCAATATGGAGGGCTGAATTTTGAGTACATTGGGGATCCATTCCCTCCCCAAATGGTGGAGTTGCTGAAATGCAAATTAAGAAAGAAGCATGGGATAAGCTGGAACTCTTTTGGGTTAACATTAATACTGATGTGTCTTTGCAACCCTAAGGATTTGGGCACTAGGGGCATGTGTTCTGAACTTCTGATGCAAATACGGATGCCATTTTCTGTTCTTGTTGGGGATCTGATGCAGCTACAAAAATGTGACAAAAACATCAACAATTGGGTATGGGTTGATTCTTGCTTGATCTCATCAAACTCACTAAGAGTTTTGGTGAAATATATTGGTCAATTCCATTCATTTTAGAGAGAAATTGAAGAATAGGAAGTTACAACAAATTCTCATGGAAATTCAACATTTTTTCAAGAGGCTTGATGAATTTTGCATTGATTATTCTTCTCATGAGGTCAATATGGCTGCTGTCATTCTTGACAAATTGGCATTCTCTTTTGTGATGGGGAAAAAATGTCTGGGATGAGTGATTGATCTTCCTAGCATAAGGCTTAGAGCGAGCCTATCAAGTATTAGTAATGAAGAAAAATGGTAAGGATTTAAGGATGGTAGGCACCACTAAGTGAATGGTTAGACATTTTAAACCTATATTTGACCTCTACATTGTGATCTGCTCTTATCAAATCTACTTCTCCATTGTCTCATTGTCATTACTTCCCCTTTTAGCATGCATGCTACCTTCTCTTCTGCCATCATCACCCCATGTCATTTCAGTTTATGGCTACCTTCTTGCTTATGCATGCAATTGGGATTGGATCTATGTTGAAAAATTGCTATTCTTCTATGCTTTTAATGCCTGGTTTTAGCATTGCTTCCCTTAATGCTGTTGATGGCTTTGTAGCAAGAAGGCATTTTGTTGATATTGGTTCTGATTGGGTGCACTTGTGGACAGAGAGAAGCCAATTTGCACACTTGTCCAAGTCACCCAACCAGAACTAATATCAACAAAATGCCTTCTTGCTACATTTTTGCTTTAGGATCATTAAAGACACTTGATACGGGCATTCAGTTTTTAATGATGACATTTCTATCACCCAACTTATCCAGGCCTGAAGCAGCGATGACTAATTTCCTCAACATAAGGACTCTATTTGGGTGAATAAAATCCTCTCATTAGGGACTTTGACTCTTGTGCAGGAGCATATCCTAGTGCTAGTAGTCTATCTTTTACTATTTCAAATTCTACTGGTCAGACTGCCATTGTTACTATGGAGAAATTTGAAAATGTGAAAAAAAATTCATGCCCTTAAGGATGAGGTTTTTCCTCATAAGAAGTAGATTCAGTCACTATCCTCTACAGTTCAAATGACAGACAAGTCTACCATTCAGAAATAGTAGCTCTGAAATCTGTTGGTAGTTTCAAATTTCAATGATTTTGGCATGGATTTGGCTACTTCTGTTGAGCGCGTGCTTATGACATTTAAAGTGTTAGTCCTGTGGTGGAAATACACCGTAACTCACAAATTTGTTTGCTAAAGAGAATCTTCAGAATGAAGGGTCATGGTTGGTGGCTGATGTCAGTGTATAGCCTATGCAGAAGTCAAAATGGAGTGAGGTGGAAGACTTGATTCTGCTCAGTCTCATGTGCCTTTTAATCACTAAATTTAATTAACTTTAGTTTCTTGACCATGATGGGAGGGGGAATACCTCCAACGGTTTGTGTTTAAATTTGAAGCTTGATATTTATACTCAGAAGTTCTGAACAATAGTTTTAGGAGTGGTAGGTGATTATAACTTTTTTATGTTTATGAAACTGGGCTTGGCCATGGTGTCCCGCTTCGGGCTATGCGAATCCTCTTGGTAACTCAGATTATTTGTTCACAAAGCCTGTTGGAAGGTTTACTGATTTATTTTCAATTTAATTATCCATATATGACTCTTTCAAATAAAAGAGAGAGAGATGGATGGACTTCAAGCAGTACTTAAGCTTTCCTTCCAGAATATTAACCTTTTGTGATTTATCTTATCTTGCCTTAAAAATACGTGTCACTGACACACCATTATTTTCATTTTATCTCTATGCATCAGTTTAAGAACTTGTGCCAAATATTTCTTTCTTGACATGCATTTAGGGCAATGACAAGCACTTGTATTCAGAGCTAAAAGTGAGTGTGTTTGGCTTGCAGGTTTGAAGGGAGCGATGTTTCCTATGTTGTTCAATTATTCTCTCTCTTGGCTATTGCAACTTCATTAATTGGTTCTTGGTTAGGATTGCTGGAGTTTTTCTTGGAGCAATTAAGCAACTCCAAAATGATTGCAGTGTTAAGAGGAAATATTTGGAGTGCAAGTGTCTCTTTGATATGCCCAAAAGCCAAACATCTTATCACATTACTGCATCCCTTTAAGGACATATTCTCACATTTATCTTATCGAGCAAGCTTTGGGCGATCCTTTCCTTATACCATGGTTAGGGCAAGCGAAATGGGTTCAGTCCTTATCAGATGGTGGCTAAGTAATGGTTTGCGACTTGCATCTTTTGCATTAGTGATTTTTCCACCTATAATGATTTCGACTTTTGTTGGAAATGCATTCCTCTCTGCAACAGATATTGCGGTTAGTAAATGCAATGACTTAATTTAATTTTTGTTCTAATTTTCAAAGCGCAACTAGAATTTATATTAGATGAGTTATTCTCTGATCACTATATGCCCATGGTAAAGAGAATTTTATGTTAAAGTGAAGCAGTTTGCCTCATTTCTAATTTTATTGAATTATTACCATAATATGAAAATTACTTCCTGTTGGTATAATCAGTTAATGTTTCAATGCATGTATAATTGACAGAGAGAATCACACTTCACAAAATTTAATCTTGATAGACCCATTGAAAATGGTGGCTACATGCATTAACATATAAAAAAGTAAACTAAAATTGTATTAGTTAAGGTAATGTTAAAAAAAGAGAACGTTAGCTTTCATATGTTTTTGTCAAGTTGACGTCTGAAACAATGTATGGAATCCCTTTCCATTTAGGATCTCTTTCTGTCTTGTAGTTGGTTGATGCATACAAGGTCTCATTCTAACTGTATATAGAGTGAGGTTTACTTAACAGAAATCAAAGTAAAATATTTCGAGAAGCATATATGGAAACAATTGCATTTTATCCTCTTTTCTTTACCAGCATTTTTGCTCTAACTTGTACTCCTCCAGGGACACATTCGGTTGTAAGGTATTTGAGGTTTTCTGATCATTTTAGGTGTAATATGTACTTCTTACGAAGTGTTTAATAGTGTCTCACTAGGATTTAAAACTAATTTTCTGCTAACATCAGCAAATGTTTCATTCTGTGGTAGGGTGCTTATGGCATGATGACACTTTACGGCATTTTCCCACCTGCAATGGCATGGGCATTGAACGCATCAAATGATAAATCAAAATCTGAAGAATCTAAACCCTTGATCCCTGGAGGAAGGTTTGCATTAGCAGGAATTGGACTCTGTGCCAGTGCAGTAGTGCTGAATCAATTGTTAATAGATTTGTCTGGAATGCCATTTAAAAGCATAGTTGACAATGGTTTGATAACAGAAATAAGCAATGTAATTTCTAATGTGCCTTGATCGATCTTTACTGATGGATAAGAATAAATATTGTTGTACAAGAACTTCCTGCACAAATACCAAGGCTGCCTGGCATTGTCTGATTTCTTGGCATTTCTTGAGAAATCTTCCTTGCAATGAGCATGTCCCTTCACATGCTTTGGTTAGACCAATTGATGGTCCTAGTGGAATAGTAGATGACCTAACATAAACTTTATATATATCCTCTCTTTCAAGAGTACACTGGTGTACATTGTGTGTATGTATTTTTTGTTTAATCTCATGCAAGTGGGAGCCGTGAGCTTTGAAAGAAAATGGGATAAAACTTCCACTATAATCTAAAAGGAGAGTAGGGGAGAGGATCCGGTAGTTGTGCAACCTAACTTCGCGCTTCTCAAAATCCTACGTGGAAATTTCAAATCACTCCCAATTTTTTACAGCAGCTTACTTGGCAAGTCCCTTGCTTATAACTAAGGTTTCAGGGCCACATCATCAAATATGATGCCACATCAGCATGCTTTTTGTCAAGGTGTCCAAAAAGGCCCAAAAAAAAGTGAGACCAATACTTGTGCATTCACAGCATGTTTTATTGATCACTGATGTGGAATCACATGATTGGTTGCTCTTTAGATCAAAGGAATACATTTTGTTTAATTATGGGTAGACATCATCAACACTAACAACTTTAAAGTCACAACTATTGGTCTAATATTGATAAAAATATTAAGCATTATATAAACAACTACTATCACAACTATTGGGTCCTCTCCCCTAGTGAAGTAAAAAAAACTTATAGTATTAATAAAAGGAGAAAAGTGTAGCAAAGAAAATATATAGTATTAAATAGAAAAAATAAATACATAACACATTTTATAATGTTTATCTTGAGAAAATACTTTGAGAAAAAAAAAAAGCCTCCAAATTTTGAATCAATTGTATTTCTAGCAATGAAAACAGCTACAATACAACCTTAGGCTCAAGCTTTCATAGAAAATCACATCAATCAATAATTTTGGAGGTATTTTGGCAATAATGGTGCATCCAAAATATATATTGATTATCTCTATCCCAGCATCCAATAAATAGGGAAGCCCTAAACTAGAAGCCACGAATGGTTTCTAAATCCATGTGGTGATACCATGGGCAAGCTTAGCACCCAAATCAAGAACAGAATCAAACACTCCACATAATGATGAGCTAAGTTTTTTTTTAAATGACAAACCTTTTTCCATCAACATTGGATGTTACCATTTTGGATTAATTCATCTTATGGAAAGAGGCTCCTTGATTTTCTAGTTCACACTTAACTCTCCTTAGTCATGCTATTTCTATGATGACAACTCTTATACACTTCACAATGTATTATAGTTGCATTTAACAATTTACATTGTTGGGAATTGAAGTGTTCAAATTTTGCAAGCACCCAATTTAAATATTTAATTACTAGTTTATCATCTTATTTCATAATCTATATAGGAAACATTGAGATATATCAACTTGTTTAAATCCATTTTAGAAATTTGATTGTTGTTCATTTTTATCGTAACGGGTTCTTTAGTTGCACATTAATATAATATCATTGTCTTATCTTCTAGAAATGTATAACACTATGACATGTGAATGATATTGAATATAACTAAGGAGAATGAATATTGTCTAAACGGAGGACATTATATTGCATGTATAAGTATATAATTTATATTAGTTGTATTATAAGGCTTGTGGGTATGTGCAGGATCATCATGGAAAAAACAGGACTTTAAGTGGCAATGAAAATTCAGAAAATCAGAGTTGGACAACTTGACATAAAAATTTGAATAAGTTATCTATATTATTTCAAAAATGTGTAAGAATAAAATCTGTGGCAAATTGAATGTAGTTTCTAAACTACTAGGTTAATTTTTGTAAAAAAAAAATCTATTTGGTGAAAATTTGAAATTTATATGCAATAGTATTAAAATTTCAAGGAAAAAATAAGAAGTAGGTGTCTGTCTGACCACCCTAACCATAATAAAATCATAATATTTTTTTATAAGATTTTAGATATAAGTAGAGGACTCATGTCCGGATGTGATGCAATTTTTTTTGTAATTTTTTTTTAAATAAATAATTAATTATGATTTTTTTATTACAACTTTTTAAAAATATAAAAACTCGTATGTCTAACCACCTTAACTTGGTCAAAACTTAATGGAATTCATTTTTATTTTTTTAATCCCATAGTATGCGAAACATAGAATGTGACGCATGTTTTGGATTCAAAAAATGTGATACTATTTGGAAGCTATAGATGTTTTTCTATCAGACTATCAATCAAGACTTTAGTCGTAATTTTAATAAAAAATAAATAATTATTATTTATTAGATTCTAAGTAAAATATAATTTATATTGGTAGAAAGTTGAGAAGCTCCTTTACAAACCCTTTTTGTTTCATCAATTTTAGGTAAAATAAAAGTCGTCAGCCACATGGGCGAAATCTGAAAAAGCAAGGTAAGTTGTTAAACACGTTTTACGTGTTGACTTTTTAGGATTGGCAGGTCCGAACCAAATCCCGAGCCTAATACTGAGCCTAATACCGAGCCTAATCCCTAGGCATTAAATTTTGTGTCAGAATATCGGATATCTGATTCAAATCGAATATCCGATTCAAATCCGATACCGGATTTGAATTCGATATATGATATCTATTAGATAAGTTTTTAAACAATTTATACAATCTTTAATATATGATTTAAAAATGCAATTAAGTTTATAATTTAATATATATAATATCCAATAAAGTTTATAATGTAATATATTTAATATACAATTTATGATAATCTCTTACCGAATTATGTATTTAATATATAATATATTATTAAATGTATAATATTTAAATATTATTTCAAAATTTTAGTTAATCTATAAATATTTTAATATTATTTCAATATTTTAGTTAATCCATAAATATATATATATATATATATATATATATATATATATATATATATTACCAATTTATAAAATATTTAAATATTATCTCTTTTCCTCTCGCTCGCTCCACCTCTATCTCTCTCTCACTCTCACTCTCCTTCTCACTCCCTCTCCTTCTATCTCTCTCCTCTCTCCCTCCCTCCTCCCTCCCTCTCTCTCTCAACTCTAAACCCCTCTCCTCTCCCACTCCCTCTCTCCCCCGCTTCTATCTCTCTCTCCCCTCTTAGTCTCCCACCCACCTCCTCTCCCTCTCACTCTCACTCTTCTCACTCTCCCTCCCTCCCTCTCCCTCTCCCACTCTCCCTCTCTCCCTCACTCTCCCACTCTCCCTTTCTCCCTCTCCCACTACCCCTCCGCTTCTCCCTCTCACTCTCACTCTATCCCTCTCTCTCTCTCCCTCTCCCTCTCCCACTGTCCCTCTCACTCTCTCACTCTCCCACTCTCCCTCCCTTTATCTCCCTCTCCCTCTCCCTCTCCCTCTTTCCCTTTGTCTCCCTCTCCCTCTCTCCCTGGGTGATCCCACAACAGTGGTTTACAATTTTTGGCCAAATTGGACATTGAAATTATTATTTTAAACTAAATCTTCACATTTGGGCACCTATAGCGGCTAAACCGTGAGGAATTTGAAAATGATGCAAACTAGAGTCTCATCAAATTTTGTTTGTAGATTCTAAAATTTTTTTTTTCAAAATTTTTGGAATAAGATTGCTCTTCTTTTTCCGTCTCCTAGAAAAACTGGTTTTTTTCAGAAAACAACATTTTAAAAAAGTGATGCTCATCGTATACAACATAACTTTTTTTGTATAAAGGATAAAATTATATTTTTTTCAAATTTAGATTTGTAACTATGATATCTAGCACTTTCGTTTGGTCTCATAGTTTTTTATTGAATATTTTTTCCTTAATAGAGTTTCGAAGTCAAACCAATTGCAATTTAGAAATAGGCGGACTGTATACAACATAACTTTTTCTGTATGTATCGAAATTCAATTTTTGTTTTTTTAATGGATCAGGGACATCAATACCCAGCACAAACATATTTATTAAAAGTTTATTTTGATAATTTGCTATTTTTCCACATGTGCAAAACAGAGAGCTTGATTTTCAGTGAAAAACCTATGTTTAATTAAACTAAAAAAACACAAACATAATAAAACCAAAACATATTAAAATTATATTCATGGGATAGATCATTTTGAGGACTACCATAATCATTTGAAATAAATTTTAAATGGATTCATTTGATCCCCCAAAAGGTAAATCACAAGTGATTTTTTATCAGCATTTTGATAAGTGTAAAAGAGACTCATTTATAGGTTTGGTTAAAAACTAGCGAGGTTCTATCCAAGGGGGTTTGATCTAAGGTGGTTTGATCAAATCTTCTTCAATTGGGATCCTTAAAATAGAACTTTTAAAGGCTTAAATCATTATATTTTTTAAAAATATGTGATTTCAACAAAAATCAGTTCCTCTCAAAAATTGTAAACCAGCTTTGTGGGATCACCCCCCTCTCCCACTCTCCCTCTCCCTCTCTCCCCCTCTCCCTATCACTTTCCCACTCCCTACCATTAACCCTTAGGTCTATGTGTGTACAAATCGGATATCCGATTTGTGAAACTTCATTGTGCAGAGGTGAAATCTTACCATTGCAGAACATGTTTTACAAATCAGATATCGGATTTGTGGGCCATAGAAAAACCCCATGTGGGCCATTTTTGTGCATTCCAATGGACCCTGCATTTTGTTTGTAGCACTTTGCTAGCGACAAACACGCGGTTTCAGACAGGAAGAGACAAAAATAAATTTTTTAGAGCATCTTGTACTCAAATTTGTCATACATAATAATTTTTTAGCATCTTTTATTTTTTATAATGGGGAGCAGCAGTCGTCGGAAGCAAAAGCATAAGAGAAAGCTGACAAAAGAACAAATTGAAGGATATAGACAAAGAGATAGAGAAGGTCATAGGAAGAAAAGACAAGGTATGTTAAATATTGGTGAACCTGAGCCCTATGGTCTTTCAAGTGAAGAGGAAATTGAATATGTTCAAGGTGAAAATGTAGAACATGATATTGAAATTGGGAATGAAAATGTTCAAATTGATATTGAAAATTTTCAAAGTGAAAATGTTGGAATTGAAGATGTTGAACATGATATTGAAATTGGGAATGAAAATATTGAAATTGATAATGAAAATGTTGGAATTGAAGATGTCGAACATGATATTGAAATTAGGAATGAAAATATTGAAATTGATAATGAAAATGTTGGAATTGAAGATGTTGAACATGATATTGAAATTGGGAATGAAAATATTGAAATCGATAATGAAAATGTTGGAATTGAAGATGTTGAACATGATATTGAAATTGGGAATGAAATTGTTCAAATTGTTAATGAAAATGTTCAAGGTGAAAATGTTGGAAATGATGATGTTGAACATAATATTGAAGCAAGTGTAAATTATGTTTCACCAGATTACATGAGAAATGAAGAACCTTGTGTGGAAGAAAGACGTATTCCAAATTCAAGACCTTCAAGGACCCCTAAATGGTTAGTTTAAATTGATGGTAGCATTATAAACAATTTTGAAGGCAAGAGGTCAACACGAACTATTCGGTTGTGGGCTATAATACTTTTCAACCAATATTTTAGCAATAAGACATTGACTGAGCAATGCCAACTTTTTGTACAATTGCTAAAGATGCAAAAGATGAGACCTTTGCTAGCCAAATTGAAGATTCATCTGAACAAGAGGACCGAAAAAATTCTATTATTGTCAAAATTCTTTTTAATGCTCTCAAGTCTATTGGAAAAAATAACAAGGAAAAAGATAAGAGAGTTGCTCGGAGAGTCATTACCACCACCCTAGTAAGCCATCAATTGAAAAAGGATCACTTTATGAGACAAACTTGCATTGATTTTGACTTAAATCGTAAAACTTTGGATAAAGCACTTGCAAGAAGAGAAATAGATGATCCTCTTCAAAATGATACATGGGCTTTTTCCGGAAGGCTTACACGTGTTGATAAGAAGCTAACCGATAATGTAAAGCAAACAATTTAACAATGAACTATTATGCTATATGCGTTCTACTTTGCATACTAATAAAATTTTGTAGGAGTGTGGTGCAATGCATCTTCCGAAATCATCAAAGGACTTGCTAGATATATTTTTATGTTCTAGGGATGATGGTTCCTTTTTCTATATAAATGATTGTTTAAATGTGAAGTGCTCACAATGTGGTGGATTTTCAAAGTTTGTTCAATGTTTTCATGAGGGTTTTGAACATGAATTTGGAAAGAATCTTGTTGAGAAAAAGAGATATGAGATAGTCAAATATACTTTGCAGAGTGGAGGTGAAGGTTCTAGATGCGAGTTGGTTACAAAGAATGCAGTGGTGCTGATTTTATTTCAGATTTTATGGACAATCTTTTTGAAAAATATGCAAGGCATAGTCATAGGTCTCAGTGGTTGGATCAACAATTCAGGATATGTAAGGACTCTTTTCCGATTGGCACTATTATATCAGTGGTTGATTTTGCTGAAAACTACACATTGCAACCACAAAACGAGGTACAATCTCAGTATTACAATTCCATTCAGATTGCTATTTTTGTCCACATAACATTTAGACATGCACCTGATAGTACAGAGGAGGATCGAAAGATAATCAGAGAGTATAATTTTTATATGAGTGATGGTAGATCTCACTCGTCCGAATATGTCCAACATTGTTTCGAGAATTTTTTTGAGTTATTGCAGGAGCATGATATAGCATTGGGCCGACATATCATTTGGTCAGATAACTGTATAGGGTAATTCAAGAATGCTCGTATGTTTTATTGGTTGAGTAGAATAAATGTAGAGAGGGGTGTACCTAATATTTGGAGTTTTTTTGAAGCTGGGAATGGGAAAGGGGAGCATGATGGAGCAGGTGCATGTGTAAAGAGAGCTCTAGTTAAGGAGCAATTGAAGATTTCAAGAGCAAAATTCAGTGATGCATGTTTTATTGTTGATTGGTGTAGTTCAATGTTGTCACAGGGAGGGACACTTGATTCAACAGTGTACATATTCTTTTGGCTGGTTGAGGAGGGTATGGTGGGAGGTAGATTGGATTGTCATACAATCAAAGATTCTTCAAAGATGCATTCATTTTAAAGTTTAGATGCAAGCACATGGACCATTTGGACACAACAGTTGGCTTGTTTTTGTCAGAGTTGTATTAAGTGCGAGTGGGATCAATGCAAGTCAAGTGAGTGGGTGGATACATGGGTTCCACAATATCTAACTCCTCTATCTCAAACTATATCCATGACAAATTACACAATGGAAAGTTCACTTGATTACGACTAGCTTTCAGATCTACTACATCTAGGAAATGTTTTTGTAGTTGTTGCACTGCAGGGGAATGAAGAGAGATCAAAATATTGGTTGGCTCAATGTGTGCAGACAAAGCACAAGCTAACACAATCGATGGAAGATGATGATGGGTTCGTGTATCCTACAGGTTCAGTTGTGGTTGCAGGAACTTGGTTGTGAACATACATGATTAGAAATAATGGCATACCTCAATTTGAAGACTACGAGAAACACAAAACCATTCTCATGTATTCAGACCTTGTTATAGCACCAAATGTTAAGTTGTTGAAACATCATGCCAAACCAAAGACAAAACAACTATGGACACTTAGTAATGTTGATCATGAAGCAATATTGGATACTCTTAAGCAAAGAGATGACCCTTCAGGCACACTTGAATAGCATATTCAAGAATGGAAAGTACAATGCTTAAGCCTCTTTTTTGTTGTGACAATATAGATATATCATTTGACAAATTTTGTGATATTCTTGGCACGATTGATCATGGACCTGCTGCAAAAATAGCCAACTTTGATCCTTTCAAAGAGGTATGCGACATATTACAATAATATAGATTGGTTATTCAAAGAATCTTTTATAGTTTGCATTACCAATTCATCATCATTCAGGTTGTTTAAATTAATATAGATTTGTTAGTCTAAGCATATTTTTTGTTGTTACAATATAGATTTATCATTTGAAAAATTTTGCGATATTCCTGGCATGATTGATCATGGACCTGCTGCAACAATAGGCAACTCTGATCCTTTCAGAGAGGTATGTGACAAATTACAATAATATCGATTGGTTACTCTAAGCATATTTTCTATTGTATGTAGTTTAACTACTACCTTAATGGTTTGTACAGGTGCTTGTCACTCCAAAATGCCAACATACTACTCTTATGGAAGACTGTGCCCTGAATGCCTCAAATAGGCAAATTTTGTAAAAATTGAATTTTGAAATGTGAAACAATGTAAAAAGGTCATAACTATGTATAGGAATAATCTATATCCAGTGATGTTTTTTGAAATATGGTTCAAATGTCTGGCATTGTATAAAGGGTATGTTTAAAATGTATAAAGATTTTTGTACTTAATCGAGCTACAACCGAAGGTTTTCTTCTTGCTTCTTTCCTGTCGATATGCTCATTTGAACCAAGTTTTGTGATATCTCCTATTTATATATAACAAATTACAGTGGCTTGCCACTTTTTCGAAAAACAAAAAAGTAAAAAGTTCATTGTGAATTTCATTTCCCATGTAATTGATTAAAGTTGATTAGGTAAGAGTTTTTTGATGCAAGAGCTAGGACTTGCAGAATCTTGATCCAACCTTAAATATATCTACCCCCACATTTCATTGACATTAGCACTTTGGACTCTTAAGAGAAATAGCCCGTCAAATATTGCTACCTTTTAGCACTTTGGACTCTTAAGGGAAAATATCGTTCCAATGCAGCTCAAAGCGATTCAGTGTATTTGGGTGCAAATGAGAACCATACCTAGTGTAAACGTACCCATCCGGACGTGTTGGAACAGTCCATTGGGTCATATGAGTTCGAGAATGAAAGTTGCACCACTTTGCAACTTTACACTACTTGCATCTAACAACTTTTTCTTCAACTGAAAACTCATCACCATGGGAAAATGCCTTCGAGATAGAAAAAACCGAAAGTGGTTATTGTAGATGATCTCTACACAATCCCATAACCTCAGACGAAGAGTTTGTAAGCATCACGGTTTTTGAGAAATAGTCCGTCAAAGATTGCTGCATTTTAGCACTTTGGACTCTTAAGGGAAAACACTGCTCCAATGCAGCTTAGAGTGATTCAGCATTTTTGGGTTCAAAAGAGAACCATACCTAGCGTAAAAGTACCCACCTGAATGTGTTGGAACAGTCCATTGGGTTGTATAAGTTTGAAAATGAAAATTGCACCACTTTGCAACTTTACACTGCTTGCATTTGACAATTTTTCTCTCAACTGAAAACTCATCACCACGGGAAAACGCCTTCGAGATAGTGAAAACCAAGAGAGGTTATTGTAGATGGTCTCAACATGATCCCATATCCTCAAATGAAGAGTTTGTAAGAATCACGGTTTACAAGAAATAGTCCATCAAAGATTGCTACCTTTTAGCACTTTGGACTCTTAAGGGAAAACATCGCTCCAATGCAGTTCAAAGCGATTTAGCATATTTGGGTGCAAAAGAGAACTATACCTAGCGTAAACGTACCCATACGAACGTGTTGGAACAGTCCGTTGGGTCGTACGAGTTTGAGAATGAAAGTTGTACCACTTTGCAACTTTACACTATTTGCATCTGGCAACTTTTCCCTCAACTGAAAACTCATCACCATGGGAAAAAGCCTTCGAGATAGCAAAAACCAAGAGAGGTTATTGTAGATGGTCTCAAAAAAATCTCATATCCTCAGACAAAGAGTCTATAAGCATCACGGTTTCCAATAAATAGTTTGTCAAAGATTGCTGCCTTTTAGCACTTTGGACTCTTAAGGGAAAACGCCACTCCAATGTAGCTCAAAGCGATTCGACATATTTGGGTGCAAAAGAGAACCATACCTAGCGTAAACGTACCCATCTGGACGTGTTGGAATAGTCCGTTGGGTCGTACGAGTTTGAGAATGAAAGTTGCACCACTTTGCAACTTTACACTACTTGCATCTAGCAACTTTTCCCTCAACTGAAAACTCATCACCACCGGAAAACGCTTTCGAGATAGAAAAAAATGAGAGAAGTTATTGTATATGGTCTCAACATGATCCCATATCCTCAGACAAAGAGTCTATAAGCATCATAGTTTCTGAGAAATAGTTCATCAAATATTGCTGCCTTTGAGCACTTTAGACTCTTGAGAGAAAACATCGCTCTAATGCAGCTTGAAGCGATTCGGCATATCTGGGTGCAAAAGAGAACCATACCTAACGTAAACGTACCCATATGGACGTGTTGGAATAGTCCGTTGGGTCGTATGAGTTTGAGAATGAAAGTTGCACCACTTTGCAACTTTACACCTCTATAGAGATTTAGGGATGTCCTCTTCAGATCACTCTATTCTGAATAGGTTTGTGGAGCTACCAATGTTAAATCCAAGTTGACTGACTTTGAGAAAATCATATCCCAATGAACACAATAAAGGTCCCACTTCTTATTGAATATAGGAGCACCATCTGACCCTTTATCTCCATTCCTCTTGAAGCATCTTTTCTTTCCTCCTTTTCCTTCTTTCTTCGAGGATTGAGCGGAAAGAACATGAATGTCTTCATTTGTAGGGCTTCATCCAATACCTCTCACAACAAACTTTGAATCCTCTTGAATACAGTCATCCCTCAACTAATCAAACTTGGGAATTTTAAATCTCATGATGATTCCTTGAATGTAAGACTCCCAAGATGAAGGAAGACCATTAAGAGCCAACATGGTCAAATCTTTGTCATCAACAATATGACCATTTCTTTCGCTGTCTTCAAGTTAGATATCAGATAATACAACTGAAAGCACTCAAAAAATGAAACACATAAGACAATAAACACAACAAAAAATTTGTGTACAACTCAGGCCCAGCTCATGGCTGAATTTGATGCAATGAATAATAGCACCTCTCGTAGATGCAAAGATACAATTGAATATGCTTCTCCTTGAAATCAGCCTATTGCTGCAAGATGAAGTGTTGCTACTCAAGTGCAAACTTTTGCTTGGATTGCAAATTATGCTAAATGAACTTGATTGAAGAAATGAACAAACATCACTTCATATTTATACAAAATAAGGTGACTCTTCAAGGAGGTCGACCTCTCTTGAAAATAATAAATTACAAAATAATATCAAGGAAGGTCAGCCTCATCCATTTAAATTAAATGAGTATAAATTAAATAGCCATAGACTATCATTTAATTTATTACAACTTAATGTGATCGCTATCATGTATGAAAAATGTGGTAGCATAGACAAGGCAGTGGACTATTTGAAAAAAAACTTCAAAGAAATGCGGTCTCATAGAATTCAATGACAAAAAAATGCAATTGACAACTACTCATAGTTTTTGGTTATGGAATGTGAAGTAATTGCATAACTGCTTAGGTTGACTTTGTAAGAACTATATTGTAATTGAAAATTTTTCATCTATGAACATCTAGTTGTTATTTATGCAATGTGAAGTAATGATTTGAGTTTGAAAGATGTGTAATGCAATGTAATCAGTGATATAAATATAAACTACATAATATAACCATTCAGTTTTAAGCTATTGTACATTGATATTTAACCATTGCTCAAGATAAATTTTCAAAGAGTTTAATCATGCACATGAGGAACAAATTAAATTTCGATTGTCAACTTCTATATATCAAATTATCCAATAATCAAGTGTATGTCCATATACAAAAATGGCATCGACGCCAACTCAAACAAAGTTTTACAAAATGTGGCATATGCCATCTCAATATGTATTCAAAATTTACATGCCAAAATGTCTATCTCATCCTAAACTATTGGTGGATCATCAAAATGGAGCCTCTTTGAAGCACTCATTGGCTCTGAAGGTAGCTGCACAAGAAAAATTCAAACCACAATTAAGATTAGTTATACTATATAATTTAAAATCGAATAATTAACATCAAAATCAATATACATTGAATTTTAATTGAACTCTAAAATTGAAATCTTGATTACCTGAAATATACGTCTCTTCAAAGGGTTAGGAGTCCTAGAATATACCAAATCAACTTTTGAAATGCCAATCTATATATGTGAACAAAAACATAAAATTGATCCAAGTTAGCATACGATTATTGGTAATAGGAACTTATTTACCAAACACAAAATAAAATAAGCAATATACCCTTAGACATTTGGCTATGGAGGTGGTGGAGCATTTGGCATTTATGGATTTACATTCGCAGCCATAATACCTGATTAAAGTTAAAAACTAATTAAACTAATTGAAATTACACAATATAAATGAAATTATTGTAAAAAAAACCCTAGTTTTTAATAAAAATCCAAAAAAAAACCATACTTTTTCACAAAAATCAATAACAAACTCTTATTTTTGATAAAAATACATCAACAACACTAATTTTTAATCAAGATCCATTTCAAAACATTAATTTTTAATAAAAAATCAATGTAAACTCTAGTTTTTTAAAAAAATCAATAGAAAACCCTATTTTTAAAAAATAATTAATAAAACCTACTTAAACTTAAGAGAATCTACTTGAAAAATCAATTACAAGATTGAAAAAACCAAATACTTACCTTTGAAATCGGATATCTGATTGAAGCGGATATCGGATTTTGGTTTTTCCTTGTGCGCCTGCATGCAAACTGTGAGAAATAAGTTGTAAGAGTCGACTATTTTTTTATATAATGTTTCCAGAAATTGGATATCCGATTTGTGGAAACTAGGTTTGGTTTTTGGTTCGGGTAAATGTACCGACACCCGAACCTAGAAAAGTCAACTCGGCATTTTCGCATTTTTTAGTCGATCCAAAACGTGATTTTTTCTCATTGCCACTTTTTGGCCCATCATGATCCTGCACATACCCACATATATATATATATATATGTACACATATATCCAAAAAATAACTTAAAGCTCCTGGTACATAAAATCTGGATCCTCTCTATCTTTAATTATCTCTAAAAAACTTTCATGATCTTCAATAGGCAACCTCCACTTTTGTTTGACACGTCCTTTTTTAGTTAAAGTTTCTAAATTTATTTTTGTTGCTATAACTAAGTGATTGTAATGTAGAACCTTTTGTCTTGGCATATAATCAACAAAAATAATACCATTTTTATCTATCTTTATTTGTTGAGAATATGTGCCTTCAATAATGACTGATCCAATGGGATTCTCTTGTCCATCACCATTTGTCATCAATTCCACCAATTTTCTTT
Source organism: Sequoiadendron giganteum (assembly GCA_007115665.2). Lineage (NCBI taxonomy): Eukaryota > Viridiplantae > Streptophyta > Pinopsida > Cupressales > Cupressaceae > Sequoiadendron > Sequoiadendron giganteum. The sequence continues at coordinate 633,453,859 of CM021107.1, forward strand.
TTGGTTGTGTACATCTTAGTAGATAGTAATCTACACCTTCCGCATTGTCAGGATTTGCAACAACAACAAAAATATCTCCTATACACACACCACATGCAAAGTAAATACAATAGTTGTAGTTGAAAATATATATTTTTAATCAATTTTAACTAAATTAATCAATTTTCATACCTATAACAACTAAATCAAATACATGTTCGTAATCAGCTGAATATAGAGGATCGTAGACATCAAAATTATCATCTTCAGCAAAAGGAGGCATTGATATTAATTGTTTCATTTCCCATTGTGAAACATACCCATCTCTAATATTCTCACATTGACAATATTTGCATTGTTCTCAATGCAATCAACACAAAAACAAGATTTTTTTCTCACATTAATTGCATAAGGCTTACTACTTCCCGTTGTCATGATTTGATGCATACTTTTAATACCATGAATTGATTGACAATTATAAGGATTTGATTGATCAATATTTGTAAATTCAAATTTAAAAATTCAATTAAAAAACATGTACACTTGAACTTTGAAATTCAAATTTTTAACAAATTTTGACTAGATGTACTTGTAACTTCCCAAAAATACCGTGTGTTACATGTTGAGTCGCGAGCAGAAAAATGACTTTTACAACATTCAACAATTTCATTTGCATTTTGTATGGCATTACCTGCAAGTACACATGTTGGCACAATTTGTAACCTATTACTTTCAAGGAACTTAAAAGAATTTTTAATTTAATTTAAATATATATCTAATCTTTTGAAAAATATATCTACATTCCATATATATATATGGTGAAAGTTACCAGCAAGTTCATGTTGACGAAGTGCACGCTTCACACATGCTCTTGCTCCATCGTGCTCTCCTTTTCCATGTCCACTCTCATAAAAATTCCACAAAAAATTGGTGTTGTGTTTAGCATGTCGATGGCTTAACCAAACAAAAGCTTTTGAAGACTTAAATTGTCTTGCACGAAGTTACAAATAATTACACTAAAACCAAATTAGCTCTTCAAAAAAGTAATTATATATATATATATAAGTGCAATTAGACAATTTAAGTCTCAAAATTAAAAGTAAATATAAATATAAAATTTTAAAAAATAATGTACTTACCAGCACATCCATTAGACCATATCCAATTTTGTTCTTGATTTATGCCATGTCGTCTCAGGTCTTCAAAAAACATTTTAAAACAATGAGCTACATAGCTTCTATCATGATTTGTATCATCACTGATATAAAAGTGAACCTCTTTGATGATAATTTGATCATTTTGCTACTTTGCATTCCATCAACCTCTAATTTGGAATGCCTATAGAAAATTTGCACAAAGATTGCAACTTGCTCTAAATGATATTATTGACTTTTAATCTCAATTTGAGGACTAAATGTGTAGTTCTCAGAGAAATCTACAGTAGAGAGAATACAACCTGGTGGAAAGAAATTCTTTGAATCACGAAATTGCTTAGTTTGTTATCTTGCACCATGAAAATGTTGGATATGTGGATATATGATATTACGAAATTTACTCATGAATTCATTGTAAGGCAATCCACTCTCTTTGAGAACAATTTTTTTGGCCTCAACTCCTGACTTCCTTAAGTATGTCTCATATTCAAATCTCTTCCAAACAACTTGCATTTCATTGTTGTCAACATGTAAAAGATTCTTTAAATCTCCACAATCATTACATACATTTTCTATACATTGAACATTGAATTCTTCAGAATCTTCTGATTTTTTGCATACAAGAGACTTCACAAATTGTGTTGTACTTCCAGAGATGGCTAAATTTTGATCAATTGTTGTCATAACTTTTCTATATGATTGTAGGTGTAAATAAAATTCAAAATGATTTTGACAACAACAAGTTTCACGTACTTTATTTATACGTACAAATGATGGTCATGTGTCTCAAACATCCTTTGACAAATCTTCACATTTGAAAAATCTTTCTTGAATTCTTCAAAAAGTTCACTTTGTGTTGTATCTATAAAATGTTTTGGATGAAGAATTTTTGTACCATCTTCACCTATTATTTGTATTGTATCCCTTCTATTGGATGAAACACGAGAGTGAGTAGTCCAATATTCAACCACCTATTTCTTTACATCTTCTGAAATTCTATCTTTTCGGGGAACCCTACAAATATTTACCCAATTTTTCTCAATTTTTTCATCTATTTCATTTCTCTTTTCAATATACCTTTGAAAAATTCTCCTAGAAACATTTGGTGATTCAAAAATTGCTTGAACTTGTCTTCTATGTGATAATTTCTTACTAAAAATTGCAGTCATCAACTCTCTACGTGCAACACTTAGATCACTAGATCAACTCTTTTTTTCAATACAGTCTAATGCTTCTTGCAAGTTTTCAACAATTGTTTGTTTTAAATCTGATGACTTTTTTCTATTATCAACCCCTAACAACTCCAAAACAAGGGTCATTTATTTTCGTCTAAATAACTTTGCAACTAATTGTGCTCTTCCAATTAGAGATTTTTCTTCAAAAAAATCATCCCATATTCTTTTTTAGTGTAATTTTAATGTGCTTTCAAATAAAATATCTTCAGATGAAATATTATTGAAAAGAGAATCTCCATCCATCTCCATCATATTTTCCATACCATAGTCCAAGAAATTTCTATTATTAGGTTCAGTTTGTTCTTGTACCTGTACGTCATTTTGGTCATTGATATTTTCATTGGGTTGTTCTTCATGAGATGATTCTTCACTCACTCTTCTCTTCCTTTGTCTTATTTGTCTTCGATCATACTTCCTTGATCTATTCCTTTTACATGCCATCACAAATTGCACTCAAATTTGAATTCACCTACATACAAATTTGTACACACATGAGCTTTCACTGAAACATGTACAGTTAATATTGCATAAATATCTAACACTTGAAAAAAAATTGAATAACATAGAATTGGTGATCAATAATAATGAAATCTAAGAATATAAATAGTGAAAACAAATTTCAAATGCATTCATGAAAATAAAAACATAATCAATTAAATAAGTTCAAGATCAATGTACCTTCAAATATAGCTCTTCTATTGTTTAAATACATTTTCTTTTGTCGAAATAAGTCTTCTAAATTGTCGAAATAAACCTTCTTTTGTCGAAGTAAATCTTCTAACTTGTTGAAATAAACCTTATTTTTTCGAAATAAGCTCTCCTTAGTCGAAATCAATATTCCTTGGTCGAAATATATTTTACTGAATTTAATTGAGTTGAAAAATCTAAACAAAAAAGTATATTATATATCGACCATTTTCGGTCAAGTCACTTTAGGCCGAGCTTGTTTCGACCGAGTAGGTTTTAGCCAAAACCCATTCGGCTGAAACAGGTTTGGTTGAACATGTCTAGGTGGCATCCTACATGGCAGCCAGCTCACCCTCTCTCAAAATTTTCTGAAACATTCAACTTCGATAAAGTGTTTCTCCTGTCAGAATTATTTTTCTGCAAAAAACAAAAATACCCTTTTGTAGAGTTCGGAGTGGTGAATCCAAATATATATTTTTTTAATATTTTGATTAGTTTTAGTATATGTTATTTTTAAAATAATGCAAGTAGGTTGTTAAAATGAAAAAAGAGAATGATTAGAAATTTAAAAAAATATAGTAAAACATATTAAAATAATTTAAAACTTATATGGTGTAGTAGAGGAGAGAGTCTTCTTCAAAAGGGTATAATTTGTTTTTTTAAATGATTAAAAAAATTGAAAATAGTTGATGGCCTATGAAAACTGTCAAATTCTAACATGTTTGACTTTAAAACATTATTACGAGAAAAATATAAATCAAAATTTGATTTTTTTTTCCATGCGGTAGATATTGAAGTTACTTATTTGGAGAAAAAAAAAATAGAGAAAAATGAAGTTTTTTTCAATTTGTTTCTTGATGGCCCGTGAAGTCACTCTTTTTTGAAATTTTTAGCATTCCAAAATTTGTCCTTAAATTGAAAAAACATAATGAATTTTTTTTTAAAAAAAATTTAAAAAATTATAGGAATAATCTTCATCGGAATTTCTGCATTTCATTAGTTTACACCATTTTGAAATTCAAAACATAAAGACCACTTTTATGTGGCCAAAGTTTAGATTTTTTTTTGTTGTCGATTGATTCCTTTATAAAGTGTGACACAGGTTTGTGTTTTTTCCCTTACTTCCACAACTTCGAGAAACAACAACAGATCACCAAAGACTTGACCATTTGGTCAATCGAGGGAAACTTTTGGATACTTGGATTGAGGACTCCATTGTTGTCGGTTGACTCCTTCTCACAAAGTTGTATTAGTTGAGGGTTGATGCACATAGTCTTCGTCAAAGGATTCAGGAGCTCGAGATTTTCATAGCAGAGCATAATCCGAAAGATCTTATTCTCATCTCTTAGCTAGAAGTTGCTTATGACGTTGTTGAAGCAGAAGAAGATAAAAAGAAGGTTTTCACTTAGAGAGAATTGCATCTTTGCAAAGTGGAATCATATGAGAATTTTTTTGCTAAGATGGCCACACTTCAGGAGAAGGTTATTTCAGCTCTCTGACTTATCAGTGAGTTCATCACTCATATCTCATGCCATTATCAGTGTGAGGATGGTACATGTGCAGAGCTAGAGGCAGTTCAATTTGAGTTCGAAGAGCTGGTTCGTGATAACCTAGGTGGAGATCCTAAGGCATCCAAGTTGGAGAAGTTCTCAATGTTGATTGTCAGTTTCAAGAAGGCGACTACAGAGGTCAGAGATAGCTAGAGGATGATCTAGGATGGAGACAAGTAGTTGGACAGCTAGTTCATCGTCGTGGACAACATCAAAGTGCTAGATGATGATATAATCAATAAATTCCTGGACGAGATGATAAACAAAGAGGGCTTGTAGTAGACGCCTAGTTGCATCCTGCAGTTGTTTATGAGGGTGGGTCAGAAGCAACAGTTAACTCAACATCATCTCTTGAGTTTTCATTGTTGATATCAGACGCACCTATCTCATTCTTGGAGATATCTTCACAAGAGGATGGAATTTTAGTTAGGATTAGTTAACTGATGGTAGTTATCAGTTAACTCTTTTTCAATAAGGACATGCATGTTGCACATGTCCAATTAGTCTTGTTTGTATCAGTTAACTGATGGTAGCTTTACAATTAACTGTATAGTTTATTTTATTTAGACTTAGAGAATAAAATATCGCATGTTGTGAAATTGTAGTTGATTCAAGGTGATTTTAGGGTTGCCTACACCTTTGATGTCTATAAATAAGAGATTTCAGCTCATTTTTAAATAACTTTTGCACGCGATAGCAATATATGTTGAGCCTACCTTGCCTGTAATATTGTTATTCTATATTTGTTCATGAGTGATTATTGTATTAATGAATAGTCGTGTCACCTTGCCTTCATGTTATTACTATGATGTTTATTTGAATCTTAGTTAAATGGGGTTGCTAGTTTGATCGTTTATTGTATGTGTGTTTCGTCTATGCAATTTACTATCCAAGTTGCTTACCTTCTGTTATGTGAATAATAAGCCTATTCAGGTGAGAAAATTGTTGAGCCACCTTGCCCTCATGTTGCAAATCCATACTTAAATCTTATCATTTGATGTGTGTGTTAATAAACTTCTTCCCAATCAAGCAAATAGTTGTGCCACCTTGCCTTCACGTTGTGAATTTTTATCTAAAGTTTATAGTGTAATCACATTCCTACTCCTTTTCCTCATGCTTTGTTTTCTTGAGGATATTGGATAGTTTAGATATTTTAGTTTTTAGTCATAGTTAAGACCTGCAAAACCAAAGAAAATCCTTAGTTGTAACATCCCTAGTTTTCTTAACCTTGTGCCTCTTCCAGCTGAGTAAAAAAGATAAGACTTAAAATACTTTACTTTTTCACGCATATCAACAGAAGAGGGAGCTTCCCCTTCTAATTTGAAGAGAAGTCATCGTGTACTGTGCATAGTTGTCCATACCAAACTGCACTCCAGAGGTGTTAATTGTACACCAACACTAAACTAGTCCCCAAGTATATAAAATTACTAAGGACAAAGGTTTAAATAAATATAGCATAACTGAGTAGCATGTACCTACAGCTAGAAAAGGATAAAAAGAGTCAAATCAAAGAAATTTAGTGTCAAGTGGAAATTTCATTGCAGATGCACTTCAAGGCAAGAAATCATCAGTTCCATAGCTCTTGTATTAAAATTACCATTTCGTTGAATGAGACCCTAACTCAAATCATTAAAATGTATCTTAACATAAAATTTGATGAAGAAATATTTCAGACAAATGAAATTTGTAAAACTTAATAGTTTTAGAATGTTAGAATTGGTGTGCTTAAGAACCAAAATTCTTCCAGATGGATAGAAACATTTTAACTCTTTTTTTTATTCAATGATTTATGGATTAGATCATGTGAGAATTTTTGCATCAACATTTCAGATCACACTCCATGATCCATCATTAGGATGAAAATAAAAGAGCTTAAGGAGTGATAATTTTTCTCCTTAAGCTCTTTGTTTTTCATCTTGATGATGGATCACAGAGTGTGATCTGAAACGTTGATGCAAAAATTCTCACACGATCTAATCCAGAAATCATTGAATAAAAACAATATGGATTGTGGAAACTTGATATCATTGATTTAACTTTAGTTATTGTTTTTAAGGAAGCTTGGAGGATTCACTTTTCCCTTACTTAAGTTTATGGTAAAGCATTTTCATTTCATATTATAAAGGCAAGGTTTTATTTGTAGTTCCAATGAAATAGTTTTATGGATTTTCTCAAAGCTCTCATGGGGCCCTTTTAGATGAATCTACTCTTTTGGATATATATGATATTTATTATTGTATTCATATGAGATTTATGTGTTTGGGTTTTGTTATTTCATCATAGGGTTACCATTCCTATTTTCCATCTTTATTTTTATCGTACATCATTACCAATTTTTTCTTTTTTTGTTGTCTACAAAAAATATACTCTTCTCTAGATTTATATGAAATTTGATATTATGTTCATATGAGATTCATGTGCCAAATTTTTGTTATTTACTCTTATAGCTACCATTCTTCTCAACCATCTCTATTTTTATCTTATATCATAACCTTTTTTCGCTATATGTAGAAAATATGCTCATAGATTTATATGAGATCTATTAATGTGTTCATATGAGATTTATATGTTTGGGTTGTGATAAATATTGTGTTCATATGAAAATTATGTGCTTCGATTGTCATTTCATCTTATGACTACCAATAGTGTCTATCATCTCTAGTTATAGTGCATCATTATCATTTTATGTAGTCTAGAAAAGTCTACTACTTTGGATTTATATAAGAACTATTATTGTCTTTATATGATATTTATGTGCTTGGGTTTAATCTCTACCTTTTCACTATTTCATTAGAATGACAAATTGATAGATAGTACCAAATATTTTTAAAAGTGTTATTGACAATTTAATTTTAAAATAAATTGCAATCTCTACTTGATGGTGGTTATCTATCATCATACAAATTGACATGTTTGAGACACCATAACATCATTATGAACTTTTAATTTTTAAAAATGAATTATTTATAGAATAAAATGCATTTAATTTGCAATTTAAAATGGTGTGTTCTTGTCGGTTGTTAATACAAAGGAGGAATTTCAATCCAAAAAGTCAAGGCAAGAATGAGCTAGGAGGATTTGGAAGATCTCAAGGGGTTTGACCAAATATAGGCTACTTTGGCTTTCATTCCATCAATTAGAAGTGTTAGTGATAGTTTAATTAACAAATTAATTTATATAATCATTTTTTAAATTATCTAAAAATGAGTTTTTGATTATTGTAAAACAACTTTTGTTGGGACCTGAAATGCATTACAAACAAGTTTTGAAGGGACTTGAAACCCTACCAAAGCAAAGGAATTTTTTACAAAGATAATCCACAGACCAACAACAACCCATCAACAACAACATTGAACAAAAAAATAGGACTACACAAGTTTTGAAGAGACCTAAAATTATTTACAACCAAGTTTTGAAAGGGACCCTGAACCATCTTACAACCAAGTTTTAATAGAGACCATGAACCCTTAACTACCTGATTCAACCAAACAACATAGCAACCAACAACATTCTAGTAGCACCCCTCATCCAACTGGCAAAACCATCCTGCTAGAAAAGACAACTCAACCACAACCTCAATATGGGAGAGCTCCCCTCTATAAGAGAGGATGCAATAAAAATATTTACCAGTAGATCCAACACCCTCTAGCACACCCCAACACCACCTCAATAGGAGCAAGAACTAGAGAAGAGTACTCCCCACCAGACCAATAGTGACCAACTCCACCTCAATAGGAGAGGGCTCCACCTTAATACAAGAATTCTCCACCTCCATAGAAGACATCAACTAAAAGATCTGGAAGGAAGCAGGAGCTCCAGTAGTAAGGATAGTTACAACACCCCATGGCATGAAAGGATACATGAGAAAAGAGGGATGCAACGTAGTCGCTAGCACTAGAATAACAACTCAATCCTTAGATAAAGAACAACCCCAATCAACAGAGAAAACCTTACGGCCCAAAAGGGGTACTCGAAAAAGGAAAACTTACAAAATTGGGACACAGGAAACAACCTAGTCAACATGGAAAAATCAGAAAAATCTCTCCAACCTAGCATAAGAAGAGAGTTATCCGTCACAAGGAAGAAAACCACCCCTGACAAAAAATTTAGCAACAAACACCCGAGGGCCAAAACTAAAAACCTAAACATAAGCCCATCATAAACTATGTTCTTGCTTCTCCAACCACCAAACCCGAGGAAAAAATCCTCTAGAAACAAAACCAAGGGAGAGAAACCTCCATCTCCCAAAAAACTAGCCAAGATAGCCCCAAACAGTAGACAAAAGTGGGGCACAAGAGCCACATCCTCTCACAACAACCAAGAGCACTTCAAAAGAGAGACTGTAGCAAAGACCCCTCCAACCACAATAGTTATTAGCAAGAAACAAGAGACCAAAAATGTCTCAAGAAGTGCCATCCTGAAAGAAATAAACACCAAAAGCCACAAACCATAGCAATCCAACGGGATGACAAGAATAAATAAGCCCAACAGGCATAAAAGAGGAGGAATAATCGCTCCCCTTAAAAACAACCAAAACAAGAAAATGAATGCATCACATGAAAGAATACCCACACTCCACCAAGAAGACATGGACATTTGGATAACCAACCATCAATCCACCAAAACTGTGGCCAGAGCAAAAGGAACCATCAGAAAAAGAAAAGATCTAACTGCCAAAAGCTCCAAAGGATGCTTAGAGAGTTGATCCCCAACCAAGGAAGCCAAAAATCCATCCAGGGCAGCTGAATTCGTATCTGAATCCTTTCCATCCTCATCGCAATTCTCAAAGGAATTCAAAATTCTTCTTGCACCTCTTCTTGCTCGAGCACTGCCTAGCGCTCCTCTCCATATTTACAACATATGTTTTTGAGTATATTATCTAAAATTGAGTTGTTTATAGCAAACAATAAAATTAGTTTTGAATTGGGTGCACTAATAACTAAATGATATATAAATTCATTTTTGTCTCTTTTCTTTTTTACTAAATCTTAACTAATTTTCAAAGAGAATTCTAACCCACATGAAATGATCATATGACTAGGTAATGCACCTCTTTGAATCATTTTATAAACTTATAAAGTGATGGTTGTTTCTTGAAAAGTGGGAGAGGTGAAAAGTTAAGGTAAATTCATCCATATAGTAAATGAGACCATATCTCTAACACCCTATCCTTGTTTTGATTTGTGTCAAAATAATTATGCAAGTTAATTTCAAGTGACATTGTACCTAAACTCATTATTTTGGGGAAGTTGGAACCAATATCTACATTATTAGGCATTACAAAATATATTTAAGTTGTAGTTCCTCCTTTGAATCTCTTTATATCTTAAGGATATAGGAGCATCCCTAGAAAAATAATTTGATCTTGTGTGCTTGAATTTTTTTTATGATTCCACTTACAAAACAAGTTCAAGACCATTTTGTTAAATTTAGAGAAAATGAAATATGCCCCTTAGTTTTTTTCAATTTTTCTCACATAAACTTTCACCCGTTAGCATTAGCCCAATGTAATAATCAACAAGTTGAAAACAACCCTTCACTTTTTGATCACCCGGATCTTGGAATGGGCAAGGTGAGAACATATGGTGCAAGGGGATCTGAATATAATTTCAACGTTAGAAATACAAGTAAATTCTTGGTAGCAAGCCATCCAATAGAGAAATGAAATACTTGATGACATAGCCAACCACTTCCACTTTTCAATGGGCTACAAAAAGTAAAGTAAAGCAATGAACTTGGCGGCATAGCTAGCCACTTCCACTTTTTAGCGGGTAACAAGAAAAGTAAAACAACTCGACCACTTATTCAGCGGGAGTGAAGAACAACAAAACTGAGAAGTAGAAGTTTATTGGTAGTACCAAATTAACATTACAATTATTATCAAATACATGGAAAATGTGTCATGAACTACTCAAATGAAATCTTATTACAATATAAATTAGTCATTGCTCAATGAACCATAAGGCAACATAAAACAAGCAAATATTGAGAATATACCAGTCTAATATAAAGGGGCAGTAGTTTGATTTTTTGAACAACGAACCTGATACATCAACCTACACATCATCAAATGTTCATAACTCTCTAACAAAACCTTTCAATCACCTCAAATCTATTGCAAATGATGCCTAAGAGTTGGGTGCCCAAGACCTAGCAAACAAATTCCACCAACTAGATTAGAAATCTCAAGCATGGTGATAGGTTGTCATTAGGTCCCATTACTTTAGAAGATATAAGTTCAATATTTCGGTTGGGTAGTGTCCAAGGCAATTTATGATAGAAGGCAACCTAACTAACTCTTTTAGATTTTTTGGTTTCTTGGGACAACTGAAATTAATTTTAACCTAAGATCGTTTAACTACTTAATTGACAACAATTTATATAAAGTAAGCTAGAAATATTTAAACTAGAAAGCATAAGATAACTAATCTAGAAAACATGATAACTAAACTAGAAAACACATAAATGATTAAACTAAGGAGTTGGTAAACTACAGAAGTATAAAAGCTTGTAAACAATCCATGAAACATCTCCTTTAAACAGTAATGATTCTAACAGTGAGCAATAAGTAACTACGAAAATGAGAGACAACGAGTGCTCTGGAACTTCGGACACAATACAAAAAACTTAATAATTTCCTACTGAATGATTGTCTATGCAGTAAAAACAACATAAAGGAGAGTACTTATCTATTTAAGCTATCCTCCCTCGAGTGGCCAACTCGCCAGTTACTACGTTTGTTCTCAGGTCACATACACAACTGATTCGAAAATTCTTCCATTAAAATAATTTTCATCTATAACTTAACAACTCATAAATTGATATGTAATAATCTCTTTATTCATATGTATTCAGGAAACATGTTGACAACATAACATTACTATTTTTTTGTTATCCTTTGCTTCTGGAGATTATCTCTATAGAAAACTTCTAACTAAGTCCTATATTTCAGATGGCATAGATGACCATTGAAAAAGTCTATAACATATTACAAATGAACTTTTATGTCTTTCAAACCCATTACATAGATATTAAAGATGTTCGAGTTGAGCCATGAAGTCTTTGAACTTAAAAACATAACAAAAATTAAAAATAACAACAACTATAACTTCGGTCCATCAGCCTAAAGTTCTAGAGCATATTTCCAGCGCACATCTTTAATCTTTTCTGGAGCACGTGTTGGTGCAATGTTTTCCAACTGTTGCTTGATGACTGATTATTATCCTACAAAATACTCAAAACAACTCATTAAATTTGTATTAGCAAGATACTTCAATAAATCACAAGAAATAAAGTTTGTACAATTTTTCCTTAAAAGACAAGCAACTATTTCTCCTAAAGTTTAAGTAATTGGCAGAGGATAAGGACTTTGTATATATGGAATAGGAATTTATTATGCTATTATGATGAGGTTATTTTTACCTCATCCTTTCCTCCCCTTCCTAATTCCTGGCAGGTCCTCCTGCCCCTTGGTTGTAGCCCTGTCCTTTGTTCCATTCTTCATACTTAGCACTAATATCATACAGATTTTTTGTTGTTTTATCTAAATCTATAGGTGCATGGATGAAGCCTCTATGAAAATCAACTCCCTCTTGCCATTCATTGAAGATTTTATCATTTTGATATGTATTAATATGAAAAGCAGGAGGTGGAAAGAGTAACAAGGGAGGTCTATACCTCATCCCTATCCAATCTGTTCTGAGGTTTTTCAGGATTTTAGACAAGGCATCTACTCTTCTGAAGGACCATTTGATGTTAAGAGGGGAAATCACCTCTCTTTTCTTTAGATATGTTGGTAATGGAGTGTATCTTTCTTCACAAACACGCCAAGCTGGACCAATTAATTTTTGCATGTGTTCCATGAAATGGTTATAATAGAGTCAGAGGCTTCCATCATCTCTTTCTTTGATTTTTTCATCCAATACAAGAGCTAAAAAGGTAGATTTAAAATCTGCAGGTCTAATGTTGGGGGATCTCATTTGAAGACTCACATTTTTCTCTGCTTGAGCATATTCCCTATTGCACTCTTGCTAATGAATCTGATTTTGCATGGTAGATAGCAAAGACCTCAGTTGCACTTCTCCAACAAAAAGGTTAATGAAGAAATCAATATGGTTTTCTAATAGAAGATCATGAACAAAGAATTCACATAGCATATCTTGATCTTCAAGAGTTGATTCTACAAACATTTTAACAAATTCTTTATCATTAGGTTCATATGGTTGATCATTATAAATTCTTAGCAATTTCCATATTAACCATTGTTCATATAAAAACATTGAATATAGCCTCGATGGTCTTCTACATGATAATAGATATTCTGCTACTTAGCATGCATCTTGCTTTCCCCTATAGGCTCTATGAAATGACTCTTTCAATAATACCATCTCCATTTTCAACTTGTAATTTTCAATCTCGGCATTTCTTAGGAAATAGCACTATTCCATCCACTTCATTAATAATGGAGGAATTTGAACTTGGAACCACTCAGTTACAGTCAGTTCGGTCTAAACTCCTTTTGATTCCAGCATTGGCTTATTGGTGCTTTCCTATAAATCTTGTTCTAGTTCCACACTCCTACTAAGAGAAGCATTCAGTTCTTCTTTCTGTCTTTTCTTTTCTTCTTCAAAATCTGAAAACATGAGCATAAAATTCTTTTTCAAGCTTTCAATTTCTTTATCTTTATCAAACAGATCAACACTTTGTCATGTTTTCTTGATTCCAATTTTGAATTTGTATTTGCAATTCATTGATGAATGTATCCTTTTCTTGTATTTGCAGTTTCAAATTCTGAATTTCATCTCTTTTCCCTATCACAGTAATATGTACTGTTATTTCTTCTTGTTGTGGCTCAATATGTTCCTTATTTTTGTGCAATTGACTTCTTATCTCACCAATTTCTGATCTTAGCATTTTCAACTGTCTCAACAACTCTATTTACAATGGGGGACAAGTTTCCTAAAACACTGTCCTCAACCTCCATGGAAGGTGGAGATTTATCCCTTTCCTCATTTTGTATCTCTTCATCAGGGGTCTTTTCCTCTTGTCCTAAGTGGAAAGGTATTTCTTCTACTCCTATTCCCAAAAATTGATAACCTTGCTCCCCTATTCCAGTTACTTCTATCTCATCAATAAGGTCTCCAATTCTTACTGACTTTTTATGTTTCCTTAATTTCTTTCCCTTTGACGTACCCTTTGTGTCTTGGATTGGGGTTTCTTTTTCATACACTAGATGGGAAGGAATTTCTTCAATAGGGGTTTCTTTTTCTGGAGACTGATGGATTTGTTCCCTTGTTTCTCCCATTTCTACGTCATCAATAGGATCAATGGTTTCTATGGGCGTTTTTTGCTTCTTAGACTTCTTTTTCTTTGAATCACTTCTTATACTATGCACTGGGGTTTCTGTAGACTCGAAGGATAATCTCTTGCTTCTTCTCAAGGGAGCATTCTGGTAAGTGATAACCGTTCTTATTTTCCTCTTCCTAAGGGGAATATTGTCTACACTTGGATGAATAATTTCTACATCTTCTAGCTGATCCGGGGTTTTAAATTCCTCGTTTACAAATTCTAGCACTTCCCCACCAGGGGTTGTGGGAATTTGGGCTTCAAGAGCTTTAGAGGCCTCGGGGGAAGCTGCTAAAAAAGGTGAAACAACTTGTCTAGAATATTCCCCTTGTTTTGATTTTCTTTTAGGCAAAAAAATTTCAAATTTCCACAAAAAAATTTCCCACTTGCTCTCAAGCTTCTTTCGGAAACAATATTTACAAATTAGTTGAATTAACCCATGGTCCTTTAATGGCCTTAAACCAGTCTTGTATCTTTCTATGGATGAATTAACAGAATCACTCAAAAAGTGAGGCAAATTAACCCTAAGGGCAGGGTTTTCTTTCCCATGACACAAATGTATTAACATACGAAATGCAAGTCCTACCACAGTAGTGAGTTGGCATTCATAGGTAAAATACTTTATAATCCATGCAACCATTGTTCCCTAGGGCTCTAATATAGAAGTTCTTTGAAACCCTTTATTTTGTCCCTTAGTAATGATAACTATCATAGGGTGAGGGTCTCCCTCTCTAAGGAATAATTTTGATAATTTTTGATATGTAACTTGAGATGTTTTAGATAATTTAATGCCAAAATTATCTAACCCTAAGAGGCAAGAGATGATTTTTGGACTCACCTTAAAGCATTTCCCATGAAGTGTCACCTAACCATTGGAGTAATTCTCTGCAAATGCATTCACCAACTCTCATTGTATCCCTCGAATTTTTTAATGAAATCTAACCATCCCACTTCCTTAAACAAACTGGAAATGTTGCTCAATCCCAGTAATTTTTTCATTGAAGCTAGCTCTGATTTCTTCTTTGCACCCCCATTTTTTGTATCCACTATATCACTCTACTGAAGAATTCAAAGTGCGAAAAGCTTGTGCACAATTGTTTTTGAAACTATAATCAAAAAGTGATTATTTATTTTATCTTTGCTTGGAGCTTACTGTGTAATGATGCTAATTTGCATGGAGGAGTGCGAAAATAATGTCGTACTAGCAGTTAATCGTCGAGTGGCTCAAGTTACTAAATTAGGAAGGGAGAACTCGTGCCAATTAATTACACCTTATTCAAAAATAACTACTTACTTAAAGCAAAAATCTATACTTACTTACATTCTATGATCACGTGAAGATTTTGTACCTTTATTGATTTAACAGGATGATGGAATGGTATTGGTTGAGGTGATGGCATAGTTATTATGACATGAGTGAGGAATCTTGTGAATAAAAAATTCATCAATGAAGATAGGTTGTCATGGCGGCTCTTATTTATGATGAAAAGATGTGGCTTTTAAAAAAAAGAAGACATGTGTACCGAGGTGTGACAATCAAAGCATTGAGGAAATTCAAATTTTATGGAAAGAGGCGAGCATAATGAAAATAGATAAGTTCTAGAGCACGCTTATGAGCACGCGCTCGAAACTAGTGAATAAGTTATGGAGCATGCATGAGGCATGCATTCAAAATGAAGAAGATGAATAAGTTTCAGAGCATCACTAAAAGATGAAGTTGGATTCAACAACCAAAGGAGATTTTGGAGCATCATCAAAAGATGCAGCTGAAGCAGCAACCGAAGGAAGACTCTGGAGCATCATCCAAAGATGCAACTAGAAAGAAGAAAAATGGCTATGTATGAATGAACTCGAACTTCAGGAGCTTTTCGCTACCAATCACCATTCTATGAGAACAACTGTCTGACGTGATGAGCTGAGATGCAAGTTTTAGAGAATGTAGGCATTAAAGTCTACAAGTTATGGAGCACCTTCGCAAAAAATTCTACAAGTTTTGGAGCACCTTCGCAAAAAATTTCATGCGCTCCAGAGCTTTGTCATCACAAGAGGTAGCACTGGGCATCTGGACCATCAAGTTCCAGAGCATCTTGGAAAGGTGCTCCAAAATTTGTTTCTATCTTTATGAGAAGTCCTGCAAAATAAGGACAACATTTAGTTAAGTCCAAAAATAAAAACTAATGAAAAATGCTTTAAAACAAACTAGTACACATGTCTTTTTATTACAATTTTTCTTGGTTTTTTTTTTTTATTAGGTGGACTCTACCTTGGCAGAATCAATGCATTGGATTTCTCCTTGCATTTCTACCAATTTTGTAAATTCTTCTTTGTTGATAGGCTTATGGTAGACACGTAGGTGATGACCATTGACTAAGAGAGTTCGTGTATCACCATCAATGGGTTTCAGTTGAACTGTGCCATTTGAGAAGACTTCAAAAATTTCATATGGCCCCATCCAATGAGTCATGAGTTTCCCTTTGTGATTTTTATATCTAGAATCGAATAGCAAGGCCCAGTCACCATTATGGAACTCTCTCTCTTTAATGTGTTTGTCATGCCAAAAAAAAATTTGGTGTTGAACCAGCTCGGTTTGATGGACAACATCTAAACGAAGCTCATCCAATTCACTTAACTATAAAATTCATTCTACTTGGGCTCGTTTCAGATCTAGACCTAACTCCATAGTTGTTCATAGAGTTTGGAGTTCAAACTCAACGGGAAAAAGAGGTTTCTTCCCAAAAATAAGCTCATAGGGGTTGAATCCAATTGTGGATTTCCATGTTGTGTTGTACTCCCAGACAGCTTCAGGCAATTTCTTGGCCCAATCTCTTCTTCTTGAAGAGACCATTTTTGTCAATATGTTTTATAACTTCCTATTAGTTACTTCTACTTGGCCATTTGCTTGGGGGTGATAGGGAGATGACTTCTTGTGACTCACTTGAAAATGGTTCATAAATTCCAGAAGAACTTTAGACATGAATTGCGGTACTGATCTGTAATGATGGTTCGGGGGGCTCCAAATCTAAGAAAAATCTTATTATAGAGGAAGTTAGCAACTTGTTCCTCTCTAGAAACACATAGGGCTTGAAATTTTTCCCATTTAGTCAGGTAGTCGATGCAGAAAAGAATGTATTATTTCCCTTGAGAGGAAGGGTCTATGGGGCTGATAAAATCTAATCCCCATTTTTTGAATGGTTCAAGGACTACCTGAGGTTGCAAGGGCATTTATGCTGAAGCGGTTGGTCTTCCTACTCTTTGGCATTCATCACAACGATGAACATAATTTTTAATGTCTTTATGCATTGAAGGCCAATAATATCCAACACCCAAAATTTTATGAGAAGTTATTTTTGCAGAGTAATGACCCCCAGAAGGATCATCGTGATAGGCCCTCAGGATACTGTAAGTTTCATCGGCCTTGACACATCTTCTCAAGACCATATCAGGTCCACAATGAAACAAAATCCCATTTTTCCATTTAAATGGTGCACTCTCTCTAATAAGTTGCTTCTTTTGTTTTGATGTGAAACCAGGCGGTATTTCAGAGGTGGCCAAATAGTTGGCAATTTCAGCAAACCAAGGTGTCTTTATAGAAATAGCAAACAAATTTTCATGTGGAAACTCATCTTGCATTGGTGTACAATCACCATCTTCCTGTTGAATTCTAGATAGAAATTCTGCCACTACATTAAATCTCCCTAGCTTGTCAAGTATTATTACATTGAAATCCTGAAGGAGCAGTAACCACCTCATTATTTGACCATTAACTACAGGTTTATTCATTAAATATTTTACAGCTGAGTGGTTTGTATAGACTGTAACTTTATATCCTGTAGTGTAATGGCATAATTTTTTAATGGCATGAACCACAGTCAAGAATTATTTTTCCATAGTCATTTAGTATTTCTTAGCAGATATTAGGTTTTTACTAATAAAGTATATAGCATATTTACCCCCATTCTCATCTTCTTGCCCCAATACTATACCAATTGCATCATCTGAAGCATCGACATAGATATGGAATGAAAGATTCTAGTTTGGCCCACACAGGACGGGAGAAGAGACAAGCTTCTCCTTTATAGTTTCGAATGATAGTTGACACTCAGGTGTCCAGTTAAACTCTACATCTTTCTGGAGAAGGGAAAACATAGGGGCAACTATCTTACCGAAGGCTTCTATAAATATCTGATAACAACCAGCATGCCCAAGGACACTTCTAACATTCGTTTGCGTTTGAGGAGTAGTCAGTTGTTGAATGACCTCAATTTTCTTAGGATCAACCTTTATTGCCTCCGAGGAGATATGATGACCTAAGACTATTCCTTGCTCCACCATTATTAAACACTTTTTGTGGCTAAGGGATAGTCGGTGATCCTCGCAAACCTTTAAAACTTTATCCAAGTTCTGAAGGGCTTCATCATAGGTTGAACCATAGATAGTGAAGTCGTTCATATAAACTTCTACACAATCATTGACAAGCTCAACAAATATAGCCAAAATGGCTCTCTAGAAAGTTGCAGGAGCATTACAAAGTCCAAAGGGAAGAACATGATATGCAAATGTGCCCCATGGACAGGTAAACATTGTCTTATCTTGGTCTTCTAGTGTTACTTGAATTTGGTTGTAACCACTAAATCCATCTAAAAAGGAGAAATATTTCCTCCCGGCCAAGTTGTCCAGAACCTGGTCGACAAATGGTAAGGGAAAATAATCTTGATGAGAGGCTTTGTTAAGTTTTCTATAATCTACCTAGATTCTCCACTTTCCATTTTTCTTTGGTACTACAACCATAGGCAACACCCACTTACTGTCAGAGATGGGATAAATAAATCCTACTCAAAGGAGTTTCTCAATTTCAATTTTGACAAAATCCTTTAGTGCAGGATTGAGTCTCCTATGTGGCTAACATATAGGTCTTATACTAGGATCAGTATAAATGTGATGTGTACAAACACTCAGGTGAATTCCCCTCATGTCTTTATAGTCCCAAGAAAAATATTTAGACCTTTTTACCAACACATTAAATAATCTATCCTCTTGTGTTTATGTTAGCCAACTATTGACGTCCAAGGTTTTTCTCGGTAGCAGCATAATTGATTTTGTTCCTGGATGGGCTAAAGTGACAGTATGAATTGGCCATAACAAGGTATTGAGAGGACAACTATGAGGTATAATTTGGTGAAATCTAGTAATGTCCTAAAAAAACTGGCTCGTTCCGGGAATCATATTGGCCAAAGGACAAGGCATTCCCATTATAGTGTAATTTTTTTCCATCCCATGTATATAAAGTAGTTGTCCCAAAATTTATGGCGCATCCACCATTTCCTTATCACTCGAGCTTATAGCAAGGTGTGCTACATCATTTACTAACTCATCCTCTAATTCCTCTCCATGTTGTTTAATCACTACCATGGCTAACAAGGCCAAACTGTCTTGACTATTAACATCTTCTGAATCATCAACCTAGACTTTGTTATATTTGGTGAGCTTAGCAGGAGGGTACAATAATAAACGTTTACTATCTGGACCATGAGAAATGGTCATTCCCCCTTCTCTGCAATCAATTTTAGCTATGACAGTGGCCAACCATGGTCTTCCAAGAATTATTGGATAGTTATCTTTGGGTGTAAGCGATTGGATGACCTGAAAGTCAACTGGGTATTCCCATCCATCAACTTTGACAAGAACCTTTTCAATAACATCCTTTGGAATGGCTATGGACTGATTTTTCATCTGTAAGACTGTAGTTATGGGACGTAAATCAAAAAGACCTAATTTTTCCATCACATCCACAGTCATCACATTAACACTTGCTCCTAAATCAACTAATGAATTAGGTATTGCTACCTCATTAATTGTGACAGTTATGAGTGGACTACCAGGATCATCATATTTTGGAGCGATAGTCCTTCCAGACAAAAAATCAGCTAGATAGCCATCAATGTGCATAGTATTTATTTTCGTTGGTTTCCTCCCCGAGGTTTTAATATACAACTGTTTGATCAGTTGGTTCAACTCAGGAATTTCCTTTATGGCTTGCAACAAAGGAACATCTATTTGCAATTGTTTGATTTCTTGAATTAATGCAATTTTAGAGGTCAAAGACATTTTTGGAGTATCTTTCGAAGTTGTCGATTTCAGATGCTTCGGAAATGGTGCTTGAATTTTCTCTTTTGGAGAGGTATCCTTTCTAAGTTCAGTCGGAGACTGACCTTCCTCCTCTTGAGGTAATTCAATAGCTCTTGTTGCTAAAGGAGGCACATTATTATTTGCAGGAATAGTGTGGTTGGGTGGAGTATCCTTCTCAGGAGTTTGAGGAGTAGGCTCGGGGTGCTGCCACAATAGTGGTTTAAAATTTTTGAGAGATTTTGATTTTTGTTGAAATCACATATTTTTAGAAAATATAATGATTTAAGCCTTAAAAAGTTCCATTTTAAGGATTCCAATTGAAGAGGGTTTGATCAAACCACCTTAGATTAAACCCCCTTGGATAGAACCTCGCTAGTTTTAAACCATACCTATAAATGAGTCTCCTTTACACCTATCAAAATGTTGATAAAAAATCACTTTTGATTTACCTTTTGGGGGATCAAATGAATTCATTTAAAATTTATTTCAAATGATTATGGTATTCCTCGAAATGATCTATCCAACGAATATAATTTTAATATTTTTTGGTTTTATTATGTATTTGTTTTTTTAGTTTTATTAAACATAGGTTTTTCATTGAAAATGAAGGTCTTTGTTCTGCACATGTGGAAAAATAACAGATTATCGAAAGAAACTTGAAAAATATGATTGCACCAGATATTGAAGTCCTTGATCCAACAAAACAAAAAAGAATTTTGATATATACAAAAAAATTTATGCATTGTACAGTCGCGCTATGTTTGAATTGTAATTTGTTTGACTTCGAAACTTGATAAATAAAAAATATTCAATAAAAAACTATCTAACCAAGTTTAAGCGCTAGATTTCAGAGTTACAAATCTAAATTTGAAAGAATTATAATTTTATCCTTCATGGAAAAAAAAATTATGCATTATACAGTGTGTGTCACTTTTTAAAACTGTTGTTTTATGAAAAAAACCAATTTTCGTTGGAGATGGAAAAAGAAGTGCAATCTGATTCCAAAAATTTTGAAAAAAATATTTTTGGAATCTATAGACAAAATGTGACGAGACTCTATTTTGCATCATCTTCAAATTCCTTGCGGTTTATTCACTATAGGTGCCCGAATGTGAAGATTTAGTTAAAAATAATAATTTCAGTGTCTAGTTTGGCCAAAAATTGTAAACCACTATTGTGGGATCACCCCTCATCCATAATTTCTTCAATGGTTGGTGGTTGAATCGTTCGACCTGAGTGCAATTGAACATTTACACAACATATGGCATTAAGTCTGATAACATTGTCTTGTTCAGTAGAGTATACTAGAGTATTTTGTCGATTATTCTTTGGATTGGGAAGTGGTTGCGCTGGGAGTTGAGGCTGATTTATCTATTCACTCTGGGAGGATTATGGGGTGGAGGTAACAAATTTTGTTGTTGGTTCCTATGAGGCCGACTATAAAATTGATTATGTCCCTGATTCCACTGAGGAGTAGTATGTTGTGGATATCATTGATGTTGAGTTTGAGTTGGCCACTACTAAGTTCCCCATGATTGGTTCACCCATTCAGGGGGTCCCCAATAGGGAGTTCCCCAATTAGGTTGTTGAGGTGGTGGTTGAGGCCATGATGGGTTCCATTGATTACCAACCCAATTGCTTTGAGGTTTCCAAGTAGGATTGGAATTATGTCCATAAGGAAAGTTCCCTCCTTAGCGTTGGTTTACCATATTGATTTCTTCCTCAACATGTGCAATCCTTTTCTTGGAATTCTTGAGATCGGTAAGGATCTCACACTAGTTTGTAGGATGATTTTGTTCGCAAAGTTGACAGATGTTAGCCTTGTCTAAGGGGCATTCTTGCAATAGGTCTTTATTTCAGCATCTAGGATAGTAAATGGACAAGGTCTCAGGATTGCGTGTCTTAGCTTGTATGCCATCTAGAGTATTGTTCAATTGAATTAGTATGTCCATTTTAAGGTTTTTTATTTCCTCCCTGAGCTTACCTATGTCATTGGACCCTTTAAAAAAATTAGTTTTGTGAATTCCTCCACGAGTACGTGAAAAATTCTCACACAACTTACATATTTCTTCAAGGGCCATTTGAGACACGTCTCCTTTTCCCATCAAATCAAGGCTTCACCTTGCATCCTCATCAAGTCCTTTAAGAAATATGGTGTTGAGAATGTCATCACTAATGGTCTCTTCTCCACATCGTTTAGATAAGAAAAGAAACCTATCTAGGTAGTCCTCCAAGCTCTCATCCTTATTTTGTCTAAGTTTAAAAAGCTCCTCTTTCCAATCACTCACCCTACAATAACTCTGGTATTTATATAGGAAAGCATTCTCCATGTCCTCCCAAGACGTAATAGATCCTGAAGATAACCCCATAAACCAACACATGGTTGTATCCTTCAAGGTAGAAGGAAACAACTTCAGTTTTTGGTTATCATTTTTATAGTCGTAGGTTTGACAAAGGACCTTGAATTCGAAAAGAAACTGGTCTGGGTCTTCTAAGGACAAACCATGAAATTTGGGTAGGAAATCTAGAGAAATATTTTTCATTGTGGTATCATCATTTGCGTCCAGAGTAATAGGATACATGAATGTTCATGGCAGTGGGGGATCATTGTTATTACAGTTAACATTATTTCAATTAGGCTCAGCCCTATGATCACCTATGATGTTCAGAGGAATGTGTTCCTCAAGGATAATTTCCTCGACGACAGGTTGTTCTACTAGATGATCTTCAGGAAAATAGTGGAAAGCCTCTGGTGGGTTAGGCTCAAGTAGTTCTTCAACAAAGTGGTCTTCTGATCCTTGGGCCTCCCTATGTATGATTCGAACGTATTTTGGGGGGGTCTTTGGTATAAATCGTCTATGAGGGCCTCTTTTCCTGACCATGCAGAAGGAAGCCAAAGGTGGTATTTTGGCCTAAAAAGAGGTATTTGAGGTGTCTCCTATTAACACTCAAGCAAGAAAGGTATGTCCCTGGCAACGGTGCCAGAAAGTGATAGGTTGTCATTAGGTCCCATTACTTTAGAAGATATAAGTTCAATATGTCGACCAGGTAGTGTCCAAGGCAATTTACAATAGAAGGCAACCTAACTAACTCTTTTAGCTTTCTTAGGACAACTTAAATTAATTTCAACCTAAGGTCGTTTAACTACTTAACTGACAACAATTTATCTAAAGTAAGCTAGAAATATTTAAACTAGAAAGCATAAGATAACTAATCTAGAAAACATGATAACTAAACTAGAAAGCACATAAATGATTAAACTAAGGAGCTAGTAAACTAAAGAAGTAGAAAATCTTGTAAACAATCCATGAAACATCTCCTTTAAACAGTAATGATTCTAATAGTGAGCAATAAGTAACTACAAAAATGAGAGAAAACGAATGCTTCGGAACTTCAAACACAATAACAACAAACTTAACAATTTCCTACTGAATGATTGTCCATGTAGTAAAAACAACATAAAGGAAAGTACTTATCTACTTAAGCTATCCTCCCTCGAGTGGCCAGCTCGCAGGTTACTACGTTTGTTCTCAGGTCACATACACAACTAATTCAAAAATTCTTCCATTAAAAATAATTTCCATCCATAACTCAACAACTCATAAATTGATATGTAATAATCTCTTTATTCATATGTATTCAGGAAACATGTTGATAGCATAACATTAATATTTTTTTGTTATCCTTTGCTTTTGGAGATTACCTCTTTATACAAAACTTCTAACTAAGTCGTATATTTCAGATGGCGTAGATGACCATTGAAAAAGTCTATAACATATTACAAATGAACTTTTATGTCTTTAAAACCCATTACATAGATATTAAAGAGGCTCGAGTCGAGCCATGAAGTCTTTGAACTTAAAAACATAATAGAAATTAAAACTAGCAGCAACTATAACTTCGGTCCATCAACCTAAAGTTTTGGAGCATATTTCCAACACACATCTTTAATTTTTTCTGGAGCACGTGTTGGTGGAATGCTTTCCAACTGCTGCTTGATGATCGATTATTATCCTACAAAATACTCAAAACAACCCATTAAATCTATATTAGCAAGATACTTCAATAAATCACAAGAAATGAAGTTTGTACAATTTTTCCTTAAAAGACAAGCAACTATTTCTCCTAAAGTTTAATTAATTGGCAGAGGATAAGGATTTTGCATATATGGAATAGGAATTTATTATTCTATTATGATGAGGTTATTTTTACCTCACCACATGGATCCCAATGTACCTACTGCAAATGGTACGACCTCCTTAGTTGGTCGACCTCATGCAAAAATCATATTCTCATTTAAAAATCACCAAATTGGAGCAAGGGGGCACCTTGATGAGAGGAAAACCAGTCAACAATACCCACAAAAATATCTCAACTCCTTAGAACGATGCAAGTTAAAACGTGGGTCAACTAGGTTTGTTTTGAACACTTCCAAAAACTCCAACAGCAAGATAACAAACCAAAATAAGTACTAGAAAACATCAAAGCTACTCAAAACTGAAGCAAAAAGGAAATCCATCACCATTGAAGCTCGATATGCAACCTTTGGATGAAGAGGCACCCAATATTCAGCTGGGAGTTATCTTCCAAACTCGAAATTGATGAAGAACTAAGAGGTGTAACAACCTCGAAGCAAGAGTTTGAAACAATTTCAACAACACTTTGGTATGATAAAAAATGAGATAACCAAATGAGAGGGAGAGGGTGTATTTATAAGCTCCAAACCTAAGAATTCAAGTCCTCAATTCCCTCCAAAATGGGACGCCCAAATGAGGAGGAATAAAATATTTATTGAAAACTCTTTTGCTTTATCAACCTAGGTGTCCACTTTAACCTTGGCATAAAAATAATTTAAATTTTGCAAAGTCTCCAAAAAGGGCGTCGAATTGAAGAGTCCACCTTTTGAAAAAACTTAAGTTATAAAGCCTAGGCATGGAGGCTAAACAACAACATTAGAAAATAATATAACTTAAGTTATTAAATTTCCTTTTTTGAGCCACTGCCAACACTGGAGAAGCCACTACTAATACTAAACTGCCTCATTGATAGAAATATAAGCTAAGTGTTGAAATGTTGCCAAACCACATTGCCAAAAATAACACTTACTAAAAATAACATACTGCTAAAAATAGTAAGTGATTTCAAATACCGTTTGAGCACATTTCAAATAGTTGTTGTAACTTACTAAAAATAGTAAGTCAAGAAATAGTCATTTATGAAAATACATGTGACACCCCTCTAAAGCTCTCTGAAAAAATCAGAAAGACCCAAAAATAATATTGCCAAACTCCTGCAACCCTCCCTCGAAAACTCAGAAAGATACCTCCTAGAAACTAGGAAACCCTAATTCTACCTCCAACTAGCCTACAAATCCCTAGAAATGGGCTAATGGCCATTGAAAAGCATAGGGCTAAAAAGGGGACATTTACATAAAATGATTACATTGCAAATCATCTCATGATGTGAATGTGTTTGATGGTCTCATGCTTGTGATACCTTAAAAGCAATTCACAACTTGAAGTCATAACTAGGGAGACATGTTAATACATAAAATTGAATATATATTCACTTTTTATAGTATGATGTAATTAATTTGCGATCTAAATTATCATTAACATTTGTAAGAAATGTTTGCATGTGCAAGTTGAAATTGTTATTAGTAAAATCTGAATTGAATTAATTAGTAAGAAGCAAACACACTCTTATAGATTTTATAATTAAAGAGATTTAGAAAGAAATTGGAATGTTTATAAATCTAAACAGAAGCTAACAAAAACAAAATAATAGAAGCCACTATATTACAATATTGAGCATTAATAAACTAAGTTTTAATTTAATACCCTCCCTTAACGCTCAATCTATCAACTACACCAAGGTGGCCCCTAAATTTGACAAACTTATCTAGGCTCAAAGACTTGGTGAGAATATCAACAGTCTGATCCTCTGTTGGAACATACTGTAATACTACTAATTTCCATCTTCGGCAAGTTGGCAAATGAAACAAAAATGAAGTTCAACATGCTTTATCCTTTCATGGAAGACTGGATTTTTGGCGAGTTTCAACACCCCTTGATTGTCACAATACAAGGGGGAAGGCCCAACTTGAGACATTTTCATGTTAGAAAGCACCCTTTGAAGCCAAACTACCTCACAAGTTGCTTTAACAATTCCCTGATATTCAGCTTCAGTCGAGGAAAGAGACACTACCTATTGCTTCTTGTTGATCTATGTAATTGCACCTGTACCCAAAATGAATACATACCTAGAAGGAGATTTTATGTCATCATCATAAATTTCCCAATGTAAGTCTATATAGCTAATCAGCTTAGGATCTTTGCACATTCCATACAAAATTCCAAATTCGGAAGTGCCTTTCACATATCGCAACACATGCTTCGTTGCAACCTAATGTTCTACTTTAGGGGTTGCCATGAAGCAAGAGATGTAGCTCACTACAAAATAGAGACCAACTCTAGTAGCAGTGAGATAAATGAGGTTGCCTACTAGTTGCTTGAAATAAGATTCATTTTGCACAGGCGAATCTTATTTTGTTGATAGTTTTAACCCTTTCTCTATAGGTGTAGATGAATGTTTGAAATCATTCATTCTAAACTTATCAAGCAGACTGCAAGCATACTTGGACCGAGAAATAAAGATGCTATCGGCTATCTGCCAAACCTCAACACTGAGATAATAATGAAGAAATCCCAAATCTATCATGTTAAAGGATTGATTAAGATTGTGTTTGATCTCCTCAATTAGATGTTCTAAGCTTCCAGTAATGATAAGGTCATCAAAATAGACAACAAGAACAAGAATATCATCACTAGATTGTTTGACATACATATATTTGAATCAGAAGGGCTCCTCTGAAAACCATGATCAACAAGGTACTTATCAATTTTCATGTACCATGCTCATGGAGCCTGTTTAAGGCCATAGAGTGCTTTCACAAGTCTGCAAACTTGGTGTTCTTTACCAGCAACCTTGAAACCAGGAGGTTGTGTCATATAGACTTCTTCCTATAGATCACCATTGAGAAACACACTATTGATGTCCATTTGATGGACTTTCCATCCAAACTAGGTTGCAGTAGTGAGGACAAGCCGAATAGTAATCATTTTGTTTGTAGGATTAAAATTCTCCTCATAATCAATGCCCTATGTCTGTGAGAATGCTTTTGCTACTAATTGAGCCTTATACTTGTCAAGGGTTCTGTCAGCCTTGTACTTAACTTTATACACCCATTTGCAGCCAATGGGCTTCTTCCCAGGTGGAATATCGGAGTGGACCCAAGTGTTATTCTTCAAAAGGCTATGATGTTCAACTTCTATAGCATGTTCCCACTCAGGTACGCCTTTAGCCTCAGAATAGGTTTGAGGCTTAGAGATGTCGTGAAGATTGGCCATGAGAGAAAAATTAATAATCTTCTACCACTTGCTCTTTTTCCGAGCAGTTATACCCTGAAGTAATTCATCATCATGAAGATAACTTATGGTTTTAGTATACCATTCAGGCTGGAGATTAGAAGTACCAATATCTGAAACAAGAGGAACAACATCACCAGGGGTAGCTAGAAAATAATTAGTTGGATTAGGCTCTATATTGTCCTAAGGAGGGGTGGGTGGTGGAATACTCTACTGAGGTGCTTGTACAACTACATAATCTCTCTCGTCAGGTGGAGCTTGGGGAAGACAAACACCCCAAATCAGAAGCCTACATAGACTGATCCTCAAGGCTCATAAAAGTAGAAGATGAAAAGAAAGGCCCAATAGATTCATCAACCACAACATCATGACTAAAGATGAGACAAGTTGTATCTACATCAATCAACCTGTATGCCTTATGATTCTCACTATAACCAGTGAACATGAGTTTTTGGCTTTTGGAATCCAGCTTAGTGCACTTGGCATATGGAATCCACACATGAGCAGTAGAGCCAAAAAAATTTAGGTGGTTGGACCCGAGCTTGTGTCTAGACCAGGCTTCTTCAGGAGTCATCTTCTTAACGACATGAGTAGGAGACCGATTCAGAAGATAGAGTGTAGTGTAAACTGCTTCAACCCAGTATTTCTTAGGAACATTTTTATGCTCCAACATAGAATGAGTCATTTCAATAATGGTGTGATTCCTACGCTTAATGACACCATTTTGTTGAGGGGTGTAGGGTGTGGTAAGTTGGCGCTTAATACCATGTACATCATAAAAACTAGAGAAGTAATTAGAATAAAACTCCCCCCATTATTAGACCTAAGAGTGACTATTAGAGAGCCTAACTCTTTTTCAACTAAGGCCTTAAATTGCTAAAATATACCAAACACATGATTTGTTTTTAAGAAAGTACACCCACATTGTTCTACTAAAATCATCAACAAATAACAAAAAATACCCGCAACCAGTAACTGAAGGAGTTTCCATTGGGCCACATAAATTAGTGTGAGCCAACTGTAATACATTGGAATCTTGTCATGAGTCACTATCTAAGAATGGAGTCTGATGTTGCTTTTCAGCTTGACAAGACTCGCATACTCCATGATTTTTATCAAGTGTGCCTGGAGATTTTTCTTCTCATCCATCATGATGGAAAACATGTTTTTCAAAAAGAACGCACAACTCTTGTCAGATGTTTCATGAAGATCTTTCAGAAGATCCCAAATTTCTTTAGTTGATTTTCTAGACGGTACTTGAGGTAGCTGGTCATCAGTGGCATAGATTTTAATAAGCATTACAACTTCCCGATTTTGCTCAACAAAATTTTCTTGATCTTTATTTGTCATTGGCAATCGTGTCTTGTTGCCCAAAATAATTTGGTCAAGGCATCAATATTCAAAAATAATCATCATACGCTTCTTCCAAGTGTTGTAGTTGTAGTTGTTGAATTTATGACTGCCCTCCAACGTAATATGCGACAAAGAATTCATTTTTCACGGGCTTGTACAAAGTATCTTTCAAATAAATCCAATAGATAAGATGCATAAAACCATACAAAAGGAAGACACAAAATCCAAGGTCGCACAAATAGAAACTAGAAAATGCAAAAAATTGCCTAGGTCAGCAAACCCGACAAACTCAGAAAATTGCCTAGAAATCACGATTTTGTCACAAATAAAGAGACCCAAAAAAGAAGGACGCTCTTGTTTAAAACTCATGCTAAAAAACTTCCAAAAAATCATCTAGGAAAATAGGGAAAAAGAACCCTTAGAAACCACAAAAAATCATGCCAAAAAATAGAGGAAAAATGCCAACAATAGTTGATTTTTGCAAAAATGTGGGTGGCAGAAAATGTGTTTTAAAAAATGCCCAAAAAACCCTTGTCACAGGCCAAAACCAGGAGAAAATCGCACGCAAATTTCACATTTCAAAAGGGAAATATGCACAAGAACAAGACAAAATGTGACACCTAGGAAGAAACTCCAAAAACGCAACCAAAAACCCTCGCGCATGAGAAGAAAAAAAAACACGTGAAAACAAAAACTTGATTTTTCTGAAGGAGATCACGATTTTAAACCAGACATTTTTTAATATGATTTTTCTTTCCAAACAAAATGTTGTGATTTTTAATACTAAAAACCCACAATGCCCTTAAAAAAAATCACGATTAAAAAAAAAATGAAATTTCCAGAAAAAACCACGAATTTTTGCAAGGAAAAAATCACGATTTTTAGCTTTTCCACTCTAATACCATGTTATTGGTAAAATCTAAATTAAATTAATTAGTAAGAGGCAAACACACTCTTATAGATTTTACAATAAAGAGATTTAGAAAGAAATCAAAATGTTTCTAAATCTAAACAAAAGCTAACAAAAACAAAAGAATAGAAACTACTATATTACAATATTGAGCATTAATAAACTAAGTAAATTTTAATTTAATAGAAATATGTACATTGTATATTTCAACTTATCATTTATTTCATCAACATTCAATTAAATGTACAAGGTACCATTTTTTATGGGTCTTATCAACATTGTTGATGGTTCACCATGGCATGGTATGCTATGTCCCACAACAACCACTAATTTTCACATTTTGACTTTGCCTGTTTTGTCTTGATGAACGACTGATCAGGGTGATGGGACCCAATTTCCTTTGCTCTTTTCCAGGAACATATTCACCTAAATAACATATAGAGCTCAAACTTTCAAATGTGTCCCTTTCATTATTGCCATTTTTTTAATGTGAGAACTCAAAAATAAGTTGCAATCAATTGAAGCTTTTAAATTTACAAACAACCAAAAATACGATTTGCATGTGGAGGTTGGTGTATTTCAACCTATAGTTCTCTTTATCAACCTACAATTCCAAAATACTTGTTTTGCTAATGTATAAATCCTAACATTTGAGATAAAAAAAAAAGGAATCAACTAAGAAGGTATAAAATTTGAAAGACATCTTAGAAATTTGTTAGAAGTGTTAGTGATAGTATAATTTTTGAAATTAATTTAGATATTGATTTTTTGAATGATTTAAAAAATTACTTGTTTATAGTAGGGAATGCAATTAATTTGGTATTTAATTGTCATTGCAAGTAATTTTTTATTGTGAGTGCAATAAGAATGCATTATTTTATAGAAAAAAATAGATGATATTATTAGAATTATGATAGGAATTAAAAGATTCAATTGAATGTTTAGTGGTCTATCATTAGTTATAGTGTGCTATTAAGATCCAATCATTTGAAGATACATTCGAATGCTTAATTTTTTCATTATAGAAATACATAGAATATTTAACCTAAAGTGATGTTTTTCAATAAGACAAGGTAGGAGTTGCAAGGATGACTTTGACTTGATCTAGAAGTAGAGTGAACATCAAGTCTAGAACCGGTTTAGTATTGAGATGTCCACTTCAACTATTCATTCATTGTAACATGTCAATGTTGATGGTTTTTTTACCTATTTAGAAATATTAGTTGTGTAATGCACATAATAGTTTTCACATCATATGTTTGATTGATTGTGGGAAGGTAAATGGCTTGAGAATGAGGACAAGGAGGTTGAGGATGAGATGGCTATTGGAAAGGATGGTGAGATTAGTGAGGTTGAGGCTAATGATGAGGAGGTTGAGGATGAGGGGCAGGTTGATTTGATTGATGCCCAAATTAAATTAATATTGCATTTTTTGTTTTATTTGCCATTATTTAAATGTTCTATGTAGAATTTATTTTTTAATAAAAAAGATATGTTATTTCTTGGGAGTGTTTGTATAGGTCCATCCTCGTCATATAATTGACTTGGTGGGTATTATTGTTGGTGTAAATAAATGTCTTGTACCTAGCTAATTTCTAGCAAGGGGACTTATTCATATGTTAAGTTTACTTAGGTTCTAGGTGATCTTCTAGAAGTTTTAGTTGTATAGATGAGATCTTATCTTGTCTTATCTTTTTTATTTTTTTGTAAAGTTAGTTGTCCCATAAAATAGGATTAAGATACATTTCACAATCTTGTCTAATCCTATCTCTCACCTTGACTTTATAATAAATGTATCTTATTTACAAATTCAATACAATTTCAACCTTAAGTATGTATATTGCAAATTTATGTTCTTACTTTTCTTTCTTATAGAAGGTTATTTTTGGTTTTGTAGGTGATCTTGGAGGCTTGAGACCTTGAATGGCTTTAACATGGTATTAACGTTTCAAATCTACAAGCTCCTTTTCAAACTGAAGAGATAATTGCGTTTGAGTTTTTTCTATTGTGCAAATCATGGTGGATCTTAAAAAGTTGAGTATGCTCTTCTCTTGCATCAAATGATGACTTGGAGAATAAAAAAACTTGATAGAAATATCAAATTTTGGGTTTTCTCTTTGTGGATTTGTTATCAATTTCATTTTGGAACTTGTTGGTGCAAATCTAAGTTCACTATTGAATTTAGAATGTCCAAGAAATTCATATCTAACTTTTATTTCACTCAATTTGGTGATTGTATGATATAGTTGTAAATTAGGGTTTGAATCTTAGATCTGGTGAACAACTTTTTATTAGAGCACTTATAGCCCAAATGGATGTTGTCATTGCATTTAGATGGCTCCAAAACCCCTATCTTTATATAAATTTTGTCCATTTTAGATAAATCTGATTTTGGTAAATTTTTATTTTGCTAGGAGGGTCATCACTAAAGGCTAAATTCAACATTTTATGACAAATGAGATATTGTTGGAAAACCGATTCTGAGCACTTTCTAATGGTGTAGGTTATTTTTCAATTTTTTTCTATTTGGCATTTGTTTTTCTAGCTTGAAGTTAGATCTTGTTTTTCAACTTCCAAGCTCAAAATGTTTTGCTCCATACTTCATTTTTCTCAATTCTTGTGACATCAAGAAGGTATCGAGAACTCTAGTTTTGTATATGCTTTTTTTGCGTGTTTTTTGTGAGAACTTATAATTTTTAGTTTGAAGCCAAATTTGGTACTTTGACATAAATTGTTAATTTGTAAAAAGTGGCATTTTCTTTGGCACAAAGGGGTTATTTTCTTGTAATGTGGGGTAATTTGTTGTTCCTATATTGTATTTTTGGATTTTAGAATGGATTTGCCAAAATTTGTACTGCTAACCCCATATAACTATCATGAATGGAAATCATAAATGGGGGTTTTATAGTTAAAATTGAAGTTGCAAAGAATCGCACGTGGCATAGATCTAAAACCCACATGAGCTACAAAAAGAAAAAATGGTTTGATTGAAGGGATGAAGCCCTTTGGTAATCTTATTTTTTCCATTTCTCAAGATCTTAGATATCATGTTGCATCTTATACACATCCTAGATTTTAGCAGTTGTTTATCATTTAGCATCTTCCCTACCAAGAGTGAGATCTCTTTTACATCATCATAGTTGTTGTGGAGGTAGAAATATCAAAACACAGTTTGACTTAGGCAAGCCCCTATATGGAACAACCCTTTCCCCTCTTCCTTGTATGCATGTTGCAAAACTGAAGAAAATTTGGAGAAGATTGGAGACCTAATTATTCATTCAATCATTCAAGTCCTATAAGTCAAAAAATTAGGGAAAGTGGATTCTATCAATGATAGACGAAGTTCCAACACTGAGTCTAGAGGAGAAGATCTTATAAACAGGGAGCAACAAGAATTTAAAATCTGATTTTGAGTATCTTCTTCCCAATATAGTGCACCCAACGCCCTTGTTTGGCCAGATCAAGCCCAAATTCATATGTCAGGTCCCTTTGTTTTTGCCTTTCAATTTTTTATTTTCTTGAAATCATCTCAGTTTGTTGCATTTTCATAGTTAACCTAGGTGCATATTTGCATTATCAAATTAAATTAATTAATAAACATCATCATCACATTCACACACATCCAAAGGATTGAAACCCTGATCCACCTTTTTGGCTCTTCGATTGAGGTTAGTAGCCAAGTGGGTATTTGAGATCAATTTTAGTCCTTTCCCTTGTGATATTAAAAGAAATGTGATTTACACCCTAGATTCCCTTTCCCAACATCACATGTTGGTGAACCCTGATGCTTGTACATTTTAAAATATTTTGAAATTTGAAGCATATCATTTTAAAATCTAAGTGGAATCTTACATTTGAATTTATCATTTATGTATACATATTTTGGATAAAAAGCATTGCAAAAGTAAAAAATTGCATAGAATTTTCCATTTAGAAGATAAATAGTGTTAATTTTAGTTGTTGCAAGGTAGATCTAGTCAATAATTGCACTGAAAAATATTTATTAGGTCATGATAAATTTTGAAAACAATCTGAAAGTGTTTGAATTTGCGATTTATGCATGCAAGTGTTGATTAAAAAAGTGAAGATTTACATTTTTGTTGTCATCTCAAAATATTGAAAATTTTCAATTTCTAGACTTGTCAAATTAGGGTTTTGATTATTGTTTTTTACAATTTGAAAATTACTTCTCAAGCACATTGCACTATTTTGGAAATCTAAAATTGCATGCATAATTATGTTTTACATATAACAAATTTTAAATTTTGTGCATTTCTAAAAGTTTGCGTGTTGCCAGATCTAAACATCTATAAATTAGGATCCTTAAATATAGAAGTTTATTTTTAGATCTTTAGAATTTTGAAACTTAATTCATAAGGTCTAGGGTTCTGAAAGCCCTTGCCTTGGCTAATTTGGACTAGATTTTGGTGGCAGTGATCTCTCTAAGTCCTTTGTCCAGATTTGTTCCCAGTTTCTTCTTTCACTGTCCTGTAATAGTCCTTATCTCAATGCATATAATTGTTAGTAAGAAGTTGTCACAATGTATGACTGCTTTTGAAAAATTATGTCTTCTTTGAATTCCTTGGTTGATGTTTCATGTTGTGTCTTTGGTAACATGCTTCTCCAAAAGTGATGAGGCTCATGTATCCTTTTCTCCCCATGAATTTCCTCCTAGTGAGGATGTCTTAGTGCAAGAAGAAGAGATCATTGATAGCTCTCCAAATGATAATTTACCTTCCCTTAAATCCAATATTATCCTTAAAGAATCCATATACCATCCTCTGCTCACCCTAGCCAAAAGTTCATGAAGCCTACCATACCTTCACATGACATGTTATCTACCTGCTAGAAAGAAACTCCTTTATAGTTCATCCCTCGCCCGTTAAGCATAAAACCCATTGCTAATAAAGATAAATATATGACCAAAAAATTGCATCCATCTTATGCAAACAAAGTTAGTGATACACACATTGAATTAAAATGTTATGGCCATGGATTTAAAATTATTTCTAAACAAGATTGTGATACAAGGAATGAACATGAAATTCATACTCTTTTATAAAAAATGTCACATGACTCTACAATAGGGATCGGTTCCCACGATCCTCCACCTTTACATAAGACATTTACTCCAATGTCAAACCCACCACCACCTCATGGTCCAATTGGAGATTGCCCCCTCCTTTCTCTGCATCCCTTGTTCAAAATAGAACATACATTATGCACACTTTTGCAATGGGAATTAATTACTCTACCGCCTATTTGTGAAAGGGATGATGATAAGAAAATAACTAAAAATTTATCTTTTGTGCATATCATCAAATGTTTGGTCATTGTCTTGATGAATGTTGTGCTTTTGTAGAGGGGGGAATTTGCTACACGAAATAATGAGATCTCAAGGAAAATATTATCTCTCAAGTACCTCAATTGACTTGGATCAAGTGAACTGAAAATAAAGATACTTTAAAACTAAAATTTAAGCTATATTTAACAATGGATATAACTGAGAATCTCAAATAAATTGCAAATATAAAGTGATAAAAATATTTAGTGAATTGAAATGGAAATTACAAAATATACAAAAAATGATACCATTCGGGCAAAGTCTTGGCCTTGGATGCCAACACGCCATGAGGATGTTTGTGCACCCGCACTAATGTTTGTTCAAAGCTGAGAAACTGCCAGAGTGAAATCATTTATTTGTTTAATCTTTTTAGCACTTGCACACATGGAGACAAGGAGAAATATTGGGGATGTAGAGGGGTTTTCCTCAATCAAGCCCCCGCTTTGGCATTTCTACCTCCATGGATAGTTAGACAAGATTGAAATGCATAAAAATAAAATAGGCGTGTGATAGAAACAAGCCCCGTTATGGAGTAGAACCCCTATCATAATTAAAATATGCTAGATGAGATTAATTATCATAATAGACAAGATTGATTAAATGACAAGCAAGAGAGAATTATCAGCAGTTCGCCCCTTCTCTTGAGATGATAGACATGTCGAGATTGTGTGCAAGAGGAGTCTTTGTTGTTGCAAATATCCAAGATGTGAGTTTCATTATAGAAAGAGTGATAGAGAGCTCCAAGTCCAAAATTCCTTCCAACTTGTGAAGACTTGTGAAAATGAGAAAAAAGTAAGTTTTGTTCTTGGATTGGGCAAGAATAGTTGTTACATCATATTTGGGAACTGAGACACACGCCACAAATGAACTATACATAATATTTCCCGTTTGAATCTTGGATTTTATCGAGATTTTTGTGTGTCGCGTAGATGTCTATGTGTTGCACTTTTTTTTTTATTAATTTCCTCTAAAATTCAAACCACGGGTTACAAATGCTTCATCATTGCCATTTGTGAGATCAAAATCGTGAAATATTGATTATTGATTTTTTCATAATGCATCGGGCACCATGTGTAAGTGTGAAATTGATGTAAGGTGAAATTTTTGACACTACACCCACTTTAGTGAGTTGATCATTGAGGCGGATCAACTACACTAAAGTAGCTAAAAATATGTAAAACATTAAGTAAAATAAGTGTATTAATTACCCTAAAAAAAGATACTATAGAGGTTGTAGAGGTCAACATGAACAATGCCCCCAATGCTTGATGAAAATCTACAACGCCCAACATGAAAATTTGGGTGCTGCAAAATCAAAAAATTGTTAATTCCAAAAACAAAAGAAGCTAATTTGAGAAGAGGAATGCTTGATAAGATGGTAGTGAGTTGGAAGAAAAAGTGGATAAGGTTGTGAATATATGCCTCATCATTTTTTTTCCCCAACTAGGAGGGAAAAAATAAGAAGGTAGTTGAATCCTAACTATCACAAAAAAATTCAAAAATGGGCAAAAATTTGACTATATATTCACTAGGTGGGCCCCAAAAAGGTCATTTTCAGTATTCACGCTGAGGATTTTTGCTTAGAGTTCTATAGAGTTTTAGCAAAAATGTCTCCCCAATAAGAGTTTAAGCCATCATGCATAGAGGAGCTTCGCATCGTCATGGATAGCGACAAGCCCTTGGATGAGGTAAGACATCTTTTTAATTTTGATTTAATTTTATGGATTTAATTTCAGTATGAAAATTTAGGGCAATGTAGGCATCCTTGGCATCTAGGACCCCACACGTTCCTCCAAGGAATAGTTTTAAGCTAACATCTAGGAGGGCGCACTAGCATCGTGAAAGTGGAAAGTGAAACTTTTGTTAAAAATTCAAAGTTTGATATGTTTAGAATAGATGTAGATAGAAAATATGAAGGATTTTGTGTGACAGAGTTATATTTTTACAAATTTTACCAAAGCTTTAAGTGCATATCGATGGCTTGATTTTATCGCTCCTACACATTCACATAGGAGACATCACAACTCATGATTGTAGCCTACTTTATCGAGTTGATCTCTTGTGGATCTATGAGATGCCCAAGATGAGATTTCACTCAGCTATACTGATTGAATTGATGGAGAGGTGGGATGTGAACACCATGTTATTTCATCTCCCTATAGGGAGATGATGATCACTCTAGTGAAAATTTACCAGATTTTGTGCCTCCTTATCTAAGGGGAGAGGATTTCACTAGATGAGCCACAAATAGCTCAAGATTTCTGAGATAGCCAGTTTCTCTACATAGGTCAAGTGGTTCCTTCAGGAACCACAAAGAATATCTATTTGAGATAGGTCGAGTGGTTCCTTCAGACACCATAGGGCATATCTATTTGAGATGGTTGGAGCAAGGATGAGTGGCAGTACCCCTAGTGCATCACATCATGATTATGATGGTGGCACTCCAAGTGGCCATAGATGGAAGAGGCTCCCACTTCTATGCAAGCCTCATTCAACATGTTAGAGAGATGGAGGAGAGGAGCATCGTATTCACTTGGGGTCAAAGCATGTTGGCCCATCTATACCATGACCTTGGGTGATATGTGCATTATGAGTACCATAGATTGATAACATGTACGCTCCTTCAGCTGTGTGATTTTGAGCATACTACCTACTCTCAACCAGTCTAATTTCCTCAAAAGATCACATGTGACCTACCTCGAGCCCATGCATACCCATTGGTGCAGTTGTAGATTCTAATCTAATGTATTGTAAAGTTGGTAGAACCTACACAATTCAAAGGTTTATCTAACTAAACAGTCCACTCAACATTGCAAAGACTACATTAAAATTTCAATCCAAGGTTTGTAAACTTGTGATGGTGTAGCATTGTATATGTCTTTAGAGACTCAAAACTACCTAAGCTATCCTATTCAAGTTATCCTACT
The DNA here is from genome assembly GCA_007115665.2 of Sequoiadendron giganteum. Classification (NCBI taxonomy): domain Eukaryota; kingdom Viridiplantae; phylum Streptophyta; class Pinopsida; order Cupressales; family Cupressaceae; genus Sequoiadendron; species Sequoiadendron giganteum. Next base: position 633,491,896 of record CM021107.1, read on the forward strand.
TGTTGGAAATTCATTGAATTGCAAAATAATAAAAGACAGAGCAGAACTAATGGCTACGTGTACCTACAACTTGGACTATAACTAGACTGTTGCTAATAAAATATTACTATATCAACTCAAAACTAATAAAAACTAATGACTCAACTAAATTATTCTCTGGAGTACTATTGGTAACAATTGCATGCATGTTCATGAACATTCATTAACAATAAGCAAGGTATGGGATTCTAGTTTATCTTGCATACAGTTCATGAAGTAATGATAAATATGAAACAACTAATAAACAAAAATAAACAACTAGAAAATGAAGTGAAGAACAATTACCTTGAGTGGCCTGCTCAAGTGGCTAAATTCTCACTTTAACTGAAACCAAATCTAACTAAGAGATTCTATGCATCCAATAAAATTGAAATCATTCATTGCATATCATGAAATATTTACACAAGATCTTCTCACAGATTTTATTCAATCATTCTAAATATCCATTGTAGACACCTGAATTTGACCATCCCCATATGGTCAAATTCACCCTTGTATTCTTCCATCATGTGTCCCTAAGCCATATTAATTAAATAATTCATTAAGGTTAATATCTCTGCCTAGTCCTAATGTCTCCTAAGGTATTTTAATCTATTAATTAAATACCTTACCCTATTCCTCTCTAAATTAAATAAATAGCCTAATTTATTTAATTTAGTCACTTTTCCTGAATGAATTAAAATAAATTTTTAATTCATCCACCTTCTCTCTCCTTGTCACATCCTCCTACATTTTCCCTAATCCTGATTAGCCCACTTAATACATAATTAAGATGTGCACATCCCTAATCATAATTAGGGTCACATCCTCCATAAAAGGCAACTGGATGCCTATAGGATTAACCTATCTAATCCCTCATTTGCACAACCTAAATCAATAATTAAAGCTAACCTAATCCCCTAGGCCATTTATGGCATAGCCCTAAGTCAACCTTCATTAATGACTTTCTCCTTTTGGAGAAGTCATACTCTCACCTCTAGGAATTTTAAATTTAAATTTATTATTCCCATGAATTGTGAGGAGTTTTTAATTCCTCACATCTCTCCATAAGGAATTTTTAATTCCTTTCTCAATCCCCATGGGGGTTTTTGAGGAAAAATTTTAATTCCTCCCTTGTCCTCTCTTGTACAAATATACAAGAAACTCCTTTATGAGGAGATCTTGTCCATTCCCAAGGTACTTGCAAGTACCTCCACCTCATTTCCACATCATATCCACTTCATCATCCCTTATCCACCTCCTCATCCACATGTCACCATATCATGACTTGATATGTCTCAAGGCATCTTGACCCTAGCTCTCATAACCTAGGATGAATCTTGACCCTCCATTATTTTGGAGGCCTTTCCCTAAAAGTAAAAAAATTACTTCATTTTGATATCACACTTAGAGAATTTTAGCACTCTTGCATCCTAGCGAAAGCCAACATTGTTGGAGTCATTTGAAGCCCTCATATTGACATGGAAGTTAGTCAATTAATTCATACAATGGAAATAGTTTCACATTTTCAATTACATTTAGAAATGCATGGTATAAGAACAAAAATGCATTAACGATAATTTGCATGAAGTAGAGAGAAAACATTAAAAGATCAATGAATGTTAAAACTAGTTGCATGTAAAGAAATGAATTGCATGTCAATGAATTATTTTATTGTTATTATGCATGAAAATTTGAAACAATGAAAATTGTACAATTGAACATTTGGATGAAAGAAAAGAGGAAATATTTATTTTCATGAGCATTATGCATGTTATTATTTTCTATTGTGTATTGGGTTTACCTTTTGGGATAGGGTGTTGAATATGAAACAACAGAGAAGGACAATCCTCTTTTAGATATTTTTCATATTATTTATAGTGCTTTGGCCAAAGCTATGTGTTCATTAAAATAGATGAGATTTACCTAGAAAAATTATTTATATGTTTCTCTTCCATATCTTGATAATAGGGCATTGCATTTTCATGATAGAATTGCATGTATATATACATGCTTGCACCATGATTCCCTCCTATTTGTTTCTAAGTTGCTAGGTACTTCGTGCAGGGTTGGATTTTCTTCATTTTAGGAAGAATTCCAAAGAAGTGTAAGATTTGTGGTTGGGTGGAAAAGTGCCTGAACCATATTCTCGTCTCTTGACTTGTGGATGACTATGAGGGTCGGTGGTAGTCAGAAACTATATTGTATATTCCTCTCATTATTCTTGTATTTTTATTGGTATTGTACTTCTAGATTGTATATTTACTTGACTTCATGGCATGAGAGCTAGAGTTGTATTTTTGTATAATGTGTATTATGTGCTTTACTTGGAAAACACACTACACATATGAGGATGTGTTATGATATTTATTTATCTAGCGAGGTTGTATCATTTTTATTTCATATTGATGAGATAATGAGTTATTATTATTTTGTGAGATTATTTTAGGTCTCGATCCTTACACAAACTTCATAATTCGATAGATTCCTCAAATATGTAAACACCACTAGTGCTTAAATAAGGATTCAAATATTAGAAGATTGAGGTGATCAAATTGAAATAGTTAGTTTTTGTAAGTTCATTCATGTGACTTATAGTTCTAATATGTACATTAGATTTAGATCCACACTTGTGAAGATTACTTCTACACTCATGTTGGTGAACCAAAGTAGAGTTCATGTAATTTATAGATTTAGAGATGCTCATCTAATCAAATCCTAACAATTCAATAATGTAATGAATCAATTCCTAACATCTTTAACATCATTTTACCATCTTCAAAATCCAGCTTAATATCATATTTAAATATATTTGATTTATGAATTTATCACAATATAGAAAAAAATCAATTACCAATTCTAGAGTAAATGTTTATAAGATTAATTATTTAGTTAGCCTAAATAATTATGTGAGAGTATGGCTTATCCTTTACAATATAATTCCTTAAAAATTATTTTATTTTTGTAAGAATTGATGTGATTATATTGCCCTTCCTTTACCATCCATAACCCTTGTCATGCTAGAATTAATGTGATTGTATAGTAAAATTATTTGATGTACTGGTTGGTAATGATGTATGTATGCTTGCTATATTCTTTTCTAAATAGGATTTTTAATGATAATGATCATGGTGAAAATTTGTGTTTCTATGAAAATAGGGTAGTAAGGATGCTCGACAAATATGGATTTCATGGAATATGGAAACCTATGCCATGTCTCCAGAAGCTTCAAAAAAATTACAACAACTGAAAATTTATCATAGTTCAAAGCTACCACAAAAAGAGCTCTAGAGAAATTTATCTTCCATCTTATTAAGAGTTGCAAAGAATTGTAATGTGGCTATTGATTCTCTAGAGAACACTAAAGATGAAAATGTCATGTTTAATGTTGAGTTCCTCTAGGTAAACTATTTTATTAAATGCATTTGAATTTGTATTGATGAAATTACTAACTGTAGGAGTTTATGGTGAACTCCTCAAACACCCCAAAATCACCTGCAAGACAAAATAACTTCCACAAGAGAGAAATGACAGAAATATTATGCTATCATTAAGATGCAAGAATCCCAAATTGAATATGGCAAAGTACATATGATGCCTTTCTTATATAGGCAAGGTTGGGATGTAGTAGGCTATATGATGTTGCCATGTGTCATGATCTAACAACATGTGACAACATGAGAACCCTAACTAAATACCTAGGGAATGATGATAAGATAGATATAAGTTCTAGAAAAAATAACTCATCTTCTATAAGGAATCTTATCTCCTACAAACATGGAAAGGGTAATGACCCCATTGTTAAATGATTTATCTAATAATGCAACCTAGGACTTAATTAAATATTATTCCTAAGTAAACTTATGCAAGTGTAATTAAATAATTAATTACACCAACACTAACAAACTTACAATATTATATGTGCATGATGCCCATGATGTTTTTGATTAAGGAAAAAACAAGTTTTGAGGGGACCCAAAACCCCTAACAACAGGTTTTGAAGGGACCTATAACCCTGCACACAAGAAGAAAGCTGCCAAAAGATGAAACTTAGACTAACAACAACCCATTACCAGTAGAGAGTAAGGAGACCAAAGCCACCTCACAACTCACCAAATCGACACAAGTGAGAATTATCGGGATCCACACCCCAAAGAAATCAAGCTGCTTAGAGATTTAACATGAGATGAAGCGGCCAAACAAGGGCAAGCATGGCACCCTTAACCTAAAACATGGGTTTTAGCATGGCTTCCATAACCAAAAGACCCAGTGAAAAAGAAACATAGCAATAAACCAACTGGGAAAATGGGTTTTGAAAATGCTCCCATAACCTACTCCAAGGGTTTTTATGGCTCCCATAACCAGAAAATTGGGTTTTAGCAAGGCTCCCACAACCTTTAGAATGGGTTTCACCAAGGATCCCAAAAATAGCAGGCTGAGACCACTAGAGAATCACCCAACAATGAATTAGCTCCCCTCCAACAAGACTCCTCTCCACCTCAATAGAAAAAGATCCCACCTCCATAGGAGCAGAGGAGAAACGAACCATCAGTTGGCAGATCCAAACCTGCAACAACTCCGCATCCAAGTAGCCACAGGAAAAAGTGGGCAACATTGAACTACAAATAACCTCTCTCACCAGACAAAATACCACCTCCATAGGTATTGTCGCCACCTCAATAGAAACTGTGAAAGAAGAAGAAAGGAGAAAAATGGGGCAAACCCTCACCATGACCACAAGAGAATACCCCACCTCAATAGGGGGAGACACCACCTCCATAGGAGCCTCATAGGGAAGCACAAGCTTGCAAGAAACAACCACGACCTCACACAAACCAGAGTCATCATCATCCGAGTCTCCATCTTCCTCCTCAACAAGGAAAAAAGAGGAAAAACTCCTGATTTAAGAAGCAATGCCAAACCAAAATAGGGGCCAAAGACCCAAAAAAGGTTCCAAAACAAGAAAATAAGCATGAAATCTCGACTACCATTTGGAAACCAAGAAATGGCCAGCAAAGACAACCCACTAGCCTTCCTCCAACCACCAGCTCGACAAAGCGTCCATCACCGACAGAGGACCATCGCAGAGATAGACTCCCTCGACAACCGCATGAGCAACCATAAACGCATCCAAAGCATAAAGAAGAGGATGCCCAGGCAGATCACACCACCCATCCTCCTCTCCATCATCCACAAAACCCTTAGTGCCATCTAAGGATTCAAAAATCTCGTACATGCCTGAGCCGCTTCGCCCACAGAATGAGCCAAGACTCGAGCAAGCACCTGAAAGAGACCCGACAACAACACAAGAGAACAACCAGCGACTCCGACGAACTCCAACTCCCTCCATGACCGCGTCGACCTCATCTCCCTCCTCATCTTCGCCATCCCCATCACTGTCCTCACCTTCATCTTCGTCAGATTTCAAAATCAGGCCTCCGCTCCCACTCCCACCCAGCGCCATTTTTATGATGCCCATGATGTTGTAGTTTAAGTATTAAATCTTTTTTTAGATTTAGTAGGCGAGAACTTTTATGCATGCAAATAATACAAGATTAAGTTTTAAAACATGTTGTTGCAATTTCTGAATAATATACGATTAAGCTTCTAGTACTAATTTTTTTCCAATTTTAGAACACATTATTTAAATTTGTGAATAATTTTGTAAGTTATAAAATTTTGTCCTCTAGAGAGTTGGCCACTCAACCGAGGAATCATAATAGCATAGTAGAGGTAACTAGTTTGATTCTTCATTATGTTTATGTTTAAGTACCCATGTCTATAAAATTTGTACCAACATGTCAAGTTTATGTTCTATGTGTGTTTGGTATGTTATTTGAGAGTATTACATTCTATAGAAATAAAATCTTATACATAGTTTGAACTTTGGAGATTCAAATTAATTGAAAATATTTGGTTGTATAAGAGAAATAGTCCAACAGTTTTAATCTTTTTATTTCAACTAGCTAAGTAGTTAAAGATTTTGTTTCTTTCCAACAACAATTTTTAAATGGTTTTTAATAAATTAAATTGAAATTGTTTTCAATAGATTAAAATATTGAAATGTTTTGCTAACCAAGACTTCATTTTTAGCATAAGCATGTTTTGTTTCCTAGCTTAAAACCATTCACTGTATTAGATTGTATGAATTTCTCTTGCGTATAGTCTTGAACACCGTCCAATTTGACAAAACATTAATGTCCAATTTGACAAAACATTAATTAGCTAAAGTATGCGGCTTGACGACACCTTGTCATTTATAATGAATTCCAAAAGAGTCAAGTATCGTCTACAATTAAAACAACCTTCCACACAAGAGACAACTGAAAAAATACTATATTGTCAAAGAAATCATCCATTTTGTACAATGAAAAAAGCTAAAATAAAACCTAAAACAATATTTTATCTTAATCTTATAACTGAACATATTAAAAATAAATATCTTAAATAAATTTAATTAAACTCGTGTAAAAAAATCCTTTAATTTTTTAATAAATACATAAAAAACCTCATTTACACAAACACTTTTAATCAAATTCAATATTTTGTCTCAATCTTATAACTTAACATATTAAAAAGATATATCTTAAATAAATTTAATTAAACTAGTGTAAAAAAATCCTTTAAATTTTTAATAAATACATTAAAAACCTCATTTACATGAACACTTTTAATCAAATTCATATGTATATATGTGTATATATATACCCAAAAAAATCATTTACAAAATTTAAGTAGATTGCAATTTTTTATTTTTTGTTTGTTCAAAGCGTAAAATGTAATTAAATCGAGATCTTTATTACGTTGAAAGCATTATACAGTGAAAGCAACGAAAAAATATTTTATGTAAAGTTTTTGAAGTTTTGTGTAAAGTTTTTGAAGCTTCATTGAAAATGATAGGTAGGTGGAAGTCATGTGTTGTTTTTTTTTCTAACCGTCTCTATTTTGAAAATCAAAATTAATTTGTTTTTTCTATTTTTCCTAACCGATTTTGAAAATCCCTTTAAATTGAAAACATATATTAAAAAATGAAATTTATTTTTTCTATTTTTCAATCCCTTTTAAATGAATTTTCTTTTTCTATTTTTTTTATAAGGGTGAATAAAAACATCTTCCTGTGATAAATTCAAATGTGAAATTTAAGAAGAAAGTGTTAAGTCAAGAAAAAATATTAATTATAAAAAAATGAGATTCATATTTTTATAACATTTAATATTTGTTTTTATAGAATTATCTTTATTTTGAAAAGAAACAATGAAATCATATATATTACTTTATTATTTTATTATTGCATCAATACAATAATAAACTATACATTAACATATAATATTTATTATACTTTTATAAAAAACAAAACAAAATAAAACATAGAATTGTAAAAATGGTAAAAAAAAATTAAAATTGTTATGTAATATGAAGTGTTTTCATACTTTTTAATAAAATATTTTTAAATCTTAAAAAATAGAGTTAATACATTTTATATTTTTGAAAAGAGTATAAAATAAAAAAAATTCTATTAAAAATTTAAAAACAATATTAAGTAAAGAAAAAATATTAATTATAAAAAATTGAAATTCATATTTTTTAATATTTAATATTTATTTTTACAAAATTATTTTATTTTTAAAAGAAACAATAAAATCATATATAAATGAAGATGTAAACATTTGATAACTTTCAACGTTTTTTATATATATTATTAATTAATATATGTATGCTAATTTAATTACGTATATACTCTTTCAATGCTTTTACTACATAAACCCGAAACCCTGCCAAGATGAAGGCATCCGACGGTAAAAGTAATTTTCATAAGCCTGAGCTCTGAAATTGTGGATTTTGATTGTAAGAGCTTTATAATACGCAGTAAAACATGCATTTGAGTTTAAAATTTTAGAAAACATTTTCAATTTTTTGTTGGAGGAAGAATTTGATATCAGCAAAATGGCGAGCGGTGTGAGGAGAAGAGTGATACACATGGCTAATTTGCCCCTGAAGCTTGTGATGCCCTCCTCACTGAACAACATCAAGGAGATTGCATTCAAGACCATTCCTTCTGCCTCCAAGGTGATTACCCAAATCCTATTTTATTTTCAGTCTAAATCTGTTTGCAATAAAAACCCATAAAATGCACCGTGTTTTGTGTTAATAGATTGAAATCAAGAGATTGCTCGAGTCGTTATATGGGTTTGAGGTGGAGAAAGTACAAACCCTGAATATGCAAGGCAAGCAGAAGCGCAGGGGAGGGTTTGTGTACTACAAACCTGATTACAAAAAGGCTTACGTTACCCTCAAGAATCCCGTTTCTCTGCCATCTAATCTCTACCCCATCAATATTTTCCAAGAAGAGAAGGAGGCTAAAAAACAGAAAGAGGAAGGAACTGTGGACATGGACACAAAGCCAACCCACTGGCTTGATGATGGTAAGTTTAGGCCTGAGCCAGAAAAGGGTAAGCCTCAGAGGAGGCACAAGCCCTGGCACAGTAAACTTGCCTGGAGGTAGATATGCTGCTGAATTTTATGTAAGTTGGCTTTTGATTCATCTCACTCGAGTTTCAAACACAGAAACGAAAAAAACTGTGTTTGTTTTGAAATTTACTTATTACGCGCATACTCATTCGGCATTCTTCTCCTGTTACTGAAATGTATTCATTATATGCATACCCATTTGGCTGTAATGAATCCAAACTTTTCTAAAACTTTAAATTTGTGAATCAGATATGAACATTCTGGTTCTAGTGCAACTATAATACACATTAGCATCATCACTAAGGAATTGAGTTCTTCGAGTCTTAATCCTTCCCCGTTTCAATTTAAATTTGTTATTGCTCACTGGACCTTAATGTGGCTCATGGCCTGCTGATAGATCGTGAACATTTATTGGGCAAACAATATATTGAATTTCACCTAGCATTGTTTTTTAACATTATATTTGGATTGCTACCAAAATAATGATAGACAACTATGTAATAGCCATGATATTTCCAGAGTTCATGGCAATGCTTGAATTATTTCTGGATTAAACTGTGTCAATATTTTTACTATCAACCTTTTGGATCACACTTTGTGATCCATCAACAATCAACATTGACACAGCTTGATTCAGAAATAATTCAAGCAGACACCTAATTGACAAAGATTCTACAATGATTCATTGGGAAAAAGATTAATGATTAAAAAAAATGTGATTTCTATTTGCAATTAGATGTTGTAAAGTATCGGAATATTACCAAGTCATACATAGTCTTTGATTTTTCATTTTTATAACATTACTTTTGTTTCTACTCTGTGAACATATACTGCTACTGCGAGAACTTGTATATTTGTATATGCACTTAATATAGATGAAAATTTGCTACTACATATATTTTGATGGATCCACTGATTGAAATAATGCTGTTTTAAGTTGAAAAATTGCTTTTCCATGAGTTCTATGGGTGGATGGGAATTCCCCTGATCACCTCCCTCTCTCACTCTCTGATTGCTTTATAGAGATCACTGTTTCTTCGATTGCTTTATATAGAGGAATAGCTCATCAAAAAGAGAATACAAAATAATGTTTAAGGATTGCTTCGTAGAGAGGAATAGCTCCTCAAGCAGATGATTACATTCCTTTTCTACATATAAAATAATGTTCAAGAGGGAGTCCATTTCTTCCTTTGTCAGGCATATTATCATCTGATCTTGTGAAAAAGTGGGAATTGGAAAGATAAAAACTATCGTTATTGATTGCAGACAAAAGTAATTGATAAGCACTTTAGATTTGATTGCTGTGGTGCTACATCCTTTGCCAGTTGATAAGAATAAACCACAAAGCACCCCATATGAAATGTCACCACTGTTAGCGACGGCAAGCATATACATGAAGTTTTAATAGTGCTAGTAGAGGTGTACATTGCTACTACAGGTTTACATAGAATACTAAAATTATTGTTTCTTTGAATACAAAATTGTTGGCATGATCGACTTACAATGAACGATCTTTGATGTCATAATTATGAAAGTTCTTGAGTCCACACTCAAGCATGATTGAACTCAAGCCTCATAGTTGTGAAAATTAAGTGTGTAGTCTCATGATTGACAGAAAAAGAAAACTCTACTCAAGCAATATATCATATACAAGAGCACTACAATATGGAGAGTGTCTTTCATGTTAACCAAACACCAGAATACTCAATAATAGAGGAAAAGCTAAAAATAATGATCCACAACTCATGGAATGCCTATAGATGGAGATATAGGGCTGTTATTTATACAACTATTACCAAGATAAGAGTGGGAATAGTCAATTTTTCATGGCTCACATCATGCAAGTTTCATAGACATATACCACATGATTGGTAACTTAATGGGCTTAATAAGATGGGTTTTAATTTTAAATTCAGTCACACATGCCCCTTAAAGCACAGCTTAGACGACTGGAAGAAAAGTGACATCAACCTGGCAAGCCTTCTTAAGAGAGAAGAATTTACTCACCACCTACCCCTCATGACAACTCCCCAAAGTTGAGCAATTCTCTCAACTTCATGAACCTTTCATCAACTAGTGGCTCTGTAAAAACTCCTGTTATCTGATCATCATTTTACTCAAAATGGAACTCCTACATGCTCTTGAGTGCATTGCCGAATACAACACTAACAAATCTCAATATTCCTAGAATGGGGAATTAGGTTGTAAGCAATTTGAATGGCACGCCAGCTGTAGCCAAAGAGTGTGTGACTGGTCCTTCCTGTGGAAGTCTAAGCTCACTCTTAACAAATCCCAGACCCTTGCTACCCTTTGGTCACATTCATTGTTCCTCCATTCCTTAATAGTATTGGGCAATGCAATTTTTTTTGCATCTTGCTGTAATGTCCCTATTTTTAGCCATACACTCTTTTGTGCTTGCCAGCCTATTCCGGAGGCCCGTAGGTTTATCAAGGAGAAATTAGGGTTTCCATCGTTTGGAGGTTTTTGGCATTTTTCAGAATTTACTATTTTTAGTAAGTTCTAATTTTGGCAGTGGTCTTGTTGACAACATCTTTGTAAGTTCTCCATTTCAGTTGGAGCAGTTGAGTATGTTTGGTTTTGACTTCTGAGGTAAAATATTGGAGAAATAAGTTAATTCAAGTCATTAATGTTATATTTTTAAATTGACCCCTTGGCCTAGTGTTATGACTTGAAGTTGTGTTAAAAGGTAGACATAAAGAGTGGATGCCTCATGGAGGAAATAATTGATATTTTATAATGTTTATTGTGCCATGAAGTTTGGACGCCTAAATAAGATGGAATAAAGTGTTTTTTTAAATTGAATATCTCAAAAAGGTGAAGGGGCATCCCTTTCTTGGAGGAGTTATGGAATTTGAAAAGTCACCTTCAATTCTATAAAAGAGAGTGTTTGCTCCAACATTTGGCATCCAATGTTTATGCTATTGTTATGTTGTCGAAATGACAACTTGATTTTCACTTCGAGGGATGCTTACCTCCTAATTCTAATCCAATTTCGTGTTTGAAAGACAACACATAGTTGGTATTATTGTTGTTTCTCATCCAGACTAGCAGATTGAGCTTCAAAGTTGGAGAATTTTGGTGATATTTTCAGTTTATATGTTGCTGGTGTTCATACAACTGAAATTGATTTTTGTTAGCAGCTTTTTGAATAAATTTATTCTTGTTCTAGGTATCGATGCATTGTGATTCTAGACCAAGGGTGACCCTTTCCACAAAAGACTAGAATTTAATTTGGAGTATTTTATTTTATCTTGCAAAATCGCCATTTTCAACAGGCCGTACCATTTCAAGAGGCATTGGAGTTCGTGCTAAATTATTGGTGGAGTTTTGATGCAATTTTGTCATTGAACATTGGGCGCCCATCCTCCAAAGAGTCATTGCAACTTGTTTCATTCAATTTGGAGGTATATTTGGAGAGTTTTGATCTTTTCATTGATTTACAGTCTGCTAGTTTACAGTTACAGTTTGCTGGTTTTTGTTATCAGACTTCAATAAGTTCAGATTTTGACTTCAATTTCAGTCTTTGAGAGTTTTAAAACTTGATAGATTCATCCTTCACATATTTGCATTCATTTTATTATTGTAACACTCGTAATTTGTAGTTTACTTAATTGTAAGGTTGTGAATTAGTAGTACTAATCCAACCATTGTTATTATTGCAATTACTTGTGATTTCTAATGCAAATACTATAACCCCTGGATGGTTTACCGCCAGTGTGGAGGAAATTAATTTGTATTTACATCTATCACCCATTGTTAAGTGGAGAATTTCCACTGTTGAGTGGATGTCTGCCGCAACGGATGAATTGTTTGATTTGTAATTTCATTCCTCCTACTGATTAAGTGGAAGTGTGGAAATCTTTCATGGCTGGTTCACCGCCTATCTTCATTTAAGTTGTAACGTTTGTTAGTTTTATTAGATCAGATATGTGCACAAAAATTAATTCAAAAATGACACAAGAACACAGCCAATACCCTGGGAAAACCCTCCAACCCGAGGGAGAAAAACCCAGCCAATATATCTCCTATATATATTGATATAAATAATAGCAGCAATCTGCTTACAACTTAGGCACAAAACAATGCCTTAACACATGCAATGAATAGCACCTCTCCTAGATGAAAAGATACAAATAATGTATTTCTCTTAGAATCGATCTGCTGCTGCAATTCGCACTTCTCCTTCAATTACTTCGAATGAACTTGATGATGGAATGAAAAATAATCAACAAGTATATATACATCTCAGATTGGAAGATTGTGACCTTTCATCATGAAGTCGGCCCAAAGAGAAAACACATCTTTTTGCTAGAGGGGCGCGATTCTCAAGAAGGTCGGCTTTAATAAATAATAAATTTGTGACTTTTTGATATTTAATATTTGTTTGTCTCTTTATGAATTGAAGTGCCTCTTCAATGAAATCGAACCATATAAATTTAAATAGCTGAAAGCTATATTTAAATTTATTTCTTTAATTAAATCGAGCCAAGAGTATTCCTCACGTGGCTGTAAAATATCATTAACAACGTCATTTCCAGTTATATTTCAGTTTTCCTCCGCCATATGTTAGCACCTCGCCTTAAAAGGATCTTGTGTGCACATTCTTGGCGTTGAGTGTTTTCTCATTGGATTCTTTTTAAAAGCTAATGCTAATCCATTGGTGTAGTGCTGGTTGTGTTGTGATAATTTCAAGAAAAAATTGACTAGCACATTTCACTTGCATGACCTAATAGTCAGCCCTGTCAAGCTGATATGTAAAACTGAGAATAGACTTTCAGGTATCCACATTGTCTGTGCAATCAGAATCTTTATGAGACTCTTAGCAGCCACCATTGCCTCTAGATTACTTGATCCCCAATTAATAAGCACCTTGAATATATCTTGGTATCTGCTGGGTCACCTCCTGAATCCCAATGGCTCTCTTTTGGCTCCTGCATATAATGAATGACAGTAATAAAATGACAACCAACATGCCTGCCAAATATATGATGGTCAAACTTGCATCAAATGAAACTGCAAGATAGAAATAACCTATGTCAACCAAGAGAGACTTTTTATGCCAGAATCAAGAAACAGGAAAGGTGATGGCAACTGAAATGAAATCTGGGAGCCTTCCATACATGGAATCTATTTGCCTATCGCTATATTTATTAGATTTGTAAATCTTTTTAGATGTCATCAATCATGCATGCTGCTTCTGATTCAAACATTATAGAAGATAGATAAGTTGGACTCTCTGCAAGCCAAAGGCTAAACTTGCAAATGCTAAATACTTGGGAAAACTTATCAGACAGAAGAACTTGCAAGGCATTCAAAATTTCATTGGCAACAAGAAACAGCCTTTTCCCAACATAAAGTTAGTTTCCACTCAAGAAACGTGTACTGTGAGCCCATGTCCCTTACATTGCTATTAGGATGTCTAGTGCATTAGGTTATTGTTCATAGATTTGCTTAGCTCTGTCAATAGGGACATTCTATCAATCCTTGGCAAAGCAAGCAATAAGTTTTTGTACTGTCCCAATAGTATCTCCACTGCCTAGGCAAGAGTTCACTAATAAAAATTGTGAAAATTGGTTAAAGATAAGCAGCTTACAATAGTGACTTTAATGAAGGCATCTTTATCAGGAATTGTTTCACAGTTCCCCTATGCCTGTGAGACTAGCACATCATTGAAGTTTTCCATCTCCTCAACCTCTTCTAATTCCTCCTTGTACTTTTCTTCGTTTTCTTCATATGCATCTTTCATTTCTCCTGTGTCTTCTTCATTGCCTCCTCATAATCCCAAAAATCAAGCCACTTAACTAAAGGAACACAATACCCAATATCTGTAATTCCATGAAAGCATAAAACAGTCTTCAATCAGCCGGGTAACTAAATCTACTGAATCTTCTTATTCTGCTATACTTTATCTATTATCAATCATTACTGTCATCAGAAATGTAAATGTCAATTCATACAAAACACTTTTCATGTTACTGCATGTGTCTGCTGAAACAGAATTTATTTCTTCAGAAATATCTCCTATTTTTTTTGGTCTGAATGACTGGGTTCTCTTGGAAGACAGAAGTTCCAGTGTAATGATTTTTCTTGTGTTTCACCAGTAAGGAGCATAAAGGGTCCAAGAAAGCATAGATGATAAAATAATTGTAACTCGAATGATGAGGATGAGATGTAAATGACGCAGGGCCTCCTCCTCAACACCCTTACACAACAAAATTTAAAGATGCAGATAAAACTCAATAATTTTATTGAATTCAATTTTAACTCTGCAACAAAAAATACATACTTAGCCTTTATGACCTCTTACTATTCAAGAAGTAACCTCTCTTCTACCCATTCTACCTCCACCAACCTCAATGCTGCTCTCTCTCCATTTTCGATGCAGCTATTATGAATGTTTTATTTTCTGTTTTAAACTCCCCCAAACTTGCAGATTTCATTTTCACGCAGCCACCCCAAATGTTATTTTCTGTTCAAAATACACCACTCTCCCCCATTTTTCACCGTAGCCCAGCCTTAAATGTTATTTTCTCATTTTTTTTAAAACCTCCTCCCAAGATGGATGTAGCAGTTTAAAAACACATAAAATATGTTTTTTAAGCCCAAAAGAAGTGGGCAGCAGCGTTCTCACCTCCCACATCTTCTTTTTCTCCTTTCACACCTCCCACTCTCCTTTATTTCATACACCACGTTCTTTAAATCTGCATATATTTTAATCTTTAATAGGCATCAAATCCTCATAAAGAGGTTGTCACCTTAGTCCTCAATGCCTCGAAGAAGGCAAAAAAAATGAAACAGCTATTACAAAATTAAACATGTCAGATGCTTCCTCTTCAAAATAGGTGACATGATTGTCACTTTGAAACTGTCAAGAATTTAATGCATTTTCATTTTGTCTCATTTGGGAATGAGAATTTATTTCCCTCAATAGCTGCTCCACATTTTTAATTTTATGATTTTCTTTTTATGACAAGAAAATCACATTTGAGAGCCTGCAGTTACGTGGAAGCCTGAAAAATGACTTTTTCTATAACTTTTTACCGAAAGCTTGAAATCACTTTAAAGCTGGCCAAGATGTATATAACGGCCTCCTTAAACTCCCCTCCAAGCCATTTTTTGCTCCAGCCTTCACAAAACTTGATAATTTAACTTTCCCATGAAATTGTTAACAAAAATGAGAATTTTTTTTTCATAAACTAAGGAATTTGATCTCTAAACCTTCGCCAAAGTGGGTGAAATATATACAAAAATATCCCTGCAAGGGGATTTGGGGATTTGTTAACAGCCCTCACAAATTCCTGGAAACAATTGTTTCTGTAAACTGCCTGCGGAGCTCTAAAAACTGCATTTGGACGAAATCTTGAATTTTGGCAATTTGATCAAACCAAAGGTTCTCTGATGTAGAGAGATGCCGAAAACCACCAAAACAAAATTGAGAAATAAAACTTTTTTTTTTGGACAATGTAGGATTGCCTGTGGACCTATAGATGCTCCTGCATCAGTAAAAGACTTGTAATTTACTTTCAAAAACGTAAATCTGAACTGATCACCAAAACAAAGCAACTGCCAAATATGAGATGCATAATAAGTTTGAGAATGTTGAGAGTGAATGTTGAATTTGGTGTATAGACTTATTTTGTCAAAGAGAAGATGAAGGTGATCAATCATGGGAGTAGCTCACAATTCTGGAGGAAGTTTTTACTTTTATATTCCATGGTGTCTTTCCGTAAGTACTGCTGCAAGACAATTGTGACAATTCCTAACAGAAAAGTAAGTGGCTAATATTGTATTTGAGATCTTTCCGAGAATCTTTAATGATGGGTTTATGAGTATCCTTATAATTGCTGACTGTGGCCCAGCTCTAAATTTTGGGGAGTTTTTGTGTTTGTTGATTCCTCAAGATTACCCTTTACTAAATACTTACCAAAAAAAAAGAGTTAAACGGGACTGCTACCAAAGAGGAACATCTGCAATGAAAGACAAAAGATGTTGTCACCGATAAATTTTCAAGAACAGTAAGCCCAAATACTCCCTACTCTAGAGGATTGACTTTTAATTTTGATCAAAATTCTTGCCTTTAGCTAAATTTATTGTTTACAAGAAGGCATGTTGTCACTCATTGTAACGTCCCTTTCTTAGGCAGCTCAGACTGTAGTGGAGGTTGGCCTACTATTAGGGTTCATGTAGGTCAGCAAAATGGTTAGGGGACTCAATCGAGGGTTGTGGAGCTTAGCTGGGAGCTTTACGAGCCTTTCAATTTGGAGCTCAATTGATGAATCTAGGGATAAATTGAAAATATTAAAGTTTGCTTTAATGGAATAGTAAAAAGTGAATAGTAACAAAAAAATTTAAAGGGAAGAGTGAAAAGTGCCCCCATCCTAGTAATTCAAAGTTGTTTTTAAAAAGTGGCCCCTTCTTTTGATGAGGAAAGACCCTCAAGTTATTATTTTATTGTTTTTTATAAAAAAGTTCATGGGAGGTTATAAAGCAATATGTTGGGCTCATTTTTGGACATTCTATTTTCAGTTTGACAAAAACCAGTGCAGGTTTGAGCTCTTGGAAGAGGGTTTCAGCAGCATACAGGTCTTTTGAGGACGAAATCCCTTGGAAGATAGTGAATTGGACGAAAACCCAGTTCATAGAATAGAGAAATGTACTCTGGGTTTCCATTTGGGCACCATTGGACTTCATTACAGGTTAATCTGCATTTAGAATTGATTGCAACATGGAGTTATCAAAAAATAATTGCAGATTTTGATAGTTTATGGCAGCTAAGACACATGGGTATTTGATTTTATTGCATGTTCTTCCACGGCAACAATTTATCTTCGATTTGGTACCTTATTCGTGGAGTTTTTATCAAAGCTGCTTGTTGGGTATTTTGGGAGGTGGGTATTTTGGGAGGTACCTAGGGTTTGGTAAAAGGTTGATGTTCCTAATTTTTATCATTATTTCTAGCCTATTGGTGATCCTCTACAACACTTATTTCATCATCATACTCAGCCATACCGTTTGAAGTTGTAACATCGAAGTGTTCATGATTTGACTTCAATAATCAAGCTACAATTAGAGCTATGCATTCGGGTATGTGTTTATCATTTTGGGTAGTCAAATATTGCATTATATAAGGGTTTTAGACTATTGTTACAGATTGATATAATGTATATCAAACCTTTGAAACTTGTAATCAGATCCGATATAGTTGAAAAAAAGGGATTATATTGAGTTGCAATTGTTGTCTTTCAGTTATGCAATAGTGCTCTTTCATTTCTATGCTTTCCTCTATGATTTTGCAATGAAAAGCAAGCAATGAAACTCAAACAAACAATCAGCAAAACCAAATCAAACCATGCAAGACAACTGTTTGACATTATGGCAAGAGGGCAAAACTGAAAAATTCAAGATAGAATTGGTAAGGGATCTTTCACTCATCCCTAATTAAGTTAGTAAATATACATTGAAAATTTGGTAGTGTATCAGCTTCCTTATATGTGCAAACAACATGACTCAAAATTGAGTCACATTCACACATTCTAGATTGCCCTTTATCTCTTAGTTTGCATGTGTGAAAAATTATGACCATTTTTATATGCCTACATGTTATTTATGCATAAAAAACATAAACCAAATGCTTGGCCAATTAGGTGTAAAATCAATTTCAAAACCTTAATACTCTTGATCATACAAAATTTTAGATATGTATTTCATAAGCAAAACACACAGAGGTGCATATTACAACATCACATGTGAATTAGGAATATTGAATCATGCACAAAGCAACATATAATCAAAGAGACATGAGACACCATATTTATGAGTGGAAAAACCCAAAAAGGGTGAGAAAACCACTCTAAACTTGCTTTTATTAAAAACTACTTGTTTACAAATTGTATGCCTCATTGGCAATACAACAAGCCTCACTGGCTAGGATCTCATTGATCACATACAAGCCTTATTAGCTAGGATCTCATTATGATATTGCTATCAGGATTCAACCAGTTTTCGAGTCAAACTCATTGACCCATGATTCATGAGTAGTGGTTCACAAGAACCCATCTCTCATGATAATGAATGGTCCACTTAGCACTCATTGCATCTAGGTGATGCTCACAGAGGTGAAGCATTGGTCCGTCCCGAGAGGTCACCCATCCCAGTACTGCTCCAACTCAAGCACGCTTAACCACGGAGTTTCCCCCAAGGTTAAGCCCACTTAGGATCTCAGTGATTACATAAAAGCCTCACTGGTTAAGATCTCACTAATCACATACAACTCCAATTTGAATATAGGAAAAAATAGATTCCAAAGGGTTTCTCTGTTTCACTTCAAACCACTACTCAAAAAAAAGTTTCATCAATTTCTTTCCCTTATCTCAACCCATTAACATCATTATGACAAAAACAAACAACTCTGTAACCACAAACGTGTCATCATGCTTTGATATATCTTCACACTCACCTTTCACAAACCTAACTTCATACAAACTTCAATAGTTGTCTTCATGTACTGCTATGTCAATATTCTTATTTGTATCTTTTCTTTATAAAGACCTCATCCTAACTTTGTAGAAGAAACGCCTTGTAATCATCACCTCAGAATATTGCACATACTTTATTTCACATGAATTTTATATTCAAATATCAAAACCCTCACTACAATCAACTGACAGTTGATAAACAGACTGAAAACAAAAACCATCTGAATTTGATGTCACCAAAGTCAATTTATAAATCTACTTATATTCAGTCAAAGTTCCTATTCTCTATCATTCTAATGCAAACACCACCATCTCACTCTTCATTAATCATCTGCTTCTCTCAACAATACAAACATAGGATATTGTCTTCTTTTCATAACAGTCATAATCAATCACCATTCTTTTCCATTCTCAATTCTTGCACTCAATATCTTCAACTTAAAAACTCCCATTGTTTACACATATCCTTTGCTCAGAACATTGGAATAAACTTCATGACAAACATCTATTAGTCACTCTTTATGAAAGGTTGCAATCATATTTATTCAATTCTCAAACTCTATATCAAATACATTGAATACCAAAAAGAAACCTTTCTAAAACCAAAAAATCTCGCTATCTTCAAAACCACACACACCTCATTCATCCTCCATGCAAAAGGCAAAAAAAGATTTCTTTTGAATTCATGTCAACAAGTGACTCTTCACATTCAAAATAGAAACAAAATTGTAAAAGCAACTAAGACGTTTTGTTTCCTGCCAAAGCAGCTACTTGTCAAATTAAATCTTTGGGAAATAGTTGTTGAGAACATTTAAAACTTGACCTTAGATTTCATAAACTCGGGTTTTAAAACATTTAAACTATAGCCCTTGATTTTAATACAAATGAAGGCATTTGAAATCTTTACTTGTCGAGCAGGTCGCCACTAGGTATGAGGACCGATTAAGCAATATATTCAAACCCTTAAGAAAGTCACTTAAAAAGACATTAACCTGCTATTTCAAGTCACCTTGCTTTTAGATTAAAAAGCAAATATAATAAGCCTCTTTTTTCAATACCCTTGATTTTAGGGTTTTAAACTCTTTACATATAATGAACAAACCCTAGGCAAAACAAATTCCAATCCATCTGAGATCATGTGACATCAAATGATCTTTACAACTTACTGAATGATATTTGCATCAATACCACAATGAGATGAGCAAAGAAGCAACAACACCTTGAGATATAGAAACAACATTTTGTATCAACAACTTATAGCAACACCACAAGACAATTCATTGCAACACCCTATTGTCACCTTTGACTTAGACACCTTTGACATCAATGACAAAACAATGCCACTGCCAACACTCATCTTATAACACATGAGAAACAACCCCATTGCTTACCTTTTAAGTATATGTACACGTGTATGGCCTAGATTATATAAATGGCATTTATAGTGTGACTAAATTTGCAACTCTAACATGTATATAGTTGTATTTATCCAAGCATTAGAAGACTTTGAATCAACATTGAAGCAATTGTTATATTTAAAGTCAAATTCAATGAAGCTAAGAAGACTCGCTTTAAGAATTTAAGTTTCATTTATAATAAATATATTTGGGATAATTATACCATAATGACTTCCATAAGAAAAACCCAATAAGGAACTAGAATGTAACATTACATCTGCTAAAGATTCAAGTATTCCTTGGTGGCTGCTCTCTCGACTCCTATAGCTTCTGGTTCAAAATCTCCATTCTTGCCCTTTATTCTTCTCACCTTGTCCAAGAATTCGGTCATTGATGTAGTTGTTGAAGACTTTCCAATTCCGAACACTATCAACATCCTTGTGGTGTTTTGGGGGACAATTTGGAGATTGTATGCCTTGTCATTGCTCTCTCACTGTCTCATGTGAATTTTTCTTTGCTGCCAACTCTCTTTGTTGATCAGGGTGGCCTTGCTCTTGACTCTAGTGTTGGATGCTTGGGTGTTGGTTTGAAGGACTTGCTTGTTGCCTACAGCAAGATTTTTGTGTCCCTTGTTTAGACCACTCCTGAGGATGATAGTGTTTCGAAGGCTAGTTTTGTCCCTCTCGCAATCTATTGTTTCCTTAGACACCTTTCATGTTGGTGGTGCAAAGTTGGCTATAGATGTTGGTTGTTTGCAGCCCTTTGCTAATGTTGTGGGTGTTGGAGGTGTAGCTTGCCCTTTGTGGGAGAAATTATGACCCCTCATGCCAAATCTTCCTTGGTGGTGATATGTGGCCAAGATGTGTTGGAAAATAAAGATTGTTATTTGCGTAAGGGCTTGGCTTGTAGATTTAGCAATTTTTGGCTTTCTCTTCTCGATCTACACAAATGGGTTGTGAACTCTTGGAGGTTTATCATTGAGGGCAAGATTGAGCTCTTCCCATGTGCCAAAGGTTTCTTTATTATGTTGTTTAATTCTTCAAAGGACATGGATTTGGTGCTTGATAATGGAATGTAGCTATGGGTTGAGCACTATTTCTTGGTCAAGCCATGGTTTGCTTGTTTGAACCCTCTTTTTGAACCTTTAAATGTTAAACTCATGTGGGTTTGCTTTCTAAATCTCCCTCTCTAGTTGTGGGAAGATTCTTGCTTTGAGGGCATAAGTAACTCAATTGAACAACTCTTGAAAGTTGATTCTACCAATTCTTACATGGGGCAATCTACTTTCATTTGCATTCTAGTGGACATTGATATCTCCAAGCCTCTTCATGGGGAGGTTGTTTTGATGGTGGGGGAGAGGCCTTGGACTTAATCACTTGACTATGAAGGTCCCCCTTTTAGATGTAGATTATGTTTTACCATTGGCCACCTAGTTGTTGATTGTCCACTATTGTGACACAAGGGTGTGACAACTTAGTGGAAGAATGCTTGCAATGCAAGGGCACGATGATGTAGTGGAAGAATGCTCACAAAGAATACTTGACTATTCATGCCTTTGAATCCCAAGTTGATGGCTACTCCCAAGATGATGGATCTTCTTAGGAACTATGTGCTCGATTCATCTTTGATGTGTCTTAGCCCCACTACTCCATTGGTTCTCGTTGGAGAGTCCCAACCTCCTACTATGATCACTCAATTTGCTATGCCTTTGGTTTCAATTCAGCTTTAGCCTACTCATGTGGTGGCGGTTCGTCGTTTAGTTGCTATTCTTAGCCATTTGTTTATTCCTTTTCTGCACAAAGTTGGGCCCTTTGTGGAGGATTCACCCACTCGATTCTCCTTGTTTTGAGGACTTGGATGATAAAATTTCATGGACCGTTGTAAGAAGGCAAAAGAAAGGTCTTATTAAATCTATCACCCAATCTTATTCTAGAATGAAGGGTGTGTGATTGAACATAGTCGAGTTTGACATTGTTTAAGAGGGACCTTAGGGGCCCATGTTTCTTTTTTGTTTAATGTTGTGTATGGTAGCTTGATTGCATTTGTATCTCACTCTTATTCACGTTGTTCGGTTGTATGGTTTGTCCCATATCTCATGGTATTTGTTTAGTTTGTTGGTTGGCTATTTTTTTGTACAAGGGTTTGAGCCCTTTAATCTCATTTTTATCAATATAAAAAACATTACATTTGTTAATTTCCATAAGGGGTAAGCATGAATGGTGTAGGTTGTCATTTGTCTTATGCAACCGTGGCTAGTGTTGTGACTTTTGTTAATCATGTTCACCTTTGTCAACGTGGTAAAGCTTGACCCTTGCCTTGTTCACAACCTTCCCTTATTGTGGTATGTGGATAGGATGTTATTAACAATAAATCTTATTATGCTTGTCATAGTTTGTAGATTTAATCACTTATGGCCCTCTCTTTTAGACATGCATAAGTGGGTTTTGGAGTCTTGGATGCCTCTCATTAATGTCATAATCAAGTTTTTTCCTTGTTCCATGGGTTTCTTTTTTGCAAGATTTTAAACTTAGGAGGATATGGAGTTGGTGTTGGATGGTCAATTGTGGATGTGGGGAGAGCATTCCCTCTCTCTAAAACTATGGTTCCCTTCTTTCAATCCTATGACCAAATCTCAATATTATGCTAGTTTGGTTGAGGCTGCCTAATCTCCCTCTCTAATTCTAGGAAGGCTCTTACTTTGAGGATATCGACAAAGCTATTAGTCATTTTTTGAAAGTGCACCAACCACGCCCAATGTCGACCACTCTACCTTTGCCCTATTTTGGTTGATATCAACATTTCTAAGGCCCTTAATGGGGATATTATAATATCTCGTTTATTTTTTAAAAATATAATAAACCCTAGCTCAAGATTGTAATAGTTTGCATAATTAAATATCTCCTTCAAAGATAGCGATCAAATTTGTTGATGAACAAATGTTATTAATTCAAAATCTTTATCAATGTCTACTAGAAAGTTGATCAAATAAGCACAATGGTGATTTCTACATGAAATCACAAAGGAATTGTGGGTTTTTGTTCTTCAATTCCAACCCTAGAGGGGTTTCATCCTCAAATTAATTGAATTGTAATTCCATTCTTCACAAGAAGTAGAAATCAAATAATAAATATTTTTTCATTGATGTCTCCTTGCATGGTCTCATTTAATAGATTATTTTTGTGAGTCATAACTCCGCAAATACCTCTTGATTAATATTTAAAATACTTCTATTGTAATCTTATTTTTATTATATTACTTAAATCTTTTTTGAAGCAGCTTTAAGTCCTTTGATTTTTGTAATTTGTTTCACCCTTCAATATTTTTTTGTCCTCTTGCGCTTAGGATGAAAAGTTGCGACTAACTTTTGATGCAAACATAATGCAACTTAGTAATATCACCACACTCAACACAAATTACATGGACAAATACTCTCCAACCAATTGATGAAAGAGAATTTACACGAGTCCTATCGAGTTGGCACAAATCACAACCAACTAATAGATTGAATTGACAATTTCATTTGTCAATTTAATTGATTTAAATTTTACACAAGAACCTCAAAGGCAAAATCAATTCAATCTCTCAGATTACTCCAGGCATCTCGCTCTATCAACACCAAATTTTAACAAACTCCAAAATCCATTTGCAATTTATTTATTCTACAAACCAAATACATTATACATTAAACCAATTACAATTCTTATCTGCAAATGTCTTTATTCCCCTGCAAAGATCTTCTCCATCGACCTATGTGAATCCTTGAGTTGACACTCATTTCTTATTACTCTTCTCTCTGCACTCCACACAATCCACTCACTTCATGCTTCACTCTTCAATCTGCAATTTATTTTTATTCCCTTTCACACTAGACTCTCCTCCTTTCTCCACTGCACACCATTTACTTTGTTTCTTTTTCTTAACACTTCAGATCTATACACTGGCTACAACCTTCCTTATCTTGCTCACAATCTACACATTATTTGGTAGCTTCCTTGTGAGATTTCCTCTACTGCGTGGCTTTTGTCCTTTTCCTCTTTCATTCCTGTTCCTGCTTCTCCGTGGGTGCTACTCTATCCTCTTTCCTTTTGCCTTTCATTTTCCTCCCAAAAACAACCTGTACATTTTTTATTTTCTTGTTCAATGCAATTTAGATTGCTTGTTTCTCTCTCTCATACGTGCCCCACCCTTCTGCATATATTTGCCCCCTCTCGCAGCCCTTTCCCTTCCCCTCAGATCGAGCCTTCCTTCCTATATATCTTTTTTAACTGGCATTTTATTTTTTAAGCTGCCATATTGAAATGGCACGACCCTTCCAATCTGCCTTTCTTATTTTATTTTTTTTTAAATTATACTTTTAAATGTCTCTAAATGGTGTGGTGCAGTCACTCTCCCCCTTCTGTGCATTTTTCTTCCATTTGAAACCCCAATTTACTATCCGTGACCCCCTATTCCAATGATGTCACAGCCTTGCATTCCCTAAAACCAATCGACCTCATCCATTTGCTGCAATAAAATTCTTC
This sequence comes from Sequoiadendron giganteum, assembly GCA_007115665.2. NCBI lineage: Eukaryota > Viridiplantae > Streptophyta > Pinopsida > Cupressales > Cupressaceae > Sequoiadendron > Sequoiadendron giganteum. The sequence continues at coordinate 633,516,796 of CM021107.1, forward strand.
ATTTGTCTTTTATTGTTATTGACCAACAACCTCTTGGGTTTAAAAGAGTTGAATTTCCAATCAAACTAGAGGAAGATTTTTTTTAGATAAAATAAAGATTTATCATTCATCTCATTGTATTAATTGATCATCTGAAACTAAATGAATTTTATGGTATCAAAATTGAAAACGTAAATCAAAATATGACATTTTGTCAACTAATGACAATAATGTCACCTAGTCACCTCCAAATTGACCATCGAAGCGAAATTTAAATTGCACACCAAAACAAATACCAAAATTGAAACAACTCAAGATGAAACATTTTTTGTTGGTGCTGATTGCCATATGCTTGGGATGCTCTTGCATCAACTTTTTGTTTTTGATTTTGTCTTATTCAAACCTTGTCAACTTATCAACACATTTGATCTTGTTTGGCAGCTACTAGAATCAATGACATCTATAGTGTAAGTTTTACTTTGTCTTATAGCAACTACTAACAGTTGTGTTCCTTTTCAAGCTAATAAAATATTCAATATTTCTATATGTTTTAAATTGGATTCAATTAAACAAACTTGTAGTCCTCAAATAGGATTAACAAACAATTTGGAGGGTTTAGTTTAGGTTTAATTTTGAAAAGATGACATTATAGTCCGCCCTTCTCAAGATTGCTTGTCCTCAAACAATCACAAATTAGAATGCTCTTGGCATGACAAGTTTCCCAAGTCAACCTTGGAGATTTGTAATTCCCAGTCTTCAATGCTTCTTGTGATATAGTTAGATTTTGTTGCGCTACTTTGATATAATTAAGAATTCGAAGCTCTGTAGTAGGTGATGCTTCACCAATTGTCTTAGTTCTGCTTGACTATACTATAGCAATGTCCCAAGAGTTTTTTTTTTTTACACTATGGTTGCCTCAACATATTTGCTAAGGTAGTAATTCAATGCCATAATAAGGTTGATGTCATTTGTATGGAATATGATACCACCCAAACCTTCTTCAACTACCCCAAAATACCTTTGAGCTACTTGTATTGGCTTAGCCAAAATGTTCATGGATGCCCCACCAGTTGGAGAGCCGCAAGTATGTTTTTCCAATCCAAGCAATTAATTAGTGTAAATTATGTTTGCCTCCATGAGATGAAAACCCATTGCAACTATACCCATGTATCCTCTTTTAAAGAAAAGAGTTGCAACCTTTTTGCTAACAAGTTGTTTAGTACCTATGTAGAAGATGAGTGTTTCCCAACGTGTGTTATTTTTGTCAACATTCCTCAATCTTTGATTATTGAGAACATCCCAATTAGGCCTTTCCCTTGATAGTATCTTTTAAATAACACTCTTGGGCTATCTTCATTTTATTGTTGACCATACACAACTCTATGAGGATAGAAAAATCCTTATAGCTTGCACCATATGCAAAATGTTAGGAACATAACTATTTCCTTCTAGCATTGATATATCCATGAACTCTTTATTCCTGCTATCAACACAAGCATAATAAGTAGATGGTTGCCTACAAAAATAATTAGGCTACTATTCAAAATTAGTAGCAGGAGCAAGATGGAGTTGCACTATTCTTGGTGTCTTTATGTATGTCATTTCAACCTCATGACATTGGTTGATTGTGATCATATCAGTATAAAATATAGATGTCATTTAATTTTTACTAGCCCAAACAACCTTGTAGGTGAAATATGATGGTTTATGCCAATGCTTTCCTTCCTCCCCACTTATCCAAAAGGTAAAACATAGGAGCATTATAGTTATTTACTATGGATGCTACTAGTTGCCCCAAAATAGTGGTGAAGATAAGTTCCTCCTACCTTTCTCCAATGTTAACAAAAAGATCTTCACTCTACAATATATTCCCATCATAGATAGGTGGTAGGAGTACTTATTTTAATCCCATAAACTAATTGTCATATGTTGTATGAACTTACACACACTAATGTGACTTTTGTGGGATGATGTTACCTTTAGAGCTAAGATTTCATCCAATGAATACCATGAAAAAAAGAAAAAGGTGATCCTAAGTCCAATGCAAAGAACCTAGGATCAATTGTGGCTTTTTTCTAGGGTTGTATTAAGGTGGAGATCAACAAGATGTATAGATTGGCTTTCAACCATGAAGGTGAGCCAATCAGACCAGGGAAAACTTTAGTGGCGAATCTTTGCCAATTGGCGAATATTTGAAATTGGGACCTCCAAAAATGGCAAATAATACAAGCTAGAAAGGATGTTGAATCGCCAAATTTTTACAAAAAAGTAAATTTGTCTCGATTAATTCGCCTATGCATTATTTTTTAAACAATGCGTCATTGGAACTGATTCGCCAGTAGTTTATACTATAATTACAAATACTAATTATATTCGCCAATAATATTATATTCCTACAATTATTTTTTGGGAAATATCGCCACTAATAATAAATTACCATTTAATTTTAGGGCTTTTATTTATTACCATCGATTAGCTTTTTAATTGGATGGTTGCAGTTCATTCCGCGACCTATATGCATGTGCCTTTAAAAAGGCTTGTTGAGGCCTGAAATTTGTTTTGGTCCACACGATTAGATTTAATCATGTGGCGCAAAACAAATTTTGGGCCTCAACAAGCCTTTTAAAATGCACGTGCATATAGGTCACAGAATCAACTACAACCATTCAATTAAAAAACTAATCGATGGTAACAATTTAACTTTTCATTTAATCTTATTTTCAAAGTGAGATTTTTTAAAAAATACTTAATCTGTGTGTTGCCCCCTTGACCCCGTCGGTGGTTGTCGCCCTCAGATCCCTACTTCAATATAAAAAAATAAAAATAAAAATACGGGGGAACTGCGTCGACAAACTATGCAAATTTCTAAAGGAGAGATTCACCATTGCAATTAATCGTTTTAGTGATTATTCACTAGGATTCGCCACTGTGATTATTATTTTTACCAATTATTCATTAAGATTTGCCAGAATTTTACAAATTTTTAATAATGTGCATAAGATTCACCAAGGAAAATTTATAATTTTTTCAAATAAAAGGAAAGATTTGCCAGGATTTTGCACCTTCACCGAGGGGGGGTTTTCTTAAAGTTATCCCTAAATCAGACTTGGATCTCCATCCTTTGAGGGTTGGAAATGGATTGGAATTGATTTGCTATGATTCACCTAATTAGACTATGTTCCTCAATATGTAAATTGTAAGATCTCGTCAATACACAGACTGAAACAACAGTTGCAGGTAGATTTGGGAAGAGAAAAATGTTGTTTACTTGTAAAAAAAAATGGTTTCAGTGTGCATAGGAGAATTGATTCACCCAAGGACATATGGGTCCTTGTAAGGGTGTCTTGCTCTACAATTGTAGTCCTCTGATGACAAATTTGAGATCTTTGTTTTTGCTTGCAAAGTTGTCAGAACGTTGTCGAATAATTCTGTAGGTGAGTTTTTGTGAGTTGACAAGATGTAGGGTTTCAATTGCAATGATGAATAACATGTCTTCAAACTTCCTTCAGTCCTCTTCAAACCTAAATCTGCACATTCAAAGAGATGGAAATGTTGTGTCATTTAGGGGCTTGCTTTAGTCAAACCCCATATTAATCTTTCCTTTCACAATGACAATGTCAATGATAAAAAATGATAATTGATAGGAAGGAATGATGAAATCACAAAATGCTACAAATCACCACCCTTCAATGGCTTCCTTGAAGGACTGAAGTCACACACATCACCTCAAGGTCTTGGATCTTGCTTGTTTGATTGCTTGAATGTTTTGGAGACCTAGAAAAGTGTTAGCCTTCACAAAACAATGATAACATGAACACAGATAAACTCACATAGTATTTGGCATGATGTTGGATCTTGAAGTGTTGCAATAAATCACTGAAATGATGCTCTTGACTTGCTCTTGATGATAATAATTGCTCAATCATTTCACTTAGTGCATGTTAGATTTCAAATGATGCAATAACTAGGTATTTATATGTAATTATGTTGATTTCTCAAAAATTAAATCCCAAAATCCAACATTACAATTTGAATTTTGAATGTTAAAATGTCGACATCGACATATCCAAAATTGGGTCCTGGGCGTATGAGACCTAGCCCTATTTTCCAAGATATTAAGTGTCAGGGGCAAAACATTAATTGGACACATTTATTCAATGCTTGCAATTTACCGAAAACTAGTAAAAAAAGGCTTTGGAATACATAATTTAGGAAATTAGGTGCTCAGTTAGGTGCAATTAATTAAGGGGGACAAAACATAGAGTGAAATTGTCCAAGGTGAGAATTTACGATGGTACATTTAGCCCCCACTTTAGTGAGAGTATGAACTTACGCTAAGACTCGTACTAAAGTAGAAAAATATGTCAAGAGGGGTCCGATTGTCCAAATGTTGAGGAGATAGGATGACAAAAGATCTAGGGGGAGCGTGCAAGCCCCTAGGATCCAAGATCTCATGGAAAACTAACATAAGCACAAAGGAACGCACACATGTATGATATGCAACAATACAACATACACAAACATACATGACAAAAACATGAAACATACACAACGAAAACACAGAACATAATATGTAGATGATGAAATGAAAACAAACACGATGCAAACATGAAGAAAACACAAAGTTAGTACCTAATGGATTTGAGTCAGAAGGCAAAGAGACATCAGTCTTAAATTGTCTCAAATACCAAATGCCATCCATCAAATAATGCTCCCATGAGGATTAGAAAGTTACATTATGCCACATCACTCATGAGCTACATGGATCTACTGGCTAGCAAGCTATGTTATGCCAAGTGTTCATGCAATATGATGGTTTCCACAAGGCTAACAAGTTTTGTTATGCTAAGCACTCATGAAACACATGGCTCCACTAGCAAGCAAGTTATGTTATGCTAGGTGACCATGTTAAAAAAAAATCGGTGCTCAAGTTCATGACCCAACAAACTTCGTTATGATGAATCCATGAACTATCTTGAAAGATCTTGTTTTAGGGAGCACATAAAACTCACCTCAGGGGGTGCATAAAGTTTAATGTCATAGGTGACAAACAAAACTCACCTTAGGGGTTGCATAAAGTTTAATGTCAAGGGGGTTGAACAAATCCCACCTTAGAGATGGATCGATCCTAAGGGGTAACAAAAATTTGAAAATGTGCTCTACACGCGCGACGACAATGGCTCCCTCTGCAACGGTTGTGGCTCCTGCTTCTGCGGCACCGGTTCCTCTATTTGCTAAGGCTCCCCCTCCCCCGTCTGCGACGTGCGATGGTCCCTCCCCTGACGTAGGTGGGCTTGGTCCCTCTCTTGCCGGTCCGTCCTGCGCTATCCCTCCTGTTGGATGCTCTAGCCCTCCCCCATTTTCTGACCCGGTGTTCTGCGCGCGCAGGCGGTCTGCTGTTGTGTTGGTGCCGACGCCTGTGGATGGACTCTTTGCTCCCGCCTCTTCGGGTGTTATCCCTCCTGCTTATGGAGTTTCTTCGGGAAAGACTATGTCATTTTCTGATGCGGCTCGGGCGGGTTCTCGTCCTGCTGGTCGGCCTATGCCCTGTGCTCGAGACTCACCTGTGGTTGTTTGTGGCCCTGAGGTCCTGGAAAATGAAGTTTTTTACCTGAAGACGGGTGTGGTCTACAAGTTCAATGGTCTATGGCCATCCCTCCCTGACCTCCATGCTTGGGTGCAGGATTCTTGGAAGCCTTTGGTTGCTGGGGATATCGAGCTCTACCCTTGCGCTAGGGGTTTCTTTATTGCAACCTTTGGCTCACCTCGTGAGCGAAGCTGTGTTCTGGATAGAGGATGGATGTGGGGCATTCATTCCCTATCCATTAGGCCTTGGGCTCGCTCTTTCAACCCCCTCACAGAACCATTGAATACCAGACCTGTTTAGGTCCGGTTGCCTAACCTTCCTATCCAGTTTTGGGAGGAATCTTGCTTCGAAGCCATCGGCAATACCATTGGACGTTTCTTGTTGGTGGATTCTACAACTAGGGAGTTCAGACACACCATGGTCGCTCGATTGCTTGTTGATCTGGATATCTCTAAACCTCTCCATGGGGATGTTTTGCTGGTGGAGGATAGACCTTGGAAGCAGCTCTTAGACTACGAAGGCCTCCCCTTTCGGTGTAGGAGATGCTTTTCGGTGGGTCATTTTCCCTCTGCTTGCCCTCATGCCCGACGCAAGGGCGCTGCTACTTGGTGGACTGATGCTCTCCTTGATCACCTCACGGTGGGTCCTCCTTCGGAGATTTCTGCTCCTGTGGACCTTTCTGCTGTCACTGGTGTGCCAAACCCTTCTGCTGACACTTTTGTTGACCCTTCTAGGCTTGTCCCTGCTACTGTTGTCGATGCTCTGTCCGACCCTGCACTTGCTGTCGATGCTCTGTTTGACCCTCTTTGCCTTTTGTTGGGTGCCTCTTCTGAGCCGCTTGTTGACCCGTTCTTAGCTGCCTTGTCGCCCTCGCCTGTGGTGGCTGAGGTGGAGTCGATCCTCTCACCGTTCTCCTCGTTTCCTGTTTTCGAGCCTCCTTGTTCGGTTGTTCTTCGGAAGAAGAAGACTGTGTCTGCTTCTAGGTCTTGGGCTCATAGAGCCAGCTCTGAACCCTCTATTTTGGGGGCTGCTTAATCTCTTTGGTTCTCCACAGCTGTCTGTCAACTGTTTCTGGTTGTTCTTAGTTCGATCTTTGTTTTGAACTATGCTTTTCTTTGGCCCCTTGGGCTCGTTGTGGAGGGTTCGGCACCCTGAAATGCTGCTATTTATCATTTTCTACAATTGTCTGTCAGTTGTTTCTGGTTGTTCTATAGTTCAATCTCTTCTGAACTATGTTTTTTCTTTGGCCCCTTGGGCTTTTTGTGAAGGGTACAGCGCCCTAAAAATGCTGCTTAACTTTTCAAAAACAAATCCCACCTTAGGGGGTGCATAAAGTTTAACTTCACGGGGGACAAACAAAACTCACCTCGAGGGGTCATAAAGTTTAACGTCATGGGGGATGAACAAAACTTGCCTTAGGAGGTGCATAAATTTGCCTAAGGAGGCGCATAAACAATGACAAGATAAGGCTAAAACCTCAAGGGGTGTTATAACAATACCGCCACAAAAGATGATTTGAAAAAACAACAAAGTGGCTTTGCTCAATACATGAAAGGTCAAACCTTAGGGGAACATCACACATGATATCACCACCAAGGGAGGACTAGTTGTGGAATAGAAATTCACACCTTGGGGAATACTAACCATTGTATTACCGCCAAGGGGAACGTCATACACCAAGAAAAGGTCACACTCTTATGGGACATCAAGCCTAATATCACTACAAAGGAGACACTTCACATGAAGAAAGAAGGCCACACTTTGATTGGTGAGGTCACACTTCCTAGGAGATATATGCTATCATCACTAAGAAGGGACCATTTCCTATGCAAATAATGAGTGGGGGACAATATGTCCCTCGCCCCCCACCCCCTCTCCCCCTCTCTAAAATGTTAGTGTACTTTCTATACTAATGTTTTAAGGAGATACAAAGGGATCCCAAGAAGTAATGCACCTAACATAAGGCTACTTAACCCCCTTGCCCTCCAAGTGTAGGGACAAAGGTGAGCCAAAATGGACTATGATATCTCGCTCCTTGTAAGATAAAAGATGATTGCATAAAGGCTATTTTATATCCCCATGTATGGTAGTATGTTATGAGACTACAACTACCACATGGCAAGGAGCAAAGAAAACGAATGTTAATCTCTCAATTTCATCTTTAAGTACAACATTCATGAGTAGTGTGTCCAAGTATTCTATGATATGCACAGTAAGAGGTATTTGTACTCTTTCCTTTCTTATCGCCTCAACCACAGATGGGTGGTAATGCAATGTATCCTAGTTTGAGAAATGTGTCTAAGGTCAATTCAGTCTTGGATATAAGATGCAAGAAATGTAATTTCTTAATAGGACCATGGACTTTGTATTTCTTGGTTGGTGGAACAAATGTTTGATGTAAAGGTGGAGGATCTTGGTAATCTAATCCTTTAGTCTCTTCTCATGGTGTTAGCTCAAAAGGGGATGGATTTCACGTTCATTCTTTATGTCACATCCTTGTTTTGTCAAGATTGTAAAGCCTTGGCCATAACACTATTCCAAGTTGATGGGTGCATTTGTGACTTTATTTTCATAAGATGGAGGAGTATTAGGTGGTATGTATTCCTTGTGATTTTTATCAATAGGTGCTTCCATATGCATTAGTTGAGGTATGCCTTGTGAGTCACTTTTCGGGTGTAAGAGAGCAAACATTTCAAGTGGTGGTATGGTAGGGGGTGTTGATTGTTGATATGGGTGATTAGGCCACTGCATTGAGGGATAAATGGTTGCATTATTCTCAAGGTTACGCAAGGAGTTCTCTACGAATTCATGCACGCTCTCTTCATCTTGACCAAAGATATGAAGAAGACATGCATTGGGAGATGAAGTATCATGAATGTCATTTTCAAGATTAGGGTCATTGCCAAATACACAACTTGAACCATCAACAATGTATTTCAAGAACATCCAAACTTTACCAAAACACCTAGCCATAATGATGTGAGATTTTGCATTGATGTTCAAATTGTTATGCAACAAGTGATTGAAAAACAAACAATAGATTCAGACAAAAGCTCTTGAGAGTGTTTTGTCACAAAAATTGGAGCTATGAACAAATAGCAGGAGAAAGGTACGCGGGGGCGTTTGAGTCCTGAACAAGGTGTCTGAAATTATGTTTTTCAGAATTTGTTGAGTTTATGCCAATTTGATACAAAATGCAAGTGTGCAACAATGTTAAAGATGTTTGAACAAGTGTGGATGCAATTTTTAGATCTGAGATGCAATAAATGATTGATTCTAAGATGCCAATACTTGGAAATGATGATTTTTGATGCAAAATTGAAACTAAACAATGCACTTTCACTTCTACGAACTATGTCAAAGATGCCTAAATACATACAATCATGAATTCCAGTTTAGAGATCTGCAAACACAAATAGATTGAGCGGACAGGGGCAAAAATTGTGAAAAAGTTTGTTGATGCAAGTGTAGGAGGACAGAGGCATTCAAGGGCGTTTGAGTCCTTGATAGGGCTTATGAAAATTGAAAATTTGAATGTTTATGTTGGTTAAGGATGTTTTTATCTGCAAATAGGTTTGACAGTGACTGCTTTTCCAAAAATTTCCCAATTTAACTCAAATGCAAATGTGTGACAATGTTTGAACAAAAAGTGACAATTATAAATGAAATTTTGATTGTGGAATTGACCTAAATGACTAAAAATAATCCTAATGCAAGCTATGATGTAATATGAGATGCAAAAAAAATGAATTTAGTTGTCTTTATGATGCAAAAATGAAACCCTAAATGAGAAATGCAATACAATTGCAATGCAAGACCTAGATCTAAGGTGAAATTGTAGAAGGTATATGATGTCAAAATGCTAGGTTCACCAAAATAAACCAAAGAAAAAGAGATGATTATGGAAACGATGGGGTTTTGATGTGAAACCTATAATTCAATTCCATCTTTTTCTAGAGTTTCATTAAGATGGAGATCAACAAGATGTATAGATTGACTTTCAACCATGAAGGTGAGCCAATCAAACCTAGATCTCCATCTATAAGGGATGGGAAATGGATTGGAATTGATTTGCTATGATTTGCCTAATTAGACTATGTGCCATGAAATGAAGGGAAATAGGGTTTCTCCAAAATGGAATGGGGGAACGCACCTATCTTCCTTATTTCATTAGGAAAAAGAGATCCCCTGGGATAAGATTGACTTTCAACCCTTAGGTGAGTCAACCTTAATGGAGATCTTGTTGTTTTCCTTATGATTAAGGACAAGGTAAATCGACTTGAACAACACTTTGGGGAGAAAAACTAAAAATAGTAAATAAACCCAATTGTGCAATGTAAAACTTGAACCATCAATTTAAAGCCCAAAACTATCAAAATCAACAAGCTTTTGGCAAATCTGAGAAGGTTAGGATTTTATGCACCTGTCACCAAAAAGCTTTTGCTCGGTGTCCTACTAGAACTGATTTGCCCTAGGGAAAATGGGTCTTGCCAGGATTTTTTGAAACTTCAAAATTTGGATATGTAGCTTTTTATCTGCACTTCCTACCAATACCTTTCAATTTTTGCTTCAGAATATGTACCTATAGCAAAACTGAAAAAATTGATTTGTTTGTATGGGTGTTTGCCTTGGTCAAGCCCCAAGTTTGGTAATTAGACCTTGATGAAAAGTACAAATCTGAAACATAAATGTGTGTGAGCCCTAATCTTAAGTGTGTCAAAGATTTTTTAGAGCCAAAAATGCAAAGAAATCTTATTCAAGTGTGTTAAAATAAGATCCCTAAATGAACATGAACAATGAAATAAAGACCTAATTAGGGAGACATCAAGACACCCCAACAGATCCAAAATCTGATTATACCTTGCTTTAGGTGGCTAGTAGAATGAAGATAGAAGATGGGATCACTAGGAAACAAGTCATTAGATCAAGGGAAATGGCTAGATGCGTGTCCCAAAACCTAGAATCCATCATGGTCCACCATAGGCATCAATCTTCAATCGTGAACAATGCTTGATCAATCTTGACAAAATGAGCTTGAAGACCTACAAAAACAATTGAAATGTTGCTCCAAGACTTCAACTTTGCTTGCTTGAATGTTCTCCTTGCTCTTGAGTGCTAATCTTGTGAATATATTCTCAATATTTTTCTCAACCTAGTGTAAAATGGTGAAAAGACTAGGCTTTATAGGCTTCCTTTCTAATTTCCTGATTATTAAATCCCAAAAGCCAACATTTAAAACTTGAATCTAAGACTTTAAAATGCTGCCAAAAACATGTTTAAAATTTAAATTTGGATCTTAAAGGTGAATGGGTCCTGGCCTAAAATTTTAGGATTAATGTGTTTCGGGGCCTTAAATTAATTAAATGCATTTATTCAATGCATGTTGCAATGTCAAAAAATGATAAAAATAGGCCTTGGGATGCATAATAAATGGAGTTAGGGGCCCATTTATGAAGGGTAAAAATGCATAAATGTGAGGTCACCAAAATAGGTCCAAATTAAATGTGAAATTGTACAGTCACATAAAAGGAGGACAATTTTCTACATGACATTTAGCCCCCACTTTAGCAGCCATATGACACTACATGCATATGCAAGCTAAAGAACTTATAAATTTATCTAATGATGTCAATATATGTATATATTTGTCATTATAATGCTATATAATTGCAAGGGATAGAATTCCATATTCTCAGTTCGTCATATGCCCTTTCTCTCTCCTATATCCTTAATTCCTTTTTCCTTTAGGTCAATTCCCACATCTTTTCTTCACCCCTCATTAGTGTCATCCCATAGATTTCATACCTTCAAATTTGTTGTCTTTGTCCCTTTTTCGTTCCCCTTTCTAATCATAGCTCATGTGCTACATATGTTAGTGTCAATTCACTTCATTTTAGTCCAATTCTTTAACTTTGAATAGTTCATATCCCTTTTCTTTCCAATAATTTTGATGTTGTCACTTTCTTTAATTCTCATGATGTTTTATCATGAGACTCAGCCAAGCTAGTATAAATGAACATTATAAAATTATTTCCCAAATATAAGATTTGAAGTGTGTTATCAAACCTACAAGTAGACTTAGATCCTTAAATTATCATTAGGTACTAATTTGATTATACACTCATCTATGTTATATATTTTTCATAACATATGTCATATTGTACATGCTAATTCACCATATGCACATATCTTTCATCATTTTTCTTCTAATGCTCTAGATGCATCCAATTTCCTTGTACTCTTGTTTAATCTTCCATACATAGTCCCATAAAATTTAATTTATATTTTCCACATCATCATTCATTCTTATTATATCCCTTCTTATTCTACTGTTGAACATTATATACCCTTGCAATTTCACTTATGTGTTTTTTAGGATCATTTCAATCTTTGCATCAACTTTCTTCCTTTTCAAGGTGCTCAAGCTTCTTTTTTTCTATGGTAACTTTTTTGCACTGCCTTTGCGTTACCCCTATGCTTTTCTTATCTTTTGTAATTTTTTAGCATAGATTATTTAGACACTAGCGCTTAGCATAGACATCCGCATGTTGCACTAACATTATGTGACAATTTGTCATTTGAAGGTCATTTTCAAGAAATTTTCATTTGTCACATTCCCAAGTCATTGAAAATGACTTAGAATGATTCTAAACAACTAGTTAGCTTCTTCCTCTTCCCCCTTTCTCTCTTTTTGAATATTTTGTTTTAGACAATCTCTCTTGGATTTTTTGCACTCTCTCCAACTCACACAAATTGTTACAATTCTCTATTCGATAGAATTTTCTTTAACTCTCTTGTTCTCATGGATTTATCAAGCCTCTTAGGTATTTTGAGAGTACTCAACTGCACAGAGGTTTGTGAGTGTTTGTTTATTGCTCACTTTTTTCTTTAGATTATTTAAATCTAAATTTATTTCCTTATAATTTCTTATGTAGTATTTGTTGACATTTTTTATTTCTAGTCTTTTAGGTTAGTTGAATAACAAAGACATATTTTTACAACTTTTGGGGATTTCTCTACTCATTGTTTGTATGGATGACATTGCTATGCATAAATGTCCACACAAAAAATTGATATCCTAGCAAGTGACTTTCTTTTTCAAACTCCAAGTTTTATAATATCTATATTTTTCATTTTTATCATCGTAATTTTTTTTTATTTTTATTTTTTAAATATTTTTGCTAGTTCTTTCTCTTCAAAATTTTTAACTAGTTAATTAATTTTATTTGAATGTAATAAGTGAAATTTATTCTCAAAGAAATTTAGTTTCCTTTTATGGGAGTCAAATTTCAACCATCGCACCTATATAGATGCATTAATCTTTACCTCTATGTTTCCTCTTATTTTCATTTACTAGCCAATGTGTCCTAGTTCTTTCACTTACATTGAACACCATCACTTAAACTTTACTACATATTCCCATCACATCTCTTCCTTATCTTTATACCATATTTGGTTCTTAACTCCGTGCAATTATTTTATGGCTCTTTCCCCTCATCACTACCTCAGTTTTAAAAATCATATAATCCTAACATGCCCCGTGTTTTATATCATTTTTGACAAACATTATAGAACGTATATGTTATTACTTCTAGTTTTATGGAGGTCATCATGGAACTCCAACATAAGCCCTTTGTTATGATGTTATATCACATCCATTTCCACTTACATTTTGTGTCTCTTTTTTTCTCTTTGACAACAAGGAAAATCCTACAATACATGTGCGATATTGCAATGCTACTCATAATGGTTATCTTTATGATGATCACACTCTTGTGAAAATTTTAGTTTGCACTCTTATGGACTATTCTCTTCTTAGTTTTTTACCTCATGGCTTCTTCATGTCTTTTGATATTATTACAATAGCATTCACGAGCTACTTCTAGGTTCAGATTGGTTTGGATGTTAATTTCATAAACCTCATCCATTGTAAACAATGATTGAGTGAATGTGTAACTATTTTTTTTTTATATATTCTAATATATTCTTGTAAATACGCACCATCACTTTCCCAATGTTGAGATTCAACATTTCTTTATAGATATTCTCTAGCCAAAGATAATTTCAATGCTCCAATAATATACAAAATTTGTAGATCTTTGTGTCACATTATGAGAGTCCAAGAAATATATTTATGAAGTTATACATGCGTCTCATGATCCTACCTTTTCCTCTTCTTATATTCCATTTTTTATAATCATAACTTTTCTTCTTCTAAATATCAAAATAAGCCTTATGAGATGATTTTAAGGAGTATAGTAAGGATGAGCTACAAGATAATGTGAATAATCTTGTGCAATCTTTATCTTGTCATGTTTGTTCCTTGTTTTTTTTTTCTATTTTATTTAAATCTAAATCTAGTGGTTCATTTACAAAGTTAACCAATGCATATTTAATCATGATGCAAAAATTTATATTAGATTTAATTTTCTTACATTACCTCTTACTCATCATTTTGATACTTCTCTTCCTCTCCCTCGGGGACATGATATTGTGATGTTTGTGAATATCATTGGGTTTCTAGACATGAGACCCAAGGATCCATGGTCTTAAAACAAAAAATAAAAGGTTTAATTGATTTTAATGTTATTTATGTTGACATATTAAATGATCAAGACAATAATTTGATGTATCAACCAAACTAAAATTTATAGACATGATTAATTATCTTCAACATTTTTAATACACTAATCATCTTCCTTTTTTACACTTACTTTACTTTTCATTCTTATGGATTATTTATCTTGTGATGGTATGTTGTTAGTTTTTGCTATGCATTACACTTTTGTTTGGCTATGGTTCGATTCTTTATCGTATCATGACTCGACTAATCTTCATGTCTTATTTATGGTTGATATAAAATTCAACATCATATCAAGTAAACACTAAAGACTCAAACATTGGAGGAGCGTGAAGCTAAGAATGTGAAAAAAAAAAGAACGAATGAGACAAATTTATGAAATAAAATTTGATCATAGATAAAGATATATTATCTTTGTGAATTGAATTAGATCATGAAACATCAATTCAAAGCATGAATGAGAAGAATTTGAAAAAATAAAGACAACAAATGCAAAATATTTGTGCAATAAGAAAATTGAATCTCAGATATGTCCTCTTTGTCATCTCAAAATGATATTAAACAAAATTTTCAATCAACAATTTGATTTAATAAATATTGAAATAATCGATAATGATGTTGTACCAATTGACCAATCTATTGAAAACATAATAAACATACCAAACATTGAAGATGAAAAATTGTCTAATGAAACAAATTTATGCAATGAAGCAAGTTTACCATTAAAAACACCTCTTAGAATTTTGTACAGAAAATTAAAGTTTTTAATTGAAATTAATAATAATATTTTAAAACCAATGGTTTATAAGATTCCCAAACTTGTAAAAAAATATGAATGAAATGTGTTTTTTTTTTAACTTAAATGAAATAAAAGATGTCAACTGCTTGTTGAAATGATGAGAAATATCAAGTTTAAACTCGTAATGAAGATATTTGACTTAAGAGCATTGAATATTAATAGTGAAAATATTATTGTTAAAAATACAATGAATGCATAAATAAGTATGGCGTAATGTTACATAATGAGTAAATATATCAACTATAGTAAATAATCAAACAAAAAAAATCATCTAATAAGGAAAACAAATCAAACACTAAAAATAAGTAGAAAAACACTAATGAAAGTCATTGAGAGATGTGAAATAATTGAGGACCCAAATAAAAATGAACTATGGACATTCTTTAGTAGATTCTCATGGAAAGATAAAGTTATAATTAACATTTTGAAATCTTTAATTTATTTAGTTTTATAAATATAACATAAGAGTATCATTTAATCAAAAATATTGTAAAAAGAGAATTGGTTATTATAATCATAAGCCACATCAAAAATATTTTTTTGATATAACTTAAACAATTTTTTTCTCAAAATTTGTAGAGATGTATTGTAAAAAAAAATTAATCAAAGGTAATTTTAAAATAATCTTTTTTATGTTAAAATAAATCACACATAGAGTTTGTTTTTGTAGAGTACACATTCATTTTTCTAATAATTATGATGTTTATAAGTATATATGAATATTTTTGCATACTAAAAAGATTTTGCATAAATGTATGATAAAATGTTTCACCTAGACCAAGAAGAGATTTTATTTCAAACGTTTTATATGAAAGAGCAGATGAATAATTATCTTACAAGAAATCTGTTAGTTTTAGGATAAAAATTGGAATAAGCAGAGAACACAACGTAAAGAACAATGAACACAATATTTTTATCTTGGGAAAACCCTCCTACTCAAGGGAGAAAAACCCAACAAGATCTTCTCATATAAATCAAAAAAATATCAGAGCCTAGAAAGGCCAAATACAATACAATGGATCTGCACTTGCATATGGTGTAATTTCTTGAATACACAATATCTAACTCTTCTCTTGAAGTCGAATTTGTTGCTTTTGAAGGGCGAACTTGCCGCTGAAGATATACCAATTGGAATGGATGAATTGATACTCAAATGAGGAGACACCTTCTCTTATATATACAAGCTAGGCAACCCCTCATCTAGAGCTGACCTTGAACCATATAATATTTTTGTTTAACACAAGATAGGCCGACTTGCCTAAGATACATTATATATAAGGGAAATTATCTCCCAAAGCTACACAACACTAACACTCCCTCTTATCTAGGGAGGTATTTTCAAATATCCTCGTCATAGAGTCTCTCAACATGACGCCCACAATGGCTACACCCATTTGTGGAAAAACACATCTTAGTCTCAGAGATGTACACGTGTTCATCATGGAGTCTCTCAACATGATGTCCACAATGGCTACACCCATTTGTGGAAAACACATCTCAGTCTCAAAGTTGTACAAAGGTTCATCACAGAGTCTTTCAACGTGATGTCGTCATGGAGTCTCTTAACATGACATCCACAATGGTTACTCCCATGTCTAGAAAGAAACACATCTCAGTCTCAGAGATGTACAAGGATTCATCACAAATTCTCTCAACGTGATGTCATCATGGAGTCTCTCAACATGACGTCCACAATGGCTACTCCCATGTGTGGAAAGAAACACATCTAAATTTCAGAGATGTAGAAGGGTTCATCATGGAGTCTCTCAATGTGATGTCATCATGGAGTCTCTCAACGTGACGTCTGTAACATAGGAAAACTACTGGAAAGAAACTGGTTAAAGCATGTTAACATTAATCTAACCTACATTAAACAACAAAACACAAAGCAATAAACAAAAAGCAATAACATGAAACATTCTCATCGAATATATGTCCACTTCTTTGAATTATCTTTGTTGTCCTTCTCCAGTTTGCCTTATGTAGTATAATTGCCCTCAGATTTTCAATAAGTGTGCAAGTATAGCCATTGTATGTATGTGATTATAGCAAAATATCAAAGATTACGAGTTGCTTCCAAAGTAAATCGATTTCAGGAGGAAGAATAATGACAAAAGAGTCAATTTATAGAAAGTTGGTTTTCGAATGATAGGCTCAGATTCAAAAGAGAGATCAACGATCAAGATTGATGAATGTCATGCGATGTGATATTTGTGTCAGTTAGAACGTGAGTTGAAAAAGTCTGCAAGATGAAGATTAAATTAAATAATAATTTAATCTAGTGTTAAGACCATTCGAAAATTGGAAGAATAAGAGATCAAGATTAAATAAATGATTTAATCTGTATTTATAAGTATTCAAAAATTAGAAGAATAAGAGTTTGAATGAAAAGGATAAAGATAGAATTTGGACAACAATCTGTTTGGATGCACACATGAATTAATAAATTAAATAAAGATATTTAATTAATAAATATGTTCATGCATAAGAGTCTTAACTAGATAACTGATTGGTTATGACATAGAGTATCTTCGCAAAGACGATCAGATATCGAATCAGGAGACGACTGATGGATTCAAATCGATCTTGAGTCGAGCGATAAGTGAATACTTAGATAAGTAGGCGATAGAAGAATGTGACAAGAATAACTATTTTTATGAATTAAATGTTTATTTAATTCAACATTCAAAATTTAAGGATTTAATTAAATAAATAATGATTTATTTAATTGACTGTCAAAAAGGTTAATTGAATAATTAAATAATTCGAAATGAATATTTAATTATAGTCAAAATATGATAAAGGGTAAATTAAATAATAAATTATTTAATTCAGAAAGAGAATTAATTAATTAATGGCGTAATTAAATAAATAAGATTTATTTAATTAATCAAAGTTGAATAAAGGTCATAATGAATTAATTAAACAATTAAATTTATTTGATTAATAGAATAAAGATGTATATAGGAAATAATTAAATAATGACCATGGACAATAGAAAATTATGTCGAAAATGGTACTCGCAGGCCTAGACCAATTTTCAGTGTCTACAGTTTGCCCCTCTTTGATACAATGTTGATTTGACTTTTGTGTCAAAGAAAATCGTTCAAAACATGCCCCAATCATGCCCCAGTATGAAATAGGTTAGGGTATGCCCCCTCGGGAAAATTGACAATTTTTTGAAAAAAATCCCAAAAATTAGGAAATAGTCCCGATAAGTAAATTTGATAGCCAGAAATGCAGGGGAGTTGACGTAAATGAATTTGGAGGTGTTAGGTTCGTGTACGGGTTGATTGAAGATGGAAGTTTACGCGGCCAATAGACAAGGTCAGAAGAAATGCCACCCTAAACCCTAGGTATAAATAGAAATCAGGGTGAAAATCAAATCATGATTTTCACCCCAAAGAATTGAATAGTGAATTTTGCTCTGAGCCCCTAGTGAAAATGTCTCCAATTCCCTACACCGATCACCATGGATACAGGATCCGAACTTTCAGACGCCTTGCCGACGCGGGACCCCCGGTACATACCCTTGAACGATCTTTTGAAATTCTATCTTGCACGATTTTCTATGCCTTTAAAGTTAGTTTATCAGATGCGTCATTTAAAGTTCAACGCATATGTGTTCATACGTGACACATTTGCTCGCGGAACGACGCATATGTTAAAACACGTCTAGGTAGAATTTAGGTCATTTAGGCATTGAACACACTTGACAAAATACGCACCGCATTTGTAGCTATGCATCACATATGAGATTAAGATAGTCACATATAGTTTATGAGACACATTTTCTTATTTGCATCACATTTGCATAATAGATAGGCCATAAATTTACACTGCATTTGTAGTTTATGTGACACATTTGTCTGTTGTAAAGATGTCTTTCTTTTGTGACGCATTTGATTTGTGTAACGCATATGCATGTTTGCACGACACATGTGTTATTACGCATTGCATTTGCATTTGAGAATGACACATATGATATTATGCACCGCATTTGTTTTTGAAGCGATGCATCTAACTGTCAAACTTTTGGAAAAAAATTGGATGGAAAGATGAATGAATTGTTGTATGACACATAGTTTTTAAATACCTTTGCAGGTTATATTAGATATGATCTATACCCGGGAGTCGCGGCCAAAGACATATGAGCTCAGAGATCAGTTACAAAGTGGTGAAACATGGTTGCTATGGAGATTAGGATTGCATCATGTATGCACCATGCCCACGATTCAGGCGAACA
Organism: Sequoiadendron giganteum; assembly: GCA_007115665.2. NCBI lineage: Eukaryota > Viridiplantae > Streptophyta > Pinopsida > Cupressales > Cupressaceae > Sequoiadendron > Sequoiadendron giganteum. Next base: position 633,535,988 of record CM021107.1, read on the forward strand.
AAGGTATGCTCACTACTCTGTGTGAGAGGTGGCATTCAGAGACCTCGTTTCATTTGCCTACTGGAGAGGCAACTATTATGTTGGAGGATGTATATAGGATTTTGAGGTTGCCTATTAGAGGTGAGAGAGTGATGTATGATACAAAGAGAGGATATAGTGAGATCACTAGATTCTATGTATATGATGATATTAGGAGGTTAGGAGGTTAGGGATAGAGCACCATGAGATTAGATGACAGGTTTTGGCTGACAGATACGAAAGGATAGATTGTATGTTATGTGCATTGATAGCTGGCATAGTTCTTCCTAACCATCGAGGTCATGGATTTCCTATTAGATGGGGAGAGATGTTAGTCGGCATGCTAGAGAGGGAGGTTGTCTATGCTTGGGGACCCTGCTTATTGGCCACGTTATATCTCCACCTTCATGATATAGCCTATAGAGATGCACCGTCGATGAGCTGCGACACTACCTTTCTAATGATCTGGGCGTGGGAACACATTGTTTTGTTTCGTCCCCCAACTACTGTTGAGCGGGATGCTAGATCCCCTTATGTTTTTCGTTATGCGGGAAACATTACACAAAGCAATGTTGGAGATATTGGGTATTGGAGACATGCACTGGATACCTTAGTTCAGTTTACGTGGAGACCTTACGTGGATTGTGGATGATGGTCTAATGAGGATATACACTTGCCTTTTTGTCGTCAGACACAGTACATGATTGGGAGGACAGTCTCTAGTGTGCATATTATTGAGAGGCACCTTCCAGATCGTGTGTTGAGACAATTTGGAGAGGTTCAGGATGAGCCTCGAGGTCGAGCAAAGTTTGCTCGGTCTTCTAGGGAAGTTCCATTATGGGGGCCCATGATACCTGTGGCGACAACGGAGGCAGACATTCAGGTGTTACAACCTATTCAGTGGGGATGGAGAGGTGGGGTAGTTGATCCCGTTACCATAGTAGCTTATGATACCTAGTGGGCAAAGCATCGTCATGTGCCTTACACAAATCCATATCAGCTAACACCAGTAGAGAGACGGGGAACAGGGCCCAGAGGTCGGTGCAAAGGTAGGGGTGGAGGCAAGGGTGGCAGAGGAGGTGGGGATGATGGCAGAGGTGGTGGTGGTAGAGGTGGTCGATGAGCTTGATGGGGGAGGAGAGGTGGTTGGGTAGGTGGACTATCACCTGTCCGCGAGGCCGGGGTGGAGGTTGAGAACATACCCATGCTAGATCTTGGCGGTGGTGTAGATGTTGAGATTGGAGGGGAGCATGCAGAGGTGGAGGTTGGGAGGGAGGAAATGGATATTTATGTCCATGGGATTCTTGCAGGATATGGAGTTGATGATGAGGAGGAGGTAGTGATGGGGGAGTAGGAGAGGGAGCTCTGAGATAGGATTGTAGAGGGGAGGTGAGGATAGGATGAGGAGGCTCCCTAAGATACAAACACTGATTTATAGGCCCGAGTAGAGGCCTTGGAGGAGAGGGTCAGGGTGTTGACTGCAGAGCGAGATGTTATGCAAATGGAGAGGGATAGTTCCCTCATAGACAAGGACCAGGCAGTGATCATGAGACAAGAGACAAAGGGCAGATTTGTGGAGTTGAGAGATTTATGCACTGGGCCATCTACAACATTTGCTCGGGAGTTAGTCCGAGTTGGTGATAGGGAGAGATACTACAGAGACTTATATGAGGCAGAGGTTCCTCCCTAGAGATGAGCTCCTAGCTATTCAAAAGCACACAGTAGCAGGTCACAGAGCAGGACTCAGACGAGGACAATGAGTACAAAGGGTGTAGAGGGGCCTTGCAGATCTACACCATATGATAGGCCTCCTACTGCATAGAGAGTTCATCAGCGACAGTCGCCACCTCAGACCCCGCATGGGAGTAGTGGTAGCACAGGATAGTGACACAATTATATTTATAGACATTTGTATTTTGATCATAGAGCTTGTGAGCTCATTTTTATTTATTGATACATTCTGACATTGTACTGTGACACATGTTATTTTGAGTGATATATATATATATATCATTTTTGGTGGCATTTATATGATTTGCATATGTATTACATGATGATGTTGTTTATTTCTATATGATTATGCAGTTTGCTTCTATATGATTATACAGTTTACTAGATGATGTATATACATGTTATGGGTTATGAGGTTTACTCATGATGTTTTATTTCCTATGTTGATGATGCATGCATAGTATTTATAAATGTTATCTATGCATTGTAGGTTTATGAAAATGAGATGCAATGTGATGTTACTAGTTATAATGCCATGTGGATGGATGCATAATTTATACACATTTATGATTGGTAAATGGATGTATGTCATGATTATCTAAATGTGATGGATATGCCTATTTATTAGTACTTGTTTAAAATGCAGCGTAACTATATGATGTACTATATATACATATGACAATGTTTACATAATGGTTGTAAAATGTATGCATATGCAGATTCTCTATTGTTTTTTTGTGTCACATGACTCCATCATTATGCAGGATAGAAGAAATGTTAGTGTGATAACTCAAAATGTTAGTATTGAAAGATGGTTATTTGAAGAACCTATAATTTTCGATATTTTTCCATATATATACTAGGTTTTGTATTAAATCATCATTGGGAGAGACTTGACACAAATGGATAGTACACACCATGATATAAGATAGACCGTAGTGTACAAATACATCCACTTGCGAAAACATAGTCGCAAACAAGGAGTGTCTTAACTCATACTAAGGGAAAAATTGTCCTAGTTTTTTTGTCCAGACAAACCACATACAACAAACAAATAAAAGATGGGTCATGAGACGTCATTGCTCCTCTAAATCCTTCATGGAACATCCTCGAGGAAACTAGTAACATGACTCAAAATCCAAAGTTTAAAAGATAGTTGACAAACAACAGTCAAAGAAAAAGAGTCATGAGACATCCCTGCTTCTCTAAATCCTTCATGGGACATCCTTGAGAAAGCTAATAACCAGACTCAAATACAAATCCATAAAAAGATAAGACAAAATAAGTGATAAAGTAAAAAATCCAATAAAAGTATTTTCCTAAATTTGATCTTGTGTGATTGTTTGATGTTTGACATAGCTTGATGTCAGGGATGACACATACCGTATAAGACTTTGAGTCTAGTTTCAACTTTGTGACTATCTATGTAAGGCATGACAAAGCCTGGTTTCAGAAAGACACGTGTCTTATAAGACGTTGAGCCTAATGTCATTGATGTGACAATCTACATAAGGCTATGATAACTGATAATGTTTGTTGTCAAGAAAGACATATCTTGCATATGACATAAGTTGATTGTTTTGACAATGTGCTTGTTTTTTACTTGATGACAGTTTTGACCTGTTTGTCTTGTTGATGCGTGACTTGTCCTTGATGTTTTGACTATTATGATTATGTGTGTGTTGACTATGTATGACTTGACACGATGTACCCTAAAGGACTGACCTAGTGTCAAGGGCTCATCGATTGATAGCCTTGCCTATGTTGTACACGCAGAGACCTCGTAGTTCAACTTAGACTTTGACTGACATGAATTGATTGAAAAATATGAACTTGACTTGATAATTATGCGATGTGTGTGATAGTGAGTGTGATAAACCCTAATGGACTGACCTAGTGCGGCCTTGGGGGCTCATCGATTGATGGCCTTGCCTACGTTATACATGCAAAGACCTCGTAGTTCGAAACGACCAATGACTTTGACATGTACAAAGAATGAGTCATGATTTCTATGTGTGTGATATGTGACAAACCTAGAAAGACGGACCTAATGCCTCGAGGGCACATCATCGGATGGCCTTGCCTATGTCAAGCCATAGAGACGTAGTTCAACTATGTCTACGACTGAGTTGACACAAATGACTCTCACTTTGTTTTTGGGATTTTTGACATGTTTTGATTTTTTTGTCTTTTTGGAGTTTTTTTATGTTTTGGGATTTTTTTCAGGACATTTTATGATATTTTTGAGCTTATTTCAGGACATTTTCTGACGTTGGGATGCTATGTACAAGGTCTAAATGACACAGGTCAAGGGTTTTCCCCCAGTCGAGAATAAGACCTATAGGATGGAGTGGGAATATGAGGTGGACTTGATGTCAATCGTTCCAAGTAATGGATAAGACAACCATTTATTATGGGTGATGGTGAAAAGTTCGATTGGAATGATGGTAGACAAAAGAGCAAAGTCAACTACACATGGCGCCCGTTTGCCAAGTTTTCACCATGGTACTTATCCATAGCACCACCAAAGTTGTTTTCACTGTTGGATGAATTATTTCTCTTTACTATTTTATTGATTTTTCAATTTTTTTGGTGTTACAAAGACGCCTGTTTGCCAGGTTTTCATCAAGGTAACAATTTTTTCTTTTGTATTTTTCCAATTAAGACACGGTTCTTAGAAGCTATGCATAGAATATCTTCAAATGAAGGCTATTGATTGGTCATAAAAGTGGTTCTCCTTCAGGGGTAGAGAGTTGATACGCTCTTGATCTAAAATCTTCTGTAACAATATAAGGCCCTAACCAATTTGGTTCAAACTTGCCTGGTTTTTCTCTTTCAGATTGATTCTTCGGGTTCTCCATTAAGACCAAGTCACCAATGTCAAAATGTTGATTTAGAACTTTCTTGTTATAACTGCGACGAAGACAGTTCTAGTATGCTTGAAGATGATCTAATGCCTTTTGTCTCTGTTCGTCTTGGAATTATAACTCATGTAGTCATGACACACAGTATTCTTCATCATTAATATGACCTTTCAATGACACCCTTAGGGAATGAATTTTAACCTCAATAGGTAAGATAGCTTCATAAACGAATACCAAAGAGTATGAAGTGGCGCCAGTGTGAGTACGGATGCTTGTGAGGTAAGCCCATAGGGCGAGATTAAGTTGTAAATGCCATTCACCACCACCGTCATTGACAATCTTTTTAAGGATTCTGATGATTGTTTTATTAGACGCCTCTGCTTGGTCGTTACCTTATGGATAATATGGTGTGGAAAAATGATGTTGGATATGCAATTCTTCACAGAGATGGCAAAATTTTTGGTTTTTGAATGGACGACCATTATCTATGAAGATGGATTGAGGAACACCATACCGACAGATTATGTAGTTTAGGATAAACCTAGATATTTGTGTGTCGGTGATGTAGGTCATTGGAATAGCTTCAATCCATTTGGTGAAGTATTCGATGGCAGTTATTATGAACTTATGGCCATTGGATGATGGAGATTGTATCTTACCTATGAGGTCAAGTCTCCATTGAGCAAAGGGCCATGGTGAATTTATGGGTCGAAGCTCCTGTGCTGGTGCATGTATCAAGTCTCTGTGTACCTGACATTGTCGACATTTCTTGACGAAGAAATATGAGTTCTTTTCCATTGTAAGCCAATAATAGCCTAATCTCGTAATCTTCTTGGCTAAGGTAGGACTACTAGAATAGGAACCACAAACACCTTCATGTATCGCATGTAAGGTTGCTTTTGCTTCTTCAGCATCGAGACATCTCAATAAGGTATTATCTAAGACACGTCTATAAAGGGTATCTTCGATGATGGTATATTTGGCTGACTTACGGAAAATGTCCTACGTTGGTTATTTGACAGGTCTAAGGGTAGGATTTGGGCATGGAGGTAGTCATAAATGTCCTTATACCATGGGGAAGTAGGACCAATAATTGTACACACCATCGTGAAATCGGGGACGTCATAGACAGGGACGAAAAGTTGTTCGACCAAAAACTCAAATTTAGGCATGTTGCTAGGTATATCCAACAATGAACCGATGGTTGCCATAGCATTTGCTGCCCTGTTTTGAATGCAGGGTATTTGTTGAAAGGTGACGTTATCAAAGTACTACTTAAAATTGTTTGCCATGCGCTTGTAGGGGGCAATTTTCTCATCTTTAGTTTCATATTCATCATTGACTTACTGGACTACTAGCTAAGAATCTCCATAAACATGTAAACTCTTGATCTTCCATTGGGCTGCCATTCTTAGTCCTGTCACAAGGGCTTCATATTTCGCTATGTCGTTGGTGCAAGGGAAAGCAATTCTGAATGACTTAGGAATATATCGCCTTGAGGTGTAACAAATAGTATGCCTGCTCTTGAGCCACGATTAGTATGCGACCCATCAAAGTATAATTTCCATGTGGTTCTAGTGTCAACTTTGAAGATGAACTCATCAAGAAAATTTGCTAATAAAGGATGATCGACCTTAATTGGTGCATCTGCTAACTGATCTGCAATAACCTTCCCTTTTATAGCTTTTCTTTCCACATATTGGATGTCATATTCACTAAGTATCATTACCCATTTAGCCAATCGGCCTATTAATGCTACTTTACTTAGGAGATATTTCAAAGGATCTATCTTAGCGACTAGCATGGTTTGGCGGTTTAGAATATAGTGCCTAAGTTTTTGGGTAGGAAAAACCACTGCAAGATAGGCACATTCTATGTTACTATAGTTTAGTTCATATCCTACCAAATTATGGTTGATGTAGTACACGTCCCTTTCATGACCTTCATCATCATTTTGTGTGAGTAAGGCTCCTAGTGTTGATTGAGTTGCTGAAATATAAAGTATCAAAGGTCTGTCATCTATAGGCGGCATCAACACAGGTGGCATAAGTAGGTAATCCTTGATCTTTTGGATATATTCTTGCCATTTAGGTGTCCATACAAATGGTACTCCCTTTTTGAGAAAATGTTGGAATGGATGTATCTTGTCTGCTAACTGTACTATGAAGCGTCTGATAGACTGTAATCTCCCTTGTAGTGTTCTCAGCTAATTGATGCTGGTTGGTGGAGGCATGTCCATTATAGCTTTTAATTTTGTTGGGTCCACTTCAATGCCTCTTCTAGAAATGATGTATCCTAGAAGTTTTCCTGATTTAACGCCAAAGACACATTTTTTTGGATTTAGCCTTACTTTGTAATTTTCTAGTCTTTGGAATATCTTATCTAGAACCTTCAAATGATCTGCTCTTGTTAATGATTTAGCTATGAGATCATCGACATAATATTCCATGAGAGTATGTACAAGGTCATGGAAAATAGTCGTCATTGCACGTTGATATGTAGCTCTGACATTTTTGAGCCCAAAAGGCATAACATTCCAGCAATATGTTCCCCATGGACACATGAAAGTTGTCTTATGTTGGTTCTTAGCTGCAATTTTCATTTGATTGTACCCAGAGAAACCATCCATGAGGGATAGCATCTCATATCCTGTTGTAAGGTCCACTATCATGTCAATATTTGGCAATGGGAAGTCATCCTTAGGACATGCCTTGTTGATATCTCTAAAGTCTATACAAATGCGGATGCCCCCAGTTGGTTTGGTTACTGGCACAAGATTTGAAATTCAGTCTGCATAGTCTATGGATCTAATGAATTCGACATCCAATAGTTTCTTAAGTTCAACTTAGACTAGTAAACCAATTTGTGGATGCATCTTTCTTAGCTTCTGCTTGATGGGCTTAACACCTAGTTGTAATGGTAGATGGTGCAATATAAGGTCTAGATCCAACCCAGGCATGTTAGCATATGACCATGCAAATTTTATCTATCTCTTTGTGAAGAAGTCTTGGAACTCTGGTTGCTTTGTCTCTTTCAAAGATGTCACAAAATATATTACCCAAGGGTTTTCTTATGTGTTTATGTTGATCTCGACAGACTCTTCTACTAACGTTGGTGATTTTTATGAGCAACTGGGAGAATGTTCAAACCTCCATCCTTGGGTGCCTCATAGAGGTATTCGCCCTCGGGTACATCCTTTATTTTTACTATTTCTTCGTCCAAAGGCGTCTTTTGGTTTTCACCTAGGGACTTGTCCTTTTCATCATTTTCATTGTTATTCCTTTTGTTTTCATTTTTGTGACTGGAGGTGTGAACAGACTCCCCAAAATATGCCATGTCATCCAAGTCTGGTAAATCCAGCTTTATGATCCCCTCTAGGTATGCCTTCTCGAAGTCCCATGAACTCGGCTATCACTTTGTCGTTCTCAAATATGTCTAAGATGGGTGTACCTTTTTTATCCCAATCGATAAATTGGGGATATACGAGGGGCATGTCATCATTAGAGTTATCAAATGTGGAGGATGACAAGGTGAAGATAGAGTGGTTAACATGGTCATAAAAATTTTGGACTAACTCCTTTTTGTTCTTTTTCTTAGGGACAAGTAAACTTTGTTGTGGGACAACTGTAAGGGCTAGGTCGTTAGAAGATGGTTCATCAGGTGCCCAAGATTCAGGATCAAGGGTTTCCCAATAATAAAGCTTAATCCATTCTTCTTTCAACAAGGACTTTTTAGGACGGGGGTTAGATGGGTTTGGTGAAGGTTGTAGCATTTTATCAAGTTCGTCAAATAGCTTGTTTAGGTCCATCATGCTAGTAGAGGAAAGGGAATCCCATTCATATTCGTTTGAGTTAGGGGAGTCACAGTAGAATGGGTCAAATGGTTCGTGGTATATCTCGATGTCTTCAGAAGCACTTACTTCCTCTTGTAACGATAATGGAGGACCAAGAATACCAATTCTAATCGGTTGAAACCCTAGCCCTAGGCCTTTTGTTCTTTGTGAGACAATGATTGGTTCAGTCCTTCCATTCTGATGTAGTCCTAACCCCCACTATGTTCGCCATATCCTTTGCATTATCATGAAGCCTTTTCCATATTGATTCTTAGATATTTGAATAGACGACGGAGGGTTTTCATTGTCTTCATTATACAACCAGGAGATGACATCTTCTTGGTCCATAGATTATTTACTTAACTCCCCCCATTTTGTGAATGTCATTGTAGGAGGGACATGTATTGTGAAAACTAATTGTTTCCTATCTGTTGTGGGTAAACCGTATGACTTAGGAGGAACCAACTGACTGACACAATAGGATGCCTTCATGTGATATTCTCCATAGCCCTTGTCTTGGATCTCGACCTTAGGAGTGGATGGTGGTGGTTGTGATTTAATGGACTTGGTAAGAGTTGATGGATCAACATATAGGGATAAGGTGGAGGATGAAGCTTCTTGATTGACTGACACTTGTCCTTGTTGTATTTCACGTAGGCTTGTGCAATATTGAAAAGGGTCTGGATCATAATCAATTGTGATCTCGGTGCCATTGTACAGGAAGTTAAGACACTGATGATAAGTGGAAGGTACAACTTTCATTGCGTGTATCCAAGGTCTACCCAACAAAAGATTATAGGGAAGGGTGAGATCCAAGACTTGGAAACTAGTGTCCATAACTATAGGGCCAATCCTTATAGGGAATGTAACAACTCCTTTGGATGATATTTCTTCATCGTCATATGCCTTAATTACTATACTCTTAGTGGTTTCCACACATGCTTCTGTGAAACCTAATGCCTTAACCAATTTCAAATTGCAGAGGTTCAACCTTGCTCCTCCGTCTACCAAGACTCATCTGACTTTGGTTTGATGGACAAGAACTTCAAGGTGTACCGGATCATTATGATGGGTCTTCTCAGTTGAATAATTTTGTTGAGAGAATGTGGTGTGATGGGAATTGGTTAAGAATCCTACCATTTCTTCGAAATTATTGACATCTAAGTTGGTAGGGACAGTTGTGCTCTATAAGGCTTTGTCGAGAATGGCTCTATGATCTGGTGATATAGTCAACAGTTCCAAGATAGATATTTGTGTTGGGGTCTTTCCCAACTGGTCAAGCAAATTATACTTAGGCTTGGAGAACTGTGTTTGTGACTCTGAAGAAGGACGTGGAAGGGTTATCTTAGTTCTGCGTGTATTGACAACACATTTAGGATGCTTCTTTAATTTTAATGGTATGGATATTTTCATCAGCAGCTCGGATATGATTGATGATGGTACCTGGTTTATAATTGTAATTAGCATTGGTATAATTGGTCCAGGTATTATTCTTAGTTCCCAAACTGGAGGCCTTTCCTTTCCCATGATCATGTAATGGATCCGTGAAGACCTTGTGATCACTGATTTTGGTATGTTTCTACCCATTGTATGATGTTTTTCAGTTGTCGGCATTGTTGTAGGTTATGTCCCTTTGTTTGATGGTATTCACAATAGGTGTTATCATCCCACCATGAAGGTTTAAACTATCCAGGATCATATTGTTTGGGCTCCAGAGGTTGTATGAGTTTATGTTTAATCAATTCCTTGTAAACTATTTCAATTGGTTCCCCTAAGGGTGTAAACTCACGTTTTGGAAATCTCCTCTATGGTCATTGTTGTGAATTTTGGACAAAGTTAGCTGCTTGATTTGGATTATTGGTCATGTCCTGATTGGATTTGTAACCTCTAAGTGCAATGATAGGTACTGCATGTAGGGTCTTAGCATCAACAATACCGTCATTTGTTACATTTTTGTTTCTAGACCAAAGCTTGTTTCTATTTTTGGGGGCATTTTGATGTTGAACAATTGGGTTCCTGCCTGGTACTTTAATGTCTCCTTTATCAATAAGGCCCTTTTCAAGTATAATGCCCTTTTGCACCAAGTCTAGGAATGAGGTACAACAATGTACTCTTAAGTCATTTCTCAGTTTTGGATGAATATTTTCAAGGAATATCATGACTTTTTGTTTTTTTTGTATCTCAATTGGACATCGACCACCTAAACTTCTCCATCTCTGAAAGAAAGTGGTGAAATTTTAGTCATCTTCTTGCATTGTGTGACTGTGTTATTAGGATCAATGTAAGTGTTCTGAAATGCAATATTCTATGATGGATTGTGATTTGGCGAGGGTATATATCTTGTTTGAATGTTCTGATTCGGTGTACGAATATATCATGTTTGAATGTTCTGATTTGATATAGGAATATTTCTTGTTTGTGTAGCCCCTATGTGTGGAATAAAAGTATTGATGTTGATATGAGGTATAGTTTGTGTTGTGTTTGTGCCAAAGGGGTTTCATGAAGATGCTCTCGTAGTGAATTGTAAACCTTGTGTTATATTGAATGGGGTTGTGTTTACAATTGACGATGTTTGAGTAGGTATGCCAGTTGGTATTGCTGTAGTAATTTGAGGAATGGAGACATTTGATGTCAAAGTTTGTGTTGGTTGAGTAGATGTTGTTTTCAAGGTGTGAACGTCAAATCTTGGTGGTAGTGTGGCACCTTCTACTAGCAACTTTGTCAGATATCTTTGAGGATCAATTTCCATATACTCATCCATAAAGGATGCAAATTCAGGATCTTGAATGACAGCGTCTATGTCTTCTACATAAGATTTTCCATGTATGTCTCTAGTGACATTTTTTTCAAGCAAAGCTTTGTGTGGTCTCTCTTTCCCTGATGGTTGGTTTTCGAAAGGATTGATGAATTCCTGTGAATCTACCATCTCTTTTTGTTTCTTCCTACACCTTGTTTCAACCATGAAAATGTTGCTCAAGATGAGTCAATGCAAACTACGTCTAAAATGATATGTTCTATTCTATGTTTTTTTGGAATTTTCTGAATATAAAGAATGTCACTAAAATTATGGATTTCTAAAATGGCGTATGCTAGGATGACATATGCTAGGATGACAATATGCAAAATTTTGAGTAGGCTATGATGGCAAATGATTCTAAGCGGATATTACCTACCACCTATGGAATAATCCAAAGCTATGACTTAATTTACCAAGGAACCTGATATAGTACAAAGAAAAACTGATAAGGTGAATTTCCAAACTAGACTAATGAGCTGGAAGGATTCACAAGTAGGACAAAAGTGACTAGGTTCAATGATAATGACAAATCGAAGCATGAACTTATCCAATAATGCGAAAAGTTGTCATATTCTAAGATATGCAAATTCCTATGAGGTAACTAAGTTTTGCAACTAAGATGACTATCTCTAAGACTTAAATGACACCTAAACAATGCAAGGTTTTTGAGCAATTTTCTAGTTTTTGTCCAAAGTTGATCGTAAGAAACAGAGGTGAAAATGATAGTTTGTTTTTTTTGGACTGAGATTACAATTTTAAGATTTTTGTTGACATTCAATTGTGGTTCAAATTGCAAAAGCATTGCTAAAATTGGCAGATGCATTTCAGGTTTCAGATGTGATTAACTAGTGAAATCTAGTATCGGTTGTTGACAGACAATTGCGACTCACACAGACAGATGCGGTTTAACTTGTAACAAATGTGACTCACTATTCAGATGTGACTCAATATTCAGATGCGACTCAAAATCTAATCTTTGTGAGGACTAACTTTGTTGACAGACACATGCGGTTTTCTATTTAACAGTTGCAACTCGCAATGACACATGCAATTTTCTATTGATCAATTATGACTCAGTTTTCAGTTGCGGTTTTCTAGTGAATGATAGTATAAACTGACTCTGCTTTGTGACCATGTTTTGGAAAATAAAGAATACAATCACAAAAGACAATGTATTTTCACTTTCAATGTGAATGAATATGTTAAAACTAAAAGACATGTACAATTCCTAAGGTTGGCAGTGACAATATTTACTGAGTTCTCACTTGGGTTTCCCCAACTACATATATTCAAGGCGGATGACTAGTAGCTTGACCCCATTGGATCCCCTCCACGACACACTTCTCAGGGTAGCCAAGCTACAGTACCCATGAACTCCCCATGACATACTTTTCATCTCTACAATGAACCGCAAAAATATGAGATGACTTCACAGGTCCGACCTGCTGCAGCAATAAATAAAAGGATTTTGGCTTAACTACAAACAAATTGGCTTTTTAGTTTGGACACCCATTCAGAAGAGCCATGTGAGAGGAAATATCATCCTAGTCTGTAGAGGTTAGGCTCTGCAGGTTTCGATGCAACTCAAGGGTACTGGGGAATCAAATGCTTGTTTGTTGGGATCTCTGTAATACTGAGCTTTCCTCAAGCATTAAAATTTGTATATCGGTTGGGAGTGGCTCAGCGAAAAATCCCATCACCGATTTTGAGTCATGTTGGTTACTCTTAACCACCAATGCAGGCCCAAATTTCTAGAGTCAGTAATCTGTTCTCTTACACCCAGGATCGCATGAATGCGCAAGGGGAGAGGATACCATGATATACCAAATCAGGGTTCTAATCTAAACATTTGCATACACGAAAAATAGGATTTAATTTTAAGCCCAAAATGAAAATTTTCTAATCTACCAAGCAAGAAGTTTATGAATTTTAAGCCTTTGACCTAGGTTCTGCATGCAAAGTGTTAGTAGTTTTATCCATCTATCTTCGTCAAAGGTTCTGCAAGAAAACAATTTTAGTAGTTTTGAAATTTGTCTTCGTCGCTCGTCCTGTAGAAAAGAACTTTCAATTTTTTTTATATCTTCTACGCTACGTCCTACAAACACTATGTTATCCCCCTAATCACACGTTGCAAATCAAACATTAGCTAAAATAAAATTGAAAAGAAAAATCATAAAACAAAATTTTAAACTTAAAAATCTTACCAATCAAATGTGTCGTTTAAAGTTACAAATGCGTCGTAGTCTTCATCAATCAATTATGTTGCAGAAAGCCACAAATGCGTCGAATTTTGTCAGATGCATCTTAGGATTCGTCAGTTGCAGTTCGCAATAAAATTTGCGTCATTTTGTCAATCAAATGTGTCGTTTCGTATGATAGTTGCAAAAAAAATCAAAAAATGTCTACACATTGCGAAGATGAATGTCTTCACGTTAGTTTCACCAATTGTAACATAGGAAAACTACTGGAAAGAAACTGGTTAAATCATGTTAACATTAATCTAACCTACATTAAACAACAAAGCACAAAGCAATAAATAAAAGCAAATAAATGAAATGTTTTCACCGAATATCTATCCACTTCTTCAAATTATCTTTGTTGTCCTTCTCCATTTTTCCTTTTGTAGTATAATTGCCCTCGGATTTTCAATAGGTGTGCAAGTATAGCCATTGTATGTATGTTTTTATAGAAAAATATCAAAGATCACGAGTTTTTCTTCCAAAAGTATATCGATTTCGAGAGGAAGAATAATGACAAAAGTCAGTCAATTTATAGAAAGCTGGTTTTCGAACGTTCAACTCAGATTCAAAAGAGAGATCAACGATCGAGATTGATGAGTGTCACGCGATGTGAGATTTGTGTCAATTAGAATGTGAGTTGGAAAAGTCTGCAAGATGAAGATTAAATTAAATAATAATTTAATCTGGTGTTAAGACTGTTCAAAAATTGGAAGAATAAGAGATCAAGATTAAATAAATGATTTAATCTTTAGTTAAAAGTATTCAAAAATTAGAAGAATAAGAGTTTGAGTGAAAAGGATAAAGATAGAATTTGGACAACGATCTGTTCGGATGCACACATGAATTAATTAATTAAATAAAGATATTTAATTAATAAATATGTTCATGCATAAGAGTTTTAACTAGATAACTGACTGGTTATGACAAAGAGTCTCTTCGCAAAGATGATCAGATATTGAATCAGGGGACAACTGATGGATTCAAATATATCTCGAGTCAAGCGATAAGTGAATACTTAGATAAGTAGGCAATAGAAGAATGTGATAGGAATAACCATTTTTATGAATTAAATGTTTATTTAATTCAACATTCAAAATTTAAGGATTTAATTAAATAAATAATGATTTATTTAATTGACTGTCAAAAAGGTTAATTGAATAATTAAATAATTTGAAATTAATATTTAATTATAGTTGAAATATGACAAAGGGTAAATTAAATAATAAATTATTTAATTCAGAAAGAGAATTAATTAATTAGCAACATAATTAAATAAATAAGATTTATTTAATTAATCAAAGTTGAATAAAGGTCATAATGAATGAATTAATTTACAATTAAAGTTATTTAATTAATAGAAGAAAGATGTGTATAGGAAATAATTAAATAATTAACATTATTTAATCGTGATCATGGACATTAGAAAATTATGTCAAAAATGGTACTCGCAGGCCTAGACCGATTTTCAGTGTCTACAACGTCCACAATGGCTACTCACATGTGTGGAAAGAAACACATCTCAGTCTTGGAGATGTACAAGGGTTCATCACAAAGTCTCTCAACATGATGTCGTCATAAAGTCTCTCAACATGACGTCTCATCTCATCTCATCTCAGAGATGAACAAGGGCTTGCACCTCATATTTCTGTCTCAGAGAAATATACACTACAAGGGCTTTCACCTCATATTTCTGTCTCAGAGAAATATACATTATGTAACAAATCTTCATGATGATGTGACTCCTTCTAAAGCTCCAAGTACTTGTCTCAACCTCCTGACCTCTTTGTCCAAGATTGCCTGCAATGCTTGCATTAGAGGAATAGTTTCCAATGCACACCTCCGACACTACTGACTTGCGAGAGTTCAGGACTGTCCTTCTTGACCTCATCCCAGATCACCCTATTCTAAATAGGTTTGTGGAGCTACCAATGTCAAATCTAGATTGATTGTCTTGTGCAATTTTGTTCTCTACAGTTGAAGAGGTCTTCCAAGGACTTTAGCACCTGGCCTTGCAACACTGCAACCCACTTAGCTGACACCTTCACTTCTTCTCAATGAGTCACAGAACTCCCTCTTGATCCCTACCTCAACACAGAGATTACAAAAACATCCTCTAGAAGTGAACTCCCCTCCATTGATGGATCTCAAAACCTTAGTCCTCTTCCTGGACATGATCTCAACTCGTGTCTTGAATTCTTGGAATTTAACTCCCTCTGAATGTCATTTCCTTTTCTTCGAAGTAGTTGATTGCAATGACAATCTGTATAGGTTCTCCATTGTTTAGTGTCTTCATCTTTCTCAATCTTCTTTGTTGATGCAAACCTTCCATCCAAGGCTGATCCAACCTTGTGCCCTCGAGAGATGTCTCTAATGAAGAATCATGAGAGTTATGCACCACCAACTCAGTCCCAAGGTTGCAAGTTGTCTCCATGTTTGTTCATTTCTCTAGCCGGATGACTTCCTCACATGATACCTCAAGCTCTTCCTCCGTTTGAATTTCTAATGCAATCTTTGATAATTAATCCATCATATTTTTGCTCATCGATCCATCCTTTAATTTGCTACAATTGCAAACTACTCGAAACTAGTTTCCAAATCCCAATCACCGCTGAAGAATTACAATTATAGAGTTGTAACCGCTGAAGAATTAATACACAATTGAATACTTTTGGCTAAGAGGCACTGCTATGTCGCCTCACAGGGGAGTCCACCTTGTTGGAAATTTATGTATAGACTAAACAACTCCACACACGAGCAGTTGTACCAACATAATCCCGAATGTGATGAACTCTTTAGCATCATTCGATATTGCCTTGAGAATCATGTTTTATTCACTATGGAGCCAACATCATAAGCATTTGTCTTGATCGACTCGTCCACCTCCAGTCTGCCAAGTCACCACATAAAACAAATCCTTTAAGCCACGATATCCACTAATTATGAAATGTGTCACCTCCCTGAACTAAAATGACTCTTGATATTGAATAGCTTAAATTCCCTTTTACCATAAGTGGCACCAAAATAAAGATTGCTTCGATAAAATATATTAGTTGCTCTCGATAGCTCAACTTCTCAAGCTTCCATGTATCCCACAATTTAAAGCCAAAGAATCCCGATAAATCTTAGCAAATCGATTCTTTAACATGAAACAACTTCTTCCCTCATCAATTTTTGACTCCCATATAGTACCGATACTTAGAGTATCAACTGTTGCTTATCATATTGATAAGATATTTTTTTCTTTTGCAGGCATCGGGAATGGCTCGAATGCATCTTCATCGATCTTAAGAGGGGAAAAGACTTTGGAGCAGCCCGATATATCATTTTCGTCAAATTCCAAACTCCTCTGTGTTTCTTTTTTTTGTAATTGCTAGCGGCTCCTTTGTGATTTCTTTGCACCCAAAAATCTTCAAAATTTCATGATATTTTTTTTTTTTATCAATAAACGGCAAGGCCAATATATTAATCATTGAAAGTTTTCAGTTACATACAGAGAATATAGTCATCCAACCATAGAGAATTCAAACATATCAACTTTCAAAATTCATTAAATCCAAAAACGAACTATCTATGATTTTGCATTTGCATAATCTACTCAGCAATGTGTGGAAGTTTTCCCCCTTTGCGATATGATGAAGAGGAACTCTGCTCACTTTTTGCTTCCAATAGGCCTTCCTCTTCTTCATGGAGCATGAGATAATGATTCAGCCCTCTACTTGTTGCTCGAAGGTCTACCCCTCCTCCTCGATCCTCTCCTAGGATTAAACAATTTCACCAGTTTATTGCCTTGTGTATCATCAGTTTCATCATACCTAGGAACGTTTAATGCCACCAATCTTTGATCTCCTTTATTCTTTACCTTCTACTGCAAATTTCCACCACCTTAATTCTGTACTTTCTTCTGCAAGTTTTGAAAGTTCATCGGTCTCCCCATTTGCCTCCCTGTACACATGATTAATGGTGAAGTATTTTAAGTATTCTAAAATGGCCAAGATTCTGTCCAACAGTGTTTTCAATCTCCAATTAGGAGTCACTGTTGTTCTGATTGCATTCACCATAATGGCTGAATCACCTTCCACCTCTATCTTCCTTATTCCCTTCATTTTACATTCAACTAGTCCAATGTATAGAGCACTAAATTCTGCTATGTTGTTAGTATCTATTGGAAGAGGAACCGTTATTTTGCCTATGGTATCTCCCCTACTGTCTTTGATTATGCATCTTGCTCCAGAAGGACCAAGATTTCCTTTTGATGCCCCATCAAAATTTAACTTCAACCAACCCTCTTGTGGTGGGTTTCATGTTGCTTGTTCTTTTTTCCGGTCGTTATTACCTGAGAAAGAAGGAACTTTGAGTCCTTACCACTTAAATCTCATTCTTCCATCCCATTCAGTGAAGTTGCCCTTGATGTTGGGTCTTAATGCTATCTTGCTATTCAAATTCTCTACAATTGAGCTTTCAATTATGTTAAGGACTGATTCAACCTGTCTTTCTTTGTTATCAAAAATCCTCCTATTTCTCTCCTTCCAAATTTTCCAGATTCATGATATTACAATTCCACAATAATAAAATATAATTGAAAATGACCAGCAACATCTGTAACACAATTCAGACACTTCCTTTAGTCCCGTGATTTATAATGGCAAACAACCATCTCCAGAGTCTGGTCACCTCTCTGGTTATTCCCAACTCTATGGCTCGACTTCCATAAAAAGAGTCGCTTCTTCCTAAAATATACCAATGGGCAGAGCAGTTACTAGCAAGAAGTAACGACAGAGTTTTAAGAGAATGCTCAATGGAGAACAATCGGCTCTGTGAAGTATCTCGACCCTCCTCTCAGGTGTCATGCCATTGTAGAAATCTTAGGATATACTTCTTCTTTATAACTCATATAATTCTTCATTGCATCCTTGCCACGAATCCTTCCTTATGCTGAAACAACAGGCTTAAGATGATATTAAATTATTAAATTTCAATTCACTTGGATTGTCTTATTCTTGAGCGGCTCCAACAATGAATTTGATGTTGAGATCTCATCAAATGTCTTCCAAATAATGAAATACGCCCACCCTAAATTAAAACCATCAGCTTTTCAAGATCGCTCAGGCCAATATTCCCTGAAGTGATGACACAATAACCTTCAACTGGCGGCTTAAACAAGACTCCTAAATCTTAGAGTACACGCAGCTCAGAATAGAAATACATGAATATGGTAGAAGCGGCAAATAACCAATCTTAGACTTCAATTATGTGTCGATGGCCTATGAAGCAGGGGCGGTTTCAGTGAACAAGTAGCGATGTCCTTTCAACATATATGCGAATGGCCAAAATTTCTTCTTATAAGATTTATTTTCAAACCTGTCGTTAACAATTAGCAAGAGCTTGCCAAAGAATATTTAAAAACCATTTATATTCGGTTGTCAAAGCATCAGACCACTAAATGCTCCACCAGGATGAAACAATTATGTAGATTAGATGCGTTGGGGTTACGTCCAGGCGTGACCTCTACCATTTGAAATTTTTTTCGTTCTTAGATTTCCTATTGCCAGAAACCAATCAAGATTAAAATCTCTCCTTGATTGCATTTTCTCACCAGCGACCTCAAATATCGTGTCACTTCGGAAAGCGCTCAAATACTTGTTTCTCAATGATTAAAATCCAAAACGCCCTTCAGATTTCTTAAACAAGTCTGATCAGATCTCTTCTAAACCCACTCTGATACCATGTTAGTTTTAGGATTAGAAATGCAATAAGCAGACAATACAACACAAAGAACAATGAACATAATATTTTTATCTTGGAAAAACCCTCCTACTTGAGGAAGAAAAACCCAGCAAGATCTTCTCATATAAATCAAAAAAATATCAGGGCTTAGAAAGGCCAAATACAATACAATGGATCTGCACTTGCATATGGTATAATTATAGTATAATTTTTTGAATACACAAAATATCTAACTCTTCTCCTAAAGTCGAATCTGCTGCTCTTGAAGGGCGAACTTGTTGTTGAAGATATACCAATTGGAATGGATGAATTGATACTCAAATGAGGAGATACCTTCTCCTATATATACAAGCTAGGAAACCCCTCATCTAGAACCGACCTTGAACCATATAATATTTTTGTTTAACACAAGATAGGCTGACCTTCCTAAGATACATTATATATAAGGGAAAATATCTCCTAAAGCTACACAACACTAACAAAATCATGTTTGGATGAAAATGTGATAATTGTGGTGTCTTGGAATGTTTAAAAAATTGTGTACACATGGAGAATATATATGCAATTGAAAATTAACAAGTTTTAAAAAATATAATTAAGTAGCATACACCCTAAAAGATGATAAAGAGGCAAAAATGTGTGAATTAGTCAGTGAAAAATATCAATATATAAATCTATTTTTATTTTTTGAGAAAATATTGTATGAGTATGAAAATATATTCATAAAGTCTGGTAGTTGGAATTTAAATTCACGTTATACAATGACATATTTCCACTTGGTACCATCATTTCAATTATAGATTTTGTAGAAAATTGTACACTACACCATAGAATGAGGTTCAATTGTAGTATTACAACTCCACTCAGGTTGCTACATTTGTACATATAACATTCATTCATGTACTCAACAATATAGAGAAAGACAAAAATCTTGAGGGAGTATCATTTTTATATCAATGATAATCACATGCATTCTACAAAGTTTGTACAAGGTTGCTTTAAAATGTTTCATGGTAATTTGGCCAATAGGAGCATCACATTTGGTTTATATATCATATGGTCAAATAATTGTGCATCACGATTAAGATTTCATAGATGTTGTATTCATTGAGTAAGATACATAAGATGAGTGGCATTCATCATATACATAATTTTTTTGAGAGTAGGCATGTAAATGGGAGCATGATGATATAGGAGCATCTATTAAAAGAGTCTTAGCATGAAAAGGTTTGAATTACTAAGATAATGTAAATTGATAGATGCGACATTTATCATTGAATGGTCTAACTATAATGGGTCAAGTTAATGAGGGTAAGTCTACATTTCATAGAATTTTTTGGTTAATAAATGAAGCTAACATTGCAAAATATAAAAAAATATATATATTAATAGGATTGAGTGAGCTCTACAATTTTAGAAGCTCAAATACATATTTATGGATTATTCATACAAGATATATGACATGATTTTATTTGTCATGAACAAATTTTACTTATAATGGATGTGACTCAAAAGAATGGGTTGATGAATGGTGTGATAGAATTTTAAGCCTCGCTTAAGACATATTGACTTTTAGGAGCACTACAATTCATAGAGATGGAATCATTATTTAACTTTGACCATATTTTTGATATGCTCAACCAAATATTAATATATAGATGCATTATTTAATAAAATTTAATATTTTATAGTATTCTTATATCATTTATTGAACTCATCTTATAAAATACACAATTCAATGCAAATCATATTTATGCAGTCATTATAGATGAAAACAATGAAGAAGGAACAAATTATTATGTGTGTCAATGTGTCGAGGTAAAAGAATTGGGTGCCCTTATCATATATAGAAAAGAAATTAACTATCATATAAGATCAATGGTTGTTAATTTGTAAAATGGCTTATAAGGTTCTTGTTGTCTCTTGCACACATGCCTCATTTTAAATGCGGGTCCCTTTTTTTCCCTTTTGGTCGTAGGTTTGAGTTTCATCATTCTTTAAATTTATGCTTAGAGTGAGTGATTTGTCTAGGGGTTCAAATATTTAGACCATTATTGTTTGGTTGGGCTTGATTGTGATTTTTTGAAGTCAGCTTTTCATGATAATATTTTCATTTGGTCTCATGTGGGAAAGCATTGTGGGATTTTTTTCCCTTGTCAAGATGTGGAGCTTTCAGGTAAATAGGGATGTGTTGCATCTTGCAAGGATTTTAGTACAAAGCAATTATTTAAAAACCTTAGAGATGATGCAAAAATTTGATGGCTAGAAAAATATATACTTCAATTTTTGGATATCTCATAAACTCATAATATTCTACAAGACCTTTACTTAATGTCCTCCGCTTTGTCACACTATTTACAATAATGGTGAAGTATTTTAGAGTATTTAAGGGACTTCTATGACAATCCCACACATTTTTTCTCTCAAAACTGACAAAATATTTGATGACCCTCATCTTATAGTTCATCACATATCAATATCCATTACTCATGGATTGGGTATTAGCTAAATCATGGGTGTTGTATTTTTCATCCACAAATAGTTATTTCAATCAAACCCTTCATGGTCGTCATTCTTGAGCAAAGATTGTTGAAATTGGAAATGACATCACATGAATAGATGGTTGAGTTTTTAATTTGGAATAAGGTTGATGCCATAATAGTGTGTCCCACTTCTGGGACATCTTAATTTTTGCCAAAAATCACATATTAAAAAATAAATAATTTTTTTTGAGTGGTTCCATATAAAGATTTTTATTGAAGAGGGTTAAATCATACCTCATTAAATTAAAAAACTTTGGGTAGAACCACCCTAGTCTTAAATCAATCCCTCAATAGAGTCTCCTCCACACCTATTAAAATGCTAACAAAAACCCACTTTTATTTCACCTTTTGGGGAATCAAATGAAGTCATTTAAGAGATGTATTTAGTAATTATGTATCCCTTATATTTTTTTTAAAAAAGTATAATTTTGAATGTATTTAATTTGATTATTATATTTGTATGCACATAAAAAATGGTCTGAGCACAAATTAATTAAATACTTGTTATTTAATTAATAAAATCTTAAATCCTCTACTTATAAATAAATTACAAAATTTATTTATATAGTTCATTTCTAAATATTCTTCTTATCTAAAACCATTTCCTCTTAAATTAATTAAATGCACAAATTAACTAATTTTTCATTTAGTTAATTTTCCCTCTTTCATTTAAATTTGAATTTTTAATTCAAATTGGCCTCCAAAATCATTTTTCTCTTAAATTAGTTAAATACACAAATTAATTAATTTGTCATTTAACTAAATTCACCTCTTCATTTAAATTTGAATTTTTAAGTCAAATTGGCACTTTTCTACATATTCTTCTAACTTCCTTCCACCTCACCTGCCACCTCACCATGTGTCACATGAAATTGAATTTTCCAAATTCTAAAATGGGATTTTTCCTCAACAAACCTGTAACAAATTTGAAACCACTTTGGACACGTGGCTTCTTATTTCCTTTGATTCCCTTCAACACTTGGCAAAGTGTTCTCTTGCAGGGAACCACCTCTATGAATCTCTCCAAACTCTTTGTGCTCAACCATTGATGCTTCAGGATCACAATCTCGACCGTTCATCACTGCCACATCATTTCCAGCTTGGAAAATCCTATAAATAGGAAGCATTTCTACAGCTTTTCAGAAGGAGAATTTGACAAGTTTATGTTGCAAAAATCTCATTGCAAGTTGGAGAGCATTGTAGTTTGCACTTTGCATTTTAGTTCATTTAGCATTATCATGGCATTTCCATTTTAGCATCTTAGTTTCTTGCATCTTTTATACAACATTACTATTAGATTCACAACATTAGTTTTAGCATCATTTCAATCACAACAACACTCCATCATATATCATTTAACATCTATCTTCAAAAACATAAAAACATAATGATGTAGGCATTTTAATTTGCATTGCATAATAACTTCTTGTTTCTTAGATTGTCATTTCACACATTCATGTGCAACGAATAATCCTGAGAGCATGAATTGAGGAATCACCAAGAATAGAGGACAATGGAATGATTTCGAATGCAGGGTTATAATAGTTTTTTTTTTTATTTCTCACTCATTAGATGTAATACATTTCATTGATTATGTGTATTTAGTTATGATTAATTACCCTCACTAACACATTAAAATCACACATAATATTTATTTTTATTTCTTGTGAATGTAGGTTTTTTACCAAACATCAAAGTCTTTGCTTCACATATGCGAAAAATAAAAAAATAGAGAAAAAATCTAAAAATAATTTGTGCACTAAGTATTGGTGTTCTTATTTCAAGAAAAAAATAAGAAGTTAATCTAGATTAATACAATAAAAATTATGCATTATCAAAGTAACCTATGTCTGAATTATAGTTAGTCTCACTTCAAATAGTTATAAACAAATAATTATGTAACACAATTATGAAAAAGTATATGCACACTAGATATCAATGTTAAAAATGTATGATTAAAATTTATGTTTTTTCCTTTCTACAAATAAATTTATGCTTTACCAAAGTAACATCAATTTTTTAAAATAATGTTAACTATAAAAAATAAGTTATTTAAAGTAAAGTAAAAAAACATCACAAATTATTTCTTAAAATTTTTAAAAATACTTATTTATAATCTATAGACAAAATTCCAAAAATTAGTAGTTTGCATCATTTTCAAATTCTTAATAGTTTAGTTGTTGAAGTTGTCAGAAAGTAAAATTTTAGTGAAAAAAGTTGACTTCAATGTCCCACTTCAGCCAAAAAGTGGGACATACTAATATGGGTTGGTCCATGAGTTTTTTTCATTTAATACCCCAAAAAGGATACCCCAAAAATGTGTTTTGTAAACCCGTAATAGAAATATAGTCTAGGGAAAAATATAGTCAAATATCTTAAAGTGTGCCCTAAAGACAAACATTCATACCTAAATCTTAGTAGGTTTTAATGGCATCGAGATTGTGCAAATGAAATTGTTAGGCTTTTAGGAAGTTACTTTGTGGAGTTAGATTACAAGATGAGTTTTCTCAATATCCTAGAGCCCATTTTATTTAGGGTGAGAATGTTGGACTAATCACTAAAGTCTCCCTTTGGATGTAGTACATGGACTAACCGCCTCCCATGGATCTATTTATCTTTAGTGTTTGTATCAGAAATTAACAAGTCAATCTTTTGGCGCAATGACAAACGTGTTCCAAAAAATGGTATCAAAGTTGTGTTCATAGGTTTGAATCCCCTTTAGTGACACTAAGGGGGGGATTGTTGGACTAATCACCAACATCTCCCTTTGAATTCATGACATGGACTAACTGCCTCTTGTGGATCCACTTATCTTTGGTGTTTGTATCAGACGTTCATAGGTCAATCTTTTGGCGCAACAACAAATGTGTTCCAACAAAGAAGGGTTAAAGTTGTGTGCAATAAAATTTGTGGGGATTTTATATGGATGGGGATGTATCCCTTCCCATCTTAAGTCCTCACCAAATTTTCCTTTGAATTAAGTTGCAAGATAAAATAATTTGTTTCCCCACTTTGTGGCATTTTGATAGACAAATGCATCCTTTCGACCCTCAAACTTCCACCAGTCCCCTTCACATTCAAACCATCACAAAGTCATTCACCACCTTTTCTTCCACCTTGGCGGAAGTTCGAACCTGCTTGGGATCTATACTATCCACCCAAAATGTTTTTCTACCTCTCAAAGACCCTCAAAGTCCCATGAATATCCTAGGTCATAATTCTTGATTTATGAGGTAAAAATTGCATGGACTAGAATAATGTATATCTATATTCTATGCAAATGATTACTTTTATTGCATTAAAATGGTTTGCAATGTTAATGTCCTATTATGCATATGAGTTCCACTTTAGTGTGTAAAGCACGATAAATGTTATATAAATTATTTATTGGGTCCCTTCATGTAGGTAAAAATGTATGGGCCTAACAAAATGAAATATGAGTTTAAGGGAGTCTTCCCCAAATCCAATATCACTTCAAGTTGGAATTTTGTAGTAGATATTGATTTGAGACATGTGGAATTGGAAATATTTCTTTGCTTTGAGAAAGCACATGGATGATCTTCTTGAAGATTATAAGGGAAATGGAAAATTCCATTCATAGTTTTTTCCTAAGGTGGAGATTTATAAATTATCCCATAAGATTTTGTTAAAAGAAAATATTTTGAAGAAGGATAATTTGAAGGCACCATATTATTGACTCGAGGAAATGAAGAATAAAAGAGAAGTAACTAAAAAATCTCAACAATAAACTTTGCACCCGAGGTCTCAAATTGATGACATTTTGAATAGTTGTTATGATCTATTGAGTACCTTGATTGGATAACTTGTTGACAAAAATGTTGATTCAACATCAAGTCATTTAAGCCACAATGGAATATATTGCTCCAAGGAGGTCTACAGGACATCCCTTTCAATCATAATAATTTGAGTGCAACTTTTCCCTTCTTATTCAAAATCAATGGTTTCCAAGAAGGTACTCATGCCAGGAAAGCTTTGTGAAGGCTTATGATACTTAGTGCTACAAAATGGATTGTACAAAAGGACCACCTCCAAAAGATCTAAGTCCAACCTTTAATATATACCTATATTAGATAAAGAAAAGAAATGTAGGGATATAATTACTATTGAAGATGATGCACCAACTCCTTGAACTATTCTACACCATAATTTTGTATAGGTCAACATAAAATCCATCAACTCTCAATAAAATGTCTTGCCTCACTTGTCTTACTTGGAAAATAGTGTCAAGTTCATATTTTATTGTGCTAGCTATTTTAAAAATGTGTTTTATCATTATAGAAGAGCTAAAACGATATTATTTTATCTTTTTCTATTTTAGCTATTTCTTTGATTAAGTGAAAATCGATTTATATTTGGGGAATTTATCTATTTCGAGAAGTTATCATCCTTATAGCTCTATCCTTACAATTTTTATATCCTTTCTCACCTTACCCATCTTTTGAAGTTTTTAATGTATAACGTCAAAGTTAGATTAGGAAAAACACCATCATATTGTCAAAATAGATGATAAAATGGGTTTCAAATCTTAGATCTAAGAGATTGCTTTGGGTTTTTTACACTTTTGTAAAAAATCGTTACAAATCCCTCATTGGATTTTTAGTTTATAAAACATAAGGCCCCTTGTTGTAACAACAAAATACATTGAGCTAATAGGTTATCTTGTAAGGTCAAGACTCGACAACAAGAACCTTGGGGTAGTCATTTTTTGATTTGTTGGGATCTAATTTCTTTCAAGAGAGATAAATTGTTTAGTATTTTATCTAAGTTGTTCTATGTAAAAACACCCATCAATAGTACCTAATGAAAAAAATAAAATGTGTGGTTGTTCAAATAATCTTACACACGTAGGAAGACTCTTCATTATTCTAACCTTGTTGTGGTATCAAGTATTTAATTGAATAAATATGAGGGTAGACTACTGAATAATAACTTGTAGAAATTTCATGAGTCTAACTATGAGACAATACTCAACAGAATAAAGAGTATAACAGATTTACATAGTTCATTAGATTGAATTGGTTGAGTGAATCATAGGTTTTACCTAGTTTTTAAGTATGTTTTGTAATGCAAGCCAAGGTTTAGGGGCTTTAACAAGCTACCGAACTAAGTAGAAAAATAGAACTTACAAATTGTTGGCGTTTCAAATCACACCTCTAGAATGCGTTTTGGAAACAGACAACTATGTGCAGTAAACTGCTCTTCGAATTAGGAGGGGAAGCTCCCTCTTTTGTTGAGTTGCATAAAGAAAGTAAACTAAACCTAATTTTGCCTATCTTTTTGGTTCAGCTGCGAGAACACAAGGTCATAGAACACTAGATGTTGCAGTTGAGGTTTTCCCTTTAAATGAAACTTGACAACTACAACTTAACTTACGCTAAAATATTTCTATCCTCTCAAGTAAATGCAAAGCAAGAGAGTTTAGAAATGGACGAGATTGATTTTATGACAAAGATACTTAAATAAACTTTCTTCAACATACATCTAATGAATTTCAATGCAAGCTAAAAAAGGAGATCATAAAAGTATTACACAAATAATGGAAATATGAGACTTTATATTAAGGGCAGCAAAGCAAGCTTCAAGACTTTATATTAAGGGCAGCAAAGCAAGCTTCAAGACTCTATTTTACCACACTTTGAGCATAAAGGTTACAATTCTGGGACAACAAGTTGTGGCAAAATACATGCAGCATGCGATCAAACCAGATTACAATTGACACAAAACACATGCACTAAACAAGGATTTGCAGCTAAGGAGGCATGCAAACTTTCTCTTTACACAAAGTGAACTGACACTAATCGATAACAAACATGAAGGCATAGGCTCAGCAATTTTGTTATCACAAGCACAGTTAAACTAAAATGAGCAAACACTGCTCTTATTTATAGCTAAGCAGAGGAGTAGGGAACCTTAAAATCTCCTTGCTTTTACAACTACTGCTTGCCAACATGCAAGATTTATTTCTAATCCTAGAAAATATAAGCATCTAACACCTAAGAAAGCATCTAAAAACAAGGAAAGTGCCAACTATTACATTTTGATTTCCTTCTTCTTCAAAGAATGGATAATAATTGAGATGAAAATAGAAAGAAAGCGTGAGACAAGAATGGAAAGAAAACTTGGAGAAAGTTTCTAGAAGATTGCTACTTTAAATCTCTCACATCCACCAAAAAGTGGGAAACTGCCTCTCTATCAGGAGCGTTGATACTATCTTTAGCCACATTCTGCTTTTCTAAGATCTTCTCCTCTTTTGCAATCAAACTTAGAGAATCTTTGACATCTTCAGCTTCTTTTTCAAAAACATCACTACCTCAAAAGATGACTCATTAATTAATAATTTGGCAACTCTGTAACTTTATGCTTCTGACACTTCGTTTGATTCTCCCACAGAAGAGTATTCTACAACTTTTCCCAATACTTGTTCTTTTCCTCAAACCTTCTCAACATTGCCTAAGGTTGTTTCAATGAAGTCATGATACAGGGTTGATCTAGTCTTATACTCTGTAGGAGTGTACTCCATTCTGCAAAACTCGAAGATTGACTATGAACACGCCTATGTTCTGACAAGTTTTGCACACTTTCTATTTTTAGCTTGCTGATTTTCTTCTTCAAATGGATGAATTTTTTGAAAATTATTGAGATATGAGTTTTGATTAGAATTTTGTTACAAGCCAACCCAAATAGTTCATTTTTGAAAATTTTGAATGTAGACTGAAAAAGCAACAAACCCTAATTTTCTCCGACAAAGTAGAAAAAGTTGGCATCTGGGTATTGTTCAGATGCACATTTTGGATGAACCCATTTGATTAGATTTTGAAAACCTCGAAGTTTCACTGAAAAAGAAACCACTTGAAATTTCACCGAAAAAACTATGATATGGGTCTTGTCCAGAAGAAGATTTAAGATAGACCGAGAAGATTGGAAGTTGAAAGTTTTGAAGTTTTCTCTGACATGCAAAATAAAAAGCAGTTGCTGCAACCTTGAGAAAATTCTTCAAAAATTATCCAAAAGATTGAACTAGTGTAAACCAGCTCGCTGAAAATTGAAAACAATAGCCTCCTTCTTCAAAGATTTGATGTTCTGGATGAAAAAAGCATAAAGAAGCAAGCCTTCTTGAGTGTTGGTCTGAAAATTTATTGAAAACCTAGCAAGTTGAATTCTTGAATTCTGAAAAGAGAAGTTTTAAATTGCTGCTCTACTTCTCCTTGGATGCCACCTACAAGAAAATATGAAAAATAAAACACAAAAGTGCCTTAAATAAGCTTTGTCTTGAGTGAAACAACCTTCTCTAACCCTAACTCTTCAAACCCTAATTTGAGTTTATGCAATGAATGTGAACGTTTCCTCTTGATTCAAAAATTTGACTCGCATTGGAAGTCGGGCACCCTTCTTGGCTGGAGGTGACTACTTCACTCATACTTCACCATTTTTTCATCATTTTCAACTTTTCCTCAATTTTCATCTCTAGTTTGATTCTAATTTTCAGCCTCTAGATTCATCCAACGAACGAGCTGAATGATTCATCGTAGAGCTTGATTGAATCTAACGACATTGTTCTGGAGACATCTTCTGATGAAAACTTTATTTGGCCCTTCAAATTGTCAGGTGCCTCTCTCCTCCAAGGGCACCCACTTTCTCCAGTGTTAGCCATTTTCATGATCTTCAAATTTATGCTTGTCTCCTGACCTTCAGATGAATTCATGATATCGGGTGTTGTACTTATCAGTTTGACTGGCTATCAGGTCCACTAGATAGCTGAAAAGATTATGGAAGGGGTCTCCTGGATACTTCGTCTTCAAAAATTGACATCTGGCAGCCCAAAACCCTAGGCGCCCTTCTCCTTCAAGGGTGCCCATCTCCTTCAGAGAGTTTTTATTTTGAAATTTTCACTGTTGCTTTTGACTTCTGTTATTTCATTCGTTTTTCCTCCTTTGTTCAGCGAATGAAATCTGATGATCGCATGATCAGATGATTGTGTTTTTGAACTCTTTGTGGAGCTGGGATGAATCTAAACATCATTGCTTGGGAGCCCCAACTCTGATTCCATCATTCGGTGCCTTGAAAAACTGGGCGCCTATTCTCTTTAGGGGTGCCCATGGCTGGCAGACTTAGAAAAAATTCTGAGCTTTCATACTTTTCAACCTCGTTTCACGCACCCCCTTGACCTTGACTATCAGATGCAAAAAAATTCTAAGGCATGGGAGTATGGGCGCCCTTCTTGACTGGAGGCACCTGGATTCACCAGAGTTAGCCAATTTTTTGCATTTTTCAACTTTTACTCTCCTTTCTCTATTTTTTGTGCATGTTCACCATTGACAGCTTCTGCTTGACGCTTGAATGTCTAATTTTGACACCTGGTAGCTGAATGACCTCCATTGATGAACTTGGTTCTCCAAAAAAAAGCTTTTGAAAAAGCAGAATAGACCCAGTAGGGTGAAATTGATCTTTTTGTGATTCTGACTGCACCAGCCTGATGAGGAAACATTTTGAGCCAATCAAAATTAGTCTTAACGCTAGAAGCCAAACTTTCTATTTTTAGAAAATTTTGCAAGTATCTGTTTCTTGAGAAACCCAAAAAAAGTTTTTATTTTTAGAAAATTGCTAAAAATAGAAATTTTCCTAAAATTTAGGGACGAAAAAATGAAATCTGGGTATTGTAGGTTTGATCCTTCTGAGCCGACCCAGAGTGTTAGATTTTGAAAATTTGGAGTTTTTGACCCTCATGCAAGACATGCAAATCCCAATTTTGACCTTTTTGACAGATTTAACAGTAATTTGACTCATTTCTTCAAAATGCCTAAGTGTAGCGGAAATTTTAATTTGGGGTACAACACAAACAACAATACTAAATCCACATTTATTCACTTGCAAATAGAACATTATAATAGGATTAAGGATATTACAATGTATTGAAATTCAATATGCATTCCTACATGCCCTATCATACATGCTTTCAACATACATTCATTCTAACCAAACAATTTATTTAGTCTTTTTGTACTCTACAAAAACCTTCTCTAATTCAAAAACTCTCTCTAAAAGAGCTTGAGATCACTCTTTAAAGCACATGAAATGGAGAAAATTTGGCCACCCCACAATTTGATACAAAGGATGCCATTTCAACCATTTAGAGAACCTAGGAAATCACTTTGTTGGTTTTTAAAACTATATTTTAAAAAAAAAATTGACACCTTTTAACATTTTGGTGAAAAAATCAAGACCTTCAGGATGTTGGAGTGATTTGTGAGGGCCAAGGATGTGTCCATACAACACATAAATTCTTTCCTTATATTTTCATGCGAAGAAATTAGGGCCAAAGGAAAGTTGCAGAAATTTGAGGGGTATTAGGATATATCCCTTCAACATAAGAAGTTTTGTAATTTGTCAAGTATGTGGGAAATATTAGGTCATCAAGACATAGTAGAATTTTGAGCGAGACTCAAATAATATATGGCATCACATAGAAGTTCCAAAAGAATTCACCTTCAAAGGGAAAGAAAAGGAATAAGGTCCAAAGGGATATGCAAGAATGTGAAGGGTATCAAGATTTACCTTGCTCATAAAGGCTAGGTAATTGGCAAGAAATTTAAGATCATTAGGACTTAGCAAGGAAATAGAGGCATCCAAGACATCAAAAAAGTTTTTCATATCTGAACATAGGTAAAAAAATTGTAACCCTATGTAACTTACTTAATTTTGATAAGAACTTGCTCAAATTTGAACAATGAGTACCCATTTGGCACTTCTTTAAGGGGAAGTTACTACTTGACAATGACTGAATGGATTTCTTCAAAATTTGATCATCAAATCCTACAATCAAAACAAGCAAACATGGAAGTTAGGAAATATTTTTGGTGGATGAAAGGTTGCTCGTGGACCTATATGTTCATGCATCACTTTGTGATTTTTTAATTTATTTGATTTAATATTGGTAATGCACTAATTAATATATATATATATATATACATATATTTTTATCATGTTAGTGACCTTAAAATGTAAGTAAGTGGTGCCAAACAAGTTTTCATCTTCTTTTGGTTAGTGTTGTTAGTAGAGAATTTTATATTTTTGAAGCAAAGAGAAGTTTTTCGATTGAGTGGTTGGTGGATCCTTAGCTCTTTTCTGTTTTCTTAGTTCTCATTAATTCCCTCAGTCTCCTAATCCTTCCAAGGTAATCTCTTAAGATCCTTGAGAGAAAAAAATTATCATTTTATAATAGAGTATTTATTAGATCTCATGTCACCTACGAATGTTATGTTTAGACCTACAAGTGGATACGGGTCCCTCCACAATAATCTCTCTAAATTTTATCATCTTGACACTATTTGACTATGCTAAGAATGAAAACATTCTTACAAAAAGTGTTATTTGAGAGTAATGTAAATATTCCAACAAACATATTTTGTGTTATGTGTGTCATAAAGTCGAATTGATTATACCAACATGTCTAGGTAGGTGGTTGAATTATAGGAGAGACCCTTGTTCATTCCCTTAGTCTCCTAATCCTTTTAGGTTACATTATTTCAAGGTAGTATCTTAAGAGCCTTGAGAGCAAAAAAATATCAATCTATGATGAAGTTCTCATAATTTGTGACACCTATGAATGTTTTTTCTAAACCTATAGGTGGATATCAGGTCCCTCCATAATAACCTCTCTTGATTTTTGTCATGTTGACATCATTTGGCCCTATCAAGAAAAAAATAATTCTTACAAAAAACGTTAGTTGAGAGGAATGTAAACATACCAACAACTTTTTATATTTTGTGCATTGTATGGTCAAATCTATTATTCCAACATGTGTAGATGGGTGGTTGAATGCTAGATGAGGGCCCCATTCATTCTCTTGGTCTCACATTCCTTTCAACTTAATTTTTGGGGCAATATTTTAAGAGTTTTGAGAGAAAAAAGTTATCAATCTATAATGGAGTATTTTTCCAAAAAAATTATCACCTATGAATTTTTCATCTAGACCTACAAGTGGATATGATGTCCCTCCACAATAAGATCTCTCAATTTTCTTCGTCTTGACATCATTTGAATAAGCCAAGAATGAATGCCTTACTACAAAAATGTCATTTAAGAGTAGTGTAAACATACCGACAAGAATATTTTGTGTTATGTATGCCTTGGCGCCAAATTGAATATACCAACACATCAGGGTGGATGAGTGAATGCTACTAGAAGCCTCAATTCATTTCCTAGGTATCTTGATCCTTCTAGGCTAAATTACATTGAGGTAGTCTCTTAAGATCCATGAGAGAAAAATATTTTCAATCTATGACAAAGTAGTTCTCAAAGTTTGTGGCACCTATGAATTTTTTTCTAGACCTATAGGTGGATATGAGGACCCTCCACAATAATATCTCTTGATATTTTTCATCTCGACGTGTTATTTGACCATACCAAGAATTGAATGCATTCTTACAAAAAGTTTCATTTGATAACAATGCAAATGTGCCAACAAACATATTTTGCATTACATGTGCCATAGGGCCAAACTAAATATGCCAAAATATTAGAGTGCACATGTGAATTCTCTTAGAGGCCTTGGTTTTCTTCCATTCTTTTAGGCTACATTATTTTGAGATAGTCTCTATAGAGCCTTGAGGAAAAAAACTACCAATCTATGATGGAGTAGTTCTCAGAGTTCATGGAACTTACAAATGTTTTGTTTGAACGTATAGGTGGATGTTGGGTCCCTCTATAATACCTTATCTCAGTTTTGATCAAATCTAGATCATTTAATCATTCCAAGAACATATGCATTCTTGCGAAAAGAGTCATTTGAGAGAAGTGTACAAACATGTCAATAAAAATAATTTATGTTCAGTCTTGAGGCTGAGCCAACTATGCCAACATTGTCCAGGTGAGTGGGTGAATTCTATTGGAGGCCTCAATTCATACCTTAGATATTTTGATCATTCTAGGCTACATTATTCTATGACAGTCTCATAAAATCCTTAAGAGTAAAAAATATCAATTTATGAGGGAGTAGTTATCAAATTTCATGCCACCTATAAAAATCCATCTAGACCTACAAATGGAAACTGGGTCCCTCTACAATACCTATCTCAATTTTGGCCATCTCCAAATCATTTGATCGTGCCAAGAACAAATGCATTCTTGCAAAAAGTATCATTTAAGAGCAATGCTAATGTATCAACAATCATATTTTATGTTTTGTGCATCATGAATTGAATCAACTACGCCAACACATTAGAGTGAGTGGATGAATTATATTAGAGGCCTTGGTTCATTTCTCAAGTCTCTGATCCATCCATGCTATATTGTTTTGGAGTAGTCTCCTAAGACCCCTGAAAACAAAAAACTACCAATCTTTGACAAAATAGTTCTTAGAGTGTGTCGCACCTATGAATGCTTTATTTGGAAATATATGTGGAATAAGGCCCCTTTATAGTACCCTATCTCAATTTTGGTCAACTACAAACTATTTTACCATACCAAAAATGAATGCATTTTTACAAAATGTATAATTTGAGAGTAATGTAAAGTGTCAATAAGCATAATTTTTTCTCTTTTGCACCTTGTGGGGCTAATTCAATTATACCAAAATTTCAAGATGGATAGGTAAATTCTACTATAGGCCTCAATTCATTCTCTATATCTCTCAATCCTCTCACTCTAATTTACATTAAGGTAGTCACTTAAGACCCGAAGAGAAAAAAATTCCAAAATTTTGTCTACCTATTCTCTCAAATTGTGGCACCTACAAATATCTCATTTGTACCTAGATATGGACATAGGGTCCCTTATAGCATCATATCTTATTTTTTCAATTCTACACCATTTAACATTATCAACAATGAATTC
This sequence comes from Sequoiadendron giganteum, assembly GCA_007115665.2. Taxonomy (NCBI): domain Eukaryota; kingdom Viridiplantae; phylum Streptophyta; class Pinopsida; order Cupressales; family Cupressaceae; genus Sequoiadendron; species Sequoiadendron giganteum. Next base: position 633,570,590 of record CM021107.1, read on the forward strand.
ATTCTTATAAAATGTGTCATTTGAGAGCAATGTAAAGCTGTCAATAAGCATATTTTTCCTTTTGCACCTAATGGGACCGAACAAGATATGCCAACACATCGGAGTGGGCAAGTAAATGCTACTAAAATCCTTAGTTCATTCCCTCAATCTTGTGATCCTTCTAGGTTACATTGCATCAAGTTAGTCACTATGATAGGTTCTCCTAGGTTAACCTCTAGAAATGACACAATAGACAAGTTTCATACAATTATTTGACACACTTATACTCTTGTGATTAATATTTGTGAGAACCATGGGTTGTCTAATATTGCATGCTTCTCATCCAAGAAAGACAAACAAGATGAACCATTATCTCTGGACACAATCCATAAGATTTCTTGAAAATGGTAATGATATTGGTGATTAATCCCACATGCATGGTGACTCTATGCCATAGTGTAACATGTGTTATATGTGTCACGGGGAATATGTAGTTGTAGAGACCTTTATGAGGAAATAAATAAATAAGAACAAATCACTTATGGTATTTGAGTGAATGGTATAAGATATCTCAATCCCACATGTATGGTGATTCTATCCCATGGTGTAGCACATATTATAGTGAGTGGGATCACTTATGGGATTTAAGGGAATATGATGGTAGTGATATACCTATGTATCCAACTATTTTTAGGCATAACATTTACCTTGCTAAAACAAAAAAAAAAATCTTTGATATGAGGATGATATTATTATGACTCAGTATAAAGTATTTAGCTACAAACTAGCTATGTATTTAGACAAGGTATTACCATATTGAAGTGACCATGAATTCTACAATGGGGCAACCATTTTAGATTACATGCTTGATTTACATTCATATTAGGATAGATTTTGCAACCAAGTATACACTTATCATATATGTGAGTTTGAATTTTTTAAATTTGATCTTAAAGTAGCTATTATGGTATGCATGTGAGATGAAATTTTGATTTCCTATTTATGATTTTATCTTGGATAATACATATAATAACATGAGTTCTATGTTGAAACTCTAAATTAGAGATTAGGATTTCTTCATGCATGCTCAGGTATGAAGCATGTGTGTCATGAATTATTCTTTGTCGTATATTGGGAGGTTGTATTTTTATGCTCTATCTTCATGGCCATGGGATAAAAAGGTACATGAGGTGGTATGTTTTCATGAGATGATACATGTGGTCATGGTGGTGAGTTTTTGTCTATTATTTTTTGTATAAACTAAAATTTAATCATTCGAGGTGCATCCATGATTGTTATAATCATTATCTCAAATGGAAAAATAACAAATCTTAAAGTGTGTCAAGAAAATATAAACATGAAAATAAGTAGAATGAAGAAGAACATAAGATATAATAGCTACTCACATAACATGTGTAACTATTAGAAATATGCTTTTTGCCACTGATGTCAAGGTCTAATGTTAAGAGCTCTAAGATGGAGATTGTTGCAATGTTGTAAATGTCATCATTATTATCTAAATTGTTACAAATTGTTGTCATTGAATGTCAAAGTTGTAGAATTGAAGTAGTTGTATCACAACTTGTTTCTCCACAAAGAAGAGGAACATGAATTAAAAATAGAGAACAAAGAATAGAGAGTAGAAAGAAAAATGAAAGATAATAGAATAAAAAATCTTAATTTATTCATTAGAAAGTTTACAATTCTATAGGTATAGAAGACTCATTAGTCTTCTTACAAAATAAAAATGTAGATAATATTCAAATTTTTATTCTTACCATCAATTCAGATGGTACCATTGCAATGTGGCCTTGGATAACATGCCTAAGATGCACACATCATTTGATGTGTGACTAGACACTCGATGGTATTGATAAAATTTATGTGTGGCATACTAATTAGGATAAGGCTCAAATAACGGTCTTACTTTGGGGAGAGAAATTAAGCCATCTTTTAACAATTTATGAAGAATATTCACATAGGACTTAGATAAATTCATAAATATTTTGTTATGTCTTGCAAAGTTTTTCAGGAGGAATAGATACCATGTTCACTACCACTTTATTTATTTTTAACTCCCTAGAGGCAAACCCAACTAACCGATTATCTGGGTGGGAGGACGAGGAGGAATCCCCATACTAAGCCACTGTCTATTGATATTTCTGCAGTGCAACACACATATGAGCAAAGGAAGGGTACTTCATTAGAAGGAATTTATCTCACAATGTCAATAATAGGTACACAACAAACACACATTGTACGTCAGAATTTGATAGGGTGTATAAGATTTTGGAGAATAGAGATTAATAATGAGAAATGAAATCAATTAGTTTTTGTGGGTTCCCTACTTGCACCAAATGAGATCGATGAAGGCGATCTTCGGTCTGATGTTTTCTTGGAATTGTCACAAAAATTTATTTACTAATTGGTCAAAAGAAAAGATAGAATTATCAGGAAGCGAATAAAACCATCCCAAAGTAGTGTCCTTGAGGGAACACAGGAACAACTTTGCTAAAAAAGCATCATGGAAAAAGAAGCCAGTACACATGGTGATGAAGGACGAGACATGTGTCTACAGATCTCCAATACCACTGTACTTATCAAATTTAGGAATTTTCATCCCTTGAGGGATGGGGGTATTCAAAATAGCAAGGGAAAAAGGGCTACAACAATAATTTAGTTGAAGCATGGATTGAGAAGTGGAACTAGTCAAGTTGGCCAATTGAGATTACATCTGCCCCATGTTCTTTAATAGAGCATTGAGAATGAGATTGGTTAATAGAGCTTGACTAGTTGAGGTGCTAGAGGTGGAGGGGATTCAACTTTCAGATGTAGGAATTTTGAATCCCAAAGGGACTTGATTGACTTTAATTTCAAAAACATCCATGGACATTGTATTGGTATTATCACTAATAGAGATGGAAGGAACAAAAGGAACTGTTTCAACCATATGCATGAACACTCCTGTAATCAGAACATACAATCATTGGATAGTTATTTATGATTGAGCATCTTAAGGGCTGACCAAGACATAAGTGTACAAGGGGACATAGGTTTCCACTATATTTTTAATCCCTTGAAGTAACTCCAGACCTCTACGATCTGAAATAAGCAAACTTCTTAGACTATTAAGGAGAGGAGTGGCTTGAGAGTATGAGTTATCTTTTGTTAATAAATATTTGAACTCTCCAAGTCTTACTTCCAAAGAATAGATTTTCTCAACACGAACCATGAGAGAAGATTCTTTATCTATGGGAGAGGAAGAGTTAGAAGGAGAGGTTGGTGGAGTATGAACTTGAACTTGAACTTGAATTGATGGATGAGTGGAAACAAAAGGAGGGGAGAAACCTGTTGAGAGTCTTGTAGAGAATTCCTCAAAATTAGGACCTTGATAAGGAGGAATGAAGTGTCTTGTAGACCCCATATCTAAGTGTCAATAACTTCTCCTCACTATGTGTCTGAAGGTAGTGGAGTGGGTTGTGAAACTCATAAAAAGTATCAACACTCTATCTAATAAACATCCCGACAAGAGAATAATTTTTTTTGACAAAAAGACAAAGGTAAGAATAGGTTCATGTTGGGTTCACCAAAATGTAGTAGAGGAAAAATGACACCCCTCCTCCTCCTCAAAGAGAGAGTGTTCCTTTATGTATCAACATGAATTTGCACCTCTAATGCAAATTCCCTTTTGACCCATAACACTTTAGAAAATCAAAAGCAGAGGCTTAATTCTACTTAAGCCTGTTGCTTGCATTCCACTTGGCACCTGTTTTGTGTGTCGTTGGGGGTGTTTTTGTCGGGGATACCCATGCAACACGCAGACATCCATGCGGCACGCTTACATCCCTTGCAGATTCCTACGGATGGAGACTACATAGGCGTTACATTTTCGATTGGGAGTCAAAGAGTAACATCCCTCTTCGGCTGGGCGACCCGAATATGGTCTTTTTTCACCCATCTCTTCATAATCTTCACTTTTCCATCCATAGATTTTTTCAAACAGAAGTTTGAGAGAATTTGTGCAAGATCGTTTGAGAATTTTCTCCACCATTTTACATTCATTTCCAAGCTTTGCAGCAACACCATTCACTCCATTGTATCAATCCACTACTTTGTCACTCCAATAGGGTGAGCATAGGACATACACCCTGGCAATAGAGGCTTGAGTCCCTCTCATTCACTCCTCCGCGAGCCTTGAGTGCTTTGGATGGAGGCAGTAAGCTCCTATAATATCTCCTTTTGCTTTTGATTGAGTAAGCATGTACTACTTGTTGTGTTTTGTGTTACATAGCTCGAAGTTTCTTTCCTTTATCATCTATTTCTATTATCCCAAACTTGGTTGTCCATGGAGGTGGAAACACCAAAACGGGGGTCTAACTGAGGCAGGCCCTATACAACCCCAACAATTTCTCCCTTTATTGTGTGCAGGTGGAGAGAGCTTGGGGCAAGCTGGCAAGCTGGCAAGGAGAGCATTGTACAAGATCGTCTTCGCCACCTTAGTGGTAATACATTTCCTTTATCATATTCATATATGCATTTTTTTTTACTTAAACTTGTTTTATCACTTCAAACATCTCTAGACTAGGCTACCAGTCTCTCTTTCTAAGTTTGATTTTTGTCTTTTCGGTTCTCTAGCTGTACAAACGCCATTGCACCTGTGAGACGCCAGCGCGTTGTGCTATCATCCTGGAATTGCGCTTTTGTCCTTAGATAGAGAGTTGCTTGAGACATGAATCTGGCTCTAAAGGCCAACTCATCTAGTCTCCTTCCAACATTCAAGACTGTAGAGTGAGAAGGATGCATAATCCCCATCATTCTCATCCTCGTCATCCTAACTATCCTTTAAACTGAGGTAGGTTAAGGTATCCTTTTATGACCTGGGGCCTTGCAGTGGGTGGTCCCCCTCTCTCATGTTTTGGGTGAACCTGACGTGAACCATTTTGGTTCTATTTTGTGGTACTGAAAGTTCCTTTCCTCATATCCTAGGAGTGTTGTAGGTGTGAGTGTTGTGAGGCTCTCGCCTCACAACCCAACCTATGACCCCTAGTTGGCGTAGTTGGAAGGTTCCAAAGTATTGCATAATAAAACCTTAACTAGGTCACTACCTTACCTCATAAACCTTAGGAGGCTCTGTAGAAGTACCATCTGGTGTGCATGATGGCCTCTTTCCTTAATCAACCTATTCCCTTTACGCAGACTGTGAGTAGCGGTATGAGCATTACCTTTACTTCACAGGACTTGCCGATGGGATTTAATAGAGATCCATCTCCTCTTTACATTCCTGCAAGGATAAATGGGAACACTATAGCAGGTGTTCTTGTTGATCCAACATTGCAAGTGAACATTATAATTGAGGAGACCATGTTGATTAACTTCCTGCACAAGGATGGATATGATGCACCTGAAAGTACTGTTCGCACACATGACGAACTTTTCATACCTCCTATAGGGAGTATTATCCTATCAGTCCTCATTGGACCTAAATATGTAAGCCTTAAGTTTGACATTATCCCAGGGTTTGAACTCTTCAGAGCGAAGCTAGGTATCCCCTGGCTAGTAGCTATGAACGCAGTTCCCTCGGTCATAGACAAATGTCTGAAGTTTGTTCATGGAGGTTCAGTACACATTGTCCATGACACTAGTTATAGACCATTGATTTCATGTGGTAGCTATACCTTGGACTACTTTTGGCCTTCCTCTCTTGGTCCTCTCCCACCTAGGAAGGACCTTCTACACCGCACATATCAAAACTATAAGAAAGGGTGTGCTAGGCTGAAAGTGAGATACCCTCCTTTGCTCTATGCTATCTTGCATAGAGCTTTCTTAAAAGCTGATAGTGATGCCTTTAAGGCACGTAGAAGAGAAGAAGAGAAGCGATATCAAGATCCTCCTTCTTCCTCTTCCACGGTTCAACCTGATGCTTCCTCTTGTCCTGCCATGGTACCATCTATTTTTGTCTTGAATTTGTGAGAGAATCCCATGATGCTTGCTTGGTGAAAGGCCAAGCATCCTATGTTTAAGCTTCTTGTCTTACTGACGGAGCCTAGGCCCGTTCGGTATGGAAGACAAAAATCCCCTCATGGAGAGTCCTCTTTGTCTCGGCCTTCGTGACCTCCTACTATTCTTGTTCCTAAAACAGTAAACGAGAAGAGGCCCACCGCCAAGGCGTTAGAGTCAACTCATCTCATCGTTTATGAGTGTACCCCTCCTTCTCCCATTAAGGATTCTTCCCTTCCACTGGAGAAAGTCATGGAGGGTACTCCCATGGATGAGTAGGATCCTTTTGTCCCTTCACAAGTCTTAGCTTCCGATACGAAGAGTCATAAAAATCACCTTGTGTGTGAACATAAGCGCTGACGAAAGGCTCTCCTCATCGAGCAAACCTCCTTATAGAAGAAGGAGGAAGAGAAGACCGCATCTCCTGTTGTGTCCTCCTCTTTCCCCCCCTTTCGTCTCTAAATCTCTTCTGACTCCCATTGTGGGAGCACATGTGCCCGAAAGGGTACAAGTGTTCATCGCTCCTTCGACAAAGCCACCCTTGTTGACTTCCATCCCAGATGTCTTGCCTTTCCCAAATCCCTTGGACATGGTGAACACTTTGGTTGTGTCCATTGCAGCTCTTTCCTCTTCTTCCTCACCACTCCTTATTTCATCTGTGGGGAGTTCACCTCCCCCGATGAAGAAGAAAGTAGAGAATGGCCCCTCCAACAATGGAGGATGTAAGAAGAGCCCACCTTCTCTGAAAGGTGGCCCCAAACTAACTCATTTTTTCTTAGTAACAAAACTAGTCCCAGCCTCCCCCGAGTTTGTCACTACTCCCGAGTCTCTCGGTGAGCCTAGCAGTGAACCTTAGGTGCAAACTCCTTCGTTCGTCGAGGTGAAACATGGCACTCACGTCAAGTGCATGTTTAACTCGGTGGATGAAGTTACGACCTTGTCAAAGATCTTCACTAGGTCATTGACCCTAGACCCACAAGAGCTAAGAAATGAAGACCATATAGGTCCCTCTACTTTTCCCCTTGTTGCGGGAGGATCAAAATCTCCTCCCCTTAACATTACACCATTGCAGGCTCATCTTCCTTCCTTCGATGATCTAGAGTGGGAAGTTGACAACCTCTTGGTCAACTAGTGTTAGGGGGAGACCCTCTTCTTGATCTTTAGATTAGATATGTGTGTGTGTCATGACATGTGCTTCCCTCATAATCATGCTATATGTGCGTGTATGACCCTTGTCACCCCTGTTGGTGCGTGGATACAAGCGTGGTGTTTGTGTTATAAAATTTCTTCTATATGTGTCATCATTCTTCCATGTTTGTGATTCACTTTTAGTAAATTGGGGATGATGTGAAGCGTCAGGAGCATTTAGGCCTCCTTCTGTGTTGACCCAATTTTTTTGTTTTTACTTTGTCTTTCGTGCATTCTTCTTGATCTAGTTGGGGATTAATGATCATTCGCCTCTTACCGCAATTACCTACTGTATATAAATAAAGGAAGATCTAACCCCGCATAACCAAATCCCCTTGTGCTCTTTGTGCGTGATCTATTTTCTTTATCTTTTCACTTTATCTCTCTCTCGTCTTTGCTTGAGTTGTCTATTTCATGTGTGACAATGCATCTTCTACATTACTTGGTCTTTAGAAAATGCATTCATTGCCAAACAAATATTTTCTCGAAGACCCTTCACACACTTCCTTGTTAAGAATTGCATTCTTAACTTAGAACCCCAACAAAAGGTACTTCCTTCATCACAGGTTCATAGAGAAAGGACTTGAAAATCCTCCTCTGAATTGGGAATGGTCTTAGCCTTCCCCTCACATGAGCACATTTCCTTCCTTTTGAATTCCTTGATGAAGTGAACATCTTTCAAAAAGATTCCTTGATGACGAATCGATTTGAAAAGGAAGACATTAAGCTTTTTGAACAACGTGTCCCTTGAGTGGACGTCACCTCTTCACGTTGGTTCCCAAGGGACCCCTTCGAAAGTTTTCAACAAAGTTCTATGGCATCTAGCTTGGGGGCAGCCCGACTAGATCTGTTTCACATCTTGATGTCTAGTCCGAGGGCAGCCCGACTAGACTGTCTTCACATCCTTACGTCTAGCTTGGGGGCAACCCGACTAGACCTTACTTTTCAAACATCACATCCCTTGAGAGTGGACCCTCCTTCCTTTTGAAGGGTTCCCGAGGGACACCTTTGAAATATTTACAACTTAACGATGGTCTCTGTGACTGTCCATTCACTGGCTTGTGTGACCGCTTCTTGATGTGTTTTATCTGCGGGTAAACATGTCTCCATCTCTAGCTTTGTGGAGTCTCCTTTGATCGGTTACCTCCATGTGAGAGTTCTTCAAGGATACCTTCCCTACAGGTCTGCGGGTCTGTAAGGTGATTTTCACGGTGTCTTTCATGTGAGAGTTCTTGGGGATACCTTCCTTGCAGGTTTGCAGGTCTGTAAGGCACTTTCTCAGTCTCCCTCATGTGAGAGTTCTTGGGGGACACCTTCCTCTCAGGTCTGCGGGTTTGTAAGGTGCTTTTCCTGGTTTCCTTCATGTGAGATTTCTTGAAGGATACCACCCTTGCAGGACCGTGAACCTGTAAGGCACTTTTGTACTTCAACTTTGTAATTCCATGGAACTATGAAGTCCTCTCTTGCACTTTTGAGTTCGCCAGACCGTGCTCTACTTCCTCGACAGTTCAGGTATACATTTCTTACTCTGTTACTTCTTTACTGCTCTACTTTACCGAAGCACTCATCAATACTCGTGCTCACTAAAGTGGGGGAAAAATGTATCAACATGAATTTCCACCTCTAATGCAAATTCCCTTTTGACCCTTAACACTTTAGAAAATCAAAAGCAGAGGTTTAATTCTACTTAAGCATGCCGCTTGCATTCCACTTGGCACCTTTTTTGTGTGTCAGTGGGGGCGTTTTTGTCGGGGACGCCCATGCAGGGTGCTTACATCCTTGGTAGATTCCTGCGGTTGGATATTGTAGAGGCGTTACATTTTTGATTGGGAGTTGAAGAGTAATGTCCCTCTTTGACTGGCCGACCCGAATATGGTCATTGTTCACCCATCTCTTCATAATCTTCACTCTTCCATCCATATCTTTTTTCAAGAAATTTTTTGAGAGAAGTTGTGCAAGATCGTTTGAGCATTTTATCCACCGTTTTGCATTCATTTCCAAGCTTTGCAGCAACACCATTCACTCCATTGTAGCAATCCACTACTCAGTCATTTCAACAGGGCGAGCACAAGACAAAGACCATGGAAACAAAGGATTGAGTCCCTATCGTTTGCTCCTCCACAAGCCTTGAGTGCTTTGGACGAAGGCAGTAAGCTCCTACAATCTCTCCTTTTGCTTTCGATTGAGTAAGAACGTACTGCTTGTTGTGTTTTGAGTTATGTACCTTGTAGTTTCTTTCCTTTATCATTTATTTCTATTATTCCAAACTTGGTTGTCTGTGGAGGTGGAAACACCAAGACGGGGGTCTAAATGAGGTAGGCCCCTATACAACCCCAACAATTTCTCCCTTTATTGTGTGCAGGTGGAGAGAGCTTGGAGCAAGCTAGTGAGGAGAGCATTGTACAAGATCGTCTTCATCACCTTGGTGGTAATACATTTCCTTTATCATATTCATATCTTCATTTATTTTTACTTAATCTCATTTTATCACTTCAAAAATATCTAGACTAGGTTGCCAGTCTCTCCTAAGTTTGATTTCTATCTTTTTGATTCTCTAGTCATACGAACGCCAGCGCACCTATGAGACGCCAGCACTCTATGCTATCATCGTGGAACTGTGCTTTCATCCTCAGATAGAGAGCTTCCTGAGACATGAATCTAGATCTAAAGGCCGACTCATCTAGTCTCCTTCCAACATTTGGGATTGCAAAGTGATCGAAGGACACATAATCCTCATCATTCTCATCCTCGTCATCCTAACTATCCTTTAAATTGAGGTGGGTTAGGGCAGCCTTTCCGCTCTTGGCCTTTTGTGACCTGGGGCCTTGCAGTGGGTGGTCCCCCTCTCTCACACTTTAATACCTCAAGGGAAAATCCCATGTGACAAAGGTAGGTGAAGGAGAGTTTTGACTATATTTTATGTTTTAGAATAAATTTTAGAATAAGGAATTTAGAGATCGAAAGAGCAAACTTCAGAGGTCTTGTGAGCAATCTGATTGGGTCTTGGCCAAGGATGACAACACGACACACATACGTCCCTGCGATGTGTTGTAATCTTGTATGATCCGAGAATAGAACTAGCTGACAAAAGCACAAAGATTCTCCTTGCTACTCAAATACCAAAATTTGAAAGTTTTACTAAACTAATAGAATAGTGATAATAACAAAAATAACGTGAAAATAACTAACAAACATAAATTAAATGAAATAAACTAAAATGAAAAAGAGAGAAAGAGGAGAGAAAACTCACAAGAGGTCCAACACTATAAAGCCTCCCACAATGCTCCAAATCAATAACCTGCACAAATAGAAACAAGGTAAAAATGTTGGGGTTGTTTTAGGTCTTACCTCAGTCAAACTCCCATTTTGGTGTTTCCACCTTTATGGACAACCAAATAGACAGATGGAGAGAATAATAGATGAAGAAGTAGATTGACAAGACAATATAGAAGTTAAAATACAATATGATACTAAAACAAATATGATAATGCAAATAAAAGAGAATATTTTTAACCTCCTTTAAGCAAGCTAGTGATGTCAAAGGAGAGTGTGCAACACTCTAGACGTGCCAAGAAGATCACAATATTGATGTAGAATCCAAGACGTGAGAGAGCTTGAGAAAATGGTGTAGAAGAGAATGAGAATGAGAGATTGAGAGCTAGAATGAAAGATAGATCGAGAGAATGCAAGAATTAGTTGAAGGAATGAGAGAATGAGAGTTTGAATGAAGAAAAGACATGCAAGAAGGCATTTTCGGGTGCATCTGCAACCATAAAGGAATTACACTTTGTGGGTAGGAAAAAGTGTAATGTCCCAACCACAAAAGTAGGAATCTTTTCTCGGAATGTTTGTGTGGTTCACAGACATTTGCATGCCACGCTAGCATCCTTGATAAAAATTCACTTGAAGACCAAAAATAAATGGTTTAGGGACGAGATCAAACTTATGTGAAAGGGGGAATTGCATTATCATCTTTTATTAGGATAAAGGGGAGTTTGTGGAATGCGAAATTGCACGAGGTGCAATTTTTGACATTACAATTACTCTATCTCTTTTAAGAGCCAATAATCATAACAATATAAATTGATACAGTGATAAACAAATTTTTACAAACCATAGGTTTTAATACTAATTTGGTTAAATATTTTTTTGAAAGATAATTTTATTGATTCTTATTGGTTTGAATGTAGATTACGAAAGACCTTTAAATAAGAACTTAGAAATACTAAACTAATAGGGATTTATGTATTCCTACATAGATTTATGATTATCCACATAGCTTGGTGCATAAGATAAGAGTATACATATGTGACGACTCTTGACAACCCTAAGCTAGATGTCCAAGACCAAATATCTCACAATGAGGTAGGATCATGGCTTTATAACAAATTCACCTAATATTTAACCTCATTGCTATAGATTTATGTATAGAATCTATCAATTAAAATAAGACATGAAGATTTTTTTATTAAAGTTGACTAATACATAGATAGTTGTAAAGATAATCTATCATGAATGAATATTTAGTGGTAGAAAAAATCACTTTTTGAGGGCCTGTGAAATGAAAATGGTCCATTTGACACTCATAAATGGCTATAGGAATCATAATTTTTTAAACATGTTTGATTCCTATTGTTAGATTTTAATATGGTTGATGTCATTGCACTCTCAAGTGCATGTTCTCACTTTAAAGGAAAAGAGTTAGAGAAACTAAAGTTTTCAATATTAGAGCAATGAATTCCTCCCAATCACTTTCTTTTTCCTAAAATGTGAAAACCATCCTGATTATCTCATTTGGAAAGGAAAATATCCCATTCTATTCTTTGTGCAACTCTTGTTGGTAGTAAAGTTATTTCCCCATCTTCAATTTTAGGTTTGTTGAACTAGTGTCTTACCAGAGGATAGAACTCAGCCCTAATTAGTTGGTAATGTGTATGATTTAGTTGGTATTCAAATATGTTGTACCCCAAATTAAAAATTTCGCTACATTTAGGCATTTTGAAGAAATGAGTCAAAATACTATTAAATCTGTCAAAAAAGGTCAAAATTGGGATTTGCATGTCTTGCATGAGGGTCAAAAACTTAAAATTTTCAAAATATGACAATCAAGGTCAGCTCAAAACGATCAAACCAACAATACCCAGATTTCAGTTTTTCAGCCCTAAATTTTAGGAAAATTTCTATTTTTACCAATTTTCTAAAAATGAAAACTTTTTCTAGGTTTTTCTAGGTTTCTTAAAAAACAGATACTTGTAAAATTTTCTAAAAATAGAAAGTTTGGCTTCTAGGGTTGAGATTGATTTTGATTGGCTTAAAATACTTCCTCATCAGGCTGGTGCAGTCAGAATCATGAAAAGGTCAGTTTTACCCTACTGGGTCTATTCTGCTTTTTCATAAGTTTTTTCGGAGACCCAAGGTCATCAATGGAGGCCAGTCAGCTGCCAGGTGTTAGAATCAGATGTTCAAGCGTCAAACAAAAGCTTTAAATGAGGAACGTGCATGAAAAATGAAGAACAGAGAAAGGAAGATTGAAAAATGCAAAAATGCAAAAAATTGTCTAAGTTTGGTGAATCCAAGTGCCTCTGCTAAGTTTGGGTGCCCATACTTCAATGCCTTAGAAACATTTTTTGTTTCGATATTCAACAACAAGGAAGGCATGTCAAACGAGGCAAAATTTGAAAATTGCATAAAAATGGTTGTCTGTCAGCCATGGGCGCCCTTGAAGGAGAAGGGCGCCCAACTTTTCAAGGGGTCAAATGTCAGAGTTAGGGTTTCTTCCTCCAGACCATTGTTGCTCAGAATCCTCTCAGCTCTGCAACGAATCAATCAGCACGATCATCCGACCATTCAATCATCTGGAATCTTAGATCAAACGAAGGAGTTTGACGCTGGAGACAAAATGCAAATCACGAAAAGATGAAAATTTTCTAAGTCTGGTAACTTTGGTTGCCCTTGGTGGCCAGGGGTGCCCAACTTTTTGGAGGACCAAATCTAGCAATTAGGGTTTGCAAGTATGCTCAATCTCTTCAATTTCCTGCTAGCTTCGCAGCGGATGTCATCATTAGCTCGTTAGATCACCCAACTGCTGGAAAATCCAAATCAAATAGAGGTCACAGAGAGGGGTGTTTAGAACTCTGAAGGTGAAAAATAGTAAAAATGGCTAAGTCTGGTGAATCTAAGCGCCCTTGGAGAAGAAGGGCACCCAAGTTTTTGAGGTGTCAAATGAGTGAATTTGCAAAAGATGACTCCAACATAACTTCGTCATACTAGATCAAGATTTCCAACGCAATCATCAGCACATCTGTCAGAGCAGGCAGTCATCAAATGTCGCAAGTCAAACAGAGGGGAAAAAGTGAATAAAAAGACAAACGTCAAAAGAAACAGTGAAAAAACTCAGAAGAAAAACTATATTTGGAGGAGATGGGCGCCCCTAAAGGAGAAGGGTACCTAGGGTTTAGAGCCATCAAATGTTAGTTTTCGGAGATCAAGTATCCAAGAGACCCCTCCCAGAATCTTCTTAGCTATCCAGTGAATCCGTCAACCAGTCAGTTTGATCAATACAATGCCCAGAATCATAAATTCATTTGAAGGTCAGAAGACGAGCAAAGTTTGAAGATCATTAAAATGGCTAGCACTGGAGAAAATGGGCGCCCCTGGTAGGGATAGGCACCCGACAACTTAAAGGGTCCAACAGAGTTTTTGTCAGAAGACGTCTCCAAAATGATGTCATCAAATTCGATCAAGCTTTGTGATGAAATGATAAGCTCATCCGCTGGATTAATCTGGAAGCCAAGAGACAGGATCAAACTAGGGCGAAAAATTGAAGAGAAGTTGAAAATGATGAAAATTTGGTTAAGTCTAGAGAGACTGGGCGCCTCACCTCAAGGGCGCCTAACTTCTCGTGCCTTAGTGAAATTTTTGGGAATTTCAAAAAAATTGAATGAAAGAGAAAATGCCTAAGTTCATTGCATGAACTAAATTTAGGGTTTCAAAGAATTAGGGTTTGAGAGTTGTTTCTAAAAAAAAACTTATTTAAAGGCATCTCTATGTTTTATTTTTCATATTTTCTTGCGGGTGGCTTCAAGGAGAGATAGAGCAGCAACTTCAAACCTATATTTTCAAGATTCAAGAACATAAACTTGTTGGTTTTTCATCATTTTTTAGATCAACACTCAAAGAAGGCTTGCTTGTTCATATTCTTTCATCTAGAACATCAAATTTGTGAAGAAGGAGGCTATTGTTTTAAATTTTCAGTGAGCTGGTTCATATTTGTTCTATCTTCTGGACAATTTTTGAAGGATTTTCTCAAGATTGCAACAGTTGCTTTTTATTTTGCATGTTAGAGAAAACTTCAAAACTTTCAATTTCTAATCTTCTGGGTCTATACCAAACCTTCTTTTGGACAAAACCCATATCACAGCTTTTTCAGAGAAACTTAAAGTGTTTGCTTTTTCAGTCAAAAGCTAGGGTTTTCAACATTTGATCAATTGGGTTCATCCTGAATATGCTCATGAACAGTACCCGGATGCCAGCTTTTTCTGCTTTTTTCAGAGAAAATTAGGGTTTGCTGCTTTTTCAGTATTCACTCCAAATTTTCAAAAAAGAACAATCTGGGTTGGATTGTAACAAAATTCTAATCAAAACCCATATCTTATAATTTTTTCCAAAAAATCATCCATTTGATGAAGAAAAATCAGCAAACTAAAATTAGAAAGTTTGCCAAAACTTGTCAGAACCTATGCGTGTTCACAGTCAATCTTCGAGTTTTGCAGAATGGAGTACATCCCTACAAAATTTAAGACCAAATCAACACTGTACGATGATTTCATAGAAACAGTCGAGACTGACTTACACCATATCAAGTCAATATTCAATCTACATCCTTTGGAGGATGCAAGCAATGCCACCATCAGGCATCTTGTCCATTCAGGTCTTCTTGCAGAAACATTCATACCTTTCTCAGTACAAAGCTTGGAATTCATAATTGCTTGTATCAAGCATTATAATCCTGCCATAAGGGAAATCCAGTCAGTAGATGGAAGAATCATATGCAGCTTAAAGCCAAACATGATGGAGAAATGCTTCTCAATTCCAGCATGGCTTGGAAGTGTTACCATCAACATAGAAGAATGTGAAAGGATATGGGAAGAGCATCAAGAAAAGTATAGCAAGAAGATTGCACACAGGTGGCTGAAAGAAAAACATAATACATTGCCAAAGAACACCGGGAGAGGAGAGTTCAAGGATGAATTTGCCATAATAATCACCTTACGCAATTGAATGATTGGTCAAGTGGATGCAACGAAGTTTCAACCTTGGATGTTTTATGTGATACCTCACATCATGTAGAAAATAAAGTTCTATGACTGGCCTACATTAATCAGTGATTTCCTTCATCATCAAATAACTAAATATTTCAATAGACATGCATTCCACATGATTTCCTACCTAGTCTACTTGGTTGCCTTTCAAGGTAAATTCAGAGAGTTAAACACCAAAGGTTCTTTAAATTTACAACATGTCTACAATTACTATACTCAGTTGGAGTTCACTGTGGCATCACATCACTACAAAAGAGTGAATGAAGCATTCCTAATATATATAGTGAGTGACCTGGACAATGAACTACATGTACACATTTCATCTATTTCCAGGGAAACAATGTTAGAATGGGCAGATTTGTTTATTCAATTTTCCACTTTCGCTTACCTAAGGGTTTATGGATATTTAGGTGCTCCTCTTATGTTACCAAGGATCCGTCAGATGAATTCGTGTGTATGGAATTTCTCAGGCAAGTATCAGATGTTCACACTTGCCTGCGCAACAAAAAGAAACCAACATTCTGCTTCCCTTTTGCATTGGGTATTTACAGGTGTAGATCATCCACAGATGCTAAAATAATGGGTAATGAGTTAGATAAACTTGGTCTGAAGCCTTTCAGTGAGAGACGATCTTATGATCCCCATGGTGTCTATGTAGCTCGATTTGGTCAAAATTATGCTCATGTGCCCGCACTTGAAGATTATTGGGCTAACTACATAGATGAGTTCAAGGTGTGAAGGAAAAATAATAGTAGACTTACCCTTCATCAAATGAAATATTATTTATCCGAAGAAATTGAAGGGTTATCAGATGATGATGGGGATGTAATTCTCCCAACCTATACTAGAAATCAAATTGAACTACAACCTCTTCCACAGGTTAACTGGGCTAACATAGAATGCATTACAGTAGTTCAAAAAGGACACGACAAGTGGTGGAATACAACAAAAATTTCTTGGTCCTCAAAAGGAAGGAGTCCATTCTAGTAGAAGATTCACCAAGGAAACATTCATCTCTTCCCTCTTCTTCAAGAGCTCAACTGAAGATGAAGGGAAAAGTTCAGTCTCAAGAGGTTGCAAAGGGTAGCAGGTCAATAAAGAGTGCGAAGAAGAGGTTGGACTTCACGGGTATTGTCATCCAGGAGCAGCCAATGATAGAAACAAAAGTTCCTCCACATGAGCCCATACCTCAAGAGGAAACACAAGACATACCTTTGATACAAGACCCTTTACCATCTTCGAGGTCTTCACCAATTCACATTGATTTGGAAGACGAGGAGATAGAGGCGGATGTTGCAGTTATTCCTCCCATGGATGTTAGTAGAGATACCACATCTTGGCTTGAGAGCTCCTTGGGAAGAATAAGAAGAAGGCCTTCGTATCAGGTAAATGTTGATGATCTCAACATATATCAGGAAGCACCCAAGAAGAAGGCCAAGAAACAAATACACTTTGAGAGAAATCTTGATGGTGAAATGGTCATGGAGACAACCACGCCTCTTGAAGATAAAATCAGGGATGAGGTGGATGTTGATGATTTTATAATGGTCAAAGCAAATCTTGGTAAAAGTACCCGACATGCTGACATGAGTTTGTTTAAGATGGTAACTGAAAATATTAAAGAAAGAGTGTAGAAGGATGGAGAAGACAAGGCAACCCTCAAGGTTGAAAATCTTCAACTCCAGTTGTGTATATCTAATCGCATTCATGGCTCCTCGCAAACAACACAGTTGCTGCCACAAGTTTTAGAGACACCAGATGATGAACAACAGTTGAGGTAGTTGGTTATTTGTGGAAAACAAACTTAGGAATGGATTGAAAAGCTCATTATTAGAGGAAAATAAATTCTAGCATAGGTCTTCCAACTGATATAAGGCTTGTGACTTACATGAAGGTATCCAAGATTTTACCCAGTTGATAGCCGAGTTCAAGCTTTTCATTGGCAAGAGAACACAAAAGACAGATCCTGGAGTGGAAAGGTCACCTTTTCAAGGTTAAAACATATGTTAGAATAGCTGAGGAGTTTTTGGTATATAAGCAAAGAGTTATTGATACTCTTAAGTTCATTAAAGAATTTGTTGCAGCAATCCCTTGTCAGTATTTCCTTGAGGATGGTTCATACATTGGGCTTGACGTAGTCCAAGTAGAGTTTCAGAGTATCATGCATGGCAGTGATGGCAGTGTTGGAAGAATGAAGATGATTTCCATGATATCAACGAAGTTTGAGAAAGCGGCCAATGAGAGCGAAGATTTCTTGAGATCTATTGTAGATGGTGAGGAAATCTTGGAAAAGCGGAATTTTTTTATTAATAGTATTGGCACTCCCACCAAAGATAAATTTGCCCGCTTTTTAGTGGATGTGATCGAGATTTAAATCATTTTTCTTTTAGAAGCTTCTTCCTAGCTTTCTTTCTATTCTTGTCATGATTCTTATCCATTCTTTGAGGATAGAAAGAAAATAGTTGTAACGAGTTGCACGAGCTGGTAATTTCCTTTTTTACATGCTTTCTTAGGTGTTAGATGCTTATCTTTTTCTAGGATTATAAATAAAGCTTGCATGTTGGCAAGTAGTAGTTGTAAAAGCAAGGAGATTTTAGGGTTCCCTACTCCTCTGCTTAGTTATAAATAAGAGCAGTGTTTGCTCGTTTTTCTTTAACCGTGCTTGTGATAACAAAATTGCTGAGCCTATGTCTTCATGTTTTTTATCGATTAATGTCAGTTCACTTTGTGTAAAGAGCAAGTTTGCATGCCTACTTAGTTGTAAATCCTTGTTTAGTGCATGTGTTTTGTGTCAATTGTAATCTGGTTTGATCACATGTTGCAAGTATTTTGCTACAACTTGTTGTCTCAGAATTGTAATCTTTGTGCTCGAAGTGTGGGAAAATAAAGTCTTGAAGCTTGCTTTGCTACCCTTGATATAAAGTCTCATATTTTCGTTATTGTGTAATACTTATATGATCTCCTTTTTCAACTTGCATTGAAATTTAGTAGATGCATGTTGAATAAAGTTTATTTAAGTATCTTTGTCAGAAAAACAATCTCGTCCATTTCTAAACTCTCTTGCTTTGCGTTTACTTGAGAGGATAGAAACGTCTTTTGCGTAAGTTAAGTTGTAGTTGTTAAGTTTCATTTAAAGGGAAAACCTCAGCTGCAACATCTAGAGTTCTATAACATTGTGTTCTCGCAGTTGAACAAAAAAGATTGACAAAATTAGTTTTAGTTTACTTTCTTTATTCAACTTAGCAAAAGAGGGAGCTTCCTTTCCTAATTTGAAGAGCAGTTTACTGCACGTAGCTGTCTGTTTCCAAAATGCATTCTAGAGGTGCGATTTGAAATGCCAACAAAATATTCCTTATAAAAATTCAATGCTTAATCTTGGCTGGATTAAATTAAAAAAATTCAAAATATATTTTGTTAATCTAGTTCGAAACACATTAGCATAATTTTCATATTCAAGTTGATGAAAAGCTATTGTTAATAAACCAAACTTGCAAAATTTTCAGGATATTTTTACATAGTTTTCTCAAGATACCACTATAAACCTTACAATTTGAATGTCCATGGTTAAGATATTTCTAGGTTGGACTATAATAGGGGTGTTACTTAAACAAAAATATTTTAATAAATTTTCTTTTGAAGCAATGAAACTTGCATCAATATTTTCTCAAATTCTTCTTCTTAAGTCATCTATCCACCCATTCAAGAAATAACAATCAAGGATTAGTTCAATCACTTGATTTGGTAATATTGATAACAAAACACCATCTTCATTTCTTGGGACTTATTTTAGATCTTCTAAAATGATTATTACGGACATAAATTCCTTGGTAAATTAATTTTTCATGATAGGTCTGAGCATGAGAGGTCCAATGACGTAGAGGAAAGACTATCATGAGATGCAGAAGGATATCCACTAGGTATAACATTACGACTAATCAAAAGATGTGGAGCACAATCATGTGAGTCATAAACACTAGATATCAAGGGAATAGAGGGATGTATCAAGAGCTAAATCATATCATATTCCATGAAATAAGTGTCATCATTGTAGATCATATTGGTAAAGGTAGTTAGATTATTTAAAATGGAGAAGAATACATCCATGACTTAAATCTAGCAATAAAAAACATATATTAATGGAACCATTAGGTGGAAATTAGTGAATCTCTAAACTTTAGATAAAATAATGGATGCAAAAACATAAATTATATATGAAAAATGAATGGGTATAATAAAAAAAATATTACAAATCATAAAATTGAAAGAAGGTTAAACCCTAGAGCGAGTGCTAGGTAGGATCAAAAATTTGGTTTTGCAAAAATGTAAGGATATAAATACCTTATTGGTTATTTATGCCTAATAAATTGATATAACCAATCGTACAATCAAACATAAAAAAGGATTTGAGAGTGTAATTGAAATTGGAAATAAGATGGTTAGAGTAGCTTAGCCCATTTTTTCAATAATTGGGAGTCAACGGAGGATGATCAATTGTAGAATGTAGTTGACCATCAAAACCAAAGATTCAATATTAAATCAACACCATCTTGATTGTCACAAACTTGTCCAAAGAGTCTACTCTACTTGTAGATGAGTCACATGTAGTCTAGTCTTGGCAACATAATTATATCCTCTGTTTTGTTGACTTACAAAATATTTTTTCTTGTCATTACCCTATGCCTAAAATTTAGTGGTGTTGCAAATCAACTTTATTGGCCAACTATAGATAAAGAGAAATCCTTTCAACTTCTTTGATAATTGTCAAGCCTCATTATTGATGAACACAATTAAAATATTGACTAAGCAAATATGTATGTTACTAGATGATACGTTGATGTGTCTAGTATTTGCTAAAGTAAACTCTATGCCTTTATATAATGTGGTGTGAATGAAATCCAATAATCCAACTTAGAACTAATAACCTTGGTCTTGTTTCTAAATACTAGATCCTATGTGCTCAATTTGAAGTATTTTGCATGCAAGTTAATAAGTTCCAGTCAGAAGTTTGAAAGGGTTACCTTGGGAAAGTAAGAAAATAAACTTAAATTGGGAGGACTAGGATGTGGGTATAGTCTTGTTTAAGGGACATATCCATGCTTGTGGTATAGTCCAAGGTATACAAATATCTATAGAGAGAGTTAGGCAAGATCATTTGGGATTAGGATAGGATAATGCTCATTGATTTCGATTTTTGGGTCAACTTATGTAAAAATAAGATAATATAAGTATTAAGATACCACATTTACAACACTACCAAAAATAAATGTAAAACAAGAAAGACTATATTAGGGGGTAAAGTACAAGATGTAGATGGGGTGCAACCATAATATTTAAAATGGATTAGAGGTCCTCACACCACATGGCAAAAATATTTTTTATGGTGTCATTCAAGAATGTTTGCCAATAGAGGGGACAACTAATGTAATTATCCCTCTCTATAACATGAAGATGCCAATAATTAAAACTACCACACTATCATAGTCAATCCTTTAATTGGAAACAATTCTAAGAGCATGGTAGACCATATAATTAGTTGGTGGGTGGAAAAGGAGGGAAAAAGGGAAAGCAATCTTAGATTGAGGAACTCCATTATTAACCACTACATCACTCATAGATGCTTGATTGAAAAATTTGGGGTTGCCCCCTAAGGTGAAAATGCTTTTAGTTGTTTTGTTGGTTTTAAAAAAGTATTTGACACGGTCCCTAGAGACAAAATTTGGAACAAGATAAAGGAAATCATGATTCTATATGCTTACAAAGTGATAATTCATAGGCTTTATGAGTAGGGTAGGGCCAAAATTAGAATAAGAGGAGGAATGCCATAATGCTTTGGTAGTGATATTGGCATCAAACAGGGTTGCCCTATCTCCCCAACTTTGTTTGGGCTATACATTGATAAATTAGAAGAGCGGATAAACAAGGATGATTGACGGTGTTTAACTTGCTAGATACATAGTAAAGTTACTCTTATATGTAGACGATCTCATCATAATTGTAAAAATAGCTCATACTTTGATAAAAAAACCTAAGAACTTCAAAATTATTCTACCAAGAGATTAGGATTAAAGTGAGCACCCAAAAAAAAAATCATGATCTTTTCATTAGAGAGAAAATAAACAAACTAGCTTTCTTTTGAAGGAAACTTACTAGAAATAATGGAAGAATACATGTACCATGGGCTCAATTTCCACAACAAGCTTAATTGGGAGATATGTAGGGAAAACACAATACAAGTGAGTTGTAAGACTTTGTACTCACTACAAACTATATAATACGAATGCCAAATTATGGGATTGGAAAACCAAGTGAATCCTTATCAACTTGCTTGTTGCACCAGTAGTCCTTTACATGTGTGAAGTTTGGGGTAACAATATGTTAGATCACAAATGGAGGTAGATCAAAAAAATCCAAAAGCAATGTCAAAATAAAAAATTTAGTTACATGGGATTTTATTAGCTAAAACAAGTAATTTCTTGTTAGAGACATTGATGATGGCTTAGATGTTAAATTATCTAAGAATGACTCAAAATATGGAGAAATATTGTTGGTCTAGAATGATGATAGAGGAAGAGCTAAACTGAATGAAGAACACATGTTTCAAATGCAATGTTAAATAGATGAGTTAATGGGACATTAAATTGCAAGATTTTTCAAAACCAATGAGGAAATAGAAAAGGATGTGAGAAAAATTTAGGACTATCGTGTAGATAAAGAAAATTGGTTAGAAGGAAGCATAACATAACAAAGAGCTATCCCAACATGAAAACATGATGAAAAAGCCCACATAGAAGCAAAAATTAAGTAGAAAAGGGAAGATGTTGATGGCTCAATTAAGGAGTAGATCTCATCAACTTTTAAGTGCCAAACTAGTAGGTAAGTAGTACCTAAGGAGGAATGGAAAATGAAAACATGCCTATTTTGCAACAAAAAGAAGGCGGAGAAAAAATTACACTACACTATAGAATTCACAATCTATATTAAAATCTCTATTGAGTATGAAAACAACATAAGAATAAACAACCTAATCCTCCTATTTAAAAAGACAACACTAAACAAAACAACAAACTTTTTAATCAATATCAATAATAATAAAATATCTATCAATTTTTCTTGAAAATTTCAAGAAACATTAAGAATCCTTACATCTTATAATTATATTTTATTCTTTTAATACTCTTCTAAACCTTTAACTACCCTTATAATTATATTTTATTCTTTTACTACTCTTCATCCCATAAACTAAACCTCACTAAAATCTTTCCTTTCAGTAAAAAAGAAGCAGCAAACACTCCTCGCCTCTAAATCAGATATAAGAAGATTGGAATATCCAAAACAAAAACCGAGCCAGCTTAAGAATTTGCTAACAAAAGATGCTTGTATTTTAAGTCTCCCACCCGTCTAAAACAGAAGAGGAACGTATATAGTCTATTTTCCATCTCCGATTCTTTGCATTTGCATTTTGCAGCCATTACTCACTCCACCTCGACTTCCTCACATTGCAAGCCTATAACCTATTTCAAATACCATAAGCACAACAGAAACTAAAATAACAGGTGTAAATCTTCTGAAAATCCATATGTTACCAAGAAATAAAACTCACAGATGACCATCTGCTGAAAATCTATATTTTTGTGTATACTAAGGCAACATGAGTACAACTTTGGGACAGCCATGTGGGGCTGGAATAAACTATCGTTCTTTTTCTCCTTTCTTAACACCCACCTGCAAGCCGAGTTCAATGTTTACAGTACCTTGTTCAGTAGGGCAGAAATATTTTTGTTCAAGGCTTCGCAAATGCGTAGTCACGGCAAAGTCTCACAGCAACAATGGAGCTTTTTCGAGTAATGGAGTTTCTGACAGGGTAAGTTAATACCTATAACTTGTTTTAGTTTCAGATTATTCGTATTTAGAAGTTAGCGTTAGGGAAACTGTTGAATTGTGAATTTTACGGGGTTCCGTTGATTGTTGGTTTAGTTGAAACCGGCATAAAAGTTATTGAATCACATATATCGGGAGCTGCCAAAGCCAAAGGATGTCTATTTAGCTCATAATGAGGCATAACTAGCTTTGGAAATCCGCTGCTGTATTCAGCTGATGATGCCCACCTATAGGTTCTACATACATGTATACGTATAAACACATACATATACGCAACATTCCGATAGAAGAAGAGACAAGCGACTTGTCCTCATTTTCAGCTCCTTTGGGTAGTTTTTTGCAACTGTAGCATTTAAGATCCCATAGACAGTAAGTTTTATGGGCTTAATTAAAAGCATTTCATGTCACACATACATATAGTATGCACTTAGGGTGTGGCACTGAATTTTATTTTGAAACTGAGATTATTCATATTTCAGCACTCCACGGCTTCTATGACATATCTCCCGTTAATGAGACACCTTACTAGACTATGAGGGTTTGAATCTTGCAATGTAGATTCACTTAGTGTGCAATGCAAATTCTGTGCAGCCATATTGTGGCGTGGGAATGAGACTGTGGTCTGCTTTACTGGGACATGGTGTTGAATTTGGGTCACAGGCTTATGATTTAATCACATTTTGAATCTCCACAAACACGCTTATCTATGTTGCAGTACTTCACTATCTCAGTGACATGTCCTCCCTGCTATGGGATGCTTTATTGTGCTATGGGGTTTTAAACCTTGATCACTACATCACAACCCTTTAGCGACTATGTTGAAAACGCAAAAGTTGATTTTTAGGTCACGGCTACACTGGATGCCATGACATATCCACCAGGTCGGCGGACACCTTATTATGCTACAAGCGTTTGAAACTTGGTCACTCTGACATGAATGCACCCCTTTGCTAGTAGACTACAATCCTTTGCCATCACACTACAATCCTTTGCACACTATATATAAAAGGTAATGTTGTTCTTCTAGGTCACAAACAATCCAGATATGGATTACTCATATAAGACCCCTGCGTGGAAGCCCACAAAAGGAATCCTTTAACTTTATCACCCCTAGTTTTGACCTGCAATCAACCACACACACACACGCATACCAGCTTTTAAAATTTCTATCCCCAACATATCTGAACTTGCATTCAGGGTCTGGTGGCTGAAGTTTATACTATTATAGTCATGGTTTCCTTCTTGTAGTACTATCTCCTTTCTTCAGGATTCAGAGTAGTTTAGTAGCAAAAGTAAAATCAGTCTTCCTTGGTGGTGGGTTTTGCTATCACATGGTTATTTATAATGTTTGTTTTAAGTGACATTGTCTTTCTTGATATGTTTAGGGTTTATCTGTTTTGGTTCATCCCTTAGAAGTTAGAATCTTTTGTTGTACTGCTTATTTCTTTTAGATATTGAAACTCTTTTTTGAACTCGCATACTATTGTAGGCAATAGGTTTTTTGGGATGTGTCTGAGTACACCATCGATTACTTTATTAATGCTGCATCAGCCTCCCTTAGACAAATGCCTGAGTATTAAGAGTTAATTTGATCATGAGCTCAATAAGGTGTGAGGTGCATCAGGTTTTACAGCTTTAGTAAATGGATACAATGACTTACACTCACAGACCCAAAACAATTCTATGGTTTTGGAGTAAAGAGCAGCTTTGGTAAATTGAAATCTCAAGTATTTGGCCATTCCAGCTTCACAGTTGTCTCTTGCACCAATATCAAGCTTATTTTTCTTGTGCTCTTTGAGGAGCGGACTGCAGCTGAAATGGAGCCCTGATGGACAGACTGAGACTTCATTGGTCTTGCTAGTGAACCTTTGTTAGAAACAGAAGCTATATTGAAGTACAAGCATGACTAAAAGTGCTTAATGGACAAATCAAAACTGTCGTTTACTAATGTTTCACTTATTAATATTAGTTTTCAAGATATGCCAGCCTATTGTAAATAGCAATAAAAGAAGAAAATACAAGT
This sequence comes from Sequoiadendron giganteum, assembly GCA_007115665.2. Lineage (NCBI taxonomy): Eukaryota > Viridiplantae > Streptophyta > Pinopsida > Cupressales > Cupressaceae > Sequoiadendron > Sequoiadendron giganteum. The sequence continues at coordinate 633,595,976 of CM021107.1, forward strand.
AATGTAAACATATAATGCAAGTGTTTTGCTGAGTAATGTTTGCACATTGCAAATTGTTTGCATTTAGATTGAGTGGGGTCTGGAATTGCTTATACATAACATAATATTTTGGCGTTTGTTCCAGCAAAAGGCTTTAGAGGCAGCAATGAATGATATAAATAGCTCTTTTGGCAAGGGAAGTGTTACAAGATTGGGAAGTGCAGGTGGAGCTCTAGTGTATGTACTAAGTACTCATTTTCTTCAACCTGTTTTTTTGTTTTTTCTTGTTTTGATGATTCATTGTTTGTACAAACTGTCATAGTTTTTAATGGTAAAAATTGCAGGGAGACATTTCCGAGTGGATGCCTTACATTGGATCTAGCATTGAGTGGTGGCCTACCTAAAGGGCGAGTTGTGGAGGTAAATATTCATCTTTTTTCAATGCATTTTATCATATGCTGTATAGATCCCCCAGCTGACCCTTAACATTAAACAGTGAAACCAAAAGTGGAAACCACATAATTCATGGATAGGTCATGATAAAATATACCAACCATAAAACTACACACACTAGAGGAAAACATGGTAAAATTGAGTTCCCAAGGTGATAAAATCAATTTGTTACTGGCACTTACTGCCTGATGCATCCCACAATAATTTGCAGCCTGCATTGTGCATTGATGCTACATGCTTCTTGAGGGTATGCATGCAACTAAACAACATTTGCATGAAATATATTTACTACCTGATTATAAGATCACTAGTTTAGAAGGGTAGTTTTGTGGGTGGTAAATGAATATCATCATAACCAGTCTGAGCACTGTACATTGGTTCTCAATAGTGACTCGACATTGGATGAGTACAATATGCTACAGTTATAGGTGCATCTGATACACTGCAGTTATGTTCATAGCGTAGGCTCTAATGAGCTATCTGTTATTGTGAAGGAGACCTGATGAATAAGAGAATATTAGGAATTACCTTATCAAAATCTTACAGAAATATTATGTAAAATCTGCCCCTTGGCCACTGCAATTTAAAAAAAGATTAAAATTCAATTCACATCAACAACCAATTTAACTGACCAAGCATCTTGAGCCAGGGTGACGACAAATCAACGTCACACTTATATGCGTACACTCAAAAGTGCTAAGCTCCTATGATTAGAATCATCCCTAGACCCAGACCTAAACCTCGAGGGTTCATGATGACCCTGCCTATGTATCCCCTCATGGGAAATCAGAGGCTTTGTAGTTCGCCCTTCAACATTAGATGAAGTTCATTCTCTCCTCTTGCATGAGATCTTTGATCTCACCTTTAAACCATGACTATTCCTTAAGCGTAAGCTATCAACTTAGTCGATTATGATAAAATGATAATAATTTGCCATCAAGTGTTAGGTCCATACCAAATATTAATCCTTAGTGTACAAACATGCACAAATACACAAGGGGCATACATACATAATCCCAAGATCACATACATAATGATAGTCTTGAGCATACATGACACATATATAAGGTGACTAACTCATACACATTGCAAGTACAATAGTGATTGGCCCATACGCACATCACAATACAACAATGGCTAGCTCATACGCACATCACAAGTACAATGGTGCCTAGCTCATAGGTACATCACAAGTACAACAATGACTAGCTCATATGCACATCACAAGAACAATGGCGCCTAGCTCATATGTACATCACAAGGGCAATGGTGACTAGCTCATACACACATCACAAGTACAATGTTGCCTAGCTCATATGTACATCACAAGTACAACGGTGACTAGCTCCAACACACATCACATGTACAATGGTGCCTAACTCATATGTACATCACAAGTACAATAGTGACTAGCTCCAACACACATCACATGTACAATGGTGCCTAGCTCATATGTACATCACAAGTACAACAGTGACTAGCTCCAACACACATCACACATAAACAATGACTGGCTGCAATGGCTAACTAATACTTGCCCTTTGTACATCCCATATAGAAAAGGAATATCGGTGCATTGTGCACTATGTTGTGGGTCCCATCATTTCCTTTGGTCTTCTGCACCATCGGACAACTGGGAAGAGGATTCGATGTATCCCATATTACACCAAGGGTCTGTCCTCAACCCAACAAGGCCAAGTACACCATTTGACAATCGAGAAGGGAATTCAGTGCATCCCATACTACATTGGGGTTCCATCCTCCATCTCAAAGCTTTCCACAAGTAGCGAACCTATCCAGCTTGGTGGATTCCAACTTCATTCGCCTATAGGCCATCAACAACAAGTCTGTTCGTCCAAGAAGAAGTAGCTTCTTACAAATACCACCTTGTGACCTTAGTGATATTTCCAATTATCTTCTTCACAACTCGAGCAACACTTGGCATCGATCACCCTTGTGCTATAGGTGATTGCCAGTGAATCCTCTTGATACAATGGTTAGCTCCGGTTACTGTTACTCGCACGATAGGGTAACTACCCATGCAACTGTTACTGTATCAAATCTCGGATTGCCCCTAGCAATCCACTTTTGTGAACCAAGTGAATGTCGGCTAATCCAAAAAATACAATAGTAGCTCTAGGAACCCGCCATGGCATGGCCCAATGACAACCTACTAACTACTACTATATCATAACTAGCGTAGCCCCTAGCAATCCACCTTCGTGAACTAGGTGAATGCCGACTAATCCCTAGCAGTAGCCCAAACATCGATGTCACTGCTCAAATACCTTGGAGGTTCACACTTGGGAGTGTCATACATAACATGATTCACAATACTGGTCAGGTGACCTAGATAAATAGATCACAATCAACAGATCCATTGGCCTATGCATAGAGACCTCTAGATATGGAGTTGGATTTCACAAACACATAAGAGCTACATAGAACCAACACAAGATGGCCTTTACCCAACATGTACATATAATCAAATACCGACTATAAAGTAGTAAATCTCTACTTCATTCCACTTACTATATAGAAGCATATTATGTATTAAATACAAGTTTTTAGGTTTCCTTAACTCGTCCATAACCATCTAATACCTATTTCAGCCTCAAATTGAAGCCTACTAAGAGGGAAGGTCAAACAAGTTAGGAACAACCCTCGAGCCTTGGAATTATCCCCCCCTAAACCCTCCCCCTAAGGACTTGAGGTCACAAGGGCATCCTTCGCCCAAGGACTGCCTACGTACCCACTTCCAAACGGGATTGAAGTCACACATAGTTCTCCTTACAAGGTCTCTCAAAGGATGTCTACACACATGTTTCCCAAAATCAAGGTTTTGCTAACACTCCCCCTTAAGGATATCAAAGTCTTGGATCAAACTCCATCCATTTTACTTATAATCCACTTTGAACATCCCGAATCTCTTATAGGTTCATCTCATTGACCTAGGGGCTAAGCTTATTACTCAATAATAAATTATCTTTGGACCTACATGATCACATTGCGACCATTAACGTATAGCTCTCCCTACTTAGATTGTCAGAGTAATTTCCAATTTAACTCCTCACACACACATGCTACAATAAGTAAGGGGTCAACTAGTGAATTTTATAACATCTCTATAGCTTTCAACTAAGAATGAAATGCCACAATTAGATAGAAAGATATAATAGTCTTAAGGATATATGCACGATTTCCCATGCTTAGTTGACCAATTGTAATGTCCCTTGTCCTGATTTGCTCTAGAATTTTCCTATTGATCACAAATTGCAACAAATTAGGGTTAGGGTTTCACCTTGTTAAATAAATCTCTTTAATGTAGTAATCTTGGATTGGAATCCTGCATTCACCACATGGACAATATATGCAATATGTATGTACACTTGTTAGGGTTAGACAATTGCATCACATCCATAGATTATCAATCAATACAAGCAAATTTGGGAGAAGGGACAAGATAGGTTTGCCCAAAGCCATATGCCAAGCCTAAGAGGGTGTATACCACAACCCTCCCCATTGGCGACTTGTACCTGCTTTCCCCATCAAGGCCTCGACTCTTGGAAGACACTTGCCACCTTGAGGAGTTGGGCTGGGGCCATAAGTGGGTAACTTGGCTCTCTGTGTAGGGCCCTCTGGTTGGCTACCTATTAGCCTCATTAACCCCTTTTGCTTACACTCCAGGCCCTTCCTACAAGGTGGGTTCCAAACAGTCAAACACATCTCGTATTCTATCATAGAAATCACACATTAAATATTCCTCTATTATACATGGCAATATACATACAGATATAATATAATTGTAAATGTTAATCAAATCTTATCAAATTGTATCCTAAAAGGACCTATGGAAATTCTAAGTCTGAAATTCTGTGCAAGTATTCTAAGTCAGATTTTGATTCTTGTATTTCAAATCTTCTGATTACAGAACATTTATATATTTCGATGATGCAAGATAGGAGATTGAATTCCCATTTATATTATGGGAGGAGACACGCTTCAAGGAGATGCGTCTCATGAGAGGATGTGTCCCTTGAGTGCGTGGGCTCCCCTTGACAAACTTAAATATTTGGTGTTTATTTATTAACCAATTAACATGCTTTAACAAGCAGCAATCAAATAATATAAAGTTCGATTTTATTCATTCATGAATTTCTATCATCATCTGAAATTCAAATAACTTATTTGTAGACATTATATTTTAAGAGCAGTCGATTAAATATAAATGATGATGATGCATGAAAGCAATCATCATTTATATCTGACCGAAGCTATCTTAAATCAACACTCCCTCTTAGCTAGGGAAGATAACTCAAAACAAATAAGTGGAGATATCACCTTTACACGTGCTATCGAAGATATGATATGTTTTCTCAATATTGTCAAGTCACATGACATTCTTCATAACACATCTTCATTATGGTATGTGCACTGACATCAAGTCTCATGATGTCTACCATAATAATTCATGGCATATCCACAAATATATATTTATCCACCATGATTATCTCTTAAGGATCACAATGATCTTCAAATGACATTAAGTCCCATGATATCCATCAAAGTGTCCAAAAGATACTATCATGACATGTCCACAGATATCAAGTCCCATGATATCTATCATGATAGTTCAACTCATCATTGTAGAGTCGTCACTTTACAATGTCACATACAAGTGTTCATTATTAGAAAGATCGTCACCTTTCAATAATGTACACAGGGGGAGAGGGCCCATAAAGTCATGGAGTCACACACATGACAAAAGAGTTTACACATTAAACATCTTTAAATATATTAGTACAATTTTTAAACAATTTGAATTTCAATCATAATATCAAATTACATTTTAACCATACCAAGCTTCTTCCTGAAGTGTTCAACCTTGATTCTAGAGAGAGGTTTGGTGAGAATGTGTGCTGTTTGATCATTTGTACTAATATACTCCAACTGAATTACATTCCTTTCTACCATGTCTCTTACATAATGGTAGGGGATCTCAATATGCTTAGATTTATCTTGGAATATTGGATTTATAGAGAGTTTAATGCAACTCTGATTATCACAATGAATGATAGTAGGATTCAAGGGTTCACCAAAGAGTCCCACAAGCAATTTTCGGAGCCATACTGCTTCTCTTGCCCGCATAGAGGCTGCAATGTATTTAACTTCTGTCGAGCTTTGTGCTACTGAAGACTGTTTTCTGCTGATCCAAGATATCATAGCTGATCCTAAACTGAAGCAACATCCTGATGTGCTTTTCCAATCGGTTACACTTCTAGCCCAATCTGAATCAGAGTATCCATGTAGATCTAGTTGGTCATTTCTGTAAAGAAGACCATATCCAATAGTGCCTTGAAGATATCTCAATATATGTTTCACAGCCATAAGGTGAATTTCCTTTGGCTCACACATGAATTGGCTTAGAGCATTCATTGCATAGCAAATATCAGGTCTGGTGTTAACCAGGTACATCAATGATCCAATCATTTGTCTATATAGAGTGAAATTTGCACACTTAGATTATGCTGCTGCTTCTTTTAGTTTGTGAAGGTTGGTTTCCATAGGTGTAGACATGGGTCTACAATCCAACATTCCAAATCTCTTCAGAATATCAATAGTATACTTTCCTTGATTTAGTATGATGCCATCTGATTTCTGCCAGACTTCTAAACCCAGGAAGTAATGTAAAATGCCAAGTCTTTCATGTCAAATTCTGAAGTTAGATCCTTCTTTTTTTGAGCAATGAGGTGATCTTCTCCTGTTATCAGCAGGTCACCAACATATAAAATAATTATTACCATATTACCTTTAATTACCTTAAAGTAAAGATTTGGGTCTGCATCATTCTTGGAAAATCCTAGTCCCAAGAGTTAGCTGTCAATTCTTTCATACCAGGCCTTGGGAGCCTGTTTAAGTCCATACAGTTCTTTCTTTAGTCTGCATACATGTGAGTCAGGTTTATGTATCACAAAACCTTCAGGCTGTTCTAGATAGACTTCCTCTTCAATGGTACCATTTAGGAAGGCAGTTTTCACATCCATTTGATGGATCTTCCAGCCTTTAGCTACTGCAATGGCTATCACTGCTCTCACAGATGTGTAATGGGCAATAGGTGCAAATGTTTCTTCATAATCAATGCCTTCCTTTTGTGAAAAACCTCTGGCCACAAAACGTGCCTTATGTTTTTCTATACTGCCATCAACAGCATGTTTGATTTTGAAGAGCCATTTAGAAGAGACAACAGATTTCTCTTTTGGTCTAGGCACTATATCCCATACATCATTTTTTAGAATGGACTGATACTCTTCCGTCATAGCGTCCTTCCGTACTTGATGTCTGAAGGCTTCTGTAACACTGGTGGGTTCTAAATTTATGATGTCATTCATTAGAGCAACATAGCTTGAGAACCGTTTGGGTCTTTTACTTTCCCTAAAGGTTCCTTTGGGTGTTGCATGATTCTCAGCTTCTTTGATCATCTTTCTAGCCCAAAGTGGCCTCTTCTTGCCGTTGTCATTTGGATTCTCATCTGAAGTAGATTGAAGTTCATTTGGTATTTCCTCAGGATACTCCCTCTGAATCTTAGGAGTAGGTTCCACTTCTAAGACTCTAGGGGAATAAGTTTCTATTTCACTTGAACTTCTTGCCCTTTTGAATGCAATGTCTTCTTCAAAGATGACATCTCTGCTCAATTCAATTTGTTTCTGCCCGAGTATGAATATCTTGTAGGCTTTGGAGGTTTCACTATATCCCACAAATACCCCTTTTTTTCCGGAAGGTTCTAGTTTGAATCTCTTCTCTTTGGGCACATGAATGTAGACTGGGCAACCAAAAATCCTCAAGTGACTAATATCAAGTTTTATGCCAGTAAAAGCTTCTTCAGGAGTTTTGTTATCTAGATGAGAATGTGGACATCTATTTTGGATGTAAACAACAGTTCTAGAGGCTTCTGCCCAGAAGGAGGTTTCTATGTTCTGGTCAAGTAACATTGCTTTTGCAGCTTCTACAATGGTTCTATTTTTCCTTTCAGCAACACCATTTTGTTGAGGGTTGTAAGCTACTGTAAACTCCCTCTTAATCCTAGCATTCATGCAAAATTCCTTAAAGATTTCAGAGGTGTATTCTTTTCCATTGTCTGTCCTTAGGATTTTGATTTTCTTTCCAGAGAAGTTTTCAGAAAGAGCTTTGAACTCTTTAAACCTTTTAAAGATTTCTATTGACTCTTTACACTTAAGGAAATAAATCCAGGTCTTCTTAGAGAAGTCATCTATAAATATAACATAGTATAGGAAGCCTGCCATGGAGGGTACTGACATGGGTCCACATAAATCAGAGTGAACCAGTTCTCACACATTTTTGGTTTTACTCAAGCTGTTGTGAAAGGATCCCTTTGTATTCTTTCCTAGGGCACATCCTTTACAAGCTCCTTCATGAGTTGGCTTTAACTTAGGCAATCCTGTTACTAGTTTTTCTACAGAAGGTAGGGCACGGAAATGAAGGTGACCTAATCTACGATGCCAAATTTCATTTGAATTAGAAGTTTCAAGGGTAAGGGCTTGCTTGATGTCCGTGCAAAGTTTGTAAAGATACCCTTGTCTTAAACCTATGGTTTGAGCCTTCTTTATAGTGGAGTTTTTAGGCCATGCCAGAACTTTCCCGTCCATAAAGGTAACCCTATATCCATTGTCTTCAAGAGCAGAGATGGATATTAGATTTCTCTTTATTCCTGGCACAAACAGGACTCTAGTGAGTTGTAGTGAGAGACCATATTTTAATTTGATGAAGCAAGTTCCCACCCCTCTTACAGGGTGTGCAAAATCATCCCCAATGGTTACTTCTTCATTAGTTTCTTTAGTCATAGTGTTAAGGTGTTCTCTGAACCCAATGATGTGTCTTGATGAACCACTATCAATTACCCAGTTGTTGATGTTGTTAGATACTTGACTTGATAATGTTGAATATAATACAAATTTCTCATATTCATAGTCTGAATTTGATTTTTCTACTTTAGCAAAAGATGCTTGTTGTTTTGTTCTATCAGGGCATTTCATTGCATAGTGCCCATATTGATCACATCTGAAACATTGTACTTGAGAGATGTCTTTCCTCTTCTTGAATGATCCTTTTCCATAGGAATTTCTCTTTCTCTTAAATGATCCTTTCCCATAAGAGTTCTTCTTACCCCTTTTATTAGATGTTGTGTTGAGCACATGAATGTCCTCATCAATGGGTTTTTGTTTGTTTTCTTTTGTTGAGAGTCTTGTTTCCTCTTGTAAGCAGTCTGTTCTTAGCCTGTCAAACTTGGGGAGTTTAGATCTCGCACTTATTCCTTGAACAAATGACTCCTATGAGTGACTCCTATGAGTTTGGTAGGCCTCCTCGTGCTATTAGTGTTAACTCTTTGCTATCAATTTGATATCCAATTGTTGATAATTGATCCCTTAGTTCAGTGATCCTCATGAAGAAGGCATTAATAGATTCTCCTTTGTTTATTTGGACATTGTTGAGTTGCCTCTTTAATGCAAGAGTTCTGCTGGTGTTGTTTATTTCAAAGGTGCTCTCAAGGGATTTGAACATTAGATATGCAGTTTCATGTTTTGCTAGAATGGGTACTATATGGTCCCTAACTGCATCTACTAAGATTTTCATGGCTTTTTCATTGTTCTCAATCCATTGAGTTTTCTCTGGATCATCCTCTGGTTCCCTCTTGTTTTCTCTCACAAATGAGTCTAACTTATTTTCTTTGAGAATCATTATGATTCTGAATTTCCATGAGGTGAAGTTGTTTGCTCCTTCAAGACGGTCTTCAAATCTGATCACACTTGACATTATGAAGAATGTGATGTGAATTCGATTTCTTAAAAATATGATTTTTTCTAAGTAATCAGATATCTAGATTTGATTTTGATTCATTCAACTTGGCTCTGATACCATGTAAATGTTAATCAAATCTTATCAAATTGTATCCTAAAAGGACCTATGGAAATTCTAAGTCTGAAATTCTGTGCAAGTATTCTAAGTCAGATTTTGATTCTTGTATTTCAAATTTTCTGATTGCAGAACATTTATATATTTCGATGATGCAAGATAGAAGATTGAATTCCCATTTATATTATGGGAGGAGACACGCCTCAAGGAGACGCGTCTCATGAGAGGACTTGTCCCTTGAGCGCGCGGGCTCCCCTTGACAAACTGAAATATTCGGTGTTTATTTATTAACCAATTAACATGCTTTAACAAGCAGCAATCAAATAATATAAAGTTCGATTTTATTCATTCATGAATTTCTATCATCATCTGAAATTCGAATAACTTATTTGTAGACATTATATTTTAAGAGCAGTTCGATTAAATATAAATGATGATGATGCATGAAAGCAGTCATCATTTATATCTGACCGAAGCTATCTTAAATCAACAATAATGAATGGCAGAAAATACCCCTAAGTATCAATATATATATATATATATATTGTCAACCTGCTATGGCAGACTGGATGGGTTCCTTGTGATCGCTGGTCTGATCCCTCTTTGTTCGGCCAATGCGTATCTTCTTATCTTCTCTAAATCGATCTGTCTTTTATATTGAGAAGATATTGCTTAATGAGATCAAATAGATTAGTTCAAAAAATGATTACTAATAAGGATTAATAATTGCTGCAAGCATCATTATTGCATAAACGTATATAATTCACATATATAGATATCCTATATATATATTATATACATGTGTGTATATATGAAATTATATTTAACTTACTCCCCTTATTGATTTATAATTTATCTTCATTTATCTTCCAGTGTATTATCTTCTTTTTCATGCATACTTTCCATATCAGACTTCTTATTTCTTCTTCCCAAATCTGAGTATATCATATCAATATATCTACTGCTATGCTCAGGAAATATTCCTATTTCTGTACTTATTTGTTGTATATATATCTGTGTTTAAATTCTGATTATATTCAATTCTGCTGCCTTTCTGAGTGCAGATCCTTATTTATTTTTGAATGCTCTTCCTTCCTTTTTTTTGCCTCTCCCCACTCATCTATTTCCCCTCTTATATCTTCCATTGTGGGGAGAGTCAAATTCCTTCATTTACAATAGACACACCCTTTTATTCTTGGACAGAGTCATGACTGTTCATACATTTATTTCTTTATTAATTAATCCACAGCTACCCTTATTATTTCCTTATTAACTAATCCGCAACCTCAATTATAATTTCTGCCACCTATATAAATTGATCGCTGCTTTTAGACTTTAATTGCCCCCCATATTACTGAATTGCTGCCTTGCATTTATTTGTTTCTGCTTAAGGGAACACGATTTACTGCTGTTTCCAATCGCTGTCTTCATCTCTTGTATTTCCTGTCTTAGGCAATCATCTTGATAAAGATGGTTGGCCAGAATAAAAGGGGTATAAACTAATTTCATTATTGATTGCTGCCTGTTAATATGTTAATTCCTTTATATATTATATACATTGTTTTATATTTACACATTTAATATATATATATATATATATATTTTTGATCGGTAATGGGCACTTTTTAAGGTGCCTAATACTATTGCTGTTCAAATCTGCGAGCCCACCAGCCCAGTGAAGGCACAAAGCCTGCGAGCGTAGCGGCTCAGCGGGGATTTGAACCTTGGTGGCAGCGTCATCAAGCAAGTGTTTTAACTGCTGTGTTATACGGGTCACCCCAATATATTATATGTTTCTTGTCTAATATGTATATTTCAATATTCACAATTATAATAATATTTATGTTTTGATAATTATAATTATAATATTATCTTATGATAATTATAATTATAATAATATTAAATTGCTAATATTTTTTTTTTCTATTTTTAATAGGTATTTTGTTATTTATTTTATTTATTTATTTGTATTTCCATGCTTTATATCTTAGTATTACAATTTCGGGGTCATGACACCAACACTATTATGTCTAATAATTTCCCAACTTGAAAAGTTTACTAGTCACATATACCTCAATTAGGAGCATGCAACCATTTAGAGTTTCCCTCAAGGGATGAAATACTACATTTATTAATTATTTGTATTTCCATGCTTTATATCTTAGTATTACAATTTCGGGGTCATGACACCAACACTATTATGTCTAATAATTTCCCAACTTGAAAAGTTTACTAGTCACATATACCTCAATTAGGAGCATGCAACCATTTAGAGTTTCCCTCAAGGGATGAAATACTACATTTATTAATGCCAACGTATATGGTAGTTATTGTATCATCTTATATTGAGGCCAATAAGATATAGGGTTGCATATGTATTTAGCTTGACTTACATTAATACCCACTTCATACACAATTTTAGCATATAAAACTCAAGTTTCATTGCTACTCCATATGATTCCTTTCATTGATTCTCAACTAATAATAGTGCTTAATGTAATGCAAGGAAAATCAACCTTGTTCCCAATTTAGCAAACCTATAGGAAAGCACTTCTGTTCAAAATTCACATAATAGATTCGGTATTGAAGTTCTTATAATATTATACTCAAGGGGTTAATAGATAATTTGTAATCATATGAAACCTTTACCCCAATACCCAAATACCATTCTAGAATTATATAGCATGTCTTATTAATGCATTAAGCAAGGAGGATAAAATGACATTGAAGGAACTTATTACGCCTTTTGCCACCACAATACAATATTCCAAATGGTCCATAATTACATGCATCTTAATATCTTATCAACATAACACTACAAGTATCAAAAACCTTATAGTTTTACTGAATTAAATGCCACATTGATTTCAAGCCTAGGAAAGATGAGTAATTACTATTTGGCATTGATATTATTTCTAAAATAATGACGTCATAACCCTAAATAATGTTTCTCTTAATGCCAAGCCTTCTAGGAACTCTTCACAATATGGCACAATCTAATTTCAAGGTAGAGGTTAAGGTCCAAGACATTTTTCTTTGCCATGGACTAATAACATAATGATTACACAAATGTCTTATACCACTACTAACTATAATCTTTTAAGTTGATTATGACACAATATACTAAGTATCCCATATTACGAAATATGGTCATCAACAAGGAATTTTATTGAAGTAATGCCATGCAAGAGTATGGTTGTGGACTAAGTCACAAGATTCGCCGAATATCAAACATGAAATTTGAATTTTAGCGAATTTCAAACTTTTCTTTAAAATTCGTTAAAATTCGCCTTTGGAATTCGTACAGAAAAAGTCCCAAAGTTTTTTATTGAAATATATTTGAATGTTGAGCCGTTAGTCTCTGTAGTCGATATCTCTCTAGTCGATGGCTTCTATCTGCCTCTTTCCATGACTCCCATTTCGACAAACCCTCAGTGCAAGGGAAGAATTACATGCTTGAGCGACATTAATTCCGTGTCCTGCTGCACTCAAGGTGAGCAGTGGATGCAAAAGCGTGTGCCAGAATACGCCGGAATACAACCATTTCCAGGGTCATACCCTGCGCTAGATCTTTGTCCTTGATGCCCACAAGATTTGAAATAGATTTTTCTTTTGATTTAATATGCGCATTTATATTTAGTGATGGGAGTGGTGTGTGTGGGAGTTGGATACTATTTTATTTGTTATTTAATTTTGTTTTTTATTCATTATGTTAAAATTGAATATTTTAAAATAAATAAATTAAACTTTTATTATAATATATTTATTATTTAATATATAATTTAGTTTATTTATTATTTATATATTAATATCTTTAAAATTTAAATTATATTTTAAAACATATTTATTATTTGTTTTACTTTGTATTTAGCTTATTAATATATTTAAACATATTAGTATATTAATATTATTTATTTATTTATTTTAAGTTTATTACTTATATTTTAAAAAAATTAAAATTATATAAGATGAATTTAATCCGAATTTTTTACTTTTCGAATTTTTTCCTTGCTGAACTTCATCCGAATTCCAATGTTGCCGAACTTGAATTCGAATTTGAACCTTGTGACTTAGGTTGTGGATGCATATTTGACAGGGCCAGAATGCCTATTTGAATTCTTTTATTTACAATCTATAAGTAAAAAGCAATCTATAAGTAATATTACTTATAGATTGCTTTTGTGAGGATTAAAATCCTACTTCTTGGTTTCCCTTCAACATAGGTGGAATCAAGTAATATTAGTTTATACTCATTAGTTCATAGATTGTGTGCTTCTATGTGCAAGCGAACTTGTTTCATAATTGATTATGTGAGGGACAATCACACAGTACCTATCTCTTGCCAATTAATAGGTCTGATAACATTGCTTTCAAGCTGGTTGGTCATTGCAAGTAGCATTAGTAAATAATATATGCAGGGAAAAGAATCACAAGCACCTTGATTCTACATTTTTTACAGCTAGGAGGAGGCTAGGGAAAACATTTTTGTTGTTCAACATCCTCATCCCACATGAGGATATGAATATAACTTTCAATCATCCCTATTAAAATCAATACCAGGAAATCTTAGCAATTGACAAGTCTCAGGGAACATGGCAAAATGACTTAAGTCAAAATATTACATTAGTTATCAGTTGTTATTCTTACCATCTTCATTACAAATCTTGAAAATCCGTACATGACATCGAGAAGAGTAAATATTCCAAACTCAATACTGTTTGAAAGATGTTTATGCTTAGCTTAGGGGACGGAGTTGAAGATATTCCCGATTCAGGTGCTGAAATCTACAGTCCTTTCTCCTGATGCCTCTAATGCCAAGTTTCTTCCTCCAATACCACTTCATACTGCCATGATTTCCTCATTCTTGTGTTCTTGTAACTTTTGCTCAAAATTCTCCTCTCCCAACGTCATCGGAAAATCCCTCTATCTTTTATACTTCGCTGGATATCCATACCCTGTTCCAAACTCTCATGGCGGCATAAGCAGGGCTGGTGTGGGCAACGTTTGTTTGGTTTTGCTTCTCAGCTGCCAATTGCTCTTGCTCAAAAGTTTCTAAAGCATTTTCAACAAATTGATTGGGTGTATCCTGCAGTCATGGTATTCCATGCAAACACATTTCCTCAAGGGACTTCGTCCCCCCACCCCACCGCCAAATTCTCGTGCCTCCATACTTCCACACTGATTCCTGGCCGTGTCCCTCGCTTCTGCTCTCCTCTCCACATGCCTACACTACCTCCTGTGCAAGGAAAAATATGGTGAAATCTCCTCCCTGTGCCCCACACCATTTTCTCCACATTCCTCCATGTCGTTCAACCCTTTCTCCTCACCCTGCTCTGCATTACTCCCCAAAACAAAGCCCAAAAATGTTAATTTATGGACGATCATGGGTCCTTTTTCTTTCCCTATGTACCATAACTCATCCTTGCCCTGCAATTTTGGATGATAAAAAAAGTGAAACACCATGCTTATTGACTATGCAACCATTCCATAGCATACCTGCACCTTTCCCATTTATTTCAAGCTGTCCCCTGTTGTAGGAGGGAAATATGTCTCCATAAATGATGCCTTATGCTTGCTGCGTCATTGGTAGAAAATGTCATGATGCCATCCAAATTTTCTTTGTTCTTTTATTTGTTTTATTGACCACACAATGTTCATGTGAGATTGTCCTTTTGATGGGTATGTGGCATATTTCTAGCACACTCAAGAAATTTCGCACCCAAAAGTAAAGCTTTTATCATGCCCCATAGGCAACTGCTGGCATTTTTCTATCATTAGTGTTTGCTTCTTTTGCACAGTGCCAAGGATCATGGCCCATCATCACAATTTATGACATTATCAACCTATTTATGACATCATAATGTAAAGTTTGTATTTATAATGTTTTCAGTAATTGGGTTGACTTGGCATTAAAATTAGCAATAATGATTATTAGTTGCTAACTGGCCTGATTGGTAGCCACATCAGCTTCATTAGTTCATGTAACAACTATAAATATTGACATATAACTTTATTAAATGCTCTTGTATACACATTGGGAACAGCAAAGGGGTTTTGACGTGTGAAGAGGACTTGAATTTCTAGTAGTAACATCAGACCTTACTCTGGTGGTCCAAGCTATCTGCAGGTTAGTTTGACCACCTTTTGACATTCATTGACTGTTGACAGTAGCCTTCACAATCTTACATCAGGGATGTGTTAAGACTGTCCTTTGACCTTTTTGACTGTATTCTACAGTTCTGTTTGTCATAAATGTATTTCAACCTACGATAGTAAACACTGTTGACAAAATAATAAAATATTGAACTAATTGTGTTATAAATGCTATGAATGAGCAATACTTGTTTTATTGACTTCTGTTGACTGGAAAATATGGAAGTTAATGGTCATTGATACAATGAAATCAATTTTTAACTGTTATAACTGCTACTGTAGTCTCTTGATAATGGGAAGTTTTGGAGCTATACACTGATCTGAAATTGAGCTGTCTTGATGAGACCATAGTGTTGGTACTGGGACTTGGATCAAGCTCAGAAGGCCTGTTTTGGGCTAGAACTTGGTGTCCAAATTCTCATTGTGTTGAAGTTGGAGAGTCGATTCCACAAGCTTGTCAACTTGTGTATCAACTTGGTTGGACTTGTAAGTTGAGTTCATTTGACTGTTTTTAAGAAAAAGGTAATAATAACTTAAAAAAAGTTAATATTTTAATTTTTAAATACAAAAAAATTAACCTAAATTCAACATAAATCACTAAAAATCAGCATAAAATTAGTTTAAATCAGTAAAAACTTAATATATCTAAAGATTCTAAATATTTTATTCCAAAAAAAGGGTTAAAATAAAAAAAATAAGTTGTGTATGCAGAAAACAATGAATTCATTAAAAAAATTGGAAAAACAATCAAAAAATTCAGATGAACCCATTTTTTTGGATTTTAAATGCAAAAATACTACTTAGTTTCAGCAATTGATATATTTTTTTTTAACTTAGATGCTAGATTTTGCAGCCAAAATGAAATAAAATGTAATTAAAAAAAAAAAAAAACAATTAACTGACCTGTGCTTCGAATTGGCCTTTCAAATTCGCCAAAAAACTCTTTTAGATCTTCTCTCCAAGATGCAAAAGTGTTGTGAATGCTGTGTTCAAACTGGGAGGGATGTTGTGGGTTTTTCAGAGCCTTTTTTGAGTCTTTTTTTTGTGTTTTATGATCTGATTTTGACGCCACAACTTTTACACCTGTGCTTGCGAGTTTTTGGCTTGGACTAACTGAGTTTCTGGAGAGTACTCGCCACTGAGTTTCTGGAGAGTACTCGCCAAAACATCAACGAGTTTTTGTGGCAAGTTTCTAGGAGATTACTCACCTGGCCTTAAACTCGATGAGTACTTGCAGACTTAGTGAGTACTCCTTGAGTCTGCCATCTATGGTTGGAATAATATTATTGATATAATATTATAATATATTTAGTAAACTGTTACATCATCACATAAATGTTAGCAATAATAATGCATTATTATTAACATGGGTAGTTTGATAGTTGGTTAGGTATACCTGGATTGGGTAGTTATTCTTTTAATTGAACTTTTCTTTGTGTATATTCCGTTTTGTGTTCAATAGTAAAATTGCTCATTGCTTCTCCCAAATTTATTAGAAATAGATACAAATTTATGTAAAGAATTGCCTATGCATTCAAGTGTAGATGGAATCCAAAAATAAAGAGGAAGATGGGTAATCTTGTCCAAATTAGGACTTGGAAGTTCTCAATATGAGGATTAAAATTGACAAACTAGGGCTTTGTATATAGCATAGCATTTTTTCCAAGCCCAAGGGTCCTTGGCCAGATCACATCTCTATCTAGTTTAGATGTAAAAACCACTATAAAAAATCCTTGAGCACAGGGAGAAATCTCCATTTTACTAGTTATTAGAGGCTTCCATACAACCCTTGCCCATTCATTCGGCTCTTGTAAATTTGGCTATAAATGAGTGAATTTATGGATGAGTGCCATTTTCTCATAGCTTGCTATTTTTAGCTTTACTTAAACATTAAGCTCTAGGATCAGGATTTTTATTGCTAGTTTTACTCTATTACCTGAAGAACCACACCAACTTGGCTAAGTATTGTTAGACAACCTCCTGGATCTAACACCAACAACTTTTGTATATGATCTACTCATTTAGCAGCCCTCAATATCGACTACCTTGCCGCCGATGAGAAAAATACCCTCGTAGTCCTTTAAACCACCTTCACAATTAAATCCATTCTGTGCCACTGCAAGCCTGCAACTACATGCAGTTTTCCTCATATACCTAAGATGGGGAGTGCTGTGCGGCCATTGCAATCTTTAGCAAGGACATTAGGGTTAGGGTAGGATGCTAGAGCTACCATCAAAGAATTTCGTTCATCACGTCATTTTTTGCTCAGGAGCAAATATTGATGACCTAACGAATATCAATAAGCCTTATGGTGTAAAGTTTTCCTCATTTGTATCCACAACCTAAAATAGTGCCCTTCCAAAATCAGCAAGCTGTTCACCTCTCAAGGTCCTTTTCACAAAAGGATTGATAGATACCTCAAAAAGTTTTCCCTAGTTTTCTTGATGACAAAAAGTATAAAGCAAGGAAACTGAAGATCACCTAGCTAACTTGGACATTATATTCACTATTGTATAAACTTGAATTACTTTGTATTTCTTTTAAAAATTGGATTAGTTCCTATACTATTGCTGTAATCCAGCTTTTATGATTGCTCAAACTTGATTAAAGAACTGCAAGAAATTGTCTTTGGGGCAATATCTAAGTTATTGATTTGCTCAAATTAGCCCCGGATTCAGGTCTTGTTTGTACCTGGTCCAGGTATGTGGCCTGGTATGCTGTGGTTGCAGACAAGGCTCTGTGGAGCCCAAGATGAACCTGCAGTGAACTGGGTGGCAGTTTAAATATTATACTTCACTTTTTTTGTTTTTTTCATCTCATGGTACCATTACAGTTAGGAAGCTAAGAAGATTGTGGTAGTGTTGTGACGTTTTCACACATCGCCCCATTGCAAATGGGGACCCTAGTTGTTTGCTTTTTTTGTGCTTTGCCGTTGCGCTTCAGTTTCATTTGGTTTTTGTTTGGGTGTTTTAGAGTTTGAGTTTTTGAAGGGTCACCCGAGCCAAGTAATGATATTGAGCCCAAATCAGTGCACAGACATCATCAAAATGCTTAAAAGGCTTGGAGGACGAAGATCGACTGTCATTTCAATCAATTCTGACACCTACATTTTAGGGTTTTTCACTCCGACCCCCTATTTTTTAGGGACTTTATTTTTGGCACTTTTGGCCTATATTGGACTTCCTATTTTTTAGGGGCTATTTTTGGAAAGTTGCTATTTTTGGAAAAGTTTTTATTTTTGGTAGGGTTTCCATCTTTGGAAAGTGTACAGGTCATGGTTTCATTAACATCAACTTCAGGAGATCCCAAAATGGAAATAATTAAGAAACTTTGAAAAAACCAGAAATTTGCTTAAGTGTTGAACATGGCATGAGTTAATGGCAAATTCGCCCAAGCATGAAGAGTTTGATGGCATGGACAATTAGCAAGTCTGCCATAGGAAAAATGGCACAAGGAATGGCTAAGTCCGCCCCTACCAAATTGGAATGGCACAAAGCATAGACAAGTCCGCCCTTGGGAAGTTGGCTTGGCACAAGGCAATGTCCGCCATATAGAAGATGGCACAACATGTAGGTAAGTCCGCCCCACTCAACAAAGATATGGCTTGATCATTAGCCAAGTCTGCCCTAGCACATGAAAGGATGGCAAAAGTCTAAGGCAAGTCCGCCTAGCACATGAGGAAATGGCATGAACACCTAGCAAGTCCGCCCTTGAGAAATTGGCATGAGTCTAAGGCAAGTCCGCCCAACTCAAGTGAAAAATGGCTCAACACATGATGAAGTCCGCCCCACCCCTTAATATATGGCACAACACATTGGTAAGTCCACCATATAGAAGATGGCTTGAGAATGAGGTAAGTCCGCCCCATGAAGAGTTTGATGGCATATGACAAGGTCAAGTCTGCCCTAGGATGTGGAAAGATGGCAAAAACCATGATGAAGTCCGCCTTGAAGAGAAAGTAGATGGCACAAGTACTTGGCAAGTCCGCCATACTTGGAGAAATAAAAAAATTAAAATTTTGCCTAAGTGTGAACCTTGGAAAATTGAAATGGCATGCCTAGATAATAAAGAAATTCACCAAAAAAAAAAGGAATCATGGCAAAATCATGGCAAAATTGATAGGAAAAAATTCACTATAGGTAGAGGCATGAAATGACTTAGGAAAAATTCAATCAAATTCGCCTTGGGATGAAAATAAATAAAATTCCATGATTTAAATAAATTAAAACGAATAGGTTGGAAAATAACACACGAAATATTATTTTAATACTTTATTTTCCAAAACACTTAAATGAGAAAATTCGAATTTTCTATAGGCAAATTTTGAAAAAGAGAAAGAAAAATGGGACTTCACTGAACTGGCGCCAAATTTATAAACTTTCTTTGGAACTGGTGCTGGAGATCACAATTGCTATTCGAGAGAGAAGTGCAAGCCAAGTTCGAACTAGATTAAATGGAAATAAGTAAACTTTGCTAAATGGGTTGAATTTTCAACTTTAAATTGGCTTTGCTTCTCATTTCTTAAATCATTCTTTCGAAAACGAAGTTGTGAGAAGAAGTTTTGTCTAAGGCAAGATAAGTTTTTGTGAAGAAAGTGAATTTTCTTTTGAAGTAAAAGCTGAGGAAGTAAAAAGGCGAATTTATCCAGCAGCAACACAATTTTATTGTCCGAGTACCAGGCAGATTTACTTCTCTTCTTTATTCTGGCGAATAATTCTCTTCTCGATTGGATAAATTCTTCCATTTCCAGCAATGATCATTTTCAAGTTGGTTGGAATATGATTTTTCGAAATAATGGCTTAAATAATTTAAATTTAAAATTCTGAATTTTAATATTTTCTTCATGCTTTTTTGCAGATTTATGCCGGACAAAGGAGAACCCTCGAAGAAAATACAAATGAAATTCGCCAGTAAGTGTTTGCAGCCAGAGTCTAAGATCGTCTCCAAATGGAAAAATATCGTGGATACCAACCTCGACCACGTAGACTTTGATGAATTCAGAAAGAGGATGTACGAAAGTGACGAATTCTTGCCTACGCCAATTGCACGAAAAATGATGCGGAATGGCATAGTTCAGGCTGTAGGATTTCTGCCAGCAGTAGAGTGTCCTGAACTCATGGTAGAATGTGCATTGCACTATAATGCAGAAGAAAGCGCCCGACGGTAGGGTACTAGCGTACTTGGGAGAGCTGGCTATACAGGAAGCGTTTGGAATCCCAACCTACCACAGAACATCTTATAGGACAAAGGATGAGGCCCGAAAACTTTATGAAGATAAACAAAACCTTTGTGCAACAAATATGAACAAGTCATGGTTGGTAAAGCCCAGACCCTCAGCCAAAAAGATGCCTAAGAAGTTGCTCAAACCTGATTTTAAAGAAGATTACGAAGATATGGTTCTGCTGCTAAACAGAATAGTGGGTAACCCTCAGGGTGCACCCTTTGAAACCTGGATGTATTACTTCATCGATGAAGTAACTTCCAGAGTGAAAATGATTAACTGGTCAAGAATGATCAGTGATAGTCTCCACGAGCAATTGATCAACTTGGAGCAGACCAAAGCCTTCCATATGAGTTCCTATGTTATATATTTGCTTGCTAGAACTTATCGATATGTTGGCCTAATTTGCAAGGGTGTAGTCGGTAATGGCGAAAGAGAGTTCAAGGTTTACAATTGCTATCCTCAGTTGCAGTTGAGCGAAAAATCACACTTTAGACGGGTGCATGACCCCCTTCTCATGTATATCACTTGGATATTCCAAGGAGGAACGCATCAAAGGCTCACCCGCGAGGCAAAAATTTTAATCAGCAGATACAGATCCTGGTTTATCCAGTTTCCTAGATTTACCTACATTCGAATCCAAGGATTCACAGGTTCTCCTTATAGGTTGCCAATTTATCCCACTAGCAAAATGATTCTGCTGGAGGTTCTAAGGCAGTTAGAGACATATCAAAATATTCAAAGGCCAAAACAAAAAGTAGCCGTCACGTTTCCACTCTTTATTGGAAACATGTTAGAATCTTGTCCGTCGGCGCAAGCAGCAGAGAGTGGCCGATTGGAAATACAATGGTACCCGTTCACTTCCTACAAGTCCAGGACTGACTTTGATCCACTTAATCATATTGGAACTGTGGACGAGAGGAAATACAAACATAGAGTCGACCTTGAAGACTTTTGGGCCAATGCTGCTGATGAGCATGAAGTAAGGAAAAGACTATGGTCAAGATTGCCATTAGATATGATCAGGACAACGAAACTCTTTCGTGTGCCTGATCAACTTGATGATGATGAAGTGTACGTGCAACCGGGCTTTGATGAAAGGCAATCGCTTCCTCCTGTTAGATGGTCTAAGCCTGAACTTGGTGACTTAACAATTTTTATGAGGCCTGTGTTTAGGTACTCGCAATGGTGGGTAGACCAGCAAGTGTAAATTTTGCAGCAACAGAATGTGCCATTCACATATGATTTGATGGGTGAGGCAGAGTCTTGTTCTTCCAATACCGGTGTTTCCTAGGGAGATGAATTAGCCGAGACTGCCAACCCAAAAAAGAGAAAAGGTAAGGAGAAGGCAGTAGATGAGGGACCAGTCCAGAAGATGCATAAGTCCAAGCCCCTTCATTCAGCCACATCCAGAAATGTGGAGGAGATACTGATCATGGAGGAAGAGTCATGGGGACAATTTAGAATTCCCTCGCTAGTTCTAGAAAGGGATATGGAGCCAATGCAGCTGGAAGATGATTATCATCACTCCCCTATAGGCACGGAGATTTATAAGTCAGATGAGGATGTAGATGTCATAGGAGGCGACTTCCAAGAGGGAATGATTTCAGTCCTCAAAGGAATTCAAGAGGATCCATCTGTGTAGGAAATTCGGGACATGCAAGACATTCCAGATGATCAAGAAGATGGAGTTGAACAGTCAACAATCCCAGATTGGCTAAAAGAAAGACTTAAAATCAAAGTACCAACAGAGATACCAGAAGAAGATGATACTGCAGACTTCTTGGCAAGGTTAGAACAAGCTGCTACAAAGAAGCCAGCCAAGAAATTCTCTACAATACGAAGAGATGAAGCTGGTAATCGTACTATACAAATTGCAGTGCCTACAGTTGAGAAACTGCGAGATGAAATTACTCCAAGTGAATATGCCATCACAGTCATTGATATTAGTCCGACAACAAAAGGGCAGGAAGTTGAGGACTTGGATAACTTTGTTTTCACCATTAAATCCAGGCTAGAAAAAGAAACTTCGAAGAAAAGAGAGTACAAAATGGAGATCGAGCGCCTAAGAGAATACATTCAGCATTTAACAAAGCTTCTCAATCAAGGTGATCAATTAGCTCCTCCACTTCCAAACTCTTCACAGGAACCAGTAGGAAATTTTGAAGAAGAGTTGATTACCGCTAGGGAAACCAAAGAATGAATGGCAGGGAAAAAGGAAGAAGAAAGGGCATTCGTGGAAAAGTTGGCGTATGTTCATGGGCAAACTTCTTCTCTACTCTCGCGAGTTGTAAACTTGGCGGAAGCATGGGATGGCCTCCAAGACATTCAAAGCAAAATCATTTCATGTCTTAGAGAGATAAAGGGAATTCCCAAGCATAGATTGATTGATGAGGAGATCATTGCAGCAAGAGTGGCATATGATTTCAACAACTGGTATTGTGCACTGATTTCACGCAGAGAAGTCTTGGAGAAGGTAAAAGCAGAAAGTGCTCAAATTGAAGAACAGGTGAAAGGAATCCAAAATAAAATTTTCCACATGGCTGTGGATGTGCTTTGACAAGGACATTGTCTGAGAAAATGACTTGTAGCCGGGCAATATGAAGAATGAAGTTCAAAGGATTTTCTCCACCGGGCCAATCTTGAAAGAGAATTTGACTAAGGCATGTAACTTCTTGACCATCCGAAACATCTTCTTGCAGCAAGAGTCAGAATGGATGATTGCCTTTGCTGAATGTGCAAATAGTCTGGACTTGATGGAGTACAAAGTCAACACGCTGCTGGACATCACAATCGAGGAAGTTAGCGCCATTGTGTCAAGATTCATTGAATAGAGCAATGTGGAAGCGGATAAGGACATAACTCTCAGTGGATGACTCATCTGTTTGTTAACTGATTGATATTTAAGCAACCCTAATTAGGGTTATGCTGTTTTAAATCTGGGCCATTGATCTTGAATTAATCTTGGCCGTTCATTGTATTCAAAAACTCTATAAGTACCCCCACTCTCTCATTTGAATAAGAATTAGAAATTGGAGGTTAGAAATCAAAGATTAGAAGATAGAATAGAGAGATAAGATTGTAGAGCATAGATAGTAGAAATAAGAGAGAGTTTTATGAAATTGTTGCTGAAAACTATTCTGATAATAAAGTTCATAATGCATGAGATGCTTTGAATCCTTTCATTGTCAAATGGTTGCATGGTTGCGTATTTCTCTTTCTTGTAGAATGGATTTAGATTAGAATTTTATTTGAATGTATGTTAGTGGAATGATAGATTGATGGCAAAGATTAGTGAAACTTAGCTCATACTTTCTTCGGATGGATGCTTTTCATTCAATGCGTAAAGTTAGACTGAGCTTTTGATGTGGATGCTTCAATGTTTACTTCAAATAATGTTATTCTATTGATGGTATTGTTTCGTAGTGAAGAAATCTTAAGGACAAATCCTAGAAGATTGCACTTGCTTTGTGTAGTTGTCGTTTAATGTGGCGAAACAAAGTATGGTTTTGTTTAGTTTCACTCAATCCTTGCAGTCTCTTAGTTTCGTAGGAGTAGTATAGGATTTCTAAACCCTTACTCTTTTTTTCATTTTTTTATTATCTAAAATCAGAAAGTCCAAAAAATTTAACACTGCATTCGAGTCCTTGCTTTCAAGTAACTTACTAGAGTAAATCCCTTTGGGTTATTGGCAAAATCACAACGACCACAGAGCTTGTCTACACTCCAACTTATGAAACATTGGAATTACTGTGTGACCTTTCTTGCAATCTTAGCACAAGAAGTAGTTTTTCAAGAGAGGATAGAGCGTCTTTGGATTCTTTATTCTAGAGTGTTTGGTGTGTCATAAAACACACATCAACAGGTAGCAAGGCCATCATTGCTTGGTGTCTCCTCCTACTTACTTCTCTATCCAATGATGGCTGATGATTGTGCATAAAAATGATGATGTTTTAGTGGGGTGGTTATTATTGTCAGTGTTGCTTCTGTTTTAAGTTCATATTCTCTTGTTTCATTTTTATAGAGTTTGGGGATTTGTACAGCTGTTGGGGGTTTTTAACTTTTATGGCTTGTCTTTTTAGTCTTGGAGTATTACCTGTGGCATTTTCTTTTTAAAAAGCAATAATTACAGGCTTCACATTAAAGAATACAACACAATGTTTGTTTTTTATTGCCTTTTAAATTTCCACCACAGACATATTGTGTGTCACATTTATTTATGGTGCTAAATGTTTAGTATTTACAATATTTACATTTAATTATTTATTTGGTCATTGAGTGTTAATTTAAATTTATTATCATTTTCTAAATCAATATAAAT
The DNA here is from genome assembly GCA_007115665.2 of Sequoiadendron giganteum. Classification (NCBI taxonomy): domain Eukaryota; kingdom Viridiplantae; phylum Streptophyta; class Pinopsida; order Cupressales; family Cupressaceae; genus Sequoiadendron; species Sequoiadendron giganteum. The sequence goes on from CM021107.1 coordinate 633,621,031, forward strand.
TTAACCTTAAATGTATGCTTTACCATATAAAATATTAAATGCATGTGGTATGTGGTTTTATTAGCATATATATTATTTATTTATTTATTTTTTCTTCTTTTAAGGTTTCAGCTATAGTTTTTGAGTTATTTGGAGTTAAATATATATGTACGTTCTTATATAATTTATATGGTAATTCACACTATTAATATATTACATGCATGTTATGTGGTAATCTGAATTTAATTCCTGTTTTCTGCAAATATGGATATATTTTATATGGACGTACGGCTGTACGAACGCAAATCCAACCCCAATTTTTGGGATTCTGAGACCAAAAGACAAGAATATGGTTCTTCTGTCATTTGTATTAAAAAGGTTGAAAGTATATTTCTAGGGAATGCAGTGTGGCTTGGAAGGGAGATTATCTATCCCTGTTGTTAAGCTCCAAGAATGTTTTTCCCATTTGTTTAACGGAACCCTTTGGAGCAACTGAACGGGTATTCTCAAGATCTGAAAGTTCTCACTCTGGATTTACTTCTTTTTGAGGGTTTAATTGCTCTAAATATGGTTGATGATCCTCATGGAAAGTTTTTATTCTTTGGCCGTAAGTAAAAATAGGATGTTCCGAGTCTGAATATTTTTTATCTTCACATTCTGTGACAGCAAGAAAAGAAGAAAGAAATTAGATTAATGCCTACTTAAGAAAGTTCTTTGCAGTTCTTGCAATTTTTCCAGCTGTGGCCAATCACTCCTTGCGCTGATAGCATTTTTGCAGACACATTAACCTACCTGGAAACGTACCTGCATGTTCATTAGATAGAAAGAAAAAAATGCTCATGTGTGCATATGTAGGGTTCCTACAAGTAAAGAAGAAATAAATTATATTAATGCCTACTTAAGCGAGTTATTTGCAGTTCCTACAAGTTTTCCAGCTGTGGCCAATCACTCTTTATTCTGATATCATTTTGGCAGACACATTGGCCTACCTGGAAACATACCTGCATGTTCATTAGATAGAGACAAAAGAATGCTCATATGCACATATGTAGGGTTGTGTGAGTATCCATCCCTACAAACACTCACTATATAATTCCAATTGTTTTACACATAGTTTGCAAACTTGGACTCGCCATGGACTTGGCAGCCCAAAAATATGACTCGGGCCCAAAAATATGACTCGGACTCGGGACTCGGGAAAAGACTCGGCAAAAAAAAAAAACCGTAGTTTTACAAAAAAAAAGAACAAATTAATGCATTTAGAGAACATAAGAGCTTAATTTGATTATCAAACACTCACAATTCAAAGATTACACATGTCATATGATCATCAAACACTCAATAATTGAAATTTAATCATTCATAGTCATCAAATAATCATAGTTTCAATGTATAACAGCATCATAAGTTTATAAATGTTTACATATAATCATGTCAAAAAGAGGAAAACATTAACAACCACATGTAATCTACATCTTCTTCTTTCCCCTCCCAATGGTACTCAATTTTGGAGGCCTAGAACTAGAAGGTGCCCGTGTTGTAGTATCCAAACGAGGACTAGGAGATCGAGCAAGGGAAAAATGATATTCAAATGTGTCTTCGTTGTCCTCCATGGCATCCAATCTTGCTGCTTCTTCTTCTTCTTCTGCTGCTGCTCTCTCTAATTCAGCAAGATCCTCATCAGTAAGGAAGACATCAGCCTCATCATCTTGTTCATCAATAGTCCATTTACCATATGGATCAATGTCATCCAAGTCGATGGACTCGTGTGAAACACCCTCTACCTTTCTAGTTCGAAGGCGGAGGTTGTACTGAACAAAAACTAAATCATTTAGGCGCTGCCGAGTCAACCTGTTTCTTTTCTTTGTGTGAATGTTTTCAAATAAACTCCAATTGCGTTCACACCCAGAAGCACTGCATGGCTGCGACAAGACACGTATGGCTAGCTTTTGAAGATTTGGTGTGCTAGCACCATAGTTCTCCCACCATAGATCTACAAAAACATGTTTAAAAAATATAAGTATTAAGAAATAAGAATAAAGTAAAAAATCTATATGTAAGAATCAAGTTTCTAATTTCATTTTTTACCTGGTTGTTGTTTTCCTCTCCTTTCAATTGCTTGTTGGGAGGAAAAGAGTCTCCCCTCTGCACCCTTGTAGACCTTGAATAGATAAAAGAAAAAGTAAATCAAATATAGAAAATTCATAGATAGTCAAGGCTCAACATTGCAAATTCATAAATAAGATGTAACAAATCTCACCTCCAACTCATCAAGCACCTTATCTCTCAGCTCACTATCAGGCACCATCCTATCAATGCAAGTGACAAGACCTTCCATGACCTCCTCATCCGCCTTAAATGTGTCCGAGAAGTAGAACTTCGGATTCAAGAAGTAGGCAAAGGCATGAATCGGCTGGTGGAGTTGGTTTGTCCATCTCCGATCAATGATGCGCCATATGATTTCATATTTCTTTTTGTTGCCACCATAGTAACGTGATATGGCCTCTTTGGCCCTATCCATGGCCTCATAGATGAAACCCATTGGCATGCCATCTCCATCCACCATACGAAGAACCCTACCCAAAGGTTCTGTCACCTAAAAAAATGAAAAAAAATGTTAAATTATAACAAAATTAACCCCTCAAAAAATAAAAAACAGCAAATAGATTATCATGTATAATTTTTTTTGTGTGATTGCTACTTACCCCCATCAACTCCTCTCCATTTTTGATGAATGTCTCATCAAAAACTATGGCAACAATCCTCTCCCCTTCAACTCTATTGGAAAATGAGGACTCCTTCCAAGCATCGGACACAAACATTTGCTTTAGATGACCAATGGCACCAAGAATGCTTTGCAATGTGAGGAAGTGGCTAGCAAATCGTGTCACTCCAGGTTGCACAAGATCCTTGCCATTTGTGAATTTCCTCATCAAAGAAAGCACCCATGTATGGTTGTAGATAAATTTTGTAACACTATTTGCATCTTTAACCACTTTTTTGACCCATGAAATCTTCCCAATGTCCTCTAGCAATAGGTCCAAGCAATATGCAACACACGGAAACCATGCAATTGTGGGATACCTCTCCATAAGTAGCCTACCTGCAATTACATATGCAGTTGCGTTGTCCGTGATAATTTGGACAACATTATCAACTCCAACCTCTTGGACCACCCCATCTAATAGATTGCATAAAGTCTCAGCATTTTTAACTTCATGGGAGTTATCTATTGATTTTAAGAACACCAATCCACCATTTGAGGCCACTAAAAAGTTTACGAGAGTTCTATTTCGTCCATCTGTCCACCCATCAGATAAAATGCTGCAACCTTTTCTTCGCCAAAATTTCTTTTGCTCATTAACCACAAGCCGTGTATTCTTTACGGCTTCCTCTAGCAATGGCCCACTCAAATCTCTAGCTGATGGGGTCTTAAACCCCTTTCCTGCAACTGTAAGGGCGTTCATTAAACCTTCCCAATATGGGCTATTTGCAACATTGAAAGGTAGATTATTGTAATACCAAAAGTTTGCAGCAGCCATTCTAGCTTCATGATGCTTTTCCTTATTCCAACCGGTACTTTCAAGTGACGGTTGTGCTCCTGGAACATTACGTGGAATAAAATAATTTGGTCTTGATGAAAGACCCTGGCCAGCACTAGCAGTAGAATAGGAACCCTCAGGACTCTCACCAAAAGATGAATGTGGAGCACAGACGCTTGGACTTGCAACACCATGGGGCATAGTTGGTGTAGAATGGGATCCACTCATCACTGTTGCTAGGGCATCCTTTGTTTTTTGTCTTTCATCTTTTTTTAGCTCATACTCAACAAAAAGGGCCTTTATTTCTCTAATAATGTAGTGTTCCAACACTCTGGTGATCTGTTTTCACTAGTGTTTCGTAGGTCTGATTTTGTTTAAGTTTGTGTTTGCTTTTTTGTGCTTTGAGTTTGTTGGCTAAATAATGCTAAAATGGTACTAAAGAGCATACACATACAATAGAAACTTCAAATAAACTATCTACTGAAACAACTTTGAATACAATGCTCAATTTAGTGGCCAAATAGGTTTTCTTCATTACATAATAAGATGCATTCAACATATAACTTACATCAGATTTCAAGCTAACAACATCTTATATTGCATTTTAACTTGCAGCGAAACATCACTGTGAATAGTGACTTGCTACAGTACTCGTGCCCAAAGAAATGCACACAACCTTCAAATAACGAACTTCTCCCAACCAAATCCGGATTGGGAAGCCTTCTGGGACAAGGGCGCCCCTTTTGGGTGTGATTGCAGCCTTTAAGAAAAGACGTATTTTTTCCTTTGGCTGGTTGAAACCCTCAATAAAACGCAGCTGGCTGTAGCTTACAAAAAACAGCTCCAAAACTTCTCAAAAGCGAACAGCTCTTGTATAAACATCAATAGAGACTATGGCCGCTCAAAACTCCATCAAAACTAGTTCGAAATAACCTGCAACAGCAAGACATGTCTCCAACTGAAGCAACCAAAATCTAATCAGCAACTTTAAGGTGGTGTTTCACACCCTCAAGCAGCTCAAGAACGAAGAACAGAGCCCCACCAGGCTCACCCACTGCAAGAAATAAGGAAACCCTAGCCTCCTTCTTCCTCCAAGCTTCACTCCCAAGTTTTTTTCAAGCCAAAATGATCATCTAATGAAGAAATTCAAATTTTCTTTCTTGCTTTTTATAAATTTACAAAGGAAACACTATTCATTAAAGTGAACACTATTCACTTAAGTTATAACATTTTTCACTATAGTAATGAATAGTAACTTAAAAATAGAAAGTGACCCCTTCATATTAAAACACATGGTCCCTAGGCCGAGGATGGTGAAATAAAAAGGTGAATATTGTTGGCGTTTCAAATCGCACCTTTGGAATGCGTTCTGGAAACGAACAGCTATGTGCAGTAAACTGGTCTTCGAATTAGGAGGGGAAGCTCCCTCTTTTGTTGAGTTGCATAAAGAAAAGTAATCTAAACTTAATTACGCCTATCTTTTTGGTTCAGCTGCAAGAACACAAGGTTATAGAACACTAGATGTTGTGGCTGAGGTTTTCCTTTCAATGAAACTAGACAGCTACAACTTAACCTACGCTTAAAACGTTTCCACCCTCTCAAGTAAACGCAGAGCAAGAGAGTTTGGAAATGGACGAGTATGATTTCTGACAAATATACTTAAATAAACTATTCTTCAACATACGTTTTATGGCAAGCTGAAAAAGAGATCATAAAAGTATTACGGAAATAAGAGACTTTTATTTCAAGGCAGACAACGCACGCTCAAGATTTTATTTACTCATATTTCTAGCACAAAACAAATAGACGGAAACTTGAGATGTTTATATCAAGGTAGACAAAGCACGCTCAAGATTTTATTTACTCAAGTTTTTGGAACAAGGATTACAACTTCGGGACAACAAGTTGTAGCAACACGCTTGCAACATGCGATCAACCTAACTATAATCAACACTACACATGAACTAAACAAGTATTTGCAGCTAAAGAGGCATGCGAACTTGCTCCTTACACAAAGTGAACAATACTGAATGATAACAAAGAGAAGGTACTATGACACTTATGTCTTGTTATCACAAGCACGGTTAAACTAAAATGAGCAAACACTGCTCTTATTTATAACTAAGCAGAGGAGTAGGAAACCCTAAAATCTCCTTGCTTTTACAACTACTGCTTGCCAACATGCAAGCTTTATTTCTAAATCTAGAAGAGATTAAAATATCTAAACCCTAGAAAGCTTATTAAAAAGGAAAGTGCCAACTCGTGACAACTTGTTACAATATTTTCTTTCTATCCTCAAAGAATGGAAAAGATTTGAGACAAGAATAGAAAGAAAGCGTGGAAAATGCTTCTAGAAGAAAGCAGATTTAAAACTCGATCACATCCGCTAAAAAGCGGGCAACTTCATCTGAAGAAGGAGTGTTGATGCTATTAATAGCAAAATGCCGCTTTTCCAAGATTTCTTCACCATCTATAATTGATTTCTAGAAATCTTCACTCTCATTGGCCGCTTTCTCGAACCTTGCTGACATCATGGAAATCATCATCATTCTCCCGACACTTCCCTCGTTGCCATGCAATATGCTCTGAAACTCAGCTTGGACTACGTCAAGCCCAATGTAGGAACCATCCTCAAGGCAATACTGACAAGGAATTGCTGCAACTACTTCTCTGATGAACCTAAGAGCATCAACAACTCTTTGTTTATACGTTGCAAACTCCTCAGATATTCTGATATATGTGTTCACCTTGAAAAGATGACTTTCTTTCCACTCCAGGATTCGTCTTTTATGTTCTCTCGCCATTGTAGAGCCACAAGCCATCTCTAAATCTGCAATTATGATTTCGTGCATGGGCTTGAATTCGGCTATTAGCTGTTCAAAATCCTGGATACCTTGACATAAATCATGAGCCTTGTATCTCAACTGGAAGACTTGTGTCAGGACCTCTTTTCTTCTGTTGATGATCTCTTCAACCCACTCATTAGTTTGTTTACCACAAATAACTAACTGCCTTAATTGCTGCCGATCAGCTGGTGTTTCTAAGACTTGAGGCAGCAATTGAGTTGTTTGTGAGGTGCCTTGGATAAGATTTGATATACATAATCGGAGTTGGCGATTTTCAGCCTTGAGGGCTGCCTTGTCTTCTCCATCTTTTTGCACTCTTTCTTGAATATTTTCAGTTACCATCTTAAACAAACTTATAGCAGCATGTCGAGTACTTTTACCAAGGTTTGCTTTGACCATGATAAAATCGTCAACATCCACTTCATCTCTGATTTTGTCTTCAAGAGGCGTAGCTGTCTCCATGACCATTTCACCCTCGAGATTCCTCTCAAAATGCATTTGTTTCTTGGCCTTCTTTTTGGGTGCTTCCTGGTATATGCTAAGGTCATCAACATTCACCTGATACGAAAGCCTTCTTTTTGTCCTTCCCAAGGAGCTCTCAAGCCAAGATGTAGTATTTCTATTAACATCCAAGGGAGGAGTAATTATAACATTGGCCTCTATCTCCTCGTCTTCCAAATCAATGTGAATTGGCAAAGACCTAGGAGATGGTAGTGTTTCTTGTATCAAAGGTTCATCATATTGCACTTCTTCCTAAAGTATGGGCTCTGGTTGAGGAACTTCTGTTTCAGCTGTAGGCTGCTCCTGTATAACAATCCCTGTATAATCCAACCTCCTTTTAGCACTTTTTGCTGATCTACTGCCCTTTGTGACCTCTTGAGACTGAACTTTTTCTTTGTTCTTTGGTTGCACTCTTGAAGAAGAGGGAAGAGATGAATGTTTCTTTGGCGGCTCTGCTACTGGAATAGACTCCCTTTTCTTTAGAATCAAGAAAGTCTTACTGTACTCCACCACTTGTCTTGTCCTTTCTTCCACTGTGATGCATTCTTTATGAGCCCAGTTGACCTGTGGAAGAGGTTGCTGCTCAACCTTATTTCTTACATAAGCTGGAAGAATTACATCCCCATCATCATCTGACAGCCCTTCAATATCTTCTGATAAGCAATCTTTCATCTGATGAAGGGTTAACCTACTATGACTTCGCCTTCGCACCTCATACTCATCCCTGCAATTAGCCCAAAAGTCTTCAAGTGCGGGTGTATGAGCAAGGTTCTGACCAAGTCTAGATGCATAGAAGCCATGGGGATCATATAATCATCTCTCGCTGAAAGGCTTGAGACCAAACTTATCTAACTCGTTACCCATTAGTTTAGCTTCTGCGGATGATCTACATGTGTAAATGCCTAAGTTACCGGTTCGGGTTCGGGGACGGGTTCGGGTACGAGAACCCGGTACGTGGGTACGTGAAAATTTTTTTTAGGGGTTTGGGTACGTATGGGTACGTGTATATATATATATATAAAAATATATATATATATATGTATTATATATACAAAAAAAAAAGAGAAATATACAGAATTGTAAAACTAAATCATTTCATAGTATGATACTTGATCATTGATCAATGCCAAATGCCAAAGATAAATATTAAATGTCAATTGATAGTTGTATTTGACTGATTTGAAAGCAAATTGGGTACAAAATGGCATCCTCATGTGGAATGCGTTGATGTTGATATTCTTAAACAAAATGAAAATAGAAAATTGTTTTTGTAAAACTGAAAGTAAATACTATATTAATATATTTTACAAATTTACATCTTCCTCTTTCCCATAAAAATGAGGTGCGGCATGGAGTTTTGTATGGTTTCAAAAGCCTTAAATGCGATATTATAGATGAAGACTTGTAGGAAAACTATGGAAACTTGGACTTGGAGAGTACCAATTAAATTCAATGGGAGTTTGAGGGCAATGTCTCCAATGGGGTTGAGGGGCAGCGCCCCTCGTGGGGGTCTGGGGGCAACGCCCCCAGCCAATTAATTAAATAATAAATAAACACATGCATTCCAATTAAGATAATTACATTAAGCATAAGAGATAACTTTCAAATTCATTAATCTATTATAAACAATAAGATTACAACTCTCATTCGGGAGGGTCCGGGGGCAGCGCCCCTGGCGCGCTCCCTGTCGCGGTACAGGGCGGGGTCGAGGGGCAGCGCCCCCGCCGCTAGCACCAATTTAAGGCTTTTGAAACCATACAAAACTCCATGGCGCACCTCATATTAATAATAATAATTAAAAAAAAAATGTTTTTATAAGTTTTGGGCCGTGGGTTCTTCGAGGTACACCCGGGTACATGCCTGGTACCTTCGGGTCCGCGCACCAAACAGCCGGATGCGCCCTGGGCACGCACCCTGTGCGTACCCAGCGCGTACCCGCAGGCGAACCCGTACCGGGTTCGAACCCGAACCGGGTTCGAGGCCTCTAGGTACGCATCCGGTAACTTAGGTAAATGCCTAAAGCGAAAGGAAAGCTGAAGGCTGGTTTCTTTTTGTTACGCAGACGAGTGTGAACATTTAAAATCTGCCTGAAGAATTCCATGCATACTACCTCATCTGATGGATATCTCGGTAACATGAGTGGAGCTCCTGAATAACCATACACCCTTAGGTAAGTGAACGTGGCGAACTGAATAAACCAATCTGCCCATTCTGATATTGCAGCCCTGGCAATGGATGAGATGCGAACATGTAGCTCGTTGTCCAGGTCCCGCACCGTATAAATCAAGAATGCTTCATTCACCCTTTTGTAATGACGTGATGCAGTAGTGAATTCCAGCTGAGTATAGTAGTTGTAGACATGTTGAACGTTCAAAGAACCTTCCGTGCTTAACCCTCTGAATTTACCTTGATAGGCAACCAAATAGACTAGGTAGGAGACCATGTGAAATGCATGTCTATTAAAATATTCAGTTATCTGATGATGTAAGCAGTCACTGATCAATGTAGGCCAGTCATAGAACTCTATCTTTTTCATTATATGAGGTATCACATAGAACATCCAAGGCTGAAACCTTGTTGCATCTACTTGACCTGTGACTCGATTGAGTAGGGTTATTATGATGGCGAATTCCTCTTTGAACTGTCCTCTTCCGACATCCTTTGGCAATGTAGAATGTTTCTCTTTCAGCCACCTATGTGCAATCTTCTTGTTGTATTTATCTTGATGTTCTTCCCATATCCTTTCACATTCTTCCATGTTGATAGTGACGCTTCCAGGCCATGGTGGAATGGAGAAGCATTTCTCGATCATATTTGGTTTTAGGCTGCAAATGATTCTCCCATCAACTAACTGTATCTCCCTTGTAGTTGGATTGTAATGCTTGATGCAAGCAATTATGAATTCTAAGCTCTGTACTGAGAAAGGTATGGATGCTGCTGCAAGAAGGCTTGAATGGGCGAGATGCCTGATGGTGGTATTGCCTGTATCTTCTAAAGGACGTATATTGAACACTGGCTTGATGTGATGCAAGTCAGTTTCAGCTGTTTCAATGAAATCGTGGTAAAGAATTGATTTGGTCTTGAACTCTGTAGGAGTGTATTCCATTCTGAAAGACTTGAAGATTGACAGTAAACACGCCTAGGTTCAGACAAATTTTGACAAACTTTCTAAATTTAGCTTGCTGATTTTTCTTCCTCCAACGGACGAATTTTTGAGTTTTATTCTGAGATATGGGTTTTGACTAGAATTTCGTTACAAGCCAACCCAGATCGCCCGTTTTTGAAAATATGGAGTGGAGATTGAAAAAGCAACAAACCCTAATTTTCCCCCAAAAAAACAAAAAAAGCTGACATTTGGGTATTGTTCTTGAGTATAATCTGAATGGACCCAGTAGATTAGATTTTGAAAACCCTGGCTTCTGACTGAAAAAGCAACAACTTTTAGTTTCTTTGAAAAAGTTGAGGTATGGGTTTTGTCCAGAAGAAGGTTTAACATAGACCCGGAAAACTAGAAATGGATGAATATGAAGTTTTCCCTGACATGCAAAATAGAAGCAATTGCTGCAACTTAGAGAGAAATCTTCAACAATTTGTCCAGAAGATAGAACAAAAATGGATCAGCTTGCTGAAATTTGATAATATAGGCCTTCTCCTTCTTAAATTTGATGTTCTTGATGAGAAAATATGAAAGAGGAGGTCTTCTTTGATTGCTGATCTGAAAATATATGAGAAACCAGCAAATTAGGGTTCTTGAATCTTGAAAAACATAGGTCTGAAGCTGTTGCTCTATTTCTCTTTGAAGGCACCTGCAAGAAAATATGAAAAATAATACATAGAGGTGTCCTTAAATAAGTTTTTGTTTTGAAAACAGCCTCTCAAACCCTAATTTTGAAGAAACCCTAAACCTAATTCATGCCTTGAGGAAAGGCGTATTTCTCTTCACTTGAAAATTTTGAAACTTTTGAAAAATAAACTAAGGCATGAAGGAATAGGCGCCCTTCTTGAGGTATGGCGCCCAGTCTCTCCAGACTTAGCCAAATTTCTATCGTTTTCAACTTTTGTTCACTTTCTGACCCTGCTTCAGCTCTGTCTCTTGGCCTCTGGATTTATCCGATGAATGAACTGATTCTTCCATCACGGAGCCTGATCATATCTATCAACTTTGTTCTGGAGATGTCATCTGCTAAACGCTTCATTTACCCCTTCGAAATGTCAGGTGCCTATCCTTGATAAGGGCGCCCATTTCTTCCAGTGTTAGCCATTTTCATGATCTTCAATTTTTATGCTTGTCTTCTGACCTTCAGATGATTTCACTATTCCGGGTGCTGTACTTGTCGGATTGACTGGCTATTGAGTTCACTGGATAGTTGAGATGAATCTGGAAGGGGTCTTCTGGATCACTTGTTTTCGGAAACTAACTTCTGGTGGCCTTAAACCCTAGGCGCCCTTCTCCTTCAGGGGTGCCCATAGCTTCCAGTGTTAGTTTTTATTTTGAATTTTTACTGTTGCTTTCCACTTTCTGCCATTTCTCACACTTTTTCTCCTTTGTTTGCCTAGCAATATCTGATGACTGTCGACTCTGACGGACGAGCTGATGGATTCGTTGGAGAGCTGGATCCAGTCTGAGGAAGTCATGCTGGAGAAGTCTTTAGCAAATTTGACCATCTGCTATCTCAAAAGTTTGGGCGCCCTTCTTGAAGTATGGCGCCTAGCTTCTCTAGAGTTAGATTTTCTTCTGTGTTCTTCGTCTTCAGTCTTCAAAATCTCTCTCCGTGACTCCTGTTTGTCTTGAATTTGCCAGTAACTGGATGATCCGACGAGCATGCCGACTGATTCGTTGCGGAGCTGGGATGATTTTGAGCAACATTGACCTGGAGATGAAAACCCTAATTTTGGCTTTTGGCCTTTTGAAACGCTGGGCGCCTTTCTCCTTCAGGGGCACCCATTGCTGGCAATGTTAGAAAATTTTATCAGTTTTTCAATTCATACCTTGTAACACTTGTTTCCATTACCTTTGGCTGTCAAGATTGAAAATTTTCTAAGGCATGGAAACATGGGCGCCTCTTCGTGACAGGGGCGCCTGAAATCTCCAGACTTAGATAAAATTTGATATTTTTTCATTTTTGCAACTTCCTCAGTTTGTTCCTCGTTTCTCGTGCACATTGTTCATCGACAGTCTCTGTTTGATGCTCGAACTCTTGATTCTGACACCTAGTAGTTGGCTGACTTCCATGAATGACCTTGGATCTCCGAAGCGGCTTCTGAAAAAGCAGAATAGACCTAGTAGAGTAAAACTGACCTTTTTGTGATTCTGATTGCACCAGTCTGATGAGGAAGTATTTTAAGCCAATCAAAATCAGTGTTAACCCTAACGGCCAAACTTTCTATTTTTAGAAAATTTTACAAGTATCCATTTCATAAGAAACCCAGAAAAACCCAGAAAAAGTTTCTATTTTTAGAAAACTGCTAAAAATAGAAATTTTCCTAAAATTTAGGGATGAAAAACTGAAGTTTGGGTATTGTAGGTTTGATCTTTTTAGACCGACCCAGAATGTCAGATTTACAAAATTTAAAGTTTATGACCCCCATGCAAGACATGCAGACCCCCATTTTGACCTTTTCTGACAGATTTAACAGTATCTTGACTCAATTCTTCAAAATGCTTAAGTGTAGCGAAATTTTTAATTTGGGGTACAACAAATATCATTAAATTAAACACCAGTATCATGCCAAACGCCACAATTCACCCTGCCACCATGCTCCAGAGATCAACACTGAAGTTTGACGACCAAGTGCTCGTCTGAGAAACCCTCTATCTAGAACTATTAGCCTACGAGGGTCAGGAAAATAGGCTAATCCCCCAACTCTGATGCACGTGAAAAAGGGGACATCACAAATAATCTCAAGAGTTGTTTTAATGCATCCCTCCACATTTTGCCCAGGGATTCTTGCAAGGTGATATTTTAATCTGTTTATTCCTCCTGTCATCCATTTCTGGCATTCAATACATGTCACTTCACCTTTTTTGTTTCTTGGTATTCCATACTTCCATGCAGGGTCTTTTCTCGTTCCCTTTGGATTTGAAGACGACGTTGCTGTTTCAAGTTCGACATGGAAAAAAATAAATTCAGCAAGGGTTTGCTAAAAAATTAGCAAATAAATGTGATTCAAAGTTTCAATTATTTGTAAAAAAAAAAAAAGAATGCAAAACCAAGCTAGAAATAGTGGGAATTAGGCTATTAAGGAAAATAGAAAAAAATTTGGCAGCATTTCCCCTTATTTTTCTTGATTTTTTTGATTTTGAGTGCAAGAAAACAAAAAAAAAGAATTGTTAGATCACTTACCTAGCTCTATTTTGATCTTTTTAGCTCGTTCTCCTGGTTTCTTTTAACCTAAAATCAAATTGCAGACCTGAAAATCACAAACACTCAAGTTAAAATGAAGTAAAAAGTAAAAAAAAAACATGGGTTTTAACCCATTTTGACTCCCAGTCGCGCAGGAGAGTCCTGGGTCGGGACTCCTGAGTCTGACCTCTGGACTTGGCCAAGTCTAGAGGTCGGACTCGGGAGTCCCGACCTAGGATTCTCTTGGACTAGACTCCCGAGTCCGTGGCGAGTCGACTCGGCTCAGCCACGGACTCCCGAGTCCGCCGAGTCTGCGGCGAGTCTGCAAACTATGGTTTTACATGTGCTAACATTGATAGAAGACCAAAAGTTTTGGAAGTTGAGATAGGCCTGAATATTTGAACATGTTATTACCTAAGGGTGTAGGTACAATAATTATTCTATCATGTTAGTTATTTAACACAATCTGGTACTGGGGTTTGTATATGTAGATATACACACATATAAAAGTAAAGGTAATTTTTAGGTTACTGTCAAGTGAGACACCAATTTAGTATATGATACCTCTCTTATGGGAGTCCACAAGGGGATTGCTGAGTCCAGAGGTCGGACTCGGGAGTCCCGACCTAGGACTCTCCTGGACTCAACTCCCGAGTCCGCCGAGTCCGCGGCGAGTCTGCAAACTATGGTTTTACATGTGCTAACATTGATAGAAGGCCAAAAGTTTTGGAAGTTGAGATAGGCCTGAATATTTGAACATGTTATTACCTAAGGGTGTAGGTACAATAATTATTCTATCATGTCAGTTATTTAACACAATCTGGTACTGGGGTTTGTATATGCAGATATACACACATATAAAAGTAAAGGTAATTTTTAGGTTACTGTCAAGTGAGACACCAATTTAGTATATGATACCTCTCTTATGGGAGTTCACAAGGGGATTGTTTATTCTATTTACCTTACACATTTTCAGTGACGCTTACAACTGTACCCCCCTTTGGTTTCAAACATGTGACTTCTATGGAATACAGATGCCTTCACCTTTAGGTCCACTCAGGCTGTATACACATGGCAACTTGCAACATTAAACTAATGCAAAGAACTTGTTAAACGTGGAATAGTTTATTATAGTTTATTATTAATGATGGTTTGAGTAAAAACTAAATTGTGTGTTGATCAGTTACTTCATCCATGTTTTAAATGAAGATATTGAGTAGAGGTTTGACTGGCAACTCAACTTCAAGCCCTGTAATTTATGTCACGGTGTTTTGGTTGTCTTCACTGCATCATTACATTATGTTAGGGAAATGTAGTGTTGGTGGTTTTTTAACGTTTAGCTCAATTATTGCCTTTTGTTTTGGTGTCCCAGCAGATATATGGTCCAGAGAGCAGTGGAAAGACTACATTAGCTCTACATGCAATAGCTGAAGTGCAGGTATTAATTTTTATGCATTTCCTTTGCTGCTGGTGTTGTTATGAAGTTATTTGCTATCATTTTTAATACAAAATAAAAGCTATTGACATTTTTATGAACTTCTTTGCCACCATGTTTTATGCAGAGTAAAAGCTACTGTTATAATGAACCTCTTGTTATCATTTTATGTTTGCTTGTAATTTCATTTGCTGTGCTAGATTTACATGATTTTTGTTTTAGAAACAAGCTATATGAATAATAATCATGATACAGATAAGATTATTACATGAAAGCAAACACAGAAAGATTCCGTTGAATAATCAGACATGAATGTCTCTAGCATTTGCTTGATGGATATGCCTGTTTCAACTCCTTCAGAGGCCTGCGTCATGGTTTTTTTCTTCCAGTTCCTTGCTCATTTGTGTTGTTAGACTTCTCAAATTTGATACCTTTGGCTTTCATGGAACATCCAATAAAATTGGAATGAAATAGGATTCTAATTTCTTATATACTTTAACAAAATTGAGATTTTCATTTAAATTGCAAAACATGAACTATGAGATTCTGCAGGTTTTATTTTTATTCATATTTGCCAATAAAACCTATAGATTTAATAGCATGGTAGTATTATTATGCCAAGAGGTGTAACCTACAGTGACAAGAGGGGGGAGAAGCATCTCATGTCGTGACTGGCAAAGAAAAATGAAAGAAAAACTATATAGAGCCAACTTTTAATTTTTAAATATAAAGACATCAAAATTTTAAAATATATATTGATACCTACAAATGAAATTATTAAAAAATAACATATAAGTGTATAAGATTTACTACACTTTTCAAAGTAAAAACAAAATAAAAGACTCGCAGAAATAATGAATGGTAGCTTTTCCAAAAGTAAAATTAAAAATTACATGCGAAAGTGAAACAAGTGTATTACTAAAAAATAGCTCTTGAAATAAAAATGAAGTAAACAATTTAGATAAAATAAAATAGTTCTTAAATAAAAATAAAAATTTATGTGTCCCTGTATGCATGTAGTAAATAAAATAGTTCTAAAGTAAAATAAAATAACTCTTTAAGTAAATAAAATAACTGTGTCTTTTTTCCATCCATTTACTTATCTATTTGTGTATTTGTAGTAGTTTAAATAGATATTAACATTTAATTTATTTTCATTAAACTACAAATTCCTATCTAACTCATGTCATAAATTTATTTTAGGTACCTAGAGACTAATATCTCTCAGCGTCTTTTAGATAGATGTATTTAAGATATCCTGATTCTATCCTAGTTCAACTGTTATATGCAACTTCCTTGCATTATGTTTCTTTCCTCAAAAATAGGATTTTGTTTCTTCAGTTATTGCCATTGGCCTTTTATCACGTGGTCTTAGTTGCTAAGAAAACAATTTTGGTATTCCAAAGCTGCAAAGAAACCAAGATAACATGGGCAAGAGTCTTAGACTTGTTATTCTGTATTTGATCATAAAATGCAAATCTCTTACCTTTGTTCAGTTTTCTAATTGTTTATTTTTGAATGAATGCAGAAATTAGGTGGCAATGCCATGCTTGTGGATGCTGAGCATGTGTTTGATCCATGCTATTCAAAGGCTTTGGGGGTGGACATTGAGAGTCTAATTGTTTGCCAGCCAGACAGTGGAGAGATGGCTTTAGAAAGTAAAACTCATTCCATCCTCCATGCTATAAAAAGTACTTGATTTCTTATGCTCCACTAAGTTCTTGGCTATTGTATTTCCCTATTCTGTCTTCTCTTCCTTTCTGAACACGCAATTCGTTGAAATGAATGATGCTTACTTGAAGGTTATAGATTTATTTCAAATGAAGCAAAAGCATATATCAAGATAAGGAAGATGTCGTATAAAGAACAGTTTGTAAAGTTGGGAAATTTGTAAAAGCTACTTTGATCCTTTCAGAAGCTTGACTGATTGATCCTCATGACTTTGATCGTGTTTAGTTTGACTATCAGTATATGAAAACCTGCAACTCATTACAGTTTTACATCTCCATTAGAAACCACCTGCACAGTTTCTTATGATTTTGGTGGATCTTGATAAGTTGTTGTATTCTGAAGATGAATGTGGAATTAGATTTCATTGAGTAAACCTAAGTTACTGATCCTGGTACTGGTTTGGGTTCAGGTCGGGTTGGTGTGCGTATTTGGTTAAAAAGGTTTGGTGTTGGGTTCATCCATTGAAAATAAAAGTCATGTGTATACTTTGTTTTAATTCGATCCAAATTCTTATTATTATCCTCAAAGAATCCATATTTAAATGGTAAAACATAAAAGACTTTTTGCTCAATAAATAAATAATTGTTATCATCAATTTAATAATAGATAGAAAATAAGCCCTTTACAATTTTGAATTTAATAATGGTGTAATTTATCTATTTAAATTTTTTAACCTTAACAATTATGTTGCCAGCAAATAAGAAAATTTTAAAATAGATAAAGGGTTTATTTTCTATCTATTACCCTTATTGTCAGAAAATGATAGAATACTTGTTCACTATAGCTGTGCAAATATCCAAACATGGAAGTTGTAGATTCAATCCAGATGATGACTGTTGAGGTATGAGTGATAGCACCTTACATAGAGCTCAGAGTGCATGTACACCATCTCATGCAATATTTCTCATAGGAAATTTGCACAGCTTCAGGCAATTCTGATAATATATTGCCAGAAAATAAATTGTTATTGCCACCAACATGATGCCAGTTTGGGAAAAAGAAGAAAAATTGTTGACCCATTTCATTGTGTAGCATATCCACACTAAAAATCACTTGGGAGGTGCATTTTGCAGGGTAGCTTGAACTGAAAATTGAACAGCTAGCAAACAAGGAGAAAAACGTAAAATTTACAGTTGCGAGGGTTCACTGCAGGGAAAAGTGAAAAAGCTTAAAAAATGTCTGAAATGCATCAGTTTTCTGCCAAAAGTCTGGTGAATTCGGTTTGGAATTGCCTAGGTTAGTCCAAGATGACTCCATAGACCAAAAAATGCCTCCTAGATGCCTGCCTTATTGCACCACACCAGAATCTGCTTCAGAACAGATTGTACCTGGATTTGGAGGTCTCTAGGCAAGAACTGGTAACATAAACAAGTAAGTTTGCATATGACTATTAACATAAACAATTAAGCAAAAGTGTAATCGAACTAACTTAATAAGCATGCTAGATAATTAAGTTAATTAACCAATTACTAGAACATTTTCTTTCCTTTTAGTATTTAATGAATAATCGAAAGCAAATACAACATAAGTCTACGCTAACCTTTAACACTTTAGCTTGAGATAATGATAAGAGATTATAATAATGAATAAACACATTTATAAATCTATCATTTATTTCAATAGTAGATTTAATGAGAAGGAATAATCTAATAAATCTCTTTTAATAAGATAAAGATGACATTTTTTTCTTTTAAGCACACACATACTGATAAGCAAGAGAGAGACAACATTTTCTTTCAAATATTAAGCAAGAGAAGGAAGGGATAGAGGTTTTCTATTCCATTCTTCAATGTATCATCCAAAGCACACGATAATAAAGATCCTTTTGCATAAGACATTCCATCTATTTTGTAAACATGATAATCTTACCTTAACTCATAATGGGATAATGTGTATCAAGAGTAAATGTAATTTAAAACATAAAATAAACACCCAAATGACTGCACTCGTTAACCCAACATGTTAGAAAATGCATCAGACAATCATTGAAAAGCAATTTGATTTGGCAAACACGAAAGTAAAAACATTGTGCAAGTCTCTATGGCAAGTTTTCCACTTACATAGGCAGTGTGTAAGCAGTGAACACACTGTTTGCTGTGTCTGATATAGTGGCAAACTTGTCTTGTCACAGGACGAGACTTCTCCGATCTGGCCAATTTATCAAAAATTTGAACTCAAAGACTTAAATATGAATATTTGCAAAATAGTAACTTACCCTAATATTTATTTCTACATACATATAACATGACAGAAATGATGGAAACAATATATATAGTAAGAATTTCATCTATGTAGTTTCCAATGAAAGTATATTCCTAAACACAATTTTTCTATGTTCCCCAAGGTCGCGTTCCTTGGGTTTTTCTAGGCATATTTGTATTAGGGATGTTTTGAGGATGTGGGGACGACTCGGGGGCGTCCCCGAGCCATCCCTGTTTAATGTTTTTTTGCATGAAATGTCTCAGGGATGCAGGGATGGGCAAGGGATGGCTGGCTGTCCCTGGGACAACTGGGGACATCTTAGACGTCTCCTAACCGTTCCGGGGATAGCCAACTGTCCCCTCTCATTGTCCCTGAGTTTTATAAAAAGAAAATGCCAAGCTTAAAAAATTAATGATTTATTAAGCTGTCCCTACTGCTGTAGCCAAGTTTTATAAAAAAAACCCAAACTTCAAAAAATAACGATTTTTTAAGTTTTATTAAAAAACCCAAACTTAAAAAATAATGATTTATTAAGTTTTATAAAAAAAATTCAAGCTTTAAAAAATTATGATTTATTTCAAATCCTTGTTAAGATTTTATAGAGGAATCTATTCCATGTTAGTGTTTTGCTTTTGCATTTGGACAAAACCATAATGTTTGAAGGAACCATGGGATAAAAGCTATATTATTGGATTCGTCGGCTGAGCCACCAAATTCAAGGCCGTTTCGTACCAGATGCGAGATCCGGTTCGAGTGCGGCAATGATTTGTTCGTTATATTTATATTATAATATTTATATATTATAATATAATATATATTTAAAGACATAAATATTTAATATATTAATATAATATATAAATACATATATATTATTTATAAATATATTATATACATTAAAGTAATATTGTTATATTTAGCTTATAATTGAAACAAATGAAAACAAAAAATAATATATACAATTAATTTATTTTAAAAAATCAAGCATGTGTTATAGATTCATACAAGAATGAAAACAAAACAAAAAAATCAAAACAAAACAAGAGAGTTCATTTGTAAAAAAAATGTAGAAAAAAAACCAAAAACTTGAAAAAAAGCTCTCTCTTTTCTAGAAATCTTCCTCTATGATCTTCTTGCTAATAAATGGGCTCTTGCAAATGTGCAGGAATAGCAAACCAACCATTTTGGAACATTCACCAATCAATCTTCAACTCTATTTGTGCAATGGCAAGCAAGAATGAAAGTTCAGTAGGGATAAGTAATATTTTTGTTTTGCCTTCACAATATGAGAAGTGACTTTGTTTTTGTCTTTAACATGCATTGGAATCCATGTTTTTAGGGTTGGGGGGGGGGGCGCGCATTTTTGGCTTTTTTGTCAAAGAAGTCAAAATAATATATATATATATATTTAGAATTTGTTGCTTGGGTATTGTTACCTGCCGGATTTGTTGTGGGTTCACTTGGATATGTCCTAGATGGACCTGCAGGTTTGGGGCGGGACCCTGGACAACCCCCAGGGTGGATTGGATTTGGACCCGTATCCAAGCTAGACCAGACCTCAACTGGCAAGCCCTAGGGCCCGAATTGGTAACACAGTAATCAAATAATATTAAATTTAAATCTAACATTCAAATCTTCTTTGTTAAACTTTTCATGGACCAACTAGGAGTCAAACCTAGGACTTATCATTTATTGTTGGGGTGCTCTACCATTGAGCTACTGGCCCTCTTGGTAATCGGTCCATCTTCAGTTCAAGTGTGGCTCATTTTCCAACAGCCCCCCTTGAGCCACATTGCAGGTGCTTGGCGATCCTAGCTTGGCTTGGCTTTGTTGACCTAGGTTTTGATGCCATGTTAAACTTTTCATGGACCAGCTAGGAGTTGAACCTAAGACCTCCCATTTGGTGCTGGGGTGCTCTGTCATCGAGCTAACAGCCCTCTTGGTGATCAGTCCATCTTCGATTCAGGTGTGGCTCATTTTGCAACAATGTTTCCATAATATTTATCGTCATTTCAAATCATATTTAAATTTAAAATAGAGTAGAAATCAAGTCTTAGAAGTAACATATAAACATAACTGCCCAATATAAATCAAATCAACTGAATGAGAATCAATGCTACAATCTAAGCATCATATATCCATGGGCTAAATTAACATCCTTACACATCATATATGGAAGCATCATCAATCATCATAATCATGTATCAAAGTATCAGTATATGAGTCCAACATATTGATTATCCAAAATAAAGTACAATGAGTGCAACTAGGACTGCAAAAGGTGACGTCCTACATTAAGAGTCTGCCATTTAAATATCTTTCATGCTTAAATAAAGTTATTTTAAAGTGATCTTCTAAAGTCAATAATTGAGACTTCTTTGAATTTAGGTGCATAATTCTAATGTTATTAATTTTAACCTCCATTCTTTTCCTCTTTCTTTTATTGTGTATAACATTTTAGAGCCGAGTCGCATTAATTCTCTGCTGTATCTTTTCTAAATGAGAAGATTAATATCTTTTCTTGAAATTTGTGAACTGGGGTGTGGGAACTAATGTTGGTATTATCTGCTAACGTTTGACATGATTTGCTTTTGTCTCAGCTGCTGATCGTATGTGCAGGTCAGGAGCTGTAGATCTTATTTGCATTGATTCTGTTTCTGCTTTGACCCCTAGAGCTGAAATTGAAGTGAGTGCTCGTTCATTTTATGCCCTGGCCACACTAATGGACAATTATCTTTGAATGAATTACTGATAATTAATTAAATAATCATCCCTGTTCAAGGGTGAGATAGGAATGCAACAAATAGGCCTACAAGCACGTCTTATGAGCCAAGCGCTGCGTAAGATGTCAGGGAATGCTGCTAAAGCTGGCTGTACTCTCATATTTCTTAATCAAATTCGGTACAAGGTAGATACATTATACATTGCATTTCTCTTGATTATTTATTGGTAGGATAAGATAATGCTGAAAACATCTATGTTGCTCACAGATTGGTGTATTCTATGGGAGTCCTGAAGTTACTAGTGGGGGAATTGCTTTGAAATTCTTTGCATCCCTCCGCCTTGAGATTCGATCAACTGGCAAGATAAAGTCTGTAAGCCCAATATGCCTACAGTAACTCGTATTTTTAGGTCATGTTAACTTTAATCTGGAATCTGTAATGAAACTTCCTTTTACTTTGATAAAAATATATCCAAGAGGAATTCTGTTTGTTTTCAATGCAGCCAAAAGGAGATGAAGATATTGGGATTAAAGCACGTGTAAGAGTGCAGAAAAGCAAGGTAGTTGTGGAAGCAATCTATACTTTTCAAATTAGCTGTGTATATTTTCAATTTCATTCATGTTCTATCAGATTGAGTCGAATAGACTTTTGTGCACCTCTTGTTATGTTGGCTATGTATGCATCCATTTGTCCTATCGATTGCATTTAGCTAGTTCTGAAATATGTTTATAACTAATAACATAAAAATCTTGTACAAGCTTACTCATCCTTTTATAAGTAGAATATGACTTCCATGTGGACCAACATGATAATGTATTGTTATTGTTCTAGTCCTTATTTTCTAAAAGTGTTACTAAGCATTTTGGTGGTCCATTTTGGGGACTCGGGAAATTATCCCATCTATCCCTAGTGTTCCCCATAAAAGAGGACTTCAAGGGGCCTTGTCCGTTATCCTCTATAACGCATTTGTAAGATACCACTACTATACAAACACCAAGCTTGGATAAAAATATTTTACAATTTACACAAGTTTGACAATGCATTTTGTCAAACTATTTGCAGGCTTCCGAATTGAAAAAATTTTCAGTTCTATTTTAATATTAGACAAATTCTCATAGAATCATCACATAAACTAATTTCCAGATTTCTGAATGGACATTCTAACTTTCTTACAACCTTATAATTGATTCAATTCCCTTTGCAGATTTAAAAATCAGCAGTACATTTCACTCTATATAAGACTAATTATTTTAATTGAAAAGCTTTATGATAAATTTTTCTGACTTGGATAAAATCCCAATTCAAACCACCAGCATAAGAAGGTGCGTCGGCAACAAGAAATAATAATTAATAGCTGAAATATAACAAAGAAGATTGGTAAATATTCGATGTATAAACAAAGGAGATGAAGGCTCCTTACATAAATTAACAAAGACGATGTTTCTAAATGAAAAAATTGTTAACCGAAGACGAAATTAGAAACTATTTAACCTAACTAAGATGACCATTAAAGAAACATTACATTATTTAATACCCTCCCTTAATGGTCATCGTTCTAACTACCCACAAAAACAAAGAAGGATGCCCCCTTCTCTTCAAAACGTTTTGCTATACAAGACAAGAGCTTGCCACTGACTCTGCCACTTGAGATGAGTTTGCCACTAACCCTCCCAAAATCTGCAGAACTTCTAGAAATAACCAAAAATCATCACAAATTGTCCAATCTAATGTTGGGTAACAAAGCTGTCCCTCCTTGTAGCGAGAGACACTGAAAACAACTGCACAAACTAAAACCACAATTTTGAGGAAAATCGGCAAACCCTCCAAAATTTTGTAGATGAGCACAACTCCCTAGAACTGATTGCAAAATATCATGATTTTTGAGGAAAAAATTGCCAAACCCAAGATTACAAATCATCGTTTTAAAAAAAGGGTAAAAACCCATAAAGGAATCCCACGCAACTTTTTGAATTACAAAACCCAGAAATGATTTTTGAAGATAAAATCGAAAAAACAAAACAGGTAACGAGTACAAAATTTGAGACATAGATCAACATGCAAAACATTGTTATTAAGGAAAAATGGTAAAACCTTTCCAGAATCTAGAGAGCCCTCCCGAACTGCGGAAACCTAACTAGGGCATATGGGAGCAAACCCTTAATTTTTGACGAAAAAATTATAAACCCTCCCATGATTTTTTCAGGCAAAAGATCAAAAAAACCAATACCCAAGTATAATTTTTTATAGGGACAAAAATTGTAAAACCCATCAGAATTTTTTAAGGAGAAAAATTATTAAAATCCAACACTAATTTTTATGGCGAAAAATTAGAAAACCCAAAAATAATTTTTTTGGAAAAAATTACTAAAACCCTAGAAAAACTAGAAAAAAACTCACAAAAACGTGGGTTGCAGAAATGGAGATCCGTCATGAAGAAATCTGAAGATCGTCACAAAAAGTTTGCAGCGCACAAAGCCCCGACTGCAAAAAAAAAGCGCAAAAAAAAGATCTCGTCACCAACTTGTAAAAAACTGATGCGGCATTTCTCAGAGGTGTCCAAAAACTAAAAAAAAACGCACATTAGAAACCCATGAGATTGCCATGCTCTAAAGAAGACACAAAATTGGAAAAAAACACACTCAGAAAACACCAGATAGAAGAAAAAAAGGCCATGGATTTGGAAATCGCGTCTAGAACGGGTCGCAAAAGCTAGACACGAAAAAATGTGGGCCAAGAGTGGAAGAAATGGCACGAACAAAAGACAGACAAACTCAAAAACCCTCATGCAAGGAAAATTCCAGAAATCCCGTGATAAAATGCCCAGGTCGTGCGCAAAAAACAATTGCGAACTTCTTGCAAGAATAGGGACACGATTCTTCAAGAAAGAAATCCGTGAAAATCATACACAAATCCACGTGAAAAACTTTGAGAAAACCTTCAAAAAATCACGATTCTTAGGAACCCACGAATTTCAGTTTGAAACCCTCAAAAAAATTGACCAAATATGCTTTAGAAGCCCCTCGAAAATCTTCTCAAAAAACCCATGAAATGCAGAAATAAGAAACGCTTGAAATTTTTTGGAAATAAATTGCACGTAGAAAGAGGCTACAAATTTTTGTTAAAAAATTCACCAAATTTTATGTAAATCCCATCGACCCGCTCTGATACCATATAACAAAGAAGATTGGTAAATATTCAATTTATAAACAAAGGAGATGAAGGCTCCTTAAATAGATTTACAAAGACTATGTTTCTAAATGAAACAATTGTTAACTGAAGACGAAATTAGAAACTATATCTAACCTAACTAAGATGACCATTAAAGAAACATTACATTATTTAATATGAAAGAGTATTTTATGACTCCATATTTTGGTGGCACTAATAATGCATTGGCTTGCCAATGTTCACCTTACATGGATGTGGCTTGGTATGAGATGGAGACGTCTTGGTATGGAATGGGTGACCAAGTCTTCACACTCCGACACCTCTTAGTAGTTGCCACAACCTTTTGAATTTATTTGCAATTCCTCACACTTGGATGGTGGCAGCTATAATTCACACCTGATTTCCCTTCATTAATAATGTGCATGAGGGTAGCAGATTAATGTGGCCTTTAAAGTTCGTGTCTCCCTTAGTATGTTGGTTCAAAGGCTTTTGGAGGAAATGGATGATTGATTCTATTCACTGTGCTAGTAATAGTAAGCGCCATACTTAGTATTGTAAATTCCATTGACCCTCCAGGTTATTCAACTCTTTCAAGTGCAACCTTGTATGATATGATTGGTAGATTTTGTTAATTTTATGATCAGAAATGAACTAAGTAGAAATACAAAATTATGAACAATAAGACACAACAAATACCCTGGGAAAACCCTCCTTCTTGAGGGAGAAAAACCTAGCCACAAATATATCACTTATATATTGAATGAAGAAGTAGAAATCTGCTTTACAACTTGGCCAAACACTAGGCCAATCTGATGCAATCATGATGGCACCTCTCTAAATGCAAATTTACAAGCAATAATGACTTCCTCTTAATGTCGATCTTCTTGAAGCAAAATGACGATCTGCTGAAGGTATGCGAACTTGTCTTGAATTAAATTGAATCACCAAATGAGGAGGAGACAACTTGAATATATACACATCAGGTGACTTTTCATGAAGAGTCGGCCTCTTACACAAGAGAGACGACTTCCTCAAATAAATAAGTAGCAATGCTTTATTTATTTGCTCAATATTTATTATTTAAATCGGGTGAAGGATAACACCTGCCGCTATTATATCAACACTCCCTCTTAGCTAGGGAGGTATCCTTCCAGATATCCATGTCATGGAGTCTCTCAACATGACACCCACAATGGCTACACCCATTTGTAGAAAAGAGTTCATCACGGAGTCTCTCAACGTGATATCATCATGGAGTCTCTCAACATGATGTCCACCATGGTTACTCCCATGTGTGGAAAGGAACATGTGCACAAGTGCTCATCACGGAGTCACTCAACGTGATGTCATCATGGAGTCTCTCAACATGATGTCCATCATGGTTACTCCCATGTGTGGAAAAACACAAGTACAAAGGATTCATCACGGAGTCTCTCAACGTGATGTTGTCATGGAGTCTCTCAACACGACATCCACCATGGCTACTCTCATGTGTGGAAAGAACCACATCTCTGTCTCAGAGATGAACAAGGGCTTTCACCTCATATTTCTCTGTCTCAGAGGAATATGCATTATAAAAAATATCACTGATGCTGAGTCTCCCTCTCAGCAAAGGCAACATTCTCCACAACTCCAAGCTTGTCTTTAAAATGTGTAAACTTCACTCTAGAGAGAGGCTTGGTGAGAATATCAGCCGTCTGATCATCAGTGCAAATATACTTGAGTTGAATTGCTTTCCTCAGTACCATATCTCTGATGTAGTGATACTTGATCTCCACATGTTTTGTCTTGTCATGAAACACTGGATTGGCAGAGAGCTTCACGTAGCTTTGATTATCGCAATGAATAATAGTTGGTTCCAATGTTTGACCAAACAATCCTGCAAGGAGCTTTCGAAGCCACACTGCTTCTTGAGCTGCTACACATGCTGCAATATATTCAACCTCTGCAGTGCTTAGTGCCACAAAAGTATGCTTCCTGCTACACCAAGAAATCATGGCAGACCCCAAACTGAAGCAACATCCAGAAGTACTCTTCCTATCAGTTACACTCTTGGTCCAATCAGAATCAGTAAAGCCTTGTAACTTCAGATCTTTATAGGAAGTATATCTCAAGCCATATCCCACTGTGCCACGCAAGTATCTCAAGATGTGCTTTCCTGCAACTAGATGAATTTGTCTCGGTTCACACATGAATTGATTGAGAGCGCTCACCGCATAACAAATGTCTAGTCTAGTATTGACTAGATACATCAATAATCCAATCGACGTTTGTACATGGTGGGATCTACCAAATCTGAACCAGCTGTAGAGTCATTCAACTTCTTCAAGTTTGTCTCCATAGGTTTAGACATGGACTTGCAGTCCATCATCCCAAATCTTTTCAAGATATCTATAGTGTATTTTCCTTGACTCAAGATAATCTCATTGGGTCTTTGCCACACTTCCAGTCCTAGGAAGTAATGCATAAGACCAAGATCCTTCATCTCAAACTCGGAGGATAACTCTTTCTTGCATTTGACAATGAGATACTTTGCATCAGTGAGAAATAAATTATCAACATAAAGGACCAATATCAAAGCCTCACCATTAATTACCTTGAAGTAAAGATTGGAATCTGCATCATTCTTGGAGAAACCCAAACTCATCAAATATCGATCAATCCATTTATACCAAGCACGAGGTGCTTGCTTAAGGCCGTACAAGGCTTTCTTCAATCTGTATACATGAGACTCCTTCCCATGAATCACAAAACTATCTTGTTGCTCAATGTACACTTCTTCTTCAATCACACCATTAAGAAATGTAGTCTTTATGTCCATTTGATGTAGCTTCCAACCTTTAGCAGATGCAATAGCAATAATAGTCTTGATAGATGTATATCGAGCAACAGGAGTGTTGTGACCTTTTCACACATCACCCCATTAAAAATGGGGACCCCCTAATTTTTGCTCCATTCTGGTCTTTTGGCTTTGGTCCTCTCTCTCTCTCTCTTTGGTCTTCTATCCTTCCGGGGATGTCTCCGTGTTTGACCTAGGTTGGAAATTTTGGCTAAGTCTGCGAAATTAGAGTTTTTATTCTTCAAGCTGGTTTGAGGTCAAATTGAAATCTAAGAATGGTACTACGATCAGGAAGCTCCAGGCAAGCCCCCCCAATTAAATTTTCATCAAATTCAGTCAACTTACTATTTTTAGTAAGTGCTCAATTTGGGGTCCTTCCTCTGAAATTTTGGATTTCTGACTGCTTCAACACATTTAGGACACTTCAAAGAGCTTGCACACAAAATTTGAACAGGTTTGGACAACTTGCTATTTTTAGCAATCCGGGCTTCATGAGCCATTTTTAGGATTTGCATGTGTGCTTTTTCAGTGCATGTTTGGAGGATCTTTTTGGGTTTTTCAAGACCGTCGCGATGATATAACATACAAGCCGGGATGATGACTTTCAGCAATTCAGGCTTCAGAGGCTATTTTTAGGGTTTGCATGTAAGATTTTTCGATGCATGTCAAGATATTCTTTATGGGTTTTTCGAGAGCTTCACAATGATGTGACATGCAAGTAGAGTTGGTTGTTTTTCAAGGACTTACTATTTTTAGCCAGTGCCCGCATTTGGATTAGTTTTCTGGGTTTTTTGGGATCTCTTGGGCAATGTGACATGCAAACTCATCTGGCAATTGATTGATCACTTTTCAGGTGCTTACTATTTTTAGCAAGCATACTCTAGACAACTCCCCAATGCTCCAGTTTCACAAGCAGAACAACATGCAACAGGAATCAAGTCAAACGAAGGTCATTTGAGGCACATGCAAGTCAAATTAGGGTTTCCTACTTTTATGCCTAAAATAGGGGGTGAAATTCGAGACACTGTCAAACTGAAGTACCCCATCATGATCAACATCCTGGCAAAATTTGAACGCAATCTGAGTACTTACTATTTTTAGTAAGTCATTTCATGGCTAAAAATAGCAGGTTTGTGCCAGGGGCAAGTGTGAACAGGTCAGTTAAGTCATCGGGATCATGTGGAGCAAATTTCAAATAAAAAAGAGCTGCAGAAGTCAGGTAATTTAGGGTTTGCTAAAAATAGCAGGGGGGGCTAAAAATAGCAGATGAGCTTGGACAACAAGTATAAACAGGGTAACCAGGCCACAAGGAACACATCAGGCCAACTCCAGGTTCAAGACGGGTGAAAAGCCATGAAGAGTCACATGTCTTCGGAATTTACTAAAAATAGATGGCAAGAGTTGGCTGGAGGCATTGAAAATTTCTAAGTCTATGATGAAACTGGCATGAGGAGGGGTGAAATGCGCCCAAGTCTAAGAGGAAAGTGAAAAATATCTAAGGCATGGAAAATTCCTCCTCACACCCTCAAATGCGCCCAAGTCATGGGGCAAGCATGGTGTTTGAAAAAATTTAAGTATGAAAATCCTCCACCACCTAGGAAATGTTCCCTCAAGGCAATGTGAAGGTTGGCATAAAAAAATTCTAAGGCATGAGAATTCCTCCTCACACCCCTAAATGCGCCCTCATGGAGGAGGCTTGGGAAAAATATCTAAGTGTTTGAAATTCCTTCTCCCTACCTCAAATGCGCCCAAGGCTACAAGGATGTTGAAATTTTTCTAAGGCAAGAAAGTTCCTCCTCACCCCCCTAAATGCGCCCACAAGGAATGAAGACTCAGGAAAAGTTTCTAAGGCGTGGGAAAAGGAAGCAAGGGGTCTCATATGCACCCAAGTCTAGGAGGAGGCAAGAAAGGATCCTAAGGCGTGAGAAATTCCTCCTCCCCCCCCTAAATGCACCCTCAAGAAGATGAGACTTGGGGAGAAGTTTCTAAGTATAAAACATTCCTCCTCCACCTCTCAAATGAGCCCTCAAGTGGAAGTAGACACATGTGAATGCGCCCATGCTTGTGAAGGCGTGGAAAATATCTAAGGCATGTAGAGTGGAAGCACATGGGGTCAAATGCGCCCAAGGTGAAGAGGCTTGACTAGAGAGTTTTCTAAGTATTGAAACCTCCTTGACCCCACCCCAAATGCGCCCTTCATGAGCAAAGCACAATTAAATTTTTCTAAGGCGTTGCAAAATAAAAGTATGAAATACGCCCCGGTGATGGTGATATCAAAATATTTCTAAGTGTGGGAGGATGAAAAGTGCAAAGTGGTAAATGCGCCCCAAGTCAGGAAAGCAAGAAAATGCCCAAGGCATAAAGAATGGAGGCTACAAGGATGAAATGCGCCCCAGGCTAGAAGGGTGAGCAAACCTTAGATATAAATTATTTTCAAAAAGTAATAAAAATTAAACGTACCCCTTCACATGGATACACATGAATATTATATTTTTTGAGGGGAAATTTTTTTTGGGTCTTGGACATTTCCCACTAGGAGATGATTTTAAAATTTTCCACGGCTCGCTCGAGATTTTAAGACGAAGATTTTAGCTAGGCGCTTGTTTGATGAATTTCCTAAACAAAATTAAATTTTTCTAAGGCAACAAAAGGAAATATTTTTACATAAAATGCCTTGGTTTATAAATTGAAGCTAGATGTCTGGGAATAATTTTGCCAGAGTAAACATGGAATTAAACGCCTTAGCCAGTTGAGATGAATTTTTTTTTATGAGGAATAATTGATTTAATATTTTAAATCTTAAAGATGCAAACATGATGAAGCACGCCTATGCAGGAAAGATGAAATTTTCAAAATTTCTAGAAGTCAAATATTCCGAGCTTCAAGTGACAAATGTTGTGACTGCCAGAGGAGGGAAAATGGAAATTTGAATTAATTAGCCAAAATTAGCCTCTTCTAGAATCCGACTTGGCTATAAGAGCTAAAGTTTTTTTTGTTTTCTTCATCAATTGCTGAAAGCAAATTTGAGTCTGCAGGTGAAGAAGTTCAAACTTGAGAAAGGAAAGTTGGTGGAGTAAGTTGCTTTGGGCAAAATTCTTCTAAGTGTTGGAGGTTGTTTTGCTGCAAGTAAAATTTCTAAGTGTTGAGAAGTGAGAGTTCGCTGAAAGGGCGTTGAGGTTTGAAGTTAGAATTTCAGTGTTGAAGCCTCTCATTTTCAGAACTCAGCTGACAATCTCAAAGTGATTATTTTTCTGAGTCTTATTTTCTAATGGCTGTTTTTCATTTCTGTAGGATGGCTGAAGGAAGAGCAGCTGGCAGGGAGAATCATGCTGAATCTAGCAAAGCAAGTACATCAAGACAGGCTGTGATCAAGAAGCTGAGCAAGTCTTTCTTGCCAGAGTCAAAGTTTTCTTTGAGGCTAGGGAAGTTAAGTGATACAAACCTTGGCTCCTTCAATTTGGAGACTTTCAGAAGGCAAATGTTGAGGATAGGAGGTCATCATCCATTAGCCACTTCGCACAATATTGTCAGAAGTGGACTCTATGCAGCTGCTAGTTTTCCACCAGCAATTCGGTGCTCGGAGCTGATTATGGAGTGTGCTAACTGGTAGAACTCAAAGCAAAGAACTATCGTTTCACCAGATGTCAAGCTGTTGGCCAACCTCATGCCAGAAGCTATTGGGGAAGCCTTTGGAATTCCAGCCTATGAGAAAATGATCTACAAAACAAGAGAGAGGGCTGAGAGAATGTATGCCTCCACATTTGATAGATGTGCTGATATGATAAACTCTGATTGGATGAACAAGCCTAAGCCAACTTGCACAAAGCTGCCAAAGCAAATAATTTCAGAGGACTTGAAGTAGGAGTTTTGTGACTTAATCATGATGCTCAGTAGAGTTGGAGGGTGCTCCCAATCATTCATCTTTGAACCTTGGATGTTTTACTACATCAACCTTGTGCTAGAAGGCAAGGAGCATGTTGACTGGGCACTGATGATCAGTGACAATTTGCATGAACAACTCAAAAGTTTAAGGAGAACGAAGACATTTTATATGAGCTCATACATCATCTACATGCTAGCTTGAATGACAAAGTACAAAGGGATATCATACAAGGAGCCAATTGGGTGTGGCTCTCAACAATTCAAGATTCATGAGGCTTGTCCGCAGTTGCACTTGACGAGCACCTCACATTACAAAAGAGTCAATGATGCCTTCACAATGCATATAACGAGGACGCTTCAACAAAGAACTCATCACAGAGTATCGAAGGAGGCTCAGGAGTTGATTGAAAAGTACGGATGTTGGTTTATCCAATTTCCGAAATTTACTTACATCAGGCTACAAGGGTTTTCTTCTTACCCATACAGATTGCCCCAATATCCTACAAACAGAATTGTGATGCTAGAAATATCTAGGCAGCTCATTGCCTACGATAAAATTCAGAAGAAAAAGAAGGGTGGACTTGACTTCCCTATCATGATGGGGAATTCGGATGAAGTTTGTCCAACACTATAGGCAGCTAAGGAAGAATAAAATGAGCTTCAATTTTTCCACCTCTCCTATCATACTAACAGGTAGAATTATGATCCTCAGAGAAATATCAGATGGATATTGTTTGAGGAATTCAAGCATAAAGCGCACATTGAAGACTTCTAGGTGAGTGCAGTGGACGAGGGGTCAGAAGAAGGATGTTTTCAAGAATACCGTTGGACATGATTAGGGAATGTGAGATTGCTCCGGTGCCAGACCAGGTGGATGAAGATATAAATGTTATACAGGCTGATTATGAGACAGTAAGGAATATGCCACTCCCACTTCCGGATTGGTCAGAGCTAGAGATTACAGATTTGGATATGCTTTGCATACCAGTCTTGACATTCACAAGGAGTTGGGTGGAGAGGCGTGTGAACCGGCTTAAGGGCAAGTCAATTCCCCTTACTTATAACTTAATGGGAGATCATAGATCACCAGCTGCTAGGAAGAAGAAACAGGTTGCTCAAGCTCCAGAACCACGAGGAAAAGAACCAGTCTAGCTTGAGCCTCAAAGAATTGAGGAGTCATCACATACGCCCTCAGGAGCACATTCTCCAAGCATGCAGGAGGTTTCATTGTTTGTAGATCAGAGAGCAAAATTGAACGAAGAACAAGAATTACAAGAGACAAATCAGCCACCTCGTAGGGAGTCAGTTGGCCAGAGCGTCAATGTACCTAGAGAAGAAAATCAGCAAGAGATAGAAGAAGAAACGCCACAGATACTCGCATCCAGCGTGAGATTGAGGCAACTCTCGAGGATGACACTACTACAGGGCAAGAGGCCCAAAGTTCAGGAGATACTCAGCCTATAGAGATTGATGAGCCTCGTCAGGATGAAGGCAGAGAAGAAGTTCGTGAAGAAGAATCAAGGAATGAACAACCATTCATTATTTCTGACTTGCAGCAGGAGGTGCCAAAATGGCTAAGGGACAGGATGAGATGCGATCCTGTTGAAGAAACTGATCCAGCAGTTGAGATGGAAGGATTTTTGAGTAGGATTAACGCACCCCCAAGAAAGAAAAAGGCTAGAAAGTTTTCAAAGATTTCAATAGACGAGGATGGCTCTCGTACACTTCATGTGGCTGTACCTAGGGTGGAGTGTGATCGAAATGAGGTTGTTCCAGAAAACTATGTGATCACTACCATGGAGCTAGGCCACCCTACTGGAACACAGATAATTGAGGAGTGCGATAACTCCTATCAGGCACTCAAGGACAGATTGCTCCGCATTGAAGGCAAGTATAAAAGATTGAAGAAAGAGCACAAAACATTGATTGGTTACATACAACACTTGTCTCGTCCTTGTGGGCAAGAAAATCCAGCAATTGAACTCCCAACCGAATTTCCTAGAGAGTCAGTCAGCGGTTTGGAGGATTTGAGGAGGATGGCACAGGAGGCAGATAAATGGGTTGCTAATGTTCGCACTGAGACAAAGAAGTTTATGGAGGATCTTGCTCATGCTTATCGGCAAGCCTCCAACATTATGGCACGAATGGATGCAGTAAATCAGGCTTGGGGTGAGGCTCGCATCTATCAGACCAAGGTTGTTCTTCGCCTGGAGGCTTTGATGCACACACCCTTACAAACTTTGGTTGGGAGAGGTGTGATACAGGAGGGTGATAGATATGACTTCACTGGCTGGTATTCTTCAGTGGTCACAAGCCGAGGATTCTTTGATGCAGCACAGGCGGATTCGGTCAGAGTTGGATTGGCTATGACGAATATTTTTGATGGAGTCCTCAATATGCTGGAGGCTATCTTTGCTAGGAGGCTGACTTCTGAGGAGGTGACTGCGGATGATTTAAAGAGTAGACTGGCACCTTTCTTTTTTGAGGTGAAGACTTTTGTTCAGGATGATTTTGAAAACACCTCCACCTTCTCCAACATTGTTCAAAATACTTAGGATGCTCTAGTTGCCTGGAGGAAGTCTTGTGCTTGACATGAGCAAACAGTTATGGTGCTAGAGTTTCAGCTTGATCACATCCCGCCTATTTCAGATCGAGAGGTTGAGGCTGTGCTGACCAGGTTCATTGACTTTGCAGCCAAGGAAAAGGAGAAAGGAAATGCCCTTCTAGATGATCTTTTGGAAGAAGATGGTGTGCATTAATTAATTGTAGTGGTTTCTGCAGAGGAGTGGAGAATCTTTTGTTCATTTATTGCCCCACTCCTCTCTGTGGCAGTTTTTAGGGCAGAGCCTTGATTAGGGCATATGTGTCTCAATCTGAGCCCTTCATTGTATTTGAATCTAAGCCATCCACTGGACTGAGCTAGATATAAAAGGGGCATCCCCCCTCATTTGTAATATATTAGATTAGACACTAGAGAATAGAGAGAGCATATAGTGAATAGCTTAGAAGTTAGCATAGCTTAGATTGAAGAGGAAAGAAAGTTTTTCCATTTGAAGACTTTGTAAGAAGTTGTTGTGAAGACTCTCATAATATAAAGAGTTTTCATTGCTTGGTGATTCCATCTTTTGTTATGAGTAGCTAGCAAGGCTCCTTCCATTTGAAGGCTTTGTAAGAAGTTGTTGTGAAGACTCTCATAATATAAAGAGTTTTCATTGCTTGGTGATTCCATCTTTTGTTATGAGTAGCTAGCAAGGCTCCTTCATCTTTCCAATTCGCTTAAAATCCTAAAGTAGTTTAAAGTAAAATAGATTTCATTTCATGCAAGTAGTTGATAGTTGCGGAATACATTGTTTGGTTTAAGCAAGCTTTATTTATCCATACCACTAGCGGGCTCATTGACGGTGAGTTCGCCTTGCGTGGTCAATTGGAGTACTTTTGCACTTAACTTCAATTATGATTCATGTGTTAGTATGCATCGTTGTGATGGTATTTGCATGGCGGGTCGTAGTTTGAACATCTTTCATTATCCTTTGAAGATTGCATCGACTCTGTAGGGGCTGTTCGAAGGGAGGCAAAGCAGAACCTAGTTCGAAGCTTGCAGAAATTGATCCTCGTATCCCACATTTAGGAGTAGACAGTAGAATCCCTATCCCTATTGTTGTGACCTTTTCACACATCACCCCATCCAAGATGGGGACCCCCTAATTTTTGCTCCATTCTGGTATTTTGGTTTTGGTTCTCTCTCTCTGGTCTTTTGTCCTTCCGGGGGTGTCCCATCGTTTGACCTAGGGTGAAATGTTAGCTAAGTCTGTGAGATGAGGGTTCCCTATCCTTCAGGCTTGTTTGAGGTCAGATAAGGTTATCAAGGTGAAATCTGAGCGCAACAGCACAGTCAGAAGGCTCGAGGCAGGATCCCATTGAAATTTTACTGAAATCTGACAACTTACTATTTTTAGTAAGTACCTAATATGAGGCCTTTTCCTCAAAATTTTGGGATTCTGACTGCATCAACGCTTCCAGGTAAACTTCAGGGTGCCTACACATAAAATTTGAACAGATTCAAACAACTGACTATTTTTAGCAGTTCAGCCTTCAGAGGCCATTTTTCAGGGTTTAAACATATGATTTTCCAATGCATGAGTGGAGAATGGATCTAGGTTTTTCAAGACGTTCACAATGGTGTGACATGCAAATCGAGATGATGACTTTCAATGGTATAGCCTTCAAAGGCTATTTTTAGGGTTTGCATGTAGAGATTTTTTAGTGCATGTCCGGATATTCCATATGGGTTTTGCGAGAGCTTCGCAGTGATGTGACATGCAAGCAGAATGGATCAGTTTTCAAAGACACTATTTTTAGCCAGTGCCCGCATGTTGACCAGTTTTCTGGGTTTTTTTGGGTTTTTTGAGATCCCACAGGCACTGTGACATGCAAACTCATCCGACATCAAATGGATCAATTTCCGGACACTTACTATAAATAGCAGTTTCACTCCAGCAGCTACCCAACATTTCAGTCCAACAAGCAGAACGACAGGCAACAAAAATCGAGTCAAGTGGAAACAGTTCAGGGCACATGCAAGTTAGATTAGGGTTTCCGTTGCTATGCCTAAAAATAGGAGGAATGAAATACAAAATTGTCAAAACGAAGTACACCATCATAATCAGCATCTTTCAGGTTGCCTACTGGCAAAATTTGAGCACAATCAGAATACTTACTATTTTTAGTAAGTCACTCCACGACTATAAATAGCACGTCTGTGCCAGAGGTAGGTGTGAACAGGACACTTAGGTCATTAAAGATAGGTGGAGCGAATTTCAGGTCAAATAGAGCTACAAAGATCAATCAATTTTAGGGTTTGCTAAAAATAGCAAATGGCTAAAAATAGCATACCAGTGTGGACAAAGGTTATAAACAAGGTGGCAAAGTCAGTGGAAACACAACCACGCCCGCTCTAGCTCAGAACAAAAGAAATGCATGGAAACCCTCACTTCTCTAGATTTGCTAAAAATAGAAGGCCAAGGCATGACTAGGGCGTTGGAAATTCATGAATAAAAAAGCTGGCATGAAGACACATTAAATGCGCCCAAGGGAGGTGAAGAGGTTGAAAAATCTCTAAGTGTTGAAATTCCTCCTTCATATGTGAAATGCGCTCACAAATTCCTTTTCACCACATGAAATGCGCCCAAGGCATAGGTGAAAATTGATATGAAAAATGCTAAGTATGAAATTTCCTTCACACTAGGTGAAATGCGCCCTCAAGGGTTGAAGATGGAAGTAACATAGGTGAAATGCGCCCAAAAATTTTTTGAGCATGGGTGAAATGCACCCACAAGTGAAAAGGCAAGGAAAGTTTCTAAGGCATGGTGGAAATTCCTTCACCACCCCTTAAATGCACCCAAGAGTGGAAGCTTACATGGTGAAATGCACCCTCAAGGCAAAAGTGGAGGTAGCCTAGGTAAAACGCGCCCAAGGTAGGTGAAGAGTCACTATGGCGTGAGAAATTCCTCCCCACCCCTTCAAATGCGCCTTCAAGTTCCTCCTCCCCATGGAAAATGCGCTCAAGGTGGCCACAAGGAAAAAACGTGGAGAAGGCAAGGGTGAAATGCGCTAAGGCAAGAAAGTTCCTACACACTAGGTAAAATGTGCCCTCATGTGGAAGTGGCAAGGGTAAAAGGTGCTCAAAGGTTTCCTCTTCATGTGCTATATGTGCCTAGGAAGACAAGGCAAGGGGGGCGTGATTTTGAAAGTTGTTCTAAGTATGAAAGTTCTTTCTCATGCTAGGAAATGCGCCCTTGTTTGTGAATTTTTTTGATAAAAGAAGCCTAGGCGTGGAAATGCCTAAGGGATTTAAATGTAATCATGAGGTGTGAAGTGCACTCTTAAAGCAAGAATTCCTCCACTACATAGGATATGTGCCCAAGGCTACAAAGATGAGTTAATTTAATAAAATTTTCCAAGGTATTTTCTAAGGCAAAATGAGAAATACGCCTAAGGAGGAGATGAAGTTTGAAATTTTCGAGAACAAGTGTAATGTGCGCCCAGAGCCAGTTGGAATTTTTTCAAGAAAATCAAAGAAAGTGCCAAGGCAGAGAAATTGAAGATTGCAGGTGTGGAAGGCGTCCAGAACAAAAATGGGTGAACCTTAGCAATTTTATTATTTTTTCAAAATAATAAAAATTAAATGTACCCTTTCATCCAGATACACATGAAAACGACAAGTTCTGAAGGGAATTTTCTTCTGGGTATTGAATGTTTTCAATTGCGAGATGATTTAAATTTACTCCACACCTCGCTCGTGTCGTTTTGACAGAGAATTTTGCTCGGTGCCTGTTTTGGATGAATTTCCTAAGGCAAATTTAAAATCTCTCTAAGGCAAATGAGAAGAATATGTTTTCGCAAAATATTTTTGCTCGAGAATTGAATTGGATAATTTGGCTGAGGCAAGCGTGAAATAAAATGATTTAGCCAGATGAAATGAAATTGTTCAAAGAGGTAATTGATTTAATATTTTAAGATGCAAATTTGATGAAGCAGGCCTGTGCAGGGATGATGAAATTTCGAAATTCTAGAAGTTCAAGATTCCGATGCCCCGGATGACAAGTGTTGCAACTGGCCAAGGAGGGAAAGTAGAATTCGAAAATTTGCTAACTTTAGCCTCTACTGGATTTCGACCTGGCTGTAAGATTTTAAGTTCTTTTCATTCTTCTCACAAGTTGCTGAGTGCAAAGCATTCTCTGAGGCTGAAGTATGAATTTGAGAAAGAAGTTTGAAGTTGTTGAGAAATCCAAATTTGAGTGAAAGTGAGTTGCTGAGAAGTGCGAGTTTGCAAAGGGAAGTCTTGAATTGCTGAAGTTCGAATTTGAAGAGTGAAGTTGCTGAAGGTGCGAACTTCTAAGTCCCAAGTTGCTGTGTGCTGAGAAGTACGAACTTGAGTTGAAAGATTTGGAGATTGCTGCAATACGAATTTGTAGGAAAGGAAGCTTCTCAAATTGCTGAAGTGCGAACTTGAGAAAAGAAAGTGAGTTGCTGAAGGTGCAAAGTTAGAAAGAGAAGTGCGAATTTGAGAGAAGTTTCAAATTTGCTGAGGGCGAATTGCTGCAAGCAAACATTTCCAAGCATTTGACATTGTGTTGCTGCAACCAGAGAAACTTCTAAACGTTGAAGTGAGCAGGCACAGTTGAGGTTGGCAGCTGAGAGTGACAAAGTGTTGCAGCCTTTTTATTTAAAAAATCTGCTGGCACCCTCAAAGTGATATATTATTTTATAAAATCTTGTTTTCTAATGACTCTCTTACGTTTTTGCAGAATGGCCGAATCAAGCAGAAGAGTTGCAGGCAGAGGGAACCACGCTGAATCCACAAGAGCAAACACATCAAGACAGGCAGTAATAAAGAAATTGAGCAAATCCTTCTTGCCAGAATTGAAGTTTTCTTCAAGGTTGGACAAACTGAGCGACACAAACATTGGCTCTTTCAACTTGGAAACATTCAGGAGAAGAATAATGGGGACTGAATGTCATCACCCGTTAGTTACTTCGCACAACATTGTAAGAAGTGGGCTTTATGCAGCTGCTAGTTTTCTTTCAGCCATCCGGTGTCCAGAGCTAATCATGGAATGCGCCAACTACTACAACACAGAGCAGAGGACTGTCATTTCGCCAGATGGCAAGATATTGGCCAACCTGACACCAGAGGCAATTGGGGAGGCATTTGGAATACCAGTCCATGAAAAGATGATTTATAAAACGAGGGAGAGGGCTGAAAAGATGTATTCATCCACGTTTGATCGATGTGCTGATTTGATAAACACTAGGTGGATGAACAAGCTCAAGCCAACTCGCACGAAGTTGCCCAAGCAGATAATTTTAGAAGATTTGAGGCAAGAGTTATGTGATTTAATAATGATGTTGAGCAGAGTTGGAGGATGCCCCCAAGCATTCATCTTTGAACCTTGGATGTTTTATTATGTCAACTTGGTGCTGGAAGGCAAGGACTACGTAGACTAGGCCTTGATGATCAGTAACAACTTACACGAGCAACTCCGTGGTTTGAGGAGAACAAAAACATTTTACATGAGCTCTTACATTGTCTACATGCTGGCCTGAATGACGAAGTATAGAGGAATTTCATATAAGGAACCAATCGGGTGTGGCTCCCATCAATTCAAGATACACGAGGCTTGTCCGCAGTTACATTTGACAAGTACCTCCCACTACAAAAGGGTCAATGACGCCTTCACCATGCACATAACGAGAACCTTGCAGCAAAGGACTCACCATAGAATATCTAGAGAGGTACAAGAGCTGTTTGAGAAGTTCGGATGTTGGTTTATCCAGTTTCCGAAGTTTACCTACATAAGGTTGCAAGGATTTTCCTCCTATCCATACAGATTGCCTCGGTATCCCACAAACAAAATTGTGATGCTGGAGATATCTAGGCAACTTATCGCCTACGATAAGATTCAAAAGAAGAAGAAGAAAGGTGGACTTGGATTCCCGATTACAATGGGGAATTCTGATGAAGTTTGTCCATCACTACAAGTAGCAAGGGAGGCAAAGACTGAACTCCAATTCTTCCACCTTTCCTACCATACCAATAGGCAGCACTATGATCCCCACAGGAACATTAGATGGATATTGTCAGAAGAGTTCAGGCACAAAGCACAAATTGAGGACTTTTGGGCAAGTGCAGTGGATGAGATCGAGGTTAGAAGGAGAATGTTTTCACGGATACCGTTGGGGATGATCAAGGAATGCGAGATTGTCCTAGTGCCAGATCAAATTGAAGAAGATATAAATGTTGTACAAGCTGATTATGAAACAGTGAGGGATACGCCTTTACCACTCCTGAATTGGTCAGAGCCGGAGATTACAGACTTGGATACACTTTGTATTCCAGTCTTAACATTCACACGGAGTTGGGTAGAGTGGCATGTATGCCGACACAAGGGCAGATCAATTCCCCTCACATACAATTTGTTGGGAGATCACAGATCACCGGCAGCTAGGCAGAGAAGGCAGGTTGATCAAGCTCCGGAATCACGGGGAAAAGAGCCAGTTCGACCTGAGCCTCTAAGAATTGAGGAATCCGCACATACACCATCACGGACACATTCTCCGAGTATGCAGGAGGTATCCCTATTTGTTGATCAAAGAGAAAGGTTGAATGCAGAGCAAGCAGTGCAAGTGGCAAGTCAGCCACCTCGTAGAGAGTCAGTGGGCCAAAGCATCAACATGCCTAGGGAAGAAAATCAGCAAGAGATAGATGAAGGGATAGCCACTGATACTCAATTTCAGCAGGAAATTGAGGCAACCCTCGAGGATGATGCTACTTCAGATCAGGATGCCCAAAGCTTGGGAGATACTGAGCCGATAGATGATGATGAGCCTCGTCAGAACGAGGGCATGGAGGAAGTTCATGAGGTTGAGGCTGAAGTTGAGCAGCCTTTTGTTATCTCAGATATGCGGCAGGAGGTGCCAGAATGGCTAAGGGACAGGATGAGGCACGATCCTGTTGATGAGACTGAGCCAACAACTGAGATGGAGGAGTTGTTGAGTAGGATCAATGCGCCTCCAAGAAAGAAGAAGGCCAGGAAATTCTCCAAAATCTTGACGGATGAGGATGGCTCTCGAACGTTGCATGTGGTAGTGCCTAGGGTGGAGTGTGATTGGGATGAGGCCGTTCTGGAAAATTATGTGATTACAACTATGGAACTTGGCCGCCCTACTGGAGCATAGGTGGTTGAGGAGTGTGACAATTCATATCAGGCACTCAAGGATAGGTTGTTCCATATTGAGGGCAAATACAAGAAATTGAAGGTAGAGCACAAAACACTGATTAGCTATGTGCAACACTTGTCCCCTCCTTGTGGGCAAGAAAATCCGGCAATTGAGCTTCTAGCCGAATTGCCAAGAGAGTCAATCAGTGGCTTAGAAGATTTGAAAAGAATGGCACAGTAGGCAGACAAATGGGTTGCCAACGTTTGTGTTGAAACATAAAAGTTTATGGAGGATCTTGCACATGCCTATCGGCAAGCATCCAACATTATAGCAAGGATGGATGCAGTTAACCATGCTTGGGGTGAGGCTCGTATCTATCAAACGAGGATTGTTCTTCGCTTAGGAGGTTTGATGCACACACCTCTACAGGTTTTGGTTGAGGGAGGTGTGATTCAGGAGGGTGATAGCTACGACTTCGCTGGGTGGTACTCTTCAGTAGTCATAGGCCGAGGATTTGATGATGCATCATAGGCAGATTTGGTCAGGGTCAGAAAGGCCATGACAAATATCTTTGATGGAGTCCTCAATACGTTGGAGGCTATCTTTGCCAGGAGGCTGACTTCTGAGGAGGTAATTGCAGATGGTTTGAAGAATAAATTAACACCATTCTTTTCTGAGGTGAAAGCCTTCATCCAGGACGATTTCGAGAATGCCTCTACGTTCTCCAATATTATTTAGAGCACCCAGGACGCCCTTGCTGCCTGGAAGAAATCTTGTGCCCGACATGGGCAAACAGTTATAGTGTTAGAGTTTCAACTGGATCACATTCCTTCCATTTCAGATCAGGAAGTTGAGGCGGTATTGGCCAGGTTCATGAAGTTTGCAGCCAGCAAAAAAGAGAAAGGAAACGCCCTTCTGGATGATGATCTTCTGGAAGGGGATGATGTGCATTGATTGCAGATAGTGGTTCTGCAGAGGAGTGGAGAATCTCCAGCGCATTCATTGCCCCACTCCTCTAAATGGCAGTTTTAAGGGCTAGAACCCTAATCAAGGCTTATGTGGCTCAATTTGAGCCTTCCATTGTATTTGAATCTAAGCCGTCCACTAGATTGGGCTTGATATAAAAGGGGTATCCCCCCTCATTTGTATTATATCATATTAGACATTAAATCAGAGCTAGAGAGTATTGGAGATAGAAGCTAGAATAGAGAGTAGAGCTAGGAGTTAGCTTAGTTTGAAAAGGAAAGAAAAGCTTTCTCTTTGAAGGTTTTTGTAAAAGGTTGTGGAAGACTCATAATATAAAGATTTTCATTGATTGGTGATTCTATTTTTCATTGTGGGCAGTTGACAAGGCTTTTTTCGTCTTTCCAATTCAAGTAGATTAGAGTAAAGTAGACTTTATCTTATGCAAGTAGTTGTTAAATGTGGAGTGTGGCGTTTGGTTTGAGCAAGTCTTCTTTTATCCATACCACTAACAGGTTTATTGATGGTAAGTCCGCCTTGTGTGGTCGACTGGAGTAATAGTACTTAACTTCGGTTGTGATTTGTATGTTCACTTGCATCGTTGTGATGGTGTGGGCATGCTGAAGCATAATTTGAATATCTTACTCATCCTTTGAAGATTGCACCAACTTTGTCGAAGTTGTCCGAAGGGAGGCGAAGCAAAGTCTGGTTTGAAGATTGTTGAAGTCGATCCTCGCATTCCACCCTTTAGAAGTAGATTGTAGAATCCCTACCCCTACTCCTTTTGAATTTAGTATTTTCCCAGTTAACTTAGGAATCAGAGCATCACTGTCAAATCATTCATGTCTTAATTGCTTCGCGAGGTTGAACAAACTACGTAAGTCCCCTTGGAATACCCAGCATATTCACATCAACCAACTGAGTCTATTTGCGACATAAGGAACCTTGGAGTTGAACGCATGATCTTTCACGCAATCTTAGCATGCAGAATACTTTGATCAAGAGAGAATAGAGTGACCGTTGGACATTTTATTCTGTGTTGGTGTTGTCATAAAACACATGTGAACACCTATCCTTTTACTTTTAGTATTCTCTCGGTTAGTTTAGGAACTTGGGCATTATTGACAAATTATTCGTGTCTTGCAACTTCTTCTCTTCTGATCGAACAATTGTGTAAGTCCCCTTGGAATAACT
This sequence comes from Sequoiadendron giganteum, assembly GCA_007115665.2. Taxonomy (NCBI): domain Eukaryota; kingdom Viridiplantae; phylum Streptophyta; class Pinopsida; order Cupressales; family Cupressaceae; genus Sequoiadendron; species Sequoiadendron giganteum. The sequence continues at coordinate 633,664,097 of CM021107.1, forward strand.
AACAAATCACATTAAGCCAACTGAGACTATCCGTTGCATAAGGAACCTTGGAGTTGAATGCATGATCTTTTTGGCAATCTTAGCATGCAAAATACTTTGTTCAAGTGAGGATAGAGTATCAGTTGGGAAACTTTATTTTGTGTTGGTGCGGTCATAAAACACCTGTCAACAAGGAGCAAATGTCTCCTCATAATCTATTCCCTCCTCCTGAGAGAATCCTCTTGCCACAAATCTTGCTTTGTACTTCTCAATGCTTCCATCAGCTGCATGCTTGATCTTGAAGAGCCACTTGGAAGATACAACTGATTTGCCTTCAGGTCTTGGTACAACATCCCAAACATCATTCTTGATAATAGACTGATATTCTTCTGTCATAGCATTTGTCCATTCTTGCTTGTTGGATACTTCCTCAACACTGGAAGGTTTGGAATCAATGATGTGACTCATCAATGCCACATAGCCTGGAAACTTATGCGGTCTTCTGCTTTCTCTAAAGGTACCTTGAGGAGCTGCATACTTCTCTGCCTCTTGCATGGTTTGTCTAGCCCATAGAGGTCTCTTTCGACCTATACCATTATCTCTTGGCCCATCAGTTGGTTGTATGGGATCAACTAGATCAAAAGTCTCTTTTGGTTTAGTAGACTCCCTCTGAATCTCAAGAGTATGATCAGGAGAAATGTCCATATCCTGAGGTGTCTCCTGTTCTTCATTGTCTATCTCCATGTAAGACCCTTTAGATCTTTTGAAGGCTACTTCCTCTTCGAAAGAGACATCCTTGCTGATCTCAATCTGTTTTTGCCCTGGAATGTAGATCTTGTAGGCCTTTGAAGACTCACTGTAACCTAGAAATATTCCTTTGTTGCCTAATGGTTCTAGCTTAGATCTTTTATCCTTAGGCACATGAATATAAACAGGACAACCAAAAATTCTTAAATGACTAACCTTAGGTTTTACACTTGTGAAGGCCTCTTTAGGAGTCATATTTTCCAATATTCGATGAGGGCTTTGGTTCTGAACATACATTGCAGTTCTGAAAGCTTCTGCCCAAAGGAAGGTCTGTAAGTCTTGATCATGAATCATATCTTTGGCTGCCTCAACTATGGATCTATTCTTTCTTTCGGCAACTCCATTTTGGTGAGGGTTGTAAGGAACACAAAACTCCCTCTTGATCCCTGCCTCAATGCAAAAATTACGGAAACCTCTAGAAGTATATTCTCCTCCATTATCAGATCTTAGAATCTTGATCCTTTTCCCGGACATGTTTTCAACTTGAGCCTTGAATTCTTTGAATCTATCAAGTACTTCTTCAGACTCCTTAGACTTCAAAAAGTAAATCCAAGTCTTTCGAGAATAGTCATCAATGAAAATCACATAATACCAAAATCCACTCAAGGATGCCACAGACATTGGACCACATAAATCAGAATGAACAAGATCTAAAATTCCTTTTGATCTACTTTCACTACTATGAAAAGGACCCTTAATATTCTTACCCAGTGCACATCCTCTGCAAATGCCATCGTGCTCCAGACTGAGCTCCGGTAGACTAGTAACCATGTTCTCCATAGATGGAAGAGCTCTGAAGTGTATGTGAGCAAGTCTTCTATGCCATAGCTCACTCAAACTGGTAGTGTCATGCAATAATGCTTGAATTGGACGAACAAAAAGCGTGTATAGGCTCTCTTGACGAACACCAATCACACGAGCTGTTTTGATGCTAGAGTTCTTAGGCCAAGCAAGAACTTTCCCTTCAGAGAAGGCAACCTGATATCCTTTGTCATCCAATGTTGAAATGGAGACAAGATTTCTTTTGATTCCTTGTACAAACAAAACATCACTCAAGTGAAGTGGGATGCCAGAATCTAGATGAAGAGAGGTGGTCCCAACTCCTTTTACGGAGTAGCAAGCATCATCTCCTATTATCACTTGTAAGTTGGTTTCTCTTTCTACCAAGTCTGAAAGATGCTCTTGATATCCTGTAATGTGACATGAAGCACCACTATCAATCAACCAAGCACCGCTGTTAGTTGGAACATTGCTTGAAAGAGCGGAGATGAATAGAAAACCCCCTGAGTTGTCTCTAGATTCCTTTTGAGGTGACACTTAATCAACATCTGCAGTAGAAGCATGTTGCTTTGGTCTTGATATGCAATCTCGAGCATAGTGACCATACTTGTCACACTTGAAACATTGAATGTGAGAGAGATCCTTCTTCTTCTTTGGTTCAAGAGCATAATCTGATTTTCTGTCTCTATTCCTCTTGAAGTTTCCTTTTCTCCCTTCTCTTCCTCTCCTTTTGGAAGTTTGAGCAGCAAGTACATGATTTTCTTCATTATGAGAGCTTCGCCCATTTCCTCTTGTTGCCAATTTGGATTCCTCTCGAATGCAATCAGCTCGAAGATGATCAAACTTGGGCAATTTAGATCTTTCACTAATGCTTTGGATAAAGGGTTCCCAAGATTGAGGAAGACCATTCAGTGCCAACATAACTAGGTCTCTATCTTCAACTCTATCTCGAATGGCGCATAGTTGATCTCTCAACTCAGTAATCTTCATGAAGAAGGAGATGACTGAATCTCCTTTAGCCATTTTTATATGATGAAGCTGTTGTCTCAAGGCAAGAGCTCTGTTGGTATTGTTGATCTCATACAATCCTTGTAGAGCCTTGAACATATCTTTGGCTGTCTTCATCTTGGAGATAATCAGCACAAGATGATCATTCACGGAATCTATCAAGATCTTCCTAGCCTTTGTCCCATTCTTCTTCCATTGAACTTTCTCAACATCATTGGGTGGCTTGGGCACATCATCTTCCACGAAGTCTAGAAGATCATTTTCTTCTAGAGCAATAAGGACTTTGAATTTCCAAGAGGTGAAATTAGATGCACCATCAAGTCTATCTTCAACCTTGACTCCGTTCACCATTTTCGATGCTTGGATAGACTCTCTTAGATGAGAAGAAGAAAAGAAGACTTTGCTGTATAAAAACAAATCTGATCTGATCTGATCTTGCTTAAATCCACTTTGATACCATGGTAATTTTATTATCAGAAATGAAATAAGCAGAAATACAGAATTATGAACAATAAGATACAGCAAATACCCTGGGAAAGCCCTCCTTCTTGAGGGAGAAAAACCTAGCCACAAATATATCACTTATATATTGGATGAAGAAGCAGAAATCTGCTTTACAACTTGGCCAAACACTAGGCCAATCTGATGCAATCACGATGGCACCTCTCTAGATGCGAATTTACAAGCAATAATGACTTCCTCTTAATGTTGATCTTCTTGAAGCAAAATGACGATCTGCTGAAGGTATGCGAAGTTGTCTTGAATTAAATTGAATCACCAAATGAGGAGGAGACGACTTGAATATATACACATCAGGTGACTTTTCATGAAGAGTCGGCCTCTTACACAAGAGAGACGACTTTACAAGAGGATGCGACTTTTAGTTAAGTCAGCTTTAATAGAATAAAAATAAAATATAAATTATCATTTGAAATGAAGTGACACTTCATTTGAATCAACCTCAAATAAATAAGTAGCAAAGCTTTATTTATTTGCTCAATATTTATTATTTAAATCGGGTGAAGGATAACACCTGCCACTATTACATCAACAGATTTAATACTATTTTATTCATTACACCTGGAATTATTGCAATGTTAGATTCTAGAATTTCCTCTGCAAAGCTCCATTATAATTTCTCAAACCAAGCTATCTTAAAAATCTTCAAACTTTGAAATAAAACTATTCTTTGAAATTTGTGTTCCTAGAAGACTTCACAAATTTCTCACAATGAAGCCCAACTTTGGACTAGGAAATGAATCCACCCAATAGATGAATTGGGTTTCTGTCTAATCAATTGGCTCAAGGGTTTTCTATTGAATTTTAGTGCAGATCACAAATCTATTATGCCTGCATTCATTTTAAAGCATTCAAACCATTACATATATAAAGGACTGAAATTCCTTTGTATGGTTTTACCTGCATTCTAGATTTAGTGAGTTGTTAAAACAACTCGTACTTGACACATAACAAATTGAGCACTAATAGATTTCCTAACATTTTCGTCCTCGAGTCTCTTGAAGGCTGTGCTCTCAAAATTGCTCTTGATAATAATTTTTTTTGCAAGATGATTAATTCATTTCCTTTTTCCCCTTTTATACTTCACCACCTTATTAAATATTTTGCATTTATAAAGTGACTTTTATTAAGTATTTGAGCACCACATTTTTTAAAGTCTCTTTAACAATTAATTAAATATAAACGTCCATATTATTTTTTCAGGACAATTTAATATTTAATTGATTAAATTGACTCCGTGGTGACTACTCGGAAATTGGTGACATTACAACATTCCGTTGAAAGGGGACTTTAGGGAGTCCTCATGTGTAGGAAGCTCATCCCCAGAATCAATGGACTTTTCTCCCATGCAAAGGGAATTTCAACATGGTAAAAAAATACTAGTAAAACTTAAACAATTTAATTACACAAGTTTAAAAAGAAAAATAGAAGTTCAAAATTTGAAATGTATTACTATTAAGTATTTACTTAAGATATTTCATAATCTATCCTAGAACAATAGTTGTACATAAATTGTGTGTATAAATGGGGACATATAGATGTTAGTTTGCAACTACGATACACTCATAGCCATTTATAGGTCTCCAATGATGGAAGAATATCTCAATTCCATTGATATTGGGTATGCCAACCTCTTCCTCTTATTGTAGAGAATGCTTGAGGTGTACCAACCTTTGTAGAGTATGGTTGTGAGAGATGAGAAGTCCAATTGGGGAGAGTTCAACTTTTATGGGGTTAACAAGATCAAGACTTGGATTTTGAATGATGATTTGTGGGCATATTTTAGATATGTTGTCTCGTTCATTGACTCAATAGCTACACTATTATTTTATGAAGACACATACACTCCTAATATTGGAGAAATATACGTGACATTTATTATTTTATGAAGACACATACACTCCTAATATTGGAGAAATATATGAGACATTTGATAGTATGTTAGACCTAGTGAAGGCTACGATTCATGATAGATCCCAAATTACAATTCCATGATTAGAGGATTAGACCCATAATTCACCATAGGTAGGATCCTATGAATATGCCCTTGCATATGGCAGCCTATTCATTGAATCCAAAATGGTATTTAGATTGGCCTATAAGAGAGTGACTCTTGTTGAAGATGATGAGGCAAATCAGAATTTTTTTGGTCATATTGACAAGTTGTGATTAGGCTAGAAAGCTTCAGGAATAGTTGCCTGAGCTTGTAGAACTTAGTGGCTTTATTAACAAATCTAAGACAAATAAAGATAGAGAAAGTCTGGCACATAAGAATCTGATTGGGCAGTGGAGGATGCATGTAAACAAGATGCCAGAATGTAGAATCCATGCTAATTATTTGCTCTCCTGGATTACCAATTTTGTTGTGGTTGAGAGGAACTAGTCCCACTTATATCTTCACTCTATACAGAGAGACAAACCCTTTTGGAAAGTGGAGAAGTTGCTTGGAGTTCATAGTGGTTTGTATCTTAAATATAGGAAGACTAAGTTGTTCTTTAATTGTTTCTCAGCATTAGACAACATTAATGAAATATTAATTAAATAACTTAATAACTCACCCAAGTTGTGGAAAGTACTGCAACGTCATCAAAATCCTATTTTGATCACACCATGATGAAACTGAAGTAGTAGGAAGATGATTGAAATAAACTTGGTGACTTTCTAAAAATAGCCTGCTCCTCCAAGAATTTTGGAGAGCACCCAAAAGGTCGGAAATCTAAGTTACTAGTTTGGGTACAGGTACGGGTATTAATATGATGGTATGGAATTTTTTTCTCCTTGGGTATAGGTACGAGAATATATATATATATATATATAATATATGTTCAAAATTATAAATTATAAGAATAGTGATGCTCATAATTGCCAATAAATAGAATACAACATAATTTTGACAGTGACTTATAACAGTCCAATTCATGATCACTTCACAAGTACAGTAATTGGTTCTCCTTAAAAAATATAGTAGAGAAATAATTAGTCAAAGAAGCCTGCATACCTTACTAGTTTCTTGGTCAATATTGATCGTGACTTAGTGAAAAGTAGAATATTGCACTCAATGCAACATAATCAACAAACAAAATAGTCAATGTAAGTGGTATAGAAGTTAATGCAATCTATGTAGCAGAGATCTTTGGTCAACATAGTCAATATAGCAGAGCTCTTTGGTTAACACTGTCCAATAACCACATTTAAGAAGAGTCAATCAAACAAGGGTCAATGCAGGTGTAGAGGGTCAATGTTGAAGATCTGGTGTACTAATTCACATATGATGTCAAATTTACAGTCTGACCCAAACATTGTCTTTTTCCCCGTCCTATGATAGTGCTGGTCCAATGAGAAAGTAAATGATGGAATGATGCATTCATGAGGATCAATTAATGCTATCTACACTTTCAGTTGGAAACAATAGCCCTAAATTTTTTTAAATGGTGGTTATAGGTTCTTGGTCTGCCAAGACAATATCAAATTTGTATTGGAATTCACTAGAAAATAATATCATATTTAGTAATTGATGGTGTCATGCTCCTTTCATAAACCAATTTTGTAATTCATGAAACATGGGTCGATGAGTTTGACTCGTAAAACTACACGGTTGAATCCTGATAGCAATATCATAATTTGACACGCTGTGGAAAATACATCCTACTTATCAATTGATGAGCTAAAGGGGCTCTATAATGAATGGTTCATAAGGCACAACACTTGTTGAAGGTTTTGCAAATGGGGTTGCAAGCAAAGTGGGATTAACCTTGGAGGAAACTTCGTGGTTAAGCGCGCTTGAGCTGGAGTAGTACTAGGATGGGTGACCTCCCGGGAAGGCCCAGTGCTTCACCTCTGTGAGCATCACCTAGATGCAATGAGTGCTAAGTGGACCATTCACTATCATGAGAGATGGGTTCTAATGAATGGTTCATAAGGCCCAACACTTGTTGAAGGTTTTGCAAATGGGGTTGCAAGCAAAGTGGGATTAACCTTGGAGGAAAATTCGTGGTTAAGCGCGCTTGAGCTGGAGTAGTACTAGGATGGGTGACCTCCCAGGAAGGCCCAGTGCTTCACCTCTGTGAGCATCACCTAGATGCAATGAGTGCTAAGTGGACCATTCGCTATCATGAGAGATGGGTTCTTGTAAACCACTACTCGTGAAACATGGGTTGATGAGTTTGACTCATAAAACTACATGATTGAATCTTGATAGCAATATCATAATTTGACACGCCGTGGAAAATACATCCTACTTATCAATTGATGAGCTAAAGGGGCTCTATAATGAATGGTTCATAAGGCACAACACTTGCTGAAGGTTTTGTAAATGGGGTTGCAAGCAAAGTGGGATTAACCTTGGAGGAAACTTCGTGGTTAAGCGAGCTTGAGCTGGAGTAGTACTAGGATGGGTGACCTCTCGGGAAGGCCCAGTGTTTCACCTCTGTGAGCATCACCTAGATGCAATGAGTGCTAAGTGGACCATTCACTATCATGAGAGATGGGTTCTTGTGAACCACTACTCATGAAACATGGGTCGATGAGTTTGACTAATTAAACTACACGGTTGAATCCTGATAGCAATATCATAATTTTGTAACTGCTGTTGTTTTTCTCTTTTTAGACTGTGGGGCTCTTGTTGGGTATGCCCAAGGTACTACCCGGGTGCATAGGTTCTTTGTGGGTCCTTCACAGAAGGACCCATAGAGAATCCAGGCACCCTGGCCATTACGAAGGACAAACCCGAACCGTACCCACATGCAAACCCGAGTCAAATATGAAGGACCTAGTAACTTAGTCGAAAATTGATTATGAAAGAATCAAAGGGCTCCAACTAACAATTAAACTCAAACCCAAGAACAATTGCTTTGCAAGACTCATCAAATGCTTCTCCAAGAATGTTGGAGTTCTCCCTAACTAACCAGTTAACCTCTGAAAGACTTGGAAACTGGCTATATTTGCATGAATTGGCTAAGTGCCAAAAGGGGATATTACAATCCTCCCTCCCCAAGATTGCTTGTCCTCAAGCAATCGCAACTAAATCTTGATTGATCTCGGATAGATCCAAAGAAATTCCAGGATCCCAAATGAGTTTGAAGAATGCTTCTCCATGATTTCGCTGCTCTACATTGATGCAACTGAAGATTTCCAAACTAGCATTCTTGGTTTCCCTGTGAAGCAATCTATCAATCTCACAAATTCTTGGATCCCAAATCATTGTATCATCAAATAATCTGGATGTGAGAGAATGAGCATACCTCAATAAGCCATCCACACAAGTCATCCATCTCAAAATTAATGTTGTGGGCAAAAATCTGAATTGTTCCTCCATGAAAGAACACAAATCAGCTTGTATGCAAGCTGAAAACAAATTATTACAATCATAAGTCACTTGATTTTCTACCCCAAACAAACTTATGATGACAGTAGTATTCAATTTTTCTAACTGAAACCACTTTCCAACATACTCCAATAGTCTAGTGGTCCCAAAATACTCAATTTTGCAGCTGATCAAACATTGAAATAGCAATTCATAATTTGATTTTATCAAAATCAGCAACCTTGGAGTGGGACAACAGCTGCATAAATGCAATCTCTTTGCAAGGACATCAATGGTGAATATTGAAATGCTCAAAATCAGCTTGGAAGAGGTTGAAAATGTTGGAAATTTTCATTGATGTCAAATTAAGAGAAAGTAATGAACAGATTTCTAGGTGAAGATTAGCATGGATAGCCTTTGAACTAATGTCTAATGCAGATTGTTTAACCAGTGAGATTGGTCAAAATAAACTAATTGATTAAGGCCAAGATAATGTCTAAATGAAGAAAGTAACACTTGTTAATACTCAGATTTATCATCACTGATGTTCATTAAAGGCCCGATCTGTATTGTTAAGGGAAGTCGATTGTTAAAGAAGATTATTTTATGAAGTCAAATGATAAACAAAAAAGGAGCAAATCATATTTGAAAAGCCACGACTTTTCAAGAAGGGACAAATATAAATCTGAAAAGGCACGATTTGTTTTCAGATTAATTAAAACAAAAATTAAATGAATTAGTCTCTTCTAAAAGACACGATGAAGAAAGAGGCATGATTCCATGAGAAATCATGAATTCTTCTAAGAAGAAGCGATATTTCTTAAACATATGTTTTCATGTAAGCAAAAAATAGAAAGGATCGATTTAATCTGAAAAATCATGACTTCACAAAGGGTGACTCTCATTAGTAATCAAATTAATCAAAACAAAAAGGCGATTCTTGCTATGAAAAGAAATTTGGTTGAATAGAAAAAGCGCTCCATTCCAAAGTAATTAGTGCAATTTCTGAATTGTGAAATTTCATAAACAAATTCAGAATTGTAAATGTAATCAAATCTTTTATAAATGAGATCCTAAGAAACGCTAAGTTTCAACTAAGGTCTGAAACTATGTATAAGAAAATTTCTAAGTGAGAAAATATTTAAACTTCAATGTTCAGATTTTTGATTTCCAGATCTTCGATTTTCAGATTTGAACTTGTTATTAAATGTGCTGATTGCAGAACATTATCCAATTTCTATGTTTGCATATTGAATGAGGAACCACCATAAATAAGGGAGGAGCCTGCCCCTAAGAGGCACGTCTCATGAGAGGACGCGTCTCCACAAGTGGAGACACGTCCACTCATGGGACGTGTCCCTTGGAGTGCGACTTGTAACAGGTTTGTTTAACATTGTTATGTATATATTAACACATATACACCCTTCTACATGATGGCGGATGTCTTAAGAGGATTCCGATTTCAAATAAATGCAGAATATAATATCACGTGTGAGATCGTATTTTATATGTATGCTCATAAATTCGATCTGAATGGTTCTTAGAATTATTTGAATAGAAGAGATGATCTTTGATCACTTATGAATGACGATGATGCTTTACAGCAATCGTCATTCATATCTGACCGAAGCTATCATCTTTAACAAGAATTATGATATGTCAGTTCATTAGGAAGAGCTATGATTTCAATGAAGAGGCAGATTCTTTTAAGTGGTGCGTTCTTTCTTCAAAGGTTGCAATGTATAAGCAACATATACATTTGATATCCATATCAGATTTGTAGTGAGGTGTGTAGTGTGTGAGAGAATGACTGTATAAGTCAGATCAGAAAAACTATTCTCTTGTGTGAGCCTTGAAGTGATAGCAAACATCACAAAGCAGAATTGAGGATAGAGAAGAAGTGCAGTTCTGTTTGAAGACAGTTACTCTACATTCATTAGTTTCAGTCAAGTTAAGGTTGGTGCCTTGCAAGTTAGGGGTTGGTGCCTACTAAATTATAAACTTGATGATTCAAGTAGGTTGGTACCTACAATCATTGTAAACTCATATAAATATAAAGCACAATTTTTGGTGTCAACTTGTTCATATTGTTTCATTATTGCATAGTTGATGTTGTGTTAAGAGGTTAAAGTTGACAAAAGTTGAGAGGGTAAAAGTTTGTTAATATACTGATTCACCCCCCCCTCTTAGTATACTCTTGTGCTTTTCAGAAAAAAGCTCCCAAACAACCTCCAACTGATAGTTCCTTCATCCCTTGACTGAAATTTTTTGCCATCCTACATGAATGTGAGCAAACCAAAGTATGAGGTGGCTGATCTGCAACAAAACAGCATAGTCAAAACTGAAAATTTGAATTATTTTTGGCCAAGGAGCATCTCTCAAGTCACCGTAAGCTTCCAACATACTTTGTTGGTGACCTCTATCACGAATTCGAAGGAATGAAGCAATTCCACCATGCTTATGGTGTGCAACTTTGCTATTCATGTGCGCCTCATCAAAAGACCTCTTGGCGAAACTAAAGGTATATTCTCCAAAAATAATGCCTCTCAAGCAAATCATCCAAATGCCATCAACAAATTGCACCTCCAAGGCACTAGGTGTTCGAAATATTATCATTGATGTCAAGGTAAAGCATGAAGATCAACATGATTGAAGATAACATATTCCTATGTATGTATATTACATATTCTTGTGAAGATCAGCATGAATGAAGATAATATATTCGTGTGTATGTATATTCATAGTTGGAAAACTTGCAAGCCTGAAAAACTCGGTTTGGAAAAAACTCGGCAACTTTAAAAGTTGCTTAAATTTCATTAAAAACACATTTTTTTGTTGCAAAATTCAACGATAAGGTGCATCCAATGAGTCAATAAATGAGTACATAAAAGAAACAAGCCGAGTCTAGTTGTATTTGATTGATTTGAAAGCAAATTGGGTACAAAATGGCATCCTCATGTGGAATGCACTGATGTTGATATTCTTAAACAAAATGAAAATAGCAAATTGTTTTTGTAAAAATGAAAGTATATACTACATTAATATATTTTACAAATTTACATCTTCCTCTTTCCCATGTCTAGTGAAAACTAGTGGAGAGGTAGAACTAGGCGATATTATAGATGAAGACTTGTAGGAAAACTTGGAAACTTGGACTTGGAGAGTACCTAGAAAATCAAATGAATGCAATGGGAGTTTGAAGGCAATGCTCCCAATGGGATCGAGGGGCAGCGCCCCTTGTGGGGATCTGGGGGCAACGCCCCGGCGGGGTCGAGGGGTAGCGCTCCTCATGGGGGTCTAGGGGCAGCGCCCCTCGCAAGGTTTAGGGGCAGTGTCCTTGACGTGCTCCCTGTCGCGATATAGGGCGGGGTCGAGCGGTGGAGCCCCGCCACCAAGCCCAAATTAAGACCTTCAAAACCACACAAACCGCAAAAAATGAATCGAAATTGCCTTTATTCCGGCCGTAGGTTTGTTTTTGTTAAGAGCCTGAGTTTTTCTAGGCAAGTACTTGCACCAAAAATTCATTTTGAGAAAAAATTCGCGAGTTTTTGGTGAGTTTTCCAACTATGTGTATATTACATATTCTTGTGAAGATTAGCATGACTGAAGATGTATATGCTTTGCTGAAGTATGCTGATTAGATTCTAGATTTATAAAAGCAGCGATGAACAGATTTAAAGAAGGTAACAAGCAGCATATGAATCTTGAAAAAGAAGAAGCAACATAGTAATAAATCGATTCAAAAATCTGAAGGAAAAGATCATAAGACAAAATCGATTTGGTAATGCAATGACACAATTAAATCACTTTGCTAAAACTAATATCAAAAAGAACATAAACAGATCGCTAGGTCAATAAAGTGATATCTTTCAGAATACTAAACAAATGATTATGATCCAAAAAGGAGACACGATGAAGAGAAATGGTTTATGAAATGATATGCTAATCGACTTCATAAAAGATAACAAAATGTTATTTATACTTGAAAAGGCACAATTTATTATTTGCAAAAGAAACAACTTAATAAAATGCCAAGACTTTTTAAAGAAAGACAATTAAAATCTGAGGTGATACGATTTCTTATTAAACTTAAGATTTATTAATAAACCAAAAAAAGGGTTAAATGAAGTGCTGCGATCTTTTGGTGCGACTTCATTAGAGACATGAAGCGCTCCATGAAGTGGTATGAATTCTAAATAAAAAGTACGATTTGTTTATGCAAATTCAGATTTTGATGAAGTGATGCAATTTATCTATGAAGAGAAGCAACTTCAGACTATGTAAGAAAGATTAGTTTGTGAAGGGCTACAATTTGTTTTGAAATAGTACAAATTAAAAGGTCTGATTGAAAAAGTTGCGATCTGTTTGAAGACAGCAGTTCAAAGGGACACATTGCTTAAACAAAAGGTTACAATCTTTGACAAAGATACATATATGATTCATTTCAGATTTGCAAGTAAGTGAATGTGAAAATGATTATGTGAATAGAAGAGCAGAAATATATATCTCTTGTGTGAGCATTAAAGAGGCAACATACATCACAAAGGAGTTGAATTGAAGGAGAAAGCAGATCTGTTGTGAAGATCTCATTCTATATTCAGATTTTCAGACTATCATTAGAGCTTGGTGCCTTGCAAGAGGGAGTTGGTGCCTACAAAACAAGTTAGAGGTTGGTGCCTACATTCATTGTAAACTACATAAATATATAAAGTACATTATCTTGTACCATGGTTTTCTCCCGTAAGGGTTTCCATGTAAATCTTGGTGTTATCTTGTTCTTTATTGTCAAATTTTTGCATGGTTGTTGTGATAAATTAAGTTGAAAAGTTGTATTATACTGATTCACCCTCCCTCTCAGTATAATTGTGTGCTCATCACTAGGATATTTGTAACTGTCATATAATACCACATCCATCTTGAACTCATCCTTCTACTTCCCATGGTGGATTGTGACATCTTTGACTTCTTCTTGCGACTCAACAATGAAAGCATCACCAACTAAGGGTCTAGGAGCAATTGATGCCTCCATATTCCATATCAAAGAAGGATTAGCATATGTCAAATCAGCTCCCAATCCAAAAAGTGGATTGTCAAATAAGTGGAAATCATGTTTAGATCCTTGTCTTACCATTTCTTTATGCAAAAAAAGTTTTGAACTTGCATTATCTGCTGCTGTTTTGAAAATTCCAGCAAGCTCAAAATCACTTTTTGGAAACTCCTCAAGGTTAGGCATGATGTAGTCTCCATGTTTCAATACATCCCATGTGGAAACTTCATCTTCAACCTCACTTAAGCATTCTTTATTAAGCGGCCTTCCTGAAGGATTAACAATCACAAAGTTTGGCACATCATCATGATACGATCTTGAATCAAGCTGAAAACCACACTCTATCTCATGCTTGGGAATTTCACCAAGATCCCATATCTTGATATTGTCACTAGATGTTTCATAAGTTGACTCAACACCCATTTCAAAGAGAGGATCATCAAAAATTTGAAAGTCATTTCTTTCCTCTTGTTCAAACCCATCTTGTTGATCCAAATCTGCACATGCATCTTTTGATTTCTTTGGGAAACCCTCTAAATCAAACTCCTCTCGAAGACTATCAAGTTCATCAATTAATTGCTTGATTTCTTTAGCTCTTTGTTCATTCTCTTGCTTCTTGAAAAGTTTTGTATCAGCTAACTGACTTTCTACCTCCATTAGTGCCATTTGAGTATCTTTTAACATGTCTTTTGTTGAATCAAGTGCAAGAGTAAGCTCATCAATCTTTCTCTCTTCTTCTTTGAATGCACTAATGGCCTCCTTCGCAAAATCGACGGCATAATCTCGATCTCTAATCAAGTGTAAGTACTCTAATTTCATTGTCTCCAAAGAGTCTTTTATAAGTTGCCAGTATTAAGAAGTAACTCTACTGTCAACACCTTTTTGCATGAGGATTTCAAGGATCTTGTGAGTGTTGTCCAAACTTGTGAGGACTTGAATCTCTTTCTCATTGGTGACCAAGAGTTGATTCTTCAATTCAAATAACTCTCTAGGTCTTTCTTTAAACAAGTGATTTTGTTCTCCATGTAGCAAAGATTTTTAAGTATCTTCATTTTCAAGAGCCATATGATCTTCAAAGTCTGCTTTCTTCTTATAATCACTTTGATTCTAAAGTCATGGCAGCACCATACTCAAACAATGAGTCATTATTAAGTGCTGATTTAAAATCTTCATTAGGCTCTATTTCATCATGCTCTTCTACTGAATTCTTTGAGAAGTCATATTGGTGTTCATGGGAAATTCCCACTCAAAATCTGGAGTTGCTATCACTTGAATGATGTAGATGCTCCTCATTGGGAGTTGTTTTGAAAATTTCAGCAGCATCAAACCCTTCATTAGTAGTTGCAACTTTTCCAAATAAATCATTCTGGAGCCCCACCATACATGCTTCTTGATAAAAGATGATGTAAGGGAAATCCAACCCTCATTCATACTCACAACAATATGAAAATGCAACTTAGAAATTGTTTGAAACGGCACATAAATCTGCAAGAAGTAACTATGGTTTCTTATTCAAAATCTCATGAAATTACATGTAAAATATAGTAAATCTGAAACCAGATTGTTTGCAGCCATATGGGCTGATGGAAACCAATACAAAACTGAAATATGACTGATACAAAACAACAAAAACCAAACACAAACTACTCTCCTTCAAACTATCCTCTTTCAATAGCTTCTAGCTCCTTAACCTGCAAACTTCAACGGATAAACACTACTGGAATAAACCATGGATTAACCAATTTTCTTGCTGCTGTACAAAGTACAAACACCTTCAAACCTACAAAAACATGGAGTTTTGGTCTCCTTCTCGAAGAGCTACGCCTAGGGCCTCCTCTCCCAAATTTTGGAATAATGGGTTACAAAATGTGGAGCTCACTAGCTCCCTCAAACATGGGCTTTTCTACCTGCATAAATCTGCAATCATGGAGTCATACATCCTCAAAATCCTGCAGCACTTCACCATCTCAACCTGCAAAAAATCCAAAGCCTCCTCCCCAAATGACAAGGCATCATAATATAGAAGTTTTAGAATGAGAAAACCACTGTGATTTCCAAAACAACATGCCAAAAACCTCCTTGGAAAACCCACGCCCACGTTGAGGAGAAATCATAAAATAATTAAAATTACCGAATACTCACATGACCCTCACATCGGTGCCTAACTCATGGCCAATCAAATTTGGTCAATTCCGGAATTTCCATAACTCCCCAACGGCTCCGACGGCTCCAAATATGAACATGCACCAACATGCAAAGCTGGTGGCCCAACAAGCAAATGCATGCAATTCAACATGTAAGAATATGCTTACAAAGTCGTCCCCACCAAGAAATGGGATGCCCAAAGAGAATATTCCCTTTGTAACATTTATTGGAGTAAATACCCATCAAAATTACAATTATAGACTCACATAGGAAATATTACAATATTTGGAAATTTAAAATAATTAATTTCCCACACAACATTAGCCCACATAAGCCCTTATTGAAAATTAAAACAAAAGAAATTATTTTTGGGTGATGCAAGATTGCTCTTACACCCTAGATGCTCTTGCATCAAAATACATCTTCTTCATAGGAAAGTTTAGAACGTTTGTCTCTCTCATATTTGGGCTCAACATCAAATTTTTTTGTTGTTGTATTCTCAAAATCAGCAAGCTCTTTCATTATCACACTATCTTCCTTGGGCTCATCAACATTTTGTTGGAACAAACACGTGCAGGAAGTTACTAATTCATTTGAATCATCTTTGAGCTCTCCCTGAAAGTTTGTCTTGTTGTCAAAGATTTTTGATGTTGTCTTTTCTTCTTCAACTACTTTTCCTTTGCATAATTTTTGAGATGAAGTTAGGACAACTCTATGCTCAAGCAAAGAATCTTCATTAACATGCTCATCATTGAATTTTGATATCAATAAACTTGGATCCCATGGTCTTATGAACAGGTGAGCTTGATTTGGAATTGAAGGCTCAATTAATTCACCGTGGATGGCTGATTTCTTCAACATATGATGATTTGTATTATGCACTAACTGTTGATGGGTGTTTTATGACTGCACCAATACAGAATAAAGTTTCCCAACGGATACTCTATCCTCTCTTGATCAAAGTATTCTGCATGCTAAGATTGCTAGAAAGATCATACATTCAACTCCAAGGTTCCTTATGCAAGGGGGTAGTCTCAGTTGGCTCGATGTGATTTTACTGTTTATTCCAAGGGGACTTACACAATTGTTCAAAGAGAAGCAGTTGCAAGACACGAATGATTTGTCAATGATGCTCAAGTTCCTAAACTAACCAAGAAGATACTGAAAGTAAAAGGATAGGGATAAGGGGTTCTACTTTCTACTCCTAAATGCGGGATACGAGGATCAATTTCAGCAAGCTTCGAACCAGATTTTGCTTTGCCTCCCGTCGGACAGCCTCTACAGAGCCGGTGCAATCTTCAAAGGGTGATGAAAGATGTTCAAACTACGACTCGACATGCAAATACCATCACAACGATGCATACGAACACATGAATCATAATTGAAGTTAAGTGCAAAAATACTCCAGTTGACCACGCAAGACGAACCCACCGTCAGCGAGCCCGCTAGTGGTATGGATAAATGAAACTTGCTTAAACCGAACAACGTATTCCACAACTACTGACTACTTGCATGAAATGAAATTCTATTTTACTTTAGTCTACTTGAATCGGAAAGACGAAAAAGCCTTGCTAGCTGCTCATAACAAAAGAAGGAATCACCAATCAATGAGAATTCTTTATATCATGAGAGTGTTCACAACAACTTTTTACAAAACCTTCAAAGGGAAAGCTTTCTTTCCTCCTCAATTTAAGCTACGCTAACTTCTAAGCTATTCACTATATGCTCTCTCTATTCTCTAGCTCAACTCTACTTCTGATCTATTTCTAACTGTTTTACAAATGAGGGGGGATGCCCCTTTTATAGTTGGCCCAGTCCAACGAACGACTCAGATTCAAATACAATGAAGGGCTTAGATTGAGCCACATATGCCCTAATCAGGGTTTTGCCTTAAAAACCGCCATAGAGAGGAGTGGGGTAATAAATGTACAAGAGATTCTCCACTCGTCTGCAGGAACCACCATGAGCAATTAATGCCCACTATCATCAGAAGATTCTTGTCCAGAAAGACTTTCTTTGTTCTGCTTGCCAATTCTGTTGCGCTAGGAGTAGGGTAAAAGGGTCTCTAAGATTGTCTACACAGATAATAAAAATTGATAGGATCCGGAGTTCGATTGCTCAGTTGTTCGCGTTCAACCCTCCTGTTGTTTTAATTCCTAGACGCATTTCTTCCTTGTAACTTTCATATTTCTCCAACTAACTGCCTTGGGCGTATTTAGCCTCTTTTGCATCATGTTCTTAATGCCTTAGACAAATTTTCACTGCCATTTCCCTCTTTGCCTTGGGAACCTTTTCATCTAACTTCTTCATCTCTACCTTGTCCCAACACTTAGCCATTTCTTTCAACATCATCTTCCTGCAAATGAAACATCATGGAGGAGTTTCGAACATGTAGCTTTTTCCTCTTCCAAAGTTGTAATGCTATCCCAGAGTACTTGTTCCATCACCTTAAGCCATCATTCTTTGGTCTGGCGTTCATCCTGCAAAACAAATAAAGAGAAGAGCATCAAAACGCTTTATAATATAAAATCTCTTTACTTACCCAATTTCCATGTTCTGATTGATTGATCTCCGGATGCTGTAAAATTCATCATTTTTCTTTAGCAAACTTTGCTTTCTTCATAACTTTGCTTTCATTCTGCAAAACAAATAAAGAGAAGAGCATCAAAACGCTTTATAATATAAAATCTCTTTACTTACCCAATTTCCATGTTCTGATTGATTGATCTCCGGATGTGGTAAAATTCATCATTTTTCTTTAGCAAACTTTGCTTTCTTCATAACTTTTCAACATCTGTGTGCTAGGGCACATGCCATCTTGATGTATTCATCCTCTTGCCTTAGCAATTTCATTCACCTGTCTTGTCCACCTTCCCTTAGGAGCTTGATGACCTAGATAGAATTCCACCCATCTCGAGCTTGAGTGCATTTGACCTCTTCCGCCTTCTTTTCTATGCCTTATAAAATTTTATCCATCTGAGCCCTAGGAAATCTCCTCTTAGAAAATTTTATCAATCACAAGGCAGGCGTCTAGGCATAAAAGTTTCAAAATCTTACCTCCCTGAGAAAATATTCAAGAACTCCCGTTAGAAATTTTTTCTCAACTGTAGATATTCATGGGATACACGAAGGGGTACATTTAATTTTTCTCGCCCTTGAAAATATTCTCTACCAATGTTTATTTTAACTTCTCCAACCTTGGGCGCCTTTGGAAGGGTCTTCTTTGAGTTTCCATGCTTTGGGCAAATTTCTTGACACATTCACCCCTTGGGCGCATTTGAAGGCTTGAGCTTTCATTTTCATACCGTAGAAGTTTCATCAAACATTCTTTTGCTTCAATGCCTTAGAAATATTCAGCCACCTTGTTACTTAGGGCGCATTTTGACCCTTATGCATAATGTTTCCTCTGCCTTAGGAAATATTCTTCAACCTTTTATCACCTTGGGCGCATATTACATGTCAGGCCTCATGTTCCCACACCTTAGAGTATTTCTCATGCCTCTAGCTTGCCTTCTCATCTTGGGTGCATATGATCCCTTGGACTTTCATTTTCATGCCTTAGGCGTTTTTCAACTCACCATCACAAGCTGGGTGCATTTTGATGGGGGAGCTTCCAATTTATTTTCAACACTTAGAAGTTTTTCATGCCTTTTCTACCTTGGGCGCATTTTGAGGGGGGAACTCTCATTTTTCTCATACTTAGAAATTTCCCAACCTTAATGCCATCGACTCTTCACTTGGGCGCATTTCAAGGGGTGGACTTTTGTTTTCATGCTTAGGAATTTTCATGCCCTTGCTACCTCCTCCTTGGGCGCACTTGAGGGTGTGCTTTCATATTTCTCACGCTTCAATTTTTTTTAAAGCCTCCATGTTTTTGAGGGCGCAGTTGAGCGTATGAACTCTCATGTTTCACTAAGAAATTTTTTCTTAGGCACTCTTTCATCATGGGCGCATTTGAGGGTGTCAACTTCCACTTTCTCATGCCTTAGAAAATATTTTAGCTTCCTTTCCATGATGGGCGCATATGCTAGGCCAAGCTTCCACCTTGTTGACTTAAACTTTTTCTCACCTCATACTCCTTTCTTGAGGGCCCATTTGAAGGGAGGTGGTTCCATTTTATGACTTAGGCGTTTCTCAACTTACCTCTTGGAGCTTGGGCGCATTTCAAGGGTGGTGGTGCCATGTTGATGCCTTAGAAACTTTTTGAGGCCTTCACCTCAAGGGCGCATTTAGGGGGTGGAGGAGGAATTCTTCAATACTTAGAAACTTTTTCTATCCCCATGCTTGCTTGGGTGCATTTAGAGGGTGAAGGAGGAATTTTCAACACTTAGAATATTTTCCACATCCTTGCTTGCTCCATGACTTGGGTGCATTTGAGGTAGGGAGGAGGAATTTTCATGCGACTTAGCAACTTTTCTCCAGCCTCCTCCATCAAGGGCGCATATGAGGGGTCCTTAGGAAATTTTTGATGACTTGAAAGATTTTCCATGACCTGCTACTCTTAGGGTGCATTTACCACCTTCTCATGCCAGTTTCATCACAGACTTAGAAATTTCCCCAGGCTTTCATACCTCACCTGCCCTGTTCACTATTTTTAGTAAGTTTTTGATTTCTTGACCTCGGCAGCTCTGTTTGACTTGAAATTTTCACCATGTGGTCCTCATTGCCTGGTGAACCTGTTTACACTTGCCTCTCGTGCTAACCTGCTATTTATAGCCCCGTTCTGGAGGTGACTTACTATAAATAGTAAGTGGTCGGATTGCGCTTAAATCTTACTGGTAGACTGTTGGAAGGATGTTGATCGTAGTGGGATACCTTTGTTTTTGGAGATTCTGGCTTTTTACCCCTCATTTTGAGTCCTGAAGCTTGAAACCCTAATTTGACTTGCATGTGGCTTTAATGACCTCCGTTCAACTTGATTTTTGTTGCATGCTGCTCTGCTCGTGGAACTGAAGTGTTGGGTGGCTGCCGGAGTGAACCTGCTAAAAATAGTAAGTGTTTGAAAAAGTAACCATTCAACAATCGGATGAGTTTGCATGTCACATTGCCCGAGAGATCTCAAGAAACCCAGAAAAACGCAGAAAACTAGTCCACATGCGGGCACTGGCTAAAAATAGTATGTCCGTGAAAAATGACCAACTCTGCTTGCATGTCAAATTCTTGCAAAGCTCTCGAAAAACCCATAAAGAATATCCTAACATGCATTGAGAAATCCTGCATGCAAACCCTAAAAATAGCCTCTGAAGCCTGAACTATTGAAAGTCATCATCTCGGCTTGCATGTTATATTACCACGAAGGTCTTTAAAAACCCAAAAATATTCTCTAGACATGCATTGAAAAAGCACACATGCACACCCTGAAAATGGCTCCTGAAGCTCAGACTGCTAAAAATAGCAAGTTGTCCAAACCTGCTCAAATTTTGCGTGTAAGTACCTCGAAGTACCCTGAATATGTTGGAGCAGTTGAAATTCCAAAATCTTGATACAAGGATCCTAGATTGAGTACTTACTAAAAATAGTAAGTCGTTAGAACTCAGTGAAAATTTAGTGGGATCTTGCTTGAAGCCTCCTGATTGCAATGCCATTCTTAGATTTCACTTTTCCAACTTGATTTGACCTTGAACAAGCCTGAATAATGAATATCCTAATTCAAAAAACTGCACTTCAAACTTAGCCAAATTCCCAAATTAGGTCAAATGATGGGACATCCTCGGAAGGACATAAAGATTAGAGAGAGAGAGAGAGAGACGCAAAACCAAAGCCAAAAGACCAGAATGGAGGAAAAATTGGGGGTCCCCATTTGAATGGGGTGATGTGTGAAAAAGTCACAACACTAACCACAAACTAAAATTAGCTCTTTCATCAAGTACATGTCTCTCAACAAATTTTGTTTGAAAATCAATTGGTTTCAAATCTTGCTCTGGTATTTCCCAATTATATTTTGATCTTTCATCATCAAAATGATTGATATACTCATCACTAATTCTTGATTTGAAAATTTCAACTTTCTCCATAATAGCATTCTCTTTTGCTGAAAATCCAAGAAGGGCATTATGTCTTTTTGATTAAGAACTTTCTCCTCAACATTGATGACGTTCATACTTTCATCTATATGTGTCTTATCAATAGTTGCTGATTTAGCAAACTCCAAATCAGCATACTCACCAAACTCTGCACTATCAAGAAGACTCGTGCACTTTTCTTCACTTGCGGATGCATCACTTGAATCTTCTTGTTCCATCTTCTTTTCAACCTCCTCTTCAGTAGTGGATGCCTCTACTTCTTTCAAAATTCCCACTTCTTTGTCCTTGCATTGGTGGCTAGGCTCCCAAGATTCCTTGCATAAGAAGCAAAGATTATTTCTTTTGAGTTCATTTTTGCTACTAATTTTCTCTTTTGCTACTTTAGGATTCTCCTCTTCTCTTGCATAGGTTTCATGTGATTCTTCTTTTCTCACTAACTTTTTCAGAAATGCTCTCCTAAAGATTGAATCCTTCCACTCTATAGAGGAGGTGGACCAACCACACGAAGGCTCCAAGTCATAGAGAGTCGAGAGTAGAAGGCTGCCCTAATCTACCTCAAGTTGGACAAGTATTTGATGTCAAGGATAGAGAATTAAGGGCACTCTCAGTGCTTCTACTATTCTACTTACCCAAGAGTTAGGTTTGGACTAAGCGAGCAGGTTTCAGGAACCTAGACTGTACCTTAGACAACTCTCTGCCAAAGGACATTAGTGCAGAATAGGGACGACAACGCGACGCATTGGCGTCTTGCAAGTGTGCTGGCATCCGTATGAACAAATAGTGGGAGAGAACAATCAAAAGTGCAAGAAACCTACTGATAGCTTAGCGGTTGAGGTTTAAAGTGATAACTGAAAGTAGAAAATGACAAAATAACATAAATAGTGAGAGAGATGGTATGAAAATGATAAGAACAAAGGTGGTGAAGATTTAACTCAGGAGAAGTCCAATTCTCCTATAAGCTCCACACAAACGAGTACCTACACAATAGAGAAGGGAAAAATGTTGGGGCTGTTTCGGGGCTTGCCTCAATCAAACCCCCGTTTTAATGTTTCCACCTCTACGGACAACCAAATATATAAAGGAGTAGAAATGCGATAAAGAAACTATGTTGGAAAGGAAATGAATCCAAACACTACAAGCGACACTATGCCACTCAAATCCAACAACAATGTAAGAGTAACTAAACGATACCACCCTCGACCAAAGGCACTCAAGGCCAATGAGAGAGGAATGCAAGTCTTCAACTGTGGCAAAGTCTACGTGGCTGCAGCGATGCCGAAAGCAATCTCGCAAGACACCAAGTTGCAGCTTCTATAGTAGATGTGAAGAATGTTGTGATTGTTGAAAGAGTTGATAGTGCAACTAGTAGCTTGAAGTTGCAAGAATATGGAGTAAGAATGCCAAGAATATGAAGCAAGATCAAATAAGTGTGTAGAGGATGTGAAGATTGTGAAAGATAGACATTTGAAGGCCAATTAGGAGGGAAAGAATTGTTCAAAGGTCGACAGGAAGGCACAAGGGCGTTATGTTTTGTCGCCAATGGAGAACGTAACGTTTTTGTAGATTCTAGAGGCATGAATCTTATAAGGAGGGTAGCATGCCGCACAGACGTTCACGCGCCGCACACGCATCCTCGACAAAAATTCCTCCACGGAAACTAAAAACAAGCGCCAAGCGGATGGAGTACGGATGGGTGATTTGGAATTACATGGTTGGGTTTGATTTTTCTAAGGTGAAAGGTGTAAAAGGGGAATTTGTAAGGGGGGTGCAAATTCACTCCTATACATTTTACCCCCACTTTAGCAAACATGAGTGTCAATCAATGTTAGGTAAAGTAGGTCGGAAGAGTTCCAAGAAAAATATACCTGAACCGTCGAGGAAGCAGATCGTGATCTAGCATGCTCGAAAGTGCCGGGCAAACAAATGACTCCACAGGTACTCTCTCTAAGGAGGACTGAACTAAGTGCACCAGAGGCCTGCAAACCAATGATGGACAAATCCCATAGGATGTAAGCGCTTTGCAGGTCCTTAGACTTACAAAGAAGGCGCCCCCAGGTACTCTCTCCTTAAGGAAGCCCAATGTAGGGGACTCTGGAAAGTTGGATTGGAAAGCAGCTTCATAGGCACACTTGCAAAGCAACATGTTAATCCACAGACAAAACATGTTAGATAACAAAAAGCCACACAGGCAGACAATAAAAAATTGAAGAAAGAGCTTTCAAAGGCGTCCCTCGGGAACCCTTCAAAAGAAAAGGGGTCCACTCTGTTTGAAAGTGCAACAATATTTTTTGCAAATCAATTCAACATCAAGGAATCCTTTTGAAAGATTTCACTTCATCAAAGAATTCGAAAGGAAGAAAGCCCCCTCGCAAGGGGAAGCTTAGAACTTCGCTCGTAGGAGAAGGTGCTCCCTCCTTGGAGGAAAGTTTTTCAAATTCTTTCTAACCCATGATGAAAGAAAAATATTCCGCTAGGGGTCCTTGTTGAAGAATGCGATTTTTGAAAAATATTTTGAAAAGATTTTCAAGAAAAGATTCGTTGGCCACCAAATGCATTTTCTGAAAATCAAAGTGATATGATAGCCCCCCCTTAGGATGGTTCGTGTCGAAAGCAAAGGCGCGTGACATCCTAAGGAGAGAAAAGGAAGAATGAAAAAGTGATGTTGTGGCCTGCAAAGCATAGTGAGATGTAACCATGGTAATGTTGTCACACATGCGAGGGACAATACATGAGCACCACAACATCACAAAGCAAGCAAGAGAGATAGATGCAAAGAAAAGAGAGACAATAACATCACGAATAAGGGACAAGGGCAATTTGATATTTCTGGGTCAGAGCTGCTCATAAATTTAGATAAATAGATATAATAGTATATAAATGAACTGTCATCAACCGCCTACCATATCAGACCATATGAAGAAGGCACATAAAGAAAAAAGAAAAATAAAAACTGGGTCAACATGGAAGGGAGGCCTAAATGCCCCCAACACTTTGCATCGTCCCCAATTGTCGAAAATCAATACACAACAGAGGAAGAATGATGTGACAAATAGAAGAAGTTTTACGACACAAAAAACACTCTTGTATCCAAGCACCTACAAGGGTAACAAGGGTCATCCAGGAACACATAATAGAAGTACGGGGGAACACAATACACACACACAATCTAATCTACAGATAAAGAAGAGGCGCCGCCCTAGTCATCAACCAAGAGGTCGTTGTTCTCCTAGTCTAGATCACTGTAAGGGAAGGGCGGACGAGCCTGCAAGGGTGGAATATCAAAGGGGGAACCCTTCGACCTTCCCGCAACAAGAGCCAAGGAAGAAGGCCCCTCGAGATTTTCTTCATTTAGTTCTTGTGGGTGAATGTTGTTAGTTTTAGGATGAGAAAAGAAAGCAATCAGAAAATGCAACACATGAGACAATGAACACCACAAGATCCCCTAGGAAAACCCTCCAGTCTGAGGGAGAAAAACCCAACAAATATATCTCTTATATATTTAGGAATAAGAGCGAAAATCTGGTTACAACTCAGACCTAACACAAGGCCGAATTTGATACAATGAATAAGAGCATCTCACTTATTTGTAATATACAAATGAATATGTTTCTCCTTGTAATCAACGTACTGCCACAGAAGATGATTTGCTGCTACAGGATAATGTTTCTCCTTGAGATTGATCTGTTGCTCCAGATGCGAACTTCTTCTTACCACCCATGACTTAGATCAATTAACTTGAATGGATCATCGAATGAGTTGCAACCAAGGAGTATAAATACAATGTGAAGGGAGAGACGTGACTCTCCAAGATCAACATGTCGGCCTCATCCAAGAGGCATGTCTTTTACAAACAAGAAGTCGGCCTCCTTAGAAAATCGCGCCTCCAAGATAAATCGTGTCATTCACATTAAATAAATATTAATCATCTTTTATCAAATGACGTGGCCAATCATAAAATCGTTCTCACCAATTAAATAGCCGATAGGCTACAATTTAATTGCTTTACTTATGCGATCTGAGCTGGAAGATGTGACCGACGCTGCCATAAACATCAAAAAATGTCAGCGATTTCGCAAAGATCGTTGATAGGGCCAGAACCTCATCCATAGAGTTGAACATGCACTCCAGAGGAGTGCCATGCATCAACTCAGTGGTCGATGGAGGCGGCGCCTGAGATCCACTGCTAGGCTCATCGAATGACTTGAGAGCAGTGACGAACTCTGGGGATGCCGAGGCTTCCTCCATCACTAGGACGACACAAACCAACGCGGAACCACCCTCCGAAGAAGGCGAACCCTTCTTCCGACCCCCATTTCAAGTGAGGTTGTCCTCCATTTTCTGCTTCATTGGAGGATGCGAGATCCCCACATATGAAGCAGAGGGCACGAAGGAAGAGGAGAAAACCGCGACGGGCACCATCGAGGTATTCGACATGTCCAGGGGTTTTGAAAACGGTGGGATGTCCGGAAGGGACATTAGAAGGGGAGACTCAACCGAAGGAGCAATGAATACCTGCACCCTCTTTGATTGAGGATTGTTCACGCTCGCAGGGGGAGCCGAGAGCAGGATTGAAGCTAAGGGAACTAAAGCAGAGAGGACGTGAGGGGAGGACATAATAGAAGATGCCGAAGCAGGAGTTGCTGAGTCCTCTTCCTTCTTTTGCAAGGCAGCCTGCTCAGCGGCTAGAGCCTTCCTCCGACGCTTGTGCTCGCATGGAAGGCAATTTCTCTGACTCTGGGAACTAGAGGTTGCAGCCTGAGAAGGGACAAAAAACTCCTGTTCGACCATTGGAGTATCCATCACAGCCGTTTCCGACAGAGGGAGAGACTCCTGAACGGGAATAGGAGGAAGAGTTGGGGAGGATGATGGAACAATGACAAGGGGAGCAGACCCTAATGCCTCGATGGCGGGCCTCTTCCCATTCATTGCCTTAGAGGCAAGAGCAGTAGGAGGCTGCAAAGGCTGAGACATAGAGGACGCTCCACGGGAACCCTTCACCTTACCATACAAAATAGGCCGAGGCATTGTGGGTAAGACGGGAAGTTCGAATGCTAGACGCTTGGGCTTTCGCCAAGCAAGCACTATTAGGCTCTCCAACAAACGCCTAGGAGCAGGGGTCAATGGCACCACAGGAGGGCGAGAGGAAGCGACAGGTGGGACAATGGGAGAAGAAGAGGAGCCCTAAACAAACTTCTCCTCTTCCCTTTTTTGAGCCAAGGCGGTCTCACGTTTCGCCTTCATACAAGCCCTATGCGAAATGGAATGGGGAGAAGGAGGGTATCTCACCTTAGGCGTTATGCCCCCACTCTTGTACTTCACATAAGTTTGGTACAAAAGGTTTGTCCTAGGAGGAAGCAGACCAACAGGGGCAAGCCAAAAGTGATCCAATGAGTAGCCCCTATGCACAATTGTCGGTTTGTAACCGGTGTCATGGACTACATACATCGAACCCTCATGGGAAAACTTTAGGCACTTATGGACTACCAAGGGAACTGTATTCATAGCAACCAACAAGGGGATGCCTAGTTTTACTTTGAATAGTTCAAACCTCAGGATGATGTCAAAGAGTGCATTTAGGGATCTAGGCCCAACTAGGACCGATAAAGTGATACAATCGATGGGAGGAACGGAAAGCCCATTGTGTGTACGAATAGTGCTTCTAGATTCGTCATATCCATCCTTATGTAGAAAATATATCAACATGATCTCCTATGTAATGACATTCACCCAACATGTAGGGTCAACAAGAACACTTGTTAAAGTATTCCCATTGATACATGCATGGATGTATAAGGGAGATGGTTCTTTGTTAGAGTTCATCGGCAAATCTTGCGAGGTGAAAGTTATGGCAGGAGATCCACTCGTAGGTTGCGCAGATGGGATGGGTAGATGTAAGAAAGAAGCCATCTCTACATACACTAAATATAACTTTCACAGGAGCCCCCAAGGGTTTTGTAATTAGACGGTGACCCACTCAAGGTTTTGTTTCGCAATGCTTAGGGAGCCTTCCAGCTATTCTAATAGAGGTCATAGGTTGGGTTGCAAGGCTAGGCGCCTCGCAACACTCACACCCACAACACTCCTAGGATACGAGGAAAGGGTCTTTCAAGATTTCCAAATGGAACCAAAATGGTTCATGTCGGGTTCACCAAAATGTAGAGGGGGGGAACCAACCACACCAAGGCTCCAGGTCATGGAGAGCCGAGAGTAGAAGGCTGTCCTAATCTATCTCAAGTTGGACAAGTATTTGATGTCAAGGATAGAGAATGAAGGGAACTCTCAGTGCTTCTACCACTCTACTAACTCGAGAGTTAGGTTTGGTCTAAGCGAGCAGGTTTTAGGAACCTAGACTGTACCTCAGACAGTTCTCTGCCAAAGGACACTAGCACAGAATAGGGATGATAGTGCGGCGCATTGGTGTCCGTATGGACAAACAATGGAAGAGAACAGTCAAAAGTGCAAGAAACCTACTTACAACTTAGCGGTTGAGGTTTAAAGTGATGACTAAAAGTAGGAAATAACAGAATAACAGAAATAGCAAGAGAGATGATATGAAAATGATAGGAACAAAGGTGGTGAAGATTTAACTCACGAGAAGTCCAGTTCTCCTACAAGCTCCACACGAACGAGTACCTACACATAGCAGAAAAGGGAAAAATGTTGGGGCTATTTTGGGGCTTGCCTCAGCCAAACCCCCGTTTTGGTGTTTCCACCTCCATGAACAACCAGATAGATAAAGGAGTAGAAATGTGATAAATAAACTATGCTAGAAAGGAAATGAATCCAAACACTACAAGAGACACTATGCTACTCAAATCCAACAATGTAAGAGTAAATAAACAATACCACCCTCGACCAAAGGCACTCGAGGCCAATGAGAGAGGAATGTAAGTCTACAATCGTGGCAAAGTCGACATGGCCGCAACGACGCCAAAAGAAGTCTCGCAAGATACCAAGTTGCAGCTTCTGTGGTGGATGTGAAGAATGTTGTGATTGTTGAAAGAGTTGATAGTGCAGCTAGTAGCTTGAAGTTGCAAGAATATGGAGTGAGAATGCCAAGAATGTGAAGCGAGATCGAATAAGTGTGTAGAGGATGTGAAGAATGTGAAAGATAGACATTTGAAGGCTAATTAGGAGGGAAAGAGCCATTCAAAGGTCGGTAGGAAGGTGTAGGGGCGTTATGTTTCATCGCCAATGGAGAACGTAATGCCTCTGCAAATTCCAGAGGCAAGAATCTTGTTAGGACGGCATCACGCCATGCAGACGTTCGCACGTCGCACATGTGTTCCTGACAAAAATTCCTCCACCGACACTAAAAACAAGCGCCAAGTGGATGGAGTACAAATGGGTGATGTGGAATTACATGGTCGGGTTTGATTTTTCTAAGGTGAAGGGTGTAAAAGGGGAATTTGCAAGGGGGGTGCAAATTCATTCCTATACACACTCATTGCAGAATTCTTCCAAAGTTTCACTCAAAGACTTTACAATTGTAATCACCTCCCTATCTATAGAACTCAGTATTTCTGCATCTATCAAGGAATGTCTGAAATGAACATGCAGGTGCTGGTCACCAACATGCAAAATACCACTGACCTAAGATATTCAACTGAAATGCTTCCATCAAATCTGAATTCTAACATGCAAGTGTTGTTCACTGCATGCAACTAAAAATCTGCAATAAGGGTTAGCTTCCCAATAGTCGGGCAAGATCACTAGCTCTATACCACTATAATAACTGCTCTCGTTTTTTTTTTAAATATGTGAGCTTCAAAATAAATGAACACATAGCAACTTCCTTTCCACTTTTTGATTACCCAGATCTCGGATTGGGGAAGTTAAGAGCATACGACGTCAGGATTACAATTTATTGATTTACAACTTGCTGGAAAGAAGCATTAGGAGGCAAGCCAACCAGGCCACTTATTCAGTGGGATGCATAAACAATAGAAGAAAGAAATCATCTGCTTATTCAACGGGAATTACAAGGCACTTCCACTTTTTTAGTGGGAAAACTTGTACAATGTTAGAGGACATTTAAACATGCTTCTTCTACTTTTTAGTGGTGAGCTATTAGAATATTAACACTTGTTCAGTGGGGTAAATACATCAGCAATAACAAATTTAAACCCACTGGAGATACTTCCATCCAATGCTTACAAAATAAAGTGCATAAAAATTGAAGCTTTCGGTAATATAACCATCCAAAGCATTACAAGGTTAGCACATATGCATTGTGAACACCAAAATAAGAGGATTAATTGTTGATATAAAGTGCCGATGTAAAGAATTGCTGAAACACCCCACAATAGGACTAAATAACATGTACCCAATAACCCAACTATGAAATAGCAACGTGATACCTTGAATGGATGAACTAGAAGGTTGGTACAGATCTAAAAACACCCGTTTTGCTGCTATACTTTGGAAAAATCAGAACTGAAACATTGCTGTTGATGCTTTGGAAACTCGAAAAAGGAGCATACAAACACACCCACAAGCAAAATACTTGGAAAAATCCCTTCAATCTGTACCCAACACACCTCAAAACACTGAATAGATCTTCATCTCAGCAACATCCAAAACCAAAACTCGATTTGAAGCACAATGGTGATCTTTGGAATGAAATCACTCCATTCTAGCTTGGGATTATCTCTCAAATTCGAAACTAGAAATCAAATGAGGTTTTTCGTCCTCAAAAGATTATGGAAAAACTCACAGGTTCAATCCGACATCATAACAGTATGAGAAAGCTTCAACATATTCAAATGAGTCCCCAACACCTCCTTTTATAGTTTTTCTTGCTTTTTCAAAAAGCGCTTTTTTCTCTTTTGCCATTTAAAAAAAAAAAAACACCTTTTTTTTGCTTTTTTTGAAAAAGTGCTAATTGGTTTTTTGCAGTTTTTTTTCTTTCTAAAAAACCACTTTTTGCTTTAAATTAAATAATTATTACGTGCAAACATTTAATCACTTTTCCAACGAGCTATTACACTAAGTTGTCCTTTAATTATTTCTCGACATTAGACAACATTAGTGAAATATTAACTAAATAATTTAATAACTCACCCATGTTGCAAAAAGTATGTCATTGTAATCCAATTCTAACCACACCATGATGAAACTGAAGCAGTAGGAAGATGATTGAAATCAATTTGGTGACTTTCTAAAAATAGCCTACTCCAAGAAGTTTGGAAAGTACCCAAAAGGTTGGAAATTGATTTTGAAAGCATCAAAGGGCTCCAATTAACCAACTAAACTCAAATCCAAGAACAATTATTCTTCAAGACTGATGAAATTGATGTGATCTACAAAAAATGTCCAATACTAGTCGTGGTTATGTTGGAATGATTGAATCAACAACCAACAATCAGAAATGGGCCTGTAATATGCATTTATGATCGTATGATTGAGTGGAATGGCTGCCAGAACTATAGAATAACCTTCTGCAATTATGGCACCCAAATTAGTCACAAGACATGCAATAAAGTTGGCATCTAGCCACCCAAAAATGACCCAACTTCTAAAATTTCCCTTGGATGAAGCTGGCAACCCTCCTTCAATGACGCTTAGGAAAATAATGATGTTGATTAGCTCCAATACTTTGAAAATGGCAACTTAAGATTTTCTTGGATATATAATTTTGCCAAAACCTGAAAATAATCACAAAATTCCAATTCAACACACCATGCAACTACCATGTGGAATCGTCAATGATTGAGAATAAGGGATTTTGTCCTCACCTCCAAAAATGGATATCAAAGAGGATTTTCCTCAAAGATTTCTGAAAACAGCCAAGGGTTTTCCTTCTTTGATGAGTAGAATGAACACAACACTCAATTTGAAAAGTGAGTGGAAATGCCAAAATAAATGCAAATGAAGGTAGTGCCCTTCTTTTAAACCATTCCAAATCAAGTACATGATTATTAATTTCCTTCCAAAGCATACAAAAATACATTTTTATATTAAGTGTTTAAAAACTTTTTTAATTAAATAAAATAATATAATAATAAGTTGCCCCTTCAATATATTATTGGGCCCAACTTATAATGCATTTCCCTTGCTCTTGCCCCTAGCCTACGAGAAATGAGGATCGGCTAGAGGTCTTCTCCATGGCTCTAGTTTAAAAAAGAGGACATGACACATTTCAACATTAATTAGGTTCTTGTAATGTCTCCATTTCAGTCCTAAGTTTTTCTGTGACCGTTAGCCTATTTCCAAAGTCCTATAGGCTATTTAGAGGCATTTCAGGGGATTCCAAGATTCTTGGAGGATTCTTGGCAACTTTTTAGAGGGTATTTGCAGTGCTTTGCCAAAGTGTTTTTTGGGGTTTTTTGGGTTTTTTGAGATCCTTAGCGAGCAGTAACAATACCTATTTTCAGCACTTACTATTTCTAGTAAGTCACAACTGCATCTTAGTTTGGGCTACTTTTAAGTTTGGACACACTTACTATTTTTTAGTAATTGCTATTTCTGGCAATGGTTCTGACAGCAGTTCAGTATTGGGTTTCTAGTTTTAACAGGGGTGGCATTTTTAGTTGTTGAGTTCAGTCAATTTTGGCAATTCAATGCTTCCACCATCCTTGGAGTTCGAAAAAGGAAAATATGGCAACTTAAGTTATAAAGTTATAAAGTTCAAAAGAGGCCCTTTAGACCCCCACGCTAAGCATTGGTAACTTAAGTTGTTTTTAAAAGTGTTTTGCTTATTCTATGTTGGACACCTAGGTTGGAGTTTTTAAATGAAATTAAAAAGAAATATCATTTCCCAAGGTTGGTGTCCCTTTTGAAGGGAAAAGTTTTTGAACTTCTGGTGCCCTAATTCCTATATATACTCCCCTCTATGCCCTCATTTGGTTATGCAATCTTATGATAACAAAATGTTTCCAAAGCGTGGAGAGAATCCTTGGGCTTTGAGGATGAATACCCTCAAGGTTGGCTTCAGTTTCAACGTTGTAAGACACTCCCTAGCTGGACATTGGAGTAGCTCCATTGTAGGGGTTACCTTTGAGCATATTTGGTGATGGCTTTCATTTCTCTTTCAGTTTTTGATTGCTATGATGTTTTCTAGACATGTTTTTGGTGTGGAGTGATGATTGCAGCGCTGTAGGAGCATTTTGGAGTGTTATTTTAGACTTTGGTGTTGCTGGTTCGTACCTTTTTCTACCCTAGCTGTACCACCTTTTCACTCACGCTGATTGGAGAGTTTGAAAACTTTTTGTGGGTGTTGATTCATTGGTTTACTAGTCCTTGGGCACCCCTTTGCTCAAGTTTCCAGAATTTTTGATGGTGCCTATTGTTGACGGGTGTTTTATGACCGCACCAACACAAAATAAAGTTTCCAACGGTCATTCTATCCTCTCTTGATCAAAGTGTTCCCGCATGCTAAGATTGCGTGAAAGATCATGCGTTCAACTCCAAGGTTCCTTATGCAAGGGGATAGCCTCATTTGGTTTGATGTGATATTGCTGGGTATTTCAAGGGAGCTTACACAATTGTTCAACTGGAAGCAGTTACAAGATGCGAAAGATTTGGCAATGATGCTTTGATTCCTAGACTAACCGGGAAAATATTGAAATTAAAAGGGGATAAGGGGTAGAGATTCTATTGTCTACTGCTAAAGGTGGGATACGAGGATCAACTTTAACAAGCTTCGAACCAGACTTTGCTTCGCCTCCCTTCGGACAGCTTCTACAAAACCGGTGCAATCTTCAAAGGATAATAAAAGATGTTCAAATTGTGACCTAACATGCACATACCATCACAACGATGCATACGGACATACAAATCACAATTGAAGTTAAGTGTAGAGATATTCTAGTTGTCCATGCAAGGAGGCGAACCCACCATTAGTGAGCCCACTAGTGGTATGGATAAGCGAAGCTTGCTCAAATTAAACACCACATTCCACAACTACTGACTACTTGCATGAAATAAAATCATCTTTACTTTAATCTATTTGAATTGGAAAGACGAAAAAGCCTTGCTAGCTGCTCACAATAAAAGAAGGAATCACCAATCAATGAAAATTCTTTATACCATGAGAATGTTCACAACAACTTCTTACAAAAATTTCAAAGGGAAAGCTTTCTTTCCTTTTCAATCTAAGCTATGCTAACCTCTAAGCTCTATTCTCTATTCTAACTTCTATCTTCTCTACTCTCTGATTTCTTAATCTAATAATGTTACAAATGAGGGGGGATGCCCCTTTTATAGTTGGCCCAGTCCAACGGACGACTTAGATTGAATTACAATAAAGGGCTCAAATTGAGCCACATATGCCCTAATTAGGGTTTTGCCCTAAAAACCACCACAGAGAGGAGTGGGGTAATGAATGCATAGAAGATTCTCCACCCCTCCGCAGGAACCATAATGAGCAATTAATGCCCATCACCATCTTCCAAAAGATCCTTATCCAGTAAGGCGTTTCCATTGTCCCGCCTACCAATTCTGTTGCGCTAGGAGGAGGGTAAAAGAGTCTCTAAGAACGTCTCCACATATAATAAAAATTGATAGGATCCGAAGTTCGATTGCTCAGTTGTTCGCGTTCAACCCTCCTGTTGTTTTAATTCCTAGACGCATTTCTTCCTTGTAACTTTCTATTTCTCCAGCTCACTGCCTTGTGCGTATTTAGCCTCTTTTGCATCACGTTCTTGACGCCTTAGACAAATCTTCACTGCCATTTCCCTTTTCCTTGGGAACTTTTCACCTAATTTCTTCCTCGTTACTTTGTCGCGTGCCTTCTTGAGGTGGGCGCATATTAGGTCCTTGTGGAGAAATCCCAACACTTAGCCATTTCTTCCAACATCTTCTTCCTACAAAACAAACAAAAAGAAGAGCATCAAAACAGTTATAATATAAACTCACTTCACTTATCCAGTTTCCATGTTCTGACTTTCAAGGTCTGCTTGATCTCCGGATCTTGATACAGTTCATCACTTTTCTAGCAAAATTTCATCATGGGTGCATGGTGTTCATTTCATGAGGTCTTCTTCAAGGGCACATCCAGCACCTTGTGCCTGGAGTTTGTGCCTTAGAAAATATTTCACCTTGAGGGCGCACTTGAATGCTTGATGTTCAAGCTTGATTTCATCTTCAAATTCCTCCATGCCTTAGACAAATTTCATCTCTTCCTTGTGAGTATATTTGACCCCTTGTTGTTTTATTTTCCCTTTCCTTAGACAATTTTATTTGCTTTATAAATTTCATCAACTGTAATCTAGGTGCCCATTTTGACATCACAAGCCAAGGCATTTTTTGTAAAAGCATTTCTCTTATTTTTGCCTTAGAAAAATTTAATTTTGCCTAGGAAATTCATTAAATAGGCGCCAAGCAAAAATCTCTGTCGAAACATCATGAGCAAGGCGAAGAAAATTTTAAAACCATCTCCCAATGGGAAATGTCCAATACCTAGAAAACATTTCCCCTCGGAAATCATAATTTCCATGTGTATCCAGATGAAGGGGTAAGTTTAATTTTATTTTTTTTGAAAATAATAAAATTGCTAAGGTTTATTCCATTTTAATTCTGGGCGCACCTCACACCTGTAGCCTTCACTTTTCATGCCTTGGCGTTTTCCTTGATCTCCGAAAGATATTCCCTTCATGCTCATGGGCGCATTTCATCTTGCACTTGGAAATTTTGATATTACCTCCCCTGGGCGCATTTCTCATCTTCACCTTTACCTTCATTTCCCAAGCATTTTCACGCCTTTAGAATTTTGCCTTACTTCATCCACAAACAAGGGTGCATTTAGGGGTGTGAGAAGGAACTCTTTATGCTTAGAAATTTCTTCAAACTTTATTCAACTTGCTAAGGGCGCATTTGGAAAGGTCAACTCCTATTTTACCTTGCCTTAGAAATTTTCTCTAGCTGCCTGCACAAGTTGGGCGCATTTTGAGGGTCTTGCTTCAAGTTTTCTAACTTAACACATGTTCCAACTTCTCATTCCTCCCTTGGGCGCAAATGAGGTAGGGTTGAGGAATTTGCTTGCACTTAGATTTTTTTATCACCATGCTTCCTCCATTGACTTGTAGGCTGGGCACATATGGAGGTATGAGGGGAAATTTCCAATACTTAGCAAATTTTTTTTATCAACATCCTCTCAACCTTGGGCGCACATAGAGGGGTCTATTCTTATGTTCACTACTTGGAATTATTTCCTAGGCACTCTTTCTCTCAAGGTGGGCGCATTTCAGCCTAGCAAGTTCCATTTTGTGCCTTAGCATATTTTGCCTTAGAAACTTTCGCCAGCCTCCTAACTCATCTTGGGCGAGTTTTGATGCCTCTACTTTCATTTTTTGACTTAGGCGAATTTTGAAGACCCCTCAACACTTGATGGGCGCATTTTATGTGTCATGCCTTCATTTCTCTTGAGGGCGCATTTGACATAGCCTACTCCCATTTTCCATGCCTTAGCGTATTTTCATGCCCTCTTTAGCTTATGGGCGCATTTTGCCCCTCAAGCTTTTGTTTTCACCACTTAGGATATTTTGACTTGGTCTCACAAGGTGGGCCCATTTTGGAGGTGATACTTCTATTTCATAACTTAGAAACTTTTCAAGCTTCATCCTTGAGGTGGGTGCAATTGACATGATGTGCTTTCATTCTAGGGCGCATTTAGGCTGTCAAGCTTTGATTTGAGGGCGCATTGTGATGGTGAAGCTTTCATCTTATACTTAGAACATTTTTTATTTCCTCTGTCTGCCATCACCTTCTATTTTTAGTAAGTACTTGCTTTTTTGACTTCCACAACTCCGTTTAGCCTGAAAATTTCACCATGTGATCCTCGTTGCTTGGTGAATTTGTTCACATTTGCCAGTTGTGCTGACCTGTTATTTATAGCCCTGTTCTGGAGACAACTTACTAGAAATAGTAAGTTCTCAGATCGCGCCCAAATTTTACCAGTGGATTGCCCGAAGGATACTGATCGTGATGGGATATCTTCGTTTTTTGAAATTCTGGCTTTTTAACCTTATTTTTAGGCACCAAAGTAGGAAACCCTAATCTGATTTGCATGTGCCCTGAATGGTCTCTGTTTGACTTGATTTCCATTGCATGCTACTCTGCTTGCTGAATTGAAGTGTCGGGTGGTTGTCGGAGTGGACCTGCTATTTATAGTAATTGCCTGAAAAGGTGATGAATCCACTACCAAATGCATTTGCATGTCATACTACCCAAGAAATCTTAGAAAAACCCAAAAAATTGGTCTACATGCGTGCATTGGCTAAAAATAGTAAGTTTCTGAAACATGATCCATTCTGCTTGCATGTCACATCGTTGCGAAGCTCTCGAAAAACCCATAAGGAATATCCTGACATGGATTGAAAAACTCCACATGCAAACCCTAAAATTGGCTCTTGAAGCCTGAATTGCTGAAAGTTATCGTCTTGACTTGCATGTTACATCATTACGAAGGTCTTGAAAATCCCAGATACATTCCCCAGACATGCATTTGAAAAGTATACGTGCAAACCCTGAAAATGGCTCCTGAAGCCTGAATTGCTAAAAATAGCAAGTTGTCAGATTTTATTCAATTTTTGCGTGCAAGTACCTTGAGGTACTCTGAATGTGATGGAACAGTTGGAACTCCAAAATCTTGATAAACAGGTCCCAGATTGAGTACTTACTATAAATAGTAAGTTGTCAGAACTCAGTGAAAATTCAATGGGACTTTGCCTGAAGCGCTGTGATTGTAGTTTTAAGTTCGGATTTCAATTTGACAACTTAGTTTGACCTCAAACAAGCCTGAAGGATAAAACCCTAATTTCACAGACTTAGCCCAAATTTCAACCTTAGGTCAAACGATGGGACATCCCCGAAAGGACGAAAAGACCAGAGAGATTGAGAGAGACGCAAAACCAAAGCCAAAAGACCAGAATGGAGCAAAAATTAGGGGGTCCCCATTTGAATGGGGTGATGTCTGAAAAGGTCACAACACCTATGATTTTCTAGAGCAGGTTGCCCCTCTAGTTGGGCTGTACATCTTGTGGCAGCAGGTACTTGTGTTGTTGCTTCTGATATTTGCCCCTTGTCATCACTGTTCAGTGTTTGTGGGAGGCACCTAGCATGTACTTTGACTTTGCAAGCATTTGGGAGAGTTAATATGGTGATTTGGTGAAGTTATGTTCATCTTATGCTTGCTGGTTGGATTTTTCAGTCTGCTGTTCAGTCATATCAGTTCTGTAGCAGCAGTATACCAGACCTTCTACCGACCTCCAGAGGCCTTTTCTTTGAGGTATCATTGCTATAGTTTGTTGGGGGTTGCTTATATTCATGTTGTGACATCATTGTGGGGAGTTGTGCTTCAAGTTCTCATTTCTTTCGTAGTATTACAAAAAACTATGTTATTTTGGAACATTATATATAGAGCTCATTGTAACACCCTTGGTAGTACCATTGGCGATTTTGCTCGTGTATTTATTTTGGCTACTTACCCCACTAAATAAGTGGTGCTCTTGCTGAATAAGTGGCTGAGCTTTCTTACTTTCATGTCATTTCTAACCCCACTAAATAAGTGGTGCTCCTGTTGAATAAGTGGTTGAGCTTTCTTTACTTTCATGTTATACCCGCTGAATAAGCGAAGGATCTTGCTTTGGATTGGTCGGCTTGCACTAAGTGCTTACTTGTTTTGTTGTAATTTTGGCTAAATAAATGGATAGTTTCATTTCATGCACTTTGATTTACATGCTTACCCCACTGAAGAAGTGGTTTTACTTAGAAGCTCAATATTGTAAGTCTTATCTCCGTATGCTCTCACCTTGCCCACATTGGGATCTAGGTGATTAGAAAGTGGAAGGTATTTTCTTTCATGTTGGTTTTGATTATCACTCACTCCATTGAATAAGTGGATGCTTTCAGTTAATGCAATGTTCACCCTATCGTTGTATGCTCTCAGCTTGTCCACATCGGGATCTAGGTGATCAGAAAGTGGAGAGTTGCTTTATTCAGTTGATTATTATTATTATTTGGTTAACACTAATGGGTGAATTTTTTTTAAAAATGGGGTGGATATTACAGTTCTCTTGAATAGCCCTATTTCTTTTGGCTCTAATCTTAGCCTTCCCATACAAACTCAAATTTTCTCCAAAAACTCTCCCAATCAACAACTACCTTGCATTTTGCTTTAGTGGAAGATAAAGACATAGTATGTTGAAGCCACTTTGACACAAAACAACTCTATAACCCAAGGAAAATATATGTCATGTGATTTATCTTGTTACACTGATTTGCAACTTAGACTACACCGACTCTACTTTTTTTTGACAATCAAAGGGCCTTGAAGCTAGCAAAGAATCCAAGCGATCATGCTTGCACCAAACATATTGAGGTTCATCATTAGTGTAGTTAACAATTGGTTGATGTTGATGATATTTGCCTCCACCACTGCACTTCTCAAGAACAGTTTGCTGATATAATGACTAAATCTCTTGGTGCTATTTTCTTTGCCAAATTTTGGGAGAAAAGTGGAGCTGTCTCTGATTTAGACAGTAAAAGGGGTATTAAAATATGTATAGTATAATGCTAGACATAATGTTATAATGCCCTTTGCACATAGGCATTTATTGCTTATGTGAATGTTGTAATAACGCCACATTGGTTATATTTAAAAACTAACTTACAATTAAGTTACAACCAGCTTTTAACTCCCCCATTTAATAATAAATACAAGCCACTTGTTGAAGTGTGCGCCATCCAATTCTCTTAAAGTGTTGGATTACATTGACCATTCCTCTCCCTACTACCAAATACTTAAAAGTGTTTGTGTGCCAACTGAACCACATTTCCTTGTGATTTTTGCTAAACTGAAAAAGGAAAAATGTTATTGCCAAACTCATAGAGGTCATCTTAAGATGACTTAAAAACACACAGGTCAAATCCCACAAAAATTATAATGATTTTAAAAGAAAGTTACATTAACAAGAAAATTGAGATGCACATAATTGGAGACATTAGAGAAGTCTGTGAAAGCCCCAAACACAATTTGATAAATGACAGCTATTTACAGCTTTAGCATTTATTTATGTTTATGTTCTGGGTGAGGAGAGTTGATTCATAATTTCATAGCACTTGGCAATATTTTTATTGTTGCTTGTTTGGATACTTTGAACTTTCACTTCAAGAGTTGATAAGATTATATATGAAATTAGAGACATAAGAGA
This sequence comes from Sequoiadendron giganteum, assembly GCA_007115665.2. Lineage (NCBI taxonomy): Eukaryota > Viridiplantae > Streptophyta > Pinopsida > Cupressales > Cupressaceae > Sequoiadendron > Sequoiadendron giganteum. The sequence continues at coordinate 633,703,859 of CM021107.1, forward strand.
AGTCTTTGGAAGCCCCAAACAAAACATGATAAATGGCAGGTATATTAGTTTTAGAACTTCTTTGTGTTTATTTCCCAGGTAAGGATATTTGTTTTACGGCACTTGGCAACATTTTATTTAACTTGTTTGGGTACTTTGATGCACACACTATTCTATCCATTTAAATGTAATGAAATTATTTGAGTGAAAATCAACAATGATAAGAGGACCATTTGCACAAAGTATTAACTGTTACAGGCTTATAGTGTTCTAGCATAGGAATTGGATAGGAGGCAGGACCTAATAATTTTTAGTTTGTAGAAATCTCTTGCATTGAATAGAATTCATTTTAATTTCTTGATAGCATTGATTTCTGTAAATGAAGGCATTTCCAATAAATAGAGCAAATTGGACTGATCCTTTTAGTTTAGTGGAAGATGTAATTTAGACATTGAGAAGTTTTTTAAAGTACCATCTTTGAAGACATTCTTTTCTTCTTGATTAATTGTCCCTTCTCTAAAATTTTCTTGATTTGGTTCTTTGTTTTGGCCTTCCAGGTTTCAAGGCCCTATAAACAAGCAGAGTTTGATATTATCTTTGGTGAAGGTGTATATCGGTTGGTCAGTATTATAACTACAAGTGCATTGGAATTCTTAAATGCCGATAATTTGAGTACGTTCTAATAAAATTTAGGTTATTGCAGGGTTGCATTTTGGACTGTTCAGAGATGCTAGACGTTGTTTCTAAAAAGGGTTCTTGGTACAATTATGGGGATTTAAGGTTCGCCTGGATTTCTTAATTTTACAGTAGCTCACACAACTTTGCCATTTGATTTGAGGATTTGAGTTTTTGTTTTATTTGAAAATATATGAATCTTTAATTTGATTGCATCAGAAATTTTTTCCCAATAGAGCTATGCATATTCTTTTGACCTACCAATGTTTGCACGAAGTTTCATTTGAACACCATGATTGCTTTTAATAATCAATATTGGAACAAAGTCATGTATGCCACTCTGTATAAGGATTTGATGGAATGTAATCAAACCTTGATCAGTAGTGTTTGGTCCTTGCTGATGTACAGTTCTTAGGCAAATTGTGGGTTTTTTAGGAAATGGAACTCATCAGAGGTTTAATGTTTCTGCTCCATCAATCTTAGATCTTTCCAAAGTTTATGTCTCACTTTGGTAACAGAAAATATCAAAAGGGAGACTGAAGTCTCAATTGGGAAGCTATAACAGGCTGCAGGTTGAAAATGAATCATAAACACATATGATCACTAGAAAAATTGCATTTAAAGCAAGTTGGCACTCTTTTTATATATGAATGTTTGACAGTTTTCTCATGCAAGTTTGATGCCTGTTTATTGCTCTATCTGATAAAATAAATACATGAATTAATAATAGAGATGACAATGCATATTGGATACACGAGTAAAACATATCTTTATTCGCACATTAAATTATTACAGAAGAAGACTAGAGATGGTCAGCCATGGATCAAAGTCGATTCAACTAGATCATACTCCTCTTTCCTTGACAATACACAATCTCTTTAAAGGACCCGACTGTCATGTCCCCTAGATTTTAGCACTAAAATAAAGCATCAAAATACAAATAAATAACCAAATACATATTACACATATAAATATAAATATTAGCAATTTAACACTATTATATTTTAGTGTTGAAATACGAATAACTAAATAATGATACCATTATAATTAAAATGCAACTATCTAATGAATAGAGCAGTTAATATCATTAATTGTAAATATCATAGTAATAAAATATTCACAAGAAAACAAAATGAAATAATATTCATAAGACACTAGTATTAATAAAACATGACTATACCCTAGTAATAAATAAACAAACCTAAATACCCTCGATTCTTATCATTAACAGCAATCCCCTTATCTAAGAAAGTCTTTTAAACAACAATTTATATTTACCCATAAAAGACAAAAGCTACTTTGTCTTATTCAAAGACAAAACAGCGATTAGCATGTGAAAAACAAAAGGGTGTGATTTGTGAATAAACTAAGAAGTGCGATTAAAGGAAGAGCCATGCCCTTTCACAAACGAATGATCATGTCTCTTGGGTGGATCGTACCAGGTATAAGGGTAGAAAAGAGGACCAGAATATGGGGATCAGAAAACGAATAAAAACCCAGTCTGTAGTAATTATCTGAGTTCTTGGATGGAATAAAAAAAGAGAAGAATGGAGGAATATATTCTGAACTAGGAAGCAACAAATCATTTATAGAATGTATCGGCTGATTTATGCAGACTGTGGTATGTCCTAGTAAATATAATTATGTATTTTGCTGGTAATTTTCATGGTTATTGGAAGTAAATACAATATGAGTGTATATATATATATATATTCAATTATGCAATGATGATGCTTGCAGCAATTATTGAGCCTTATAAGTAATCAAGCTTCTTTAATAGGAATATGAATAATAGATTTTTATTTGCTTGATCTACACTAACGAAATCGTCCGAGTGACTAGAACAGATTGATCAAGGATAGAAAGATACAAATCAGCAATGCAAAAGAAACCACTACATTCCAGCACCACAGAATCATTGTTATCAAATACACATAAATAGAAATTGTTTTACTTATGTATACATAGTGCTTGAGATATTTTAATATATATCTTGTGATTGAATATGTGATTGCTTAAAGATTGTCTTCTGAGTGTTTGCAAACTTACTAGGAGGAAGGGTGTGAGGGAAGTGGTGCCTAAAAACCCCACTTAAGATTCCGCCCCCAGAACCCAAGGCAAGGATGGGCTATGGAGGGGTGGAAGTTCCACTTAAGGTTCTGCCCAATCCGAAGGCATGGGTGGGCCATGGAGGGGTGGGGGTCCCACTTAAGAATCCGCTGAGGCCATGGAGGGGTGGTAGGCCTAGACCACTTATACGCTCCCTCGACAGTTCCCAATAGGTTAAGTGTCTTTCGAGGTGATGACATGGGTGGAGAAAGCAGGTACTAAGTTGCCGAGAAGAGAGGATTGTGGTATACAATCTCTTGGGCTTGGAGAAGGACTTTAGGGCGGATCTACCCATGCCACTCCTCATGTCTTAATCATAGTAACGAGACTTGGACTCGGCTCGAACTCGGCTAGGGCGACTCGACTCGGGACTCGGACTCGGTGTAGACTCGGCAAAATGAAAAAAAGTTGAAAAAACCCTAGAAATTTAGAGATTTTTAAGGATTTAAAACTTGTTTCAAGCACCCTTTATTGAATACAATACAAATAAAAGGAAATTTGATCACATACACAAGTATACAATGATCACATAAGTACAAAGTACACAAATTGTAGTTGCGCCGTTGAAGGAAATAACATACTTAGATATATAAAATTAGTCAAATGTATACAAAACTCATGGAATATGAAATCCATAACATCAAATGTTCCATACAAATATGAAATATCAAAACAATAGCTATAAGTCTATGACTCTATGGCATAGTGGAGCCAACATCCTTCCTACAAAGGCGTCTAAGGATCCTGGATGATGAAAAGTTACTTACATAAGTATTGTAAAATGAAAAGTTTTAAGTTTTTAACTTTAAATTTGAATTCGATAATGAGATACATCTAGATTCTAAATAATACAATTTAAATATAAATTTTAGAACAATTAAACGAAAAAGAATTACCTAGCTACATGGAAGGAAATGGTGCAGTAGTACCAAAAGTCTACAATTGTCTTTTTTGTTGCATCATGTGCGTCCTTGTTCCAACCCATGCTCTCAAGCGACGGTTGGGAACCAAGAGTAGTGCGTGGTACAAAATATGAGTCCATGACATCAAATGTTCCAAACAAATATGAAATATCAAAACAATAACTACAAGTCTATGGCTCAAAGGAGTTTGCATCCTTACTACGAAGGCATCTAAGTTGGGTCGTAGATGATGTAGCAATTTCAGCCATAGTCTTTGCTTGTGACTCCATGCCACCCTCACCAACATTAGTTTTGGACGTGTTTGCTCATGCTTTAGCCTCCTCCTCTTCCATGGCTATAGCCTCAACCTCTCTATCTACCCAATCAACCCAATCAAGGTCCTCATCACTAGCACAAGTATACATCGATCATATAACTATAACTATAAACACAAATTGTAGTTGAGTTGCTCAAAAAAATAGCACACTTAGATATATAGTCAAAGACTCAAATGTATACAAAACTCATGGAATATGAAATCCATGACATCAAATGTTCCAAACAAATATGACAATAACACACTTAGATATATAGTCAAAGACTCAAATGTATACAAAACTCATGGAATATGAAATCCATGAAATCAAATGTTCCAAACAAATATGACAATAGCACACTTAGATATATAGTCAAAGACTCAAATGTATACAAAACTCATGGAATATGAAATCTGTGACATATCCAAAGATTCAAAACAATAACTAGAAGTCTATGGCTCAAAAGAGCCTGCATCTTTCCTATGAATGTGTCTAAGATAGGTCCTGGATGATGTAGTAGCCATAATCTCAAGTATCAGGGAAATTGCCCTGATGGGGTTGAGAGGTAGTGCCCTTTGTGGGGATTTAGGCGCAGTGCCTCTAGTGGGGTCAAGGGTCAACGCCCCTTGTGGGGGTTTGGGGGTAGTTCCCCCAATGGGGTCAAGGGGCAATTCCCCCAATGGGGTCAAGGGGCAACGCCCCTGGCGAGGGTCTGGGGGCAGCGCCCCTAGCAAGGTCAAGGGGCAAGGCCCCTTGCGGGGGTCTGGGGGCAGCGCCCCTAGTGGGGGTCTGGCGAGTCTACTAGACTCGGCGAGTTCAGCCAGGACTCGGCCGAGTCTGAGTCCGAGCCCCCAAGACTCGGCCAGGGTGATTCGACTCGAGACTCGCCGAGTTCTGGCGAGTCTGGGCGAGTCTCGTAACTATGGGACTCTTAATAATTGCTTTGCGATTATTTTTATATCATGATGCTAATGCGAACAAACATATGCATGTGTGTGGAAACATTGTTTATGTGGTGAATGCAGATTTTAATCTAGAAGTACTTCATTAAAGAGGACATTCATTTGAGAAAGTGAAACCGTAACCCTAATTGGCAAACAATAAGCGAAGTCTAGGGCAAATTTGTCAGGGGACATTACAGGGGTATCAGAGCATCTTTCGTGCCATCCTGTGCATGCTTGAGCTACCTGCTTGCCTACTTGAGCTAGTTGCCTACTTGCTTGAGCTGTTTGCTTGAGCTGGTTGCCTATTTGCTTGAGCTGGTTGCTTGCGTGCTTGAGCTACTTGTTTGCATGCTTGAGCTACTTGCTTGTCTACTTGAGCTGGTTGGTTGGTTGTTTGAGCTACTTGCCTGTGTATTTGAGCTAATTGCTTGCTTGCTTGAGCTACTTGTTTGCCTACTTGAGCTACTTGCTTGTGTGTTTGAGCTACCCATTTTCTTGGTTGAGCTACTTGTCTACTTAGTTGAGCTACCTGGTTGTTTGCTTTAATTTCTGATTCATGTGGAGCTCATCATTGTGTTTACTTTATGCTTAAAAACTATGAAAATGTTAATGTTATCTATCAAAATGTTTAGGGCGTTGGGAGGCGCTAACAAATTGACTTATCTAAAATTGAATTATTATTAGTATTAATATATGTGAAAATATATTTTGAGTTGTGATTACTTGAGGACAAGCAATCTTGGGTGGGGTGGACTGTCATGTTCCCTAGATTTTAGCACTAAAATAAAGCATCAAAATACAAATAAATAACCAAATACATATTACACATATAAATATAAATATTAGCAATTTAACACTATTATATTTTAGTGTTGAAATATGAATAACTAAATAAGATGATATAAATATCAATATACAAATAATGATACCGTTATAATTAAAATGCAATTATCTAATGAATAGAGCAGTTAATATAATTAATTGTAAATATCATAGTAATAAAATATTCACAAGAAAACAATATGAAATAATATTCATAAGACACTAGTATTAATAAAACATGACTATACCCTAGTAATAAATAAAGAAATCTAAATACCATCGATTCTTATCATTAATAGTAATCCCCTTATCTAAGAAAGTCTTTTAAACAACAATTTATATTACCCATAAAAGACAAAAGCTACTTTGTCTTATTCAAAGACAAAACAACGATTAGCGTGTGAAAAACAAAAGGGTGCGATTTGTGAATAAACTAAGAAGTGCGATTAAAGGAAGAGCCATGCCCTTTCACAAACGAATGGCCATGTCTCTTGGGTGGATCGTGCCAGGTATAAGGGTAGAAAAGAGGATCAGAATATGGGGATCAGAAAACGAATAAAAACCTAGTTTGTAGTAATTATCTGAGTTCTTGGATGGAATAAAAAAAGAGAGTAATGGAGGACTATATTCTGACCTAGGAAGCAACAAATCATTTATAGAATGTATCGGCTGATTTATGTAGATTGTGGTATGTCCTAGTAAATATAATTATGTATTTTGCTGGTAATTTTCATGGTTATTGGAAGTAAATACAATATGAGTGTGTGTATATATATATATATATATAGATGCTATACATCTTCATGCAAGGAAAAGTATTCTAAACCTATAAATAATTAATAATTATTATACATTATATAAATATACAAATATATATATATATATTCAATTATTCAATGATGATGCTTGCAGCAATTATTGAGCCTTATAAGCAATCAAGCTTCGGAATATGAATAATAGATTTTTATTTGCTTGATCTACACTAACGAAATCGTCCGAGTGACTAGAATAGATTGATCAAGGAGAGAAAGATACAGATCAGCAATGCAAAGGAAACCACTACATTCCAACACCACATAATCATTGTTATCAAATACACATATATAGAAATTATTTTACTTATGTATACATAGTGCTTGAGATATTTTAATATATATCTTGTGATTGAATACGTGATTGCTTAAGGATTTTTTTCTGAGTGTTTGCAAACTTACTAGGAGGAAGGGTGTGAGGGAAGTGGTGCCTAAAAACCCCACAAGATTTTGCCCTCGGAACCCAAGGCAAGGATGGGCCATGGAGGGGTGGAAGTTCCACTTAAGGTTCCGCCCAATCCGAAAGCATGGGTGGGGGTCCCACTTAAGAATCCGCTGAGGCCATGGAGGGGTGGTAGGCCTAGACCACTTAAATGCTCCCTCAACTATCCCCAGTAGGTTAAGTGTCTTTTGAGGTGATGACATGGGTGGAGAAAGCAAGTACTAAGTTGCCGAGAATTGAGGATTGTGGTATACAATCTCTTGGGCTTGGTAAAGGACTTTAGGGCGGGTCCACCCATGCCGCTCCTCATATGTCTTAATAATTGCTTTGCCATTATGTTTATATCATGATGCTAATGCTAACAGAGGTACATGTGTGGAAACATTGTTTATGTGGTGAATGCAGGTTTTAATCTAGAAGTACTTCATTGTAACTAAAAGAGGGGTAAAAATTTATTCAATCAAAAAAAGAGCAATACAAAGAAAGGGAATTACACATCCCTATCAATCTCCACTAATTGGTCCAACTTTTGTGACAAATCCGAGGGTAATTGGTCCCTGTCCAGAATATTCCAATCATGCAAATGATCAGAAGTCCATTTAACCAAACAATCCTTAATCCCATTCCATTCATGCGAAATATGACAAAAAGAAAAAAAATCAAAGGAAGCACACAGATTAAGAATCTGTTTTATAATAACAGCCAAATGCCAACTAACATCCTCTAATTGGTGCTGCTTCAACAAAGTCACTACCACCTGAGAATCCGATTCACAAAAGATCTGTCTCCACTCGAGAGCACAACCACGCTCCATAGCACATAAAATGGCAAGAGCCTCCATCACATTGTTAGTATACCAACCTTTATAAATAGAAAAGATAAATTCAATAGTCTCAGAGCTAGTCCTCCCAACACCTCCAATACCAGCATGGCTAGAATTTCCACAAGAAGAACCATCCATGTTTATTTTTAACACACCTTGAGGGGGAGGGCACCAACGCCCCCTCCCTATTTATCTTCTGAAGGGGATGACGACATCTATTTCTCTTGATCTGGCCAACACTCTGAGCAGGCCCCCTCTAAAGAGGAAGATTGAGACGAGTACAAAAGGCAACCTCTCCTGGATCCACACCCTCAACCAAGTCACACTTAGCCGCAGTAGTTTCTCCCACTGAATGAAGAATCCTGCACCACAAGTGCTGGACAACCAGCTTCACATCTTGAAATATCCTGCGATTCCTCTCCAGCCAAATATGCCAGATAATAAAACTTGGTCCCAAAGCCCAAGTAACTTGAAGAAAAGAGGTCTTAATAGGGGCCTTCCCCCATTGGGCAAAGAACTCCACCAAAGAAGAGACATGCCAATAAGTCTGGTTCCACACATCCCCCTAAAGGTGCCAAAGCCTCCTAGAAAAGGAACACTGGAAGAAAAGATGAGAGACATTCTCTTTTTACCGCACAAAACACACGTTGAGGGACCCTGGAACCCTCTCTTGCACAAGTTATCCCAAGTAAGACACTGGTTCTGGACCACCAGCCATAGAAAAAAAATGCACTTGGGCCAAGAGAATTTATTCCACACTTGTTTCCACCAAGGAACCTCAATGTCCCCAAACATCTGCCTAAGCAACTCACCATAACCAACTGAAACAAAATGCTTACCAGATAAATCACTGTTACTCCAAGCCAAAACATCCTGCCTTGCCATGGAATTGCATTCCCGTGATGCCAAAATCCGTGCCAACTCTTGCCTATCCTCCTCTGACCCTCCTGGTAGCCAATCCGATGAGTGCTTCCATCTAAGGCTAGCAACCAATCCAATATTCCGAATAGACTTGTAATGCTCAAACATATTCCAACCCATAGCAATAAAATGATCACAAAGAGGCTGGAGGTGAGGGTAAGCAGAAAGAATGGGAGGGCGACCATTCCAAGAATCCCACCAAAAAAGGGCTTGAAAAACCGAATGACATATCCAAAAAAGCCCCTTCTTAACCAACTGAGCCCTCGATTTGAAGGTATTCCAAATCATAGATCCCCTTCCTTCTAAAAGGAAACGAAGAACATCAAAAGTGTTAACATCCTTAAGATACTTGTGGGTAAGAATACGAGCCCAAAGCTGATGCTGACTGGTACACCAATGCCAATATAACTTGGTTGCAAGAGCTTGCACACCGTATCCCACTTAACAAGACTCCACTTGGTCGACTGCAAGTTACCACTCCAAAGAAATTGCCGTGAGAGAGCATCAAATTCCCTTAGGAAATATAAAGGAGCCGCTTAAACAAAACCCTTGTGAATAGGAAGAGCCTATATAATAGACTTCAGAAGAGTCACTCTCGCAGCAATAGAAAGCCAACGATGAGTCCAATGATTGACTTTACTACTCAACTTATCAAGCAAATTTTACCAAGAAGACCTGGGCTGCCTACCAACAACAAGAGGTATTCCCAGATAGACAAAGGGAAGAGACCCAATCTGAAACCTCAAAATATCAGCAATCCCCCATTGAATAGCTTGAGGAGTATTAAAAAAAAAGATAGAAGACTTGTGCTCATTGATTTTTTGACCCGTAGCAACAAGGTAAATATCCAAAGCCTGCCTAAAAGATATAGCCTCCTGAAGTTGAGCCCTCCCCATAAGAGAAGTGTCGTCCACAAACTGAAGATGAGAGAGTTGTGGAAGCCCATTGCCCCAATGCCAACCTTGAATTCTGCCCTGGGTAACCCACGACTTCAAAAATCTGCCCAAACCCTCAGCCATAATAATAAACAGATAAGGGGAGAGAGGATCTCCTTGATGAAGGCCCCTGGAAGCTGCAAAAAGCTCAAAAGGTTCCCCATTCATAAGAACGGAAAAAGAGGAAGAGGTAACACAACTCATAGTCCAGTTGACCCAATCCGGACTAAAACCAAAGCTTGAGAGAATTCTCTGCAAAAAGCGCCACTTAACTCTATCATAAGCCTTGGCCATATCCAACTTGACGAACATAGACTTCTCCTTGGAAGTCGCCATAGAGTGGATGACCTTAGAGGCAACCACCACCCCGTCCAGGATCTGTCTACCAGCAACAAAACCTCCTTGGTCCTCAGAGATAACAGAAGGAAGACAAACTTTGAGCCTCTCAACGATCAATTTAGTAATAATTTTATACACCACATTATAGAGAGCAATAGGTTGAAAGAATTCTAGCCGAACCGCACCTTCCTTTTTAGGAATAAGAACTAAAAAAGTAGAGTTCAAAGCACGAAGAATTTGCTTACTGCGAAGAGATTCCTGTGCAACCTCCAACAAATCCAAATTTATAATATCCCAAAATTCCTGAAAAAATTCGACAAGAAAACCATCCGGTCTAGGGGCTGTACCTTTATTCATCCCAAAAACGAGCTCTTCCAATTCCTGCAAAGAAATTGGGCGAATGAGGAAATCATTCATCTCCTTGGAGATCAAGGAGGGGACACAAGCAAGGATCAAATTCTCCTCATCTTTAGCAGGGGGTGAATCCTCAGAAAAAAAGAGCAAAATAAAACTGTCTAGCCTCATGAGACAAAGCCTGCAAAGAAGAAATACGGATCCCATCTGAATTAACCAGAGAGGAAATACAACTTTTGTTGCGACGGGCCTGCACAAAATGATGAAAGAAAGTAGTATTCTTGTCCCCTTCCTGAAGCCAATCAATCCGAGCCTTCTGCTTCCAGAAAATCTCCTCCCGAAGCTCCCATTACTCCACAACTCTCGTAGCCTGGGCTTCCGCTTGACCTAGAGCATCCGAGAAACCAAAATCCCAAATTTGGCGAGTAATCACATCAAGGCTTTCCTGAGCACTCTTATTCATAACCTTAAAATTTCCAAAACTCGTCCTATTCCATCTCTTAAGGTGAAATATAACATACTGAAGTTTCTTAACAAAAATGTACATAGTTGTTTCATAAGTAGGGCTACCATCACTCCACCACTGAGCCATAATATCATGCAAAGAAGACTCGCGAAGCCACATAGGTTGAAACTTAAAAGGAGGATTCTTGGGAGCAGTAAAATGGGAAACTGAAAGTTTAGTTGGTCAATGATCATAACCCCTCCAATCAAGAATCTTAGAACATGTAACTAATCTACCTCCCACGCAAAAACAAGAAACAAGAAATCTATCCAACCTTTCTGAGATTGCTTCCTCTCCACTCCCTCTATTACTCCAAGTGAAAATCCCATTAGAAGGCTTAATATCATTTAAAGCAAGCAAATCCACATTCTCTCGAAAAAGAGCAAGAGTAGGCCCAAGCCGAGGCAACCCACCTCTTTTCTCCTCCAAGCTCAACACAAAATTAAAATCCCCAGCTAAGATCCAAGGAAGATATGGAGCACATGATCTAATATACCTTATATGAGCCCAAAGCCGAATTTTTCCATGAATATCAATCGGGGCATAAACATTAGTAACCAGAATGGTCTCACTTGTTCCAAAGAAGAGGTAGCCATTGAAATAGTAGAATGATTGGAAATCCACCAAAGGGGAGCAATCTTTCTAGGATCCCAAAAATGAGCCAAATCCTCAAAACTCCCTTGAGAACCAATACACTGACATTGACCAAAATACCAGATATGAGAAGCACACTGAAGCATACAATCAACTGAAATTTTAGTCTCTTGAACACAAAAAATGTCTGGAGAATGGACAACAACTAGATCATGAATAGCCTTTTGACGGGGGGTGCTATTCACCCCCCTTACATTCCATGAGAGAACAATCATGGAGGTGATGGTGAAAAGTGAGCATCAATGGGTTTAATAGACCCAGATTCCACCAACAACTCTCCGCTACACTTGATCTTCTCAAGATCCTTCTTGCGGCCACTATTAGAAGAGTGCTCAGGCAGTCCCTTCATAATCGTGCGTTGTTGCACCCCCAAGGCTAGAGAAAACCCCTTGCTCTTGCCAGAAACTAGCCCCTCCTTTGCCAAATCTGTCAAAACAATATCATCATCATCATCCTGCATATGATCATTCAGAGTTACCAGATGATCCTGCATACCCTAAGATAAATGAATATCTTGACTGGATCCCTGTCCCTACCCCGCAACACAACCCATACCAACAACATCAGAAGGCACATCCGGTAGGATTCCTTCCTCCAAGGTTGAAATGTTCAACACCTCAAACCGATTAAAGTCCTCTTCATTCTTCTTGTCCTTGAATGATCTCTTCTGACCATGGCCCTTAGCCTGCTTGACTAGCACAAAGCCATCTTTAATCGATTCACCCTCCATCATAGAAGATTTCCATTTATCCTCCCTGATAGCTTTTGGAGCCGAAGACGAAGGAGAGGAATTAGAAGGTGAAACCTTATTAATCCTAGGACATTGCTTCTGAAAATGTCCATACTCATGACAAATCCGACAACAAACAGGAAAGGACCCATAATCAAGTTGTTGAATCCAAGACAAAGAACAAAGACAAATTTCCAGAGAATCCAAGAAGGGATTATTCAAATCAACCTCCACACAAATCCGAGCAAAAGAAATAACCTTTCTTTCAAGGGTTTGTTGAGCAACTGCAACAGGCTTGCCAAGAAGAGCTGCAATCTGTTGTAAAATATCTTCTTTCCAAAACTCCAAGGGAAGCCGCGGCAGACGGACCTAAATAGGGACCATCGACGACAATTCTTCAGCTGTGTTAAAACCTATTTGCCAAGGTTTTATAAACAATCCAACATGATTATAAAAGTAGGGTCCTCCCTTAAAAACCCGATTCCTATCAGCCATATTGGGAAAAACAACCACAAAATAGTTCTTTGCAGCCACCATTAGCTCCATGTCACCTTCAACCTGCCATTTCCTCCTGATCCAAGCATCCAAAGCCGACAGGGGAATACGAATCCTAAGAAATTGGCAAATTAAAGCATGTCTACTCTAATAAGAAACATCATCAGTCACAAATTTAGGAGAAAGAACCAAGGCCGAACGATCCTGACTCCTGGGCAAACAACCATTCACTTTCTTCAGTTTAGGGCCCTCCCCCTCATAAAATGACTTAGAGTGCTGAGCTTTCAAACCTGATTAGGATCCATTAAGAAAAGTATGACCTCCAGCTACCACCAAACTTGTAGAAATCTGGTTCTTCGCCATAACTTCTTCGCAAATATTAAGAAAAAACCCAAAAACCACACCTCAAAACAATTGAGGAAGAACACCTCCACTCCTTGCAGCCAAGAAAGAACCCACACCAAGCAAAGATAAACACCCCCACACAACGAATAAAGCCCCCAACGATTAAGCACCAAGAACAATCAACAAGTAGATCACACCCCTGAAAACAACAAGAATACCCCACCCCTGGACGCATAACAACCCACCTTAACTCCCAAACCCCACCACACCGCATGCACACAACAAACAGAACATGCAGGCCGCAACTAGGGAGCTGCTAGCCTCAATCTAGAAGCACTTCATTAAAGAGGACATTCATTTCAGAAAGTGAAACCCTAACCCTAATTGGCAAACAATAAGCGAAGTCTAGTGCAAATTTGTCAGGGGACATTACACCAACGGTTGCCAAGAAGAACACAACCCTCAAGCAACTGATGCTTATAACTACTCGAAGACAACAACTAATACAAATAATTAAAATATATATTTGGATAACCAAATATTATCAAAACACAATAATGGACATTGTACATTGACTACATCATCCCCTCCAAAAGAAAAAGTCATCTTCTAGACGACAAGTAAACATCAAGTAACATTAGGGAAGACTTGCCAAATTGATGATGATATTGTAGACAAGGACCTGTATAAAAACTTGGAAGTGTACTTTGCAAAGTCAGACTTATACTTGGAAATTCAAATGAGTGCAATGGGGGTCTAGGGCAATGCCCCCAGCGGGGGTTTTGAGGAAATACAACGTAATGTCCCACCCCAGACCTAAGTTTTAACTTGCGATTTTGCCCAATTATTTTTAGTTTGACAGATGGAACATTTTTTCAAACAATTATCATGACTACCATTCTGAGTTGTTTTCCAGTGTTTCTAGCAAGTTATGAAATTGATTCCACCATGCAAATAAATATAATATCTCCATGAACTAATATCTTAGCAATGCAAACTTGAATTGGACAGATGAGCAATTCATTCCAAAACAAACAACAAATACAATCTTATTGGGTGAATGACAACGATAATTTTTACAATAATCTAATACAAATTGCTGAAGGAAAATGTTACTGATCTGATAATGCTCCACTACAAATTTGTAATACTGTTTAAAGTAGTTCTGAGCAATTACAATTAAATGAGGTACCTTAAATGCAATTGCTATATCTGGGAGATAGTTCCACGGCTCCTCCCAAGCCTCACGAAATGCTTAGAATAGTTAGTGACTACTTCATGACCCGGGCACTCACTTTATTTGACTTGTCGATTGTAGTGGGGCTCCACGTCACCCTAGCAAAGTCCCCCAATTTATTTGATAGTGGCGGCTAGCAAATGCCATGAATTTTGACTAGTCCGATACTTTCCCTCATGTGGCCATCTTTCCCACGAGCCTTGCACCATATAACATCTTCGCCATATTGAAGGATAATTTGACCAGGTTGACTATTGATCTGTCTGGTGGCAGATTAAAATGAATATCTCATAGGGGTGAGCAATGCCTCAAGACCAATTGGATCCCTTTTACAACCGCCACGATAGCCACAACAATAATCGACCCTTCCAAATTTATACACGACTTGACTTTAATCGTTGGGAAATTGAATTATATTTGTTTTGATCAGTGGCAATGGGTATGGATAGGATACAAAGGATATGATATTTTATTCTGGCTGCTAGATATTCCCTCTGCAAATATAATATCCCATAACCATAAATATTCCTTGATAGGTAAAATGACCAACTTGTTTATTAGACCATAATCCAATGACAAACCAACAAGAGTCAACTTTCCTGATCAATACGCCCTTACCTTCAACAGATGTAAAGTATACTATATTATACCATTAATTAATAACATGGTATGACAAACATTCAATATGTATAATATTTCATTCTCACAACTCTTAACCTCAACACTTAATCTTGCAAATCTTTAAATCATTCTTTAAAAGTGTGCAAACCCCTAAAACCTTCAACTGGATTAAGAAATAATACTATGATCTTACCAAACTCCTGAAATTGGTTTCCAAAGGAAACTTCACCAATTTCCCCAAACGAACAATCGACCAAACGATCTTTGTGCACAACCCTTGGGTGAGATTGTCAGTTAGCAGGCTTGGGAGATCTTTGACTCCTGTACCGTGCTATCCCTCACGAGGATTTTCGTCCTTGGTGAAGTTGAGTATTTTCAGACTCTCTAGTCCTCCTACGAACCCTTAGCAAAATTCTTCTTCAACATCAACATGAATGTGCAAAATGAGCTCCAAATGCCTTTTTATAATTCCCAAACTCCATGCCCTAATTTGCGTTTCAATTATATTTCATTTAATTTACTTTTCCCACCTTATAACTCCCTTTAGAATTGGCACTTAACTTTATATTATAAGATGCACTTAAAAAAAACATTTATATCCCACTTTTAATAAAGTCCCTTTAATATATTATAATAATGTATAAAGTTAATTAATATAAATGAGCTTTATAATTAACGTTATGAAAATTAAATAAATAGGACCGTTGAATGCTCAAAATGTCTCCAGGATATAAATATGCCATCATGCCCAAAATAGTAACTCTGTGATTGACAATACCGGAGACCTAGTGATTTACTATAAATAGTAAGTATGGTCCAAATGTCGGAATGAGCCTCGAAAAACACACTGCAAGAACCCTTGGTAACCCTGTGCTAGGAAAACCACTAACTGAGATGAAAAAGGGTTGACTGAATGAGTGTGCAAATGCCCACAAAGAACCCCCTAACGGCCCTATTAGTCCACAGGAACCAAGTGATGGATTAGCCTCTGCAAAAAATACTGGCCTAAAAAAAGGGGACATTACAGTCCGTCCTTCCCAAGATTGCTTGTCCCCAAGCAATCCTCACCTGAACACCCTGGCCTGTCACTTGAATGTCGAGATCTCAAATCAGTCTATAGAATTCTCTACCAAAACCCATTACATTCATTAGGATAATGATAGAGCTAAACTTGGCAGCTTTGTTAGTCACTCTCTGGAAAAAACGCAATCTGCCAAGCATAGTGAATCCTAGATCCCTCATCTCAATTGGAAGTCTGCCATACTCCACACTCGCTAACTTACACTGCGCTACTTTGATAAATTCTTCACCATGCCGAGAGTGGTGAAGCCACTTATTGGGATCCAATCCATTTGACATGCCAAACCTATCACCACCTAGATCCCAACACATCAAAACCTCACATCCGTCAACCATGAGAAGATGGAGGTAGCTTGAAATGCCAGCAACACTACACCTCTCTCCAACCTCTGCAAATCTCCCAGGGATGTGATGAGTACCCCTCATAGGTGTCGGGAAAAGCATAGCAGCTCCTCTTAGGTTGCTAATATGGGATAAATCAACACCCTCAAGATTGTAAGATTGACCTATGGGGATGCAAACGATTGTGCTGAGAACATAGGGTGATAGAGTATTATCCCTATGCCGCTCACCCATGACAAGGAGATTATGTAACTCTCCTCCAAGCTCATGTACAATTGTTGTCCTCCAAACATTATGAATAAAATCCTTGTCCCATGGAGTAGGACAACCGTTTGCTACCAAAACATGGAGTAAAAATCCATCACTACAGGTTGGTCTATCGTTGCCATCATGCTCACGGAAAAAACAACTCCCTGGTATCCTTGACTTCCCAAGTGTATGCCACACATGGGTATGTGCCTCCATTAGAAATCCTTGAGGCAAGAAAGCTACACTCTCTGCCAAGGAGACATTTGCATGATGTAACTCTGATCCCTATCCCTGAAAACGACCATCTGAAAGTAACAAAGTCGGAGTCTCGCAAGTCCTAGTTCCATCTTCGGAAGATGGAAACACTCCATCCCAAAATGGGTGATATGAATCCTGAGCCAACCCACACCTACGCATCATCAAATCATCTGTGTGTGGACTAAAAGAGAAGTGATGAGCACTCCTTACTATGCAATCAAGGTGGAATGCAGTTGCTTGCGCCAATGGTAGACTTGCATGGTTGCTGGGAACCCATGCCTTGTCACTCTTATCACCTGAATTAGGAGGTGGCTCACATCTCTAATTCTGAAGGGCAGATTGGGTAGTTGCTCTGCAAGACCTCTCTGTGAACTCGATAGCAAAGTCCCTATTTGAAAGCAACTGGAGATATTTTGATTTAATCCACTCTAGGGCATGCTTGATAGTTCGCAAACTAGATATAGAAGTGCCCACTACTACCCCTGTCTGCCTTTCCTCCAATTGTGTTGACCAATTCCAATAAATGTCAATAAATAAAAAATAATATTATTTTGCATTCACATGCCAATTCCCATATAGTTTGGCTCATTTTGACAGAACATCTTAAAACAACTACATATCACATGAGTAGCATATTTTTGTGCTAAGTTGGCTCATCCCAATATTGACATGGCTTTTTGATTATTTAATATATCTAGATTTATATAAAGAATTTTTTATATTCTCATGCAAATATATATAAACACCATTCAAAAAAATAATGCAATTATTTAATATAGGAACCCACTATTTCTGATCTTATACACACACATGCAACCTAACTACATGAGTCTAAGTGAGTGTGTGTATCGATTCCATCATGACATGTTACTATTCATCCACTAGAACCTTTTCTTTGTATTCTCTCTCCGACCTAAGAGAGTGTCACTCATTCCTGTCAGATTTGCATTGTTAGTTGTTAGTTTAATCATTCTTATTTATGCGTCAACAATGATTAACATAATCCGGGGTCGGGGCCCTAGCTCGATTGGCTAAAGCATCCTGTTGCAGGCAAGAGGTCACAAGGTCCAATCTGCCCCTGTCCCTGTGGTACCAGAGGGTGTGTCGTGCCAGCGTCGCCGGTCATGTGAAAAAAGTTTACCAAGTGCGCTGCACATTATAGGGGGGGCTATTCGATTCTTGTAGTCTAAAAAAAAAGGATTAGCATAATCAAATGTCTTTCCTAATTCACTGTATTTAATACAATAACCCAATGATTAAGCTCAGTTAATTAAACGGGATGTGTCAAAGAGGGTGGTACTACATGTAGAACTTTGATGAACCATCTTTTCTTGAGATTGTCGTTTGGTTTTGTTTCTAAATTTACAAGCAATTATTTAACTCTACAATTATAAGCTTGTATGTTTTCGTGCTCACCTTGTTTTGTATTGTAAATTTATGATACTATTTCATTATCATCATGAATCAATTTAAATTCTTCTTTGAAGGGCTTCTTTAATCTCTCCCATGTATTTCAGGGGGCTTGGTCAATTTCTGTATACCAGTCAATTGCTATACCTCGCAAGGTGGTTGGGAAAGATTGTAGCCATATTGCTTTATCATCTTGCCCATTTGCTGTCCAAATTGTTTCACAAGTCTTACAGTGCCATAAAGGATCCTCAAATCCATTGCTTGTAAACTTGGGCAACTTTTGCTTTTCTCCACTAGGGCTTACCATGGTTTTATTTTGATGCAAACCTAGCGCTTGGAATCTGTTTTCTAGGGAGTTTTGATTTGGACATTTCGGTGCTTCTCTCGCACTCTCGGCCACGTAGGAATCCTCAACTCTTCCCTCAGCTTCAGCCCTCCGCACACTTGTTTTGCCTTCAGAATTTCTTTTATACACCCTTGGCTTGGCTTCTTGTCCTTTGATTGACAACCTTTCAATGCCCCAAAGGCTACTCTTGTACAATTCTGTGAAGGAATTTGACTGGGTCTCCCAACTTCCCTCGTCTAGAGAAGGTTGTCTTGACTGTGTTCTCAAGAATGGCTTCGACTTGGAAATTGTACAGTTGTATTTTCCTCAAGTGTTTATCATAATCTTCGTCTTTGTTCCCTTTGCTCTACAATCCTTAAAGATCGCCTGATCTCTTGGTCTTGATCACCTTGTGATCTCTCTTCCCACCTTTATTGGGGTCTAAGGGCATTAATCTTTTATAGCAGACCTGATTTCTTTGAAGGTAATGGTGCCAAATGTTTATTCACACATGAAATTATTACAAAAGAAGACTAGAGATGGTTAGCCAAGGATCAGAGTCGATCCAACTAAATACTCCTCTTTCCTTGACAATACACATTCTATTTAAATGACCCAACAGTTGCCAAGAAGAAAATAACCATCAAGCAACCGATGCTTATAACTACCTGAAGACGACAACAACTAATACAAAGTTACAAACAATTAATACATATTTAGATAACCAATATTATCGGAACACAATAATGGACATTGTACACTGACTACAATGCCAAAATAATAATGACAGAAATCATAAACACAAATATGAAATGTAACAATCTTAACTTATGATTGCTGCAATAAATTTCTGTTTCAAATGATTATCGAATAACAGAGATTCTGGTGCATAAATAAGGGTTAACAACAAGGTCTGACCTTTTACAATTAGAATGACTAGCTGGCCCAAGAATGCCATAGAATTTTCTGGTTTGCTGGCACCTATAACATCTGACTGTGCACAAGGTTTGTATTGAGCGGTTGACTCTGCACTTCCAACAGCAGCTAATAGTCTCACGTCCCCTTTCACTGTCATATATTCTTCATCTTCTTAGTTTGGCTCTTCCCAGCAGATTCAACAAGGCAGCAGTCATAAGTATCAACTTCCAAACTTAACTCATACCCCTGAAATCCTCACCGCCTCCAATTTAAATGCCATACACCCGTCGAAATATCCATTCACATTCTCCCTACGACCTCCCAAATGTCTTCCAAACACCTGTGCGACCCCTTGGATACCTCAAGCAACCTCTAGAATGCAAGGCACGACCCTCCAATCACCTGCACGACCTCCAGAATACCTCACACAGCCTGCTAATAAATTTGCAACTGGTAATGTATGAAGTATATCACTGAAAGGTAGTCATTTCAATCTCTCCCCTTGCTAATAGTCTTCACAAATGGCGGCCAGCTATAAATCTTCGGCACTAGGAAAGATAATTCTTTTAAAAATAATTTCTTGCCTTTCAAACATTTACCACAATTGTGAACTCAGTCTGGATCCACCACAATTGACTAGGTTTGCCTTGCTGCTATGGCTAAAAGCCTAAAACAGGTGCTTTCAAACAAGCTATGGATGCTTGGAAAAAATCTATCAAAGCATAATAGTAAGCAATAGCCTAGACAAGGCAGTGAACTGTTCGAAAAAATGCCTCAAAGAAATGTGGTCTTATGGTGATGGAATGCCATGACAAGCCATAGACAAGGCAGTAAACTGTTCGAAAAAATGCCTCAAAAACGTGGGTCTCATGGTGATGGAATGCCATGACAATCCATAGCAATTTGCTTGTCATGGCATTCCATCACCATGAGACCACATTTCTTTGTGGCATTTTTAAGATTTTTTCAAACAGTTCACTGCCTTGTCTATGCTACCACATTTTTCATAGATGTCTACCAAAGCATTTTATCAAACAGCTCACTGCCTTGCTACTATGTCAAAAATCCTAAAACAGGTGCTTTCGAACAAGCTATTGATGCTTGGAAAAAATCTATCAAAGCATAATAGTAAGCAATAGCATAGACAAGGCAGTGAACTGTTTGCGAAAAATGCCTCAAAGAAATGTGGTCTCATGGTGAACTGCTATGGATTGTCATGGCATTCCATCACCATGAGGCCACATTTCTTTGAGACATTTTTTCAAACAGCTCACTACCTTGTCTATGGCTTGTCATGGCATTCCATCACCATGAGGCCACATTTCTTTGAGACATTTTTTCAAACAGTTCACTGCCTTGTTTATGCTACCACATTTTTCATACATGTCTACCAAAGCATTTTATCAACAGTTCACCGCCTTGCTGCTATGGCTAAAATCCTAAAACAGGTGCTTTTGAACAAGCTATGGATGCTTGGAAAAAATCTATTAAAGCATAATAGTAAGCAATAGCATAGACAAGGTAGTGAACTGTTTGAAAAAATGCCTCAAAGAAATGTGGTCTCATGGTGATGGAATGCCATGACAAGCCATAGCAATTTGCTTGTCATGGCATTCCATCACCATGAGACCACATTTCTTTGAGGTATTTTTTCAAATAGTTCACTGCCTTGTCCATGCCACCACATTTTTCGTACATGTCTACCAAAGCATTTTATCAAATAGTTCACTGCCTTGCTGCTATGGCTAAAAGACTAAAACAGGTGCTTTCAAACAAGCTATGGATGCTTGGAAAAATCTATCAAAGCATAATAGTAAGCAATAGCATAGACAAGGCAGTGAACTATTTGAAAAAATGCCTCAAAGAACTGTGGTCTCATGGTGATGGAATGCCATGACAAGCCATAGACAAGGCAATGAACTATTTGAAAAAATGCCTCAAAGAAATGTGGCCTCATGGTTATAGACCTCTAGGCCTTTTATCAAAAATAAAATAAAAATGTGGCCTCATGGTGATGGAATGCCATGACAATCCATAGCAATTTGCTTGTCATGGCATTCGTCATGGCATTCCATCACACCATGAGACCACATTTCTTTTTGAGGCATTTTTTTCAAAAAGTTCACTGCCTTGTCTATGCTACCACATTTTTCATACATGTCTATCAAAGCATTTTATCAAACAGTTCACTGCCTTGCTGGTATGGCTAAAAGCCTAAAACAGGTGCTTTCAAACAAGCTATGGATGCTTGGAAAAAATCTATGAAAGCATAAAAGTAAGCAACAAGCTATATGGTCTAATGTTTCTTTTTTTTTTACACGAAAATCAGTGCAATTTTATTCACTTTTCTTTTCAGGTTGTAAATGCGTTTTTTTAAAGATTTTGCAGTTTGAAACGGGGAAAAATTGGCCAGCCTGCCGATTTTTTAAAAATCGCGATTAGTCGGGATTTTTTACAGATTTATGCTTCTGTGATCTCTAAAGCCAAATACCCTTAGGGTTTTCGTCCTAGGGTTTTAAGTTGGACATGCAGGCCAAACTTCCAATGATAAAATATGAAAAATGACCAAGATGTCCTTTTCTCCCCTTTACACTCCTTTTATATCCTGCCTGCGAACTTTCAAGAACCTTTTTTAAAATTTTCATAAAGTGACCTTTTCAATTTTTAATTCACTTTGGGTCCCTGAAAAGTCACTTTAATGCAGATGGTCATCTTTTAAATAAAATAAAGTTGTGCAAAAAGTAATAATGTAAGACAACTTAAATTTAATTAATTAAAATATTCCCTCCAAGCCCCAAATTAGCCTACGGGAATGAAAATAGGCTAAGAGGTCGTTCCTAAACACCTAGGTCAAAGAAGGGGACATTACATGATGGAAGAAAAGCCAGCTGACATATTAGGAAGGCATTTGACCTATTATCTTGCTTGTCAGTTCTTAATTATTGGGCTGGTAATTCCATCTTGGATGAGTAAGGTTGGCTTGCCGCTTACTGACTTGAGCAGGATTTGTACAATGGTTAGGAACTTAGGATCATCAAGGGTGTTATCTGCAGTTAGTGTGATTCTTTTATTGAAGTTTAATCTTGTAAGCCTTCATTATTACTAATAACTTTTGGGAGACATGTTAATTGGATGGGAATTTATTACTTTCTTTCTTTTTTGGCATGAGGCAATTCTACATCCAACAGCACCTTGGAATTTTGGTGAGGGTGGGTGGATGGACTGATGTCAGGAACATTGGCAGCTATCATATTTATAGATCTGTAACCCTTAATAGTATTAGCTCAGATCCATCTTAATATGGATCTGATATACATTAAGAGATATCAAAATACTTGAGGTCCAATCCTGTCTTATTCTCATGTTATGATGTGATTGGCACCTCATGTCCAGCACATGTCAGATCCACATTAAGATGGTTCTGTGCTAGTTTGTAGCAACATTTGCAAATGAGAACAATGTTGCACTAATCAGGCTTCTAAGTCTTACACATTAAAATCCAGAGTTGTACACCCTGAGTATGAACCTTGGAGACCGGTAGACCTGCTGGGGTACTGCAGGAGATGTCTAGTAAGTTGGTGGCCTACAGGGGTACAAAACAAATGGCAGAAACAAAGTTAAATAAATATTTTAATCCTAAAAAGGTTAAAGGCTTTCGCGCCTCACAAAACTCAACCATTTCTCATTCAGTAAAACTAAAATGTAGCTAGAAATATGGAAAGCATGCAAAACAGTTCAGTAGGGTTTTTAAAAAGGAGAGCATGATCCGAGTAATTGAAATTTTGGGTAGCATATCTTCTCAAGGAAAATAAGAATACAGCAGAAGACAACTGAGAAGAAGAATCTCACTATTTCTACTTTTTTTTAACTCAAATGCTGCTCAAAGCACATTTAAATTTTTTACTTTCAGTAATCAATTTTTTTGTTTATTATTACATCTACCTTGTATCCCCATATCCTGTCTTTGGATGTGGCATCCTGCCTGGAGCTATATCTCCTAGTGACTATGTCTTTGCAAGTATTTTTCTTAGAATCTATATTTTGTTGGAAGTCTCTTACAACATTTTTCTATGGTGGGGGAATTCCAGAAGGCTGCAGTTTATAATAAAAATAGTATAATCAAAGTGTTGAATCCCAACTTTTCCTATACCTCTTATACAGCAACCCCTGATTGACTTTGATGAAATGTCTGATATTTGAGTTAGTGTTTTATTCTTTTCCCAAGTTTGGATGTAAAAATGTGTGTTCATTTCATTATATTAAAGAAACTAGGGCTTTATTATTTGTTTGAACATTATGTAGAAATCCTAAATGTTTGACATTTCTTAATATGAAATTATTGATTTAACTTTAGATGTTAATATAAATAATGTAGAGATACTAAAAGGAATAAATACAAAGAGATATCATGCAATGGCTTGGCCACTATTAAACAAAGTATTTTAAGTACTTTTAGTGGTATTATCAATATTTATTACAGGTCTGACGAATCATTCTTTGTTGTCTGAATGCAGGTTGGGCCAGGGCCGAGAGAAAGCATTGCAGTATCTTCGGGAGAATCCTCTTGTCTGTGATGAGATAGAAAAGGTCTGTAAATTTTCCTTATTATTCATTGGTGTAAGCAATCATTACACTCTCTTTAATGCTTACTTCACAAGGACAATTTTTTACTGTTTGAATTTTATTTGTGATAACTTTCAGTTTCTTCATCACTTGATCCATAAAGAGGGCATTAAAGAATGTCGTGATCAATTTTTGTTTGTTACTTTGTATTTAATGTCACATGGAATTTCACATCTACATGCTTTTCTCATTTTAACTCTGAGCTAAAGACACTATTTAGCTCATAATAATGTCTCTGAGATTTTATTCATGTTGGCTCTTAATGTTCTAAATAACTTATTGATCTTTTAGGATGGTTTGTCATGCCCTCACATACTCAGCATGTTTATGCATTTGAAGCTAAGAACCAAGCTTGATCTTTTGTCAAAATTTGGAGCAAAAGTTACTTGAGGGAATTGATGCATACTATAATTCCTACATTAATTTGATCATTCATTGTCTATATAGAATTTATGGTGCATCTTCAAAATGCCTTTAAAACAAGTATTAAATTAGAATTACAGTTCTTCAAATCCTTTTAAAACAGGATGTATCAACATTCAAGTTTTGTAACTCTCCCTGACACTTAATTTTGAGTAAGTCCTAATTGACTATCTGGTAAAGGGAAACCATTTTTATTTGATTTTTTAATTAAGGAAGGAGGGATGCAAATGAAACAACCCTACATTTCTGAACTGTGCATTGCCAATCTGCAAAATGCAGAGCTAATAATGCACAACATATATTATGCAAGATTGCTAGCAATACAAGTCCTGCATCAATGTTATCATCTATAATTATGATAGTCCCTGAATGCCTACCAAATAAGATGACGTGCTATAATTGTTTTCAAAATTATGAGCATTTAAAGGCTACTTTTATGGGTTTGTTTAGTAGCTATGTTACACCGGCATCGGGGACAGGGAGATATCGGAACGGGGGGATAGGTTTCCGGGATGGGGGGACAAAGGGGCCTCAATTTGGGGACGGCGGCGGAGGGGGGGTTGTATATACTATATACTATACATATGGTACTTAAAATGCTAGTTATGAAAAGATGTATAATAGTATAAGACTATTAAGAAGTAAAATAGCAAAATTGCAAATAGTAAATACAGTATACTTGAACATTAAACATTGAACAATGAACCATTGATCATTGAAGTTTTTAATATCGAATTACTAATTAGAAATTAGAATACTCAATACTACAATGTAACAATTGTAGAATCAGAAAATGGAAGATTTCTATTATATGATATCAAAAATTTAAATATTTGATCATAAAGATGATTACAATGAGTAGCATGATATGAATATCATAACAAGTACAATGTCAAAATGTAGTGATGGAGGCCGAGGCCTCTAATCATCCCTCGGGAGGTCGGCAAACTCCTCATCACGGGAACCACTAGACTCCCCAAGGTCAAGATCCGCCAAAGGAACACCAACCAGCCCTAAATCTGAAGCATTCTTATTCTCATCAATTTGTGATGGTTCCTCTGGCTCTACATCCCATCATGTTGCTGGGCTCTCCTTGTACACACGTGTCCTGTGGTCAGTGATACGCAAGGCACTATGTACAACCACTAGCTTCTCTGCTCTCCTAGAGGTAAGTCTGTTCCTCTTAAGAGAGTGGATGAAGCTATAAGTAGAGCAGTTCCTCTCAGAAGTTGAAGAACTAGAAACTTGAGACAACAAACAAATGGCTAGTGTGGTAGTCAATGATTTCGTTCCATGACAAGTCCACCACAAAATTGGATCCTCCTGTGCCATAGTTCTTATATCCGCCTTTGCCGTAGCCTTGTAACCCCTAAGAGTATCAAATTTCGTCCACTCAGTGCGAATGTTGCCTGCAGCTTCAGCATCATACATCCTATCAATGCACTTGAAGAACCCTTCCTTCATCTTATCATCTTGAATCGGTGTAACTCTACCAGGCCTAGGCATGTACCACTTCGGATTCAATGCATAAGCAGCCATGTACAAGGGAGTGTTTAGGCTGTCCCATCTACGTTGAATAATAGGCTGAATGTAAACATTGTAGAATGCTAAAGTGGGGTCCTTCTCTCGCACAACTGCCCTCATCTAGCCAAGTATCAAATCAATGCACTCATACACCTCTCAAGGTTAGGTGCATCACCATCCCTATATCTGATGACCTAGACAATTGGTTTAATGATGGCAACAATATATTTTGCATCATTCCAAAATGCATCATTCTTCACTATCTCCTTCACCCTCTTCCCTTGCTTTGTCTTGGCCCCATCCCACCGATTCCATTCTTGCGTCATAACCATGAGTTGCAGTGGCTCTTGCATCTCAATCATTCTCTCCAAAAGAATGAAATAGGATGCATATATGGTCTCAACTGGTTTCAAGAACTCCTTCTTCGCGAAGCCCTTGAAGATGGCATGTGAAGTGTGGTGGTTGCAGATATACATTTGCACATCTCTTGCATTGTTGACCACTCCTCTAATCCACTCAATCTTCCCCATGTCCTTGAGTGTATTGTTCATTGCATGCACACAACATGGAGTCCACCAAATATGTCTGTATGATGCCTCAATAAGCCTCCCTGCAACTTTGCACACATGTGCTGCATCTGTCACTACTTGGACCACATTTTGTGGCGCAATCTCCTCAATAGCTGCCCGAAGGATCTCAAACTAAAAATCAGCATCTTTTCGATGCCCTAAACAATCAACCGCCCTGAGAAAGAATGGGCCCTCTGAGCATGTAACTATGACATTGATGAGTGGATGATGCCTAATGTCTGTCCACCCATCCATAATATGCTGCATCTAGACTCCTCCCAACATGCCCTCATCGTCTCAATCAATGAATTGATCTTGGCATAGTTGTTATCCAAGATCATGGTCCTCAATTTGTGCTCACCTAATGGCACATATGATGGTCCTCCCTTTGCCACCATCGACATCATCTCCTTATAATAAGGAGATCGAGCTACATGAAATGGGATTCCATTGGAAAAAAAAGAAGCTGCCAATGGAATCATCTATCTGATCCTTCAGGTGCACATTAAACAAATTAGTTATGAGGTTAGGCTGACTTTGTATCTTGCATTTCCCCTTGCCTTGTTGTGATTCGGCCATAGCACTATAAGTGGATGAAGGTCCTGAGGTTGACCCTAACAATGTTCCTGCTCTTTGATGCGATGTGGGAGTAGAAATATGTGCCTGCCTCTGCATTTGTTGCTCCTGAATTTGCTGAATAGTTTGAATATGTTGCCTACCAGACAAGGTAGTAGGCATAGGAATTCCCACATCATCTAGAACACCCCAAAGCTTGTTGAACTCAATTCTATATTTCAGATTTATAGGGTCCTTAAAAAAATTACATGCTCCCACACCTTTTCCTAGCTAAAAGAGGAAGTGTGCATTAACTTTGGTCATGCTCCCAAACCAATCATCACCACAAATGTTGCATTTCCATTTCCTCGTACCACCACCTGATGATGTTGGGGCTATTATTCTTGTTGCAAACTATTTGAGAGGAGATTTGGGATCATAAGGATCCCTATCCCACTCTGCCAAAAGCTGGGAGGGGCAATTAGTAGCAAGTAGTGCACCAGCTATGGAACTAGTTTGCCCTTCCGGATTTGACCCATGCTCACCGCCCTCATTGGGCTCATCCTCATGCTCAGGTTCATATTATGATTGGATTGCACTATGAGAATGCGTTTCCATCTCATTCTCACTCATTTCATGATTGTGGGAGCTCATTTTGACATGGCATTTCACAAAATGAAATTTTTTTTCAATAAACACATAGTTTCAGCCTATGCCCTACTTTAAAATTAAAAAAGTAAAACTCTATATTTTAAATTTTTTAACAAATTTAAATTTTAAAGTGCAAAACAAAATCTAAACTAATTTAGAAAATGAAACAACAAGAATTAGAAATGAAACAAGAAATGAAAACCAGAAAAAACATTGACAATCAGAAAATAAAAGAAAAAATCAGTTAAAAACCCTACCTTTTGCTTGAAAAATCTCTTCAACAAGGTGAAGAATCTTCCTCCTCTTCTTCTTCTTGCTCCTTGACACTCCTCTTTCACTTGTAATCACTCCTTTCACTCCTCCAATCACTCTTTCCTCAACTCTTCACTCTTCTTCTTCTTGCTGTAGCAGACAAGTAGAAATGCAAATGTGAATAAAAATGAAGTTAGGAGGGGCTTTTGAAAGCATGGAAGAGTGTAGATGGGCCCCACATGCCCTTAGGGTTTGAATAGAACCAAAAATACAATAAAAAAATGTGTTAATTTTTTTTTAAAATGCTTTTTTCTAACTTGCCGCCATAGGAGACACCTGGGCGTCCCCGAGACACTTGAGGGATGCCCAGCCGTCTCCCCCAGCGTCTTGGAGATGCTGGGGTGTTTTCGTGTCTCCGATGGTAGGGGAATAAAATGGTGGCGCCGCTAGAGACTTGGGAATGTTGTCCCCACATCTCCGAGACGTCCCCGTTCCGGGAACACTAGGGCTTAGGGGCGGGGATGCGTCCCCGGGGTTCACTGTTTAGTAGCCAATAATATCAACCATAAAATTTGAGTTTGTATCTCATGGTTTAGAAGAATCTTATGTAAGCCTCTTCAAAAACTCATTGGCTGTCTTTGCTTCTTTTATGTTATTGGGTGCATCATTTGCTGGTCCATATACTGCATCAATATATGCCTCATGTCAGTATGTCAGTTTCGAGTTACTAACTCTTCTGATCAAAGACCAATCATTTTTTTTATTGTTAAAATTGTATGAGAGATTGTTTCAACTTTCTTGTTTCCTGTGTATATACATGGCACTAATATGTGCTACATGTCAGTAAGCCAAATTTGAGTTCCCTAACTCTTTTGATTGGAGGCCTACTCTATTGGTCTATTGTTGAAACTGTATGAAAGATTATTTCCTGTTTTCTGCCTATCCTGGGTTTATGCTGTCCAACAGATGCAACATTTTTCTGAGGAAGAGATGATCCTATTTTCATATGATATTTTAATATGGAAGTCTAAGAAAAAGTGGTACTAACTGCTCTTTTATTGTACTCCATGTGGAAGGCAAATGTCCTCCCAATTTATGTCTTTTACATACAGATGCTGATCTTAGAAGATATATGCTCTGCCTTAAGTTGGTGATGACAAATTTTGAAAAGCTAGTCAATGGTAAATCTTTCACTAGCATCGGATGCAACATTGAGGCTTAATTAAGTGTGTTTTCATCATGTGAAAAATTGTTGTGTATATTCATTACCTGGAACTAGTCTTCCACAGGGGATGTGTTCCCTGCCATCTGGGGCCCTGTCCCAGACATGTTGAGGATGTCTCCCCGGATGCCATTTTTCTGAAATTTTCTCTCATGTCATGGGGGCATTTGGAAAATATTTTGGTGTCTGGGGGCATATCAGAATTTTTTGATATTCCAGTGACATTTTGGAAATTTTTGATGTACTGGGACATGTAAATATCTTTTGATGTTCTGGAGATATATATATATATATATATTTTTTCTGTTTTAGGGAGGTTTCTATGGGGGCATGGGGACATATCCAAAACATCAAGGGACATCTCCAATCTGCCAGAGACATAACAGGGACATCCTCCATATCAACGGTTGAAAAATAGATAGAAACCATATTTTGTAAAATATAAAAGGGGGATATTTTTAAAGATTTATTTTCAGGATAATTGTTAATGACAATTAGATACACATTTACAATTTCATATTTGTATTTCAGTGTGGCACTCAAACTTGGATTTCAATTTTCAGTGGTTAGAACTTGGGATGAATGTTCATTGTTCAATGTTCAACGTTCAATATCATTGATGTTAATGTTATTTGAATTTCAACTCTTCATCATGCTTAATGATGTTTAATAGTTTAATTATACAATTGAAAAGCTATAATTTTTTTTTTTTAATGAATTCTTATTATATATAAATAATATATATTAATTATTTGCCATCCCAGAGATGCTGCCCCTCCATATCCACCATCCCCAAAATTTGGGATGTTTTTCGCCATCTTAGAAATGCCCTACCTAACCCTTTGTCCCAGTAACTAGGAGAAGTTTTACATGGTGTAGGACTTACTTTCCTAGATATTTTTATTGAAACTCAAAAATCATATAAAATGAGTGTAATATCCACCCCCAATTTTTTGCACAAATTTGCACCCATTAGCATTAGATGAAATTCAAAGATAAGTAATTGTAAAGCAACCTCCCACTTTCTGATCACCTAGATCCCGATGTTAATGAAATATAGCTTCGGTCAGAGTATAAATAATGATTGCTGTATAGCATTATCATGATTTATATATGATTGATATTTGACATATTTCTAGATTAATAAAATAAGTAAATCAAATTTCTGAGTTTGCTTAAATTTGAAATAAATAAATGCTTATATCAAATCGGAACTCTTATAATCCTTATCCGCCATGCATTTGAGGATGTATGTATTAAGATAGTTAAGCCGAGTGTTAGTCAGCTGTCTATGAGACCCACGCGCCCAAAGGGACACGTCCCTTGAGCGGACGTGTCTCCACGTGTGGAGACACGTCCTCTCAAGAGACGCATCCCTTAGAGGCAAGTCTCTAAAGGTATTAAACATAGTTCCCACATTGATATGCAGACATCGAAATTTATTAATGTTCTGCAATCAGTCCATTCGACATAAGAAGAAGAAATCTGGAAATTGACTTTTGACTTAGAATCTGTCACACATAATTTCAGACCTTATTGTTCTCCAACTTTTAGGATCCTATTTGACAAAGATTTGATTACATTTACATGGTATCAGAGCCAAGTTGTGTGAATCCAAATCAAATCTAAAATCAATTTGCTCTAGATCGCGTCCTCACCGTATCGATCCCTCTTGTCGGACCTATGAGTGGTGTTGCGACCTGGAGATTCTGGATACTTAGAATTATCATGGGCGCTCGAAGGATTGTAGATCATCATAAAAGAAGTGAATAATAATTGGTTCCTACATTTGGATTTTTGAGAACAGAATGCCTTAGGAATTTGTGGCTACAAAAGAGTCATATCCTTGACGTCTTTTATTGGAGAATCACCCGAAGGATTGAAAGGTCGGGTGGCACTGGAAGTTAATATGGGAACGGATATTGCTTACCACTATAGACATCTTCACACCTGACCGAACGATAAATTTGGCGACGCGGATCCCTGTTATTCATGTACCACCTTGGTCGCACATGTTGGCACCAACGGTGATTTATTTGCTAAAGCAAGTTTAGCGAAATTGTCTTTAGTAACAACTTGTGGGTTCGGGGAATATATCATATAGCGACTGCTATTAAACCTGAAGAACATCCAGAAGCATGTTCGTGGCATTCACAGTTGTTGCACATTTCAAATATTGGTTTCGTCGTGGGTTCCTGTATTTCATCATGTTTGATTTAGTTATGATGTTCAGGCCAATATTGTTGATCGAGCCTTTGATTTTGACTAAACTGCTGGTGCTTTTACTCCATCTGATGGGTGGTGGCCTTCATCAATTTTATATCGTCGTTGGATAATTGTATATTCCTCCCTGCCGATATCAAGTTGTGCGGAAGACATCATCGAGACATTATATTCCTGGAATTGCTTGCTGGAGGTGCCAACACGTTTCTGAAGCTACAGGTCGTGATCATATTTGCTTAGTGTAGTCTCCGAGGACAAAAGTCAGAATAAGATTTGAATGGTCTTTTGACCACATTCAAATATTAAGGATATCGCTTCTCCCTACTGTCAAAAGGATAAGTCAGCAAATCTTAGCGTATGTTCAGTGGAGAAAAGGCTATGAGAAACCTCTACTGAAGGAAAGGTTGTTTTCACATTCCTCCTGCATCATTTTCGGCAATCCAGAGAAGGGGGATTTGCCTCTAATTACAATGATGATCATCAGATCAGATAAAGAGAGAATGTCTATTCAGTATTGATTTCACCATATAAATCTGGGAAGCTTTGGTGCCTTGGTTATTTGGAGATATTTGCCACCTATGTTTGGAGATGATCTGTGGATCACTACAAACTCTGAGAAGTGGTTTCTTGTTAGGTGTAAATCATGGCATCACTGAAGGTGGCCAAGATGGAACATTGCCACCGATCCAGCTTTATGGTGTACCATCAATTAAAGAGGTCATTTTTATGTTAGTTGTGAAGATTTCTGAGTGTGACTCTGAAATAAAAGGAGAACTGCAATTTCGATGGTGATAAGTTGGTCACATCGATATCATTCTCTAATGCATAAACTGTGATAGAGCCTTGACTCTTGGAGAGGGTAGGTTTTTCATGCTAAACTGCATAAAGCATTCAAGAAATCTGTAGTGTTCAGATCGTCTTTTGTTGTGCTAAGTTAAGCACTCTCGAGAGGAGTAAAAGGTGGAAGAAAGAGTTATATTAGAATTTAAAGATAAGCTCCCTTATCCCTTCATTTTGATCTTTTGATATATTTCTCTTATAAATTGATTCATGTTTTAATATTGTTGATAAATTCTTATGCATTCATGCTATAACTTGAGATAGTAAACCTTGTATGATTCTAGTCTTGATATTTCCTTGGATAGTTATAAACTGTTAGTAATCTCTCTCTAAAATGCTTCCTGGACAGTTCTAGGAACAAGAAGGTGATGAGAGATTGCTTAGTGATAAAAAAACAAAACAAAAGGCTTGAGGCATCTTGTAAGGAAGTCATGCCGACCAAAGAAATGATCAAACTTGAAGTCACAACTTGTAGCTATGGGATTGAGTTGGTGGCTAGAGGGAGTTCACTTCCAGAAGTCTTCTTTGCAATCTCTAAAGCAGGGATCAAGAGGGAGTTCTGTGATTCACGGAAAATAAAATGCAAGGCCTGATGCTAAGATCCTCTTCAGGAGTTGAGATAAGAATTGCTCAAGTCAGCCAACTTGGATTCAACATTGGTAGCTCCGCAAACCTATTTCGTATAGAGTGTTCTAGGATGAGGTTGAAGAGGACAGCCCTAAATCTCTACAAAGGTGTGCATTGGAAACCATTTCCCTAAAGCAAGTATTGCTGACAATTTTGGATGAGGAGGTCAGGAGGCTGATACATGTACTTAGAGTTTCAAAGGGAGTCACATCATCACTTGTTGTAATGCATAATTCTCTGAGATAGAGAGATATGAGGTGAAAGCCCTTGTTCATCTTTGAGACTGAGATGAGGCGTCATGTTGAGAGACTCCATGACAACAGGTCCTTGGATCTAACTTCATGAGCCCACAGCACCCGTAGTGTGGCTTAAAGCGGGGGGTGTTGGATATAAGCCACACCCGGACTGATGATGGGCTGGTCACAAGGGGCCAATAGCTCAGCTGATAAAGCACTCCTGCTGCAAATGGAAGGTACTAGTGAATGCTCTAAACCAGTTCAAGTGTGAGCCAAAGGAAATTCACCTTATGGCTGTAAAACATATATTCATCTTCCAGGCACTATTGGATATGGTCTTCTTTAAAGAAATGACCAACTAGATCAACCTGGATACTCTGATTCAGATTGGGCTGGCAATGTAACCAATCGAAAAAACACATCAGGATGTTGCTTCAGTTTAGGATCGGTTATGATCTCTTGGATCTGCAGAAAACAGTTTTTTGTAGCACAAAGCTCTACAGAAAGGAATGTGATCCAGTTGGAGTATGTTAGTACAAATGATCAAACAGCAGACATTCTCACCACACCTCTCTCCCGAATCAAGGTAGAACACTTCAGGAAGAAACTAGTATGGTTGAAATGTAATTTGATATTATGTTGAAATTCAAATTGTTTATAAGTTGTACTAATATATATAAAGATGTTTAATGTGTAAACTCTTTTGTCATATGTGCAACTCCACGACTTTATGGGCCTACTCCCCCTGTGTACATTATCGAAAGGTGACGATCTTTCTGATAGTGAACACTTGTATTTGACATTGTAAAGTGACGACTCTACAATGATAAACTATCATGATAGATATCATGTGACTTGATATCTGTGGACATGTCATGATAGTATCTCTTGGACACTTTCGATGGATGTCATGGGTCTTGATATCATATGAAGATCATTGTGATCCTTAAGAGATAATCATGGTGGATATTTATTCGTGGATATGCCATGAATTATGGTAGACATCATGTGACTTGATGTCAGTGCACATACCATAATGAAGATGTGTTATGGAGAATGTCATGTGACTTGACACTTTTAAAAGGATATCATATCTTCTGATATCATGTTTACTTGATGGAAGTTATCCTCCCTAGTTAAAGAGGGAGTATTGCATAATGAAGATGTGTTATGGAGAATGTCATGTGACTTGACACTTTTAGAAGCATATCGTATCTTTTGATATCACGAGTTAGGTGATATCACGTTTACTTGATGGAAGTTATCCTCCCTAGTTAAAGAGGGAGTATTGCATAATGAAGATGTGTTATGGAGAATGTCATGTGACTTGACAATACTGAGAAATCATACCATATCTTAGATATCACGTGTTAAGGTGATATCTCTACTTATTTGATTTGAATTATCTTCCCTAGCTAAGAGGGAGTGTTAATGAAATATAGCTTCGGTCAGAATATAAATAATGATTGCTGTATAGCATTATCATGATTTATATATGATTGATATTTGACATATTTCTAGATTAATAAAATAAGTAAATCGAATTTCTGAGTTTGCTTAAATTCGAAATAAATAAATGCTTATATCAAATCGGAACTCTTATAATCCTTATCCGCCATGCATTTGAGGATGTATGTATTAAGATAGTTAAGCCAAGTGTTAGTCGGCTGTCTATGAGACCCACGCGCCCAAAGGGACACGTCCCTTGAGCGGACGTGTCTCCACGTGTGGAGACACGTCCTCTCAAGAGACGCATCCCTTAGAGGCAAGTCTCTAAAGGCATTAAACATAGTTCCCACATTGATATGCAGACATCGAAATTTATTAATGTTCTGCAATCAGTCCATTCGACATAAGAAGAAGAAATCTGGAAATTGACTTTTGACTTAGAATCTGTCACACAGAATTTCAGACCTTATTGTTCTCCAACTTTTAGGATCCTATTTGACAAAGATTTGATTACATTTACACCCGATGTGGGCAAGGTGAGAAAGCATATGGTGGTTGGCTTATAACATTGAACTTCTCTAAACCACCACTTCTTTAGTGGGGTGAGTAGTAAATAACAAGTGCATGAAAGTAAACAAAGAAATGCTCTTGGCGGCAAGCCGGCCACTTCCACTTTTTAGTGGTCAACAAGGAAAGTAATGCACTTGGCAGCAAAGCCAGCCACTTCCACTTTTCAACGGGCAACACGAAAGGAAATATAGAAAACTCAACCACTTATTCAGCAGGAGTGAGAAGTACATAAAACAAAGGCTCAACCACTTATTTAGGGGGAACAACCACTTATTCAGTGGGGTAAGTATCCAAAATAACTTGAAAGCAAAGCACTGATTAGTACTACCAAATTAGCGTTATAGTGAGGGCTTGATACAAGATGATATGAAGTGATAGTCAATATGATAGCCCAATACATCAATAATCAATCCCCTGCAACATAGAATCAGTTAGGCATCACAAAACATGAAAGGGCAAGAGTATATCAGGGTCTGATATGACTGGTGCAGCAGTCTGATATGCACAGACAGCGAGCACGAAACACCAACCAGCCCTCATAAAATGATTACAACTCCAATACTCAATGGAATGAAGCCAAACCACTTGCAAAAGATCCCTCTTGGCTAGGTGACCAAACCAAATACCAAGCCGCCACAAAAAGTCAGAAAAGCTTTGGCATGAATCCCAATGTGCCTACAACCAAGATGTATCGCCCCCGAGGAGGTCGACCAGCTGCTAAATATCCAATTCACCTTCTAAAATCACCAAATTTGGAGCAATGAGGCGCCCAAGCATGAGGAAGAAATAGAGCCAACACCCACAAAATAGTTTCAACTCCTTTGATCAGTGTGAACAAAAACGTGGGTCAGCTAGGTGCAAACCAGCAACATCAAAATCTGATAAACACTCCAAAAAAGGATTCAAATTGCAAACCAACACACTCACACACCAAAATATACTAGAAAACATCAAAACCATCAATAACTGAAAGCAAATATGTAAGCCATCACCATTGTAAGCTCAATTGCAACCCTTGAGATGAAGCTGCAACACTATTCAGCTAGGAGATGTCTCTCAATCTCAAAACTGAAGTTAGCTTGGAGGGATTTCGTCTTCAAAGCCCAATGAGCTCAATCACCATTTCGGCAACACTTCGTTATATCAAGTTAGCATATGCCCAAATGAGAGGAAGGAGGGCGCATAAATAGCCTCAGAGACTTAGGAGTTTGAAAATCATTTCCCTCCAAAAGGGGACGCCACACACAAGGAGAGATAAAATATTCATAAAAAATCACTTTGACCATTGTTGATGTTATAGCAATGGGAGATATCTTTCTCTCAAATTTAAAAATGATGGATAAATAATACCAAGGCAAGTCAGACTTGCCATATATAATAAGTTTATGAAGAGTCACCTTGTTTCTTAAAAGAGGCCGACCCAAATGAAGAGTCACCTAGTTTTGTATAAATACAAGGTGATGATCATTCATTTGATCATCAAGTTCATTCATCATAATTCTCATTCCTAGAAGAAGTTCATACTTGAGCAGCAGATCATCATTTTGTAGCGGCAAACCGATTTCAAGGAGAAACATATTCATTTGTATCTTTGCATCTAGGAGAGGTGCTATTATTCATTGTATCAAATTCGGCATTGTGTTGGGCTTGAGTTGTAAGCAGATTTCTGCTCTTATTCCTTCAATATATAAGAGATATATTTGTTGGAGTTTTTCTCCCTCAAGTAGGAGGGTTTTCCCAAGGTATCTTGTTGTGTTCATTGTCTTATGTGTTGCATTTTCTGATGCTTTCATTTTTTATTCTAAATCTAACATGGTATCAGAGCAGGTCTAAGAAAAGATCTGATCAAATTTGTTCAAGCAGTCAATTCAACTTTTCATCTAGGGCAGATCTAAGGTTCAAATTATTTCTGACCTAAGGGCAGATCTTTGAAGGTGAATTTGTGTGGGAAAAGAAGATGGTGAGCGGTGTCAAGGTAGAAGATAGGTTTGATGGAGTTTCAAACTTCAACTCTTGGAAACCCAAGGTACTCATTGCATTAGAGGAGAATGATCTTCTTGATTTCGTGGAAAGTGATATGCCCGAGCCTTCTGATGATACTGAGAAAATCCAGTGAAAGAAAAATGGCACGAAGGCTAGAAAGATCATGATAGGCTTTGTGATGAATCACCTAGTACCGATCATCTCCAAGTTGAAGACAACTAAAGAAATGTTTGATACTCTAAAAGGATTGTATGAGATCAACGACACCAACAAAGCCCTTGCTTTGAGACAACAACTTCACCATGTAAAAATGGCTAAAGATGATTTAGTCATCTCATTCTTTATGAAGATTGCTGATTTGAGAGATCAGTTGAGTGCTATTGGGTATATAATTGCAGACAAAGATCTTGTTATGTTGGCACTAAATGGTCTTCCTCAATCTTGGGAACCCTTTATTCAGAGCATCAGTGGGAGATCCAAGTTGCCCAAGTTTGATAGTCTTCGAGCTGATTGTATTCAAGAAGAGTCCAGGTTGGCAGTAAGAGGAATTGGGCAAAACTATCATGATGTAGAAAATCAAGTTCTTGCTACACATACTTCTAGAGAAAGAGGCAAAGAAAAGAAAAAGGAATAGAGACAGAGAATCAGATTATGCCCCAGAACCAAAGAAGAAGAAGGATCTCTTTCACATTCAATGTTTCAGGTGTGACAAATACGGTCACTTTGCTCGAGATTGCAAATTAAGGTCTACACAACATGTTTCTACTACGGAAATTGACATAGGGACATCTCAGAAGGAGCTTAGCTCTAAAGTTGATTCAAAAGGTTTCTTATTCTAAAGTCAATCAATTTCTTCGAAAAAGAGGAAATGACATTCAGAGGGAGTCAAATTCAGAGAATTCAAGGCACGAGTTGAGAGCTTGTCTAGGAAAAGGATTAAGGTTCTGAGATAGGTCAATGGAGGGGAGTTTACTTCCAAAGGATTTCTTTGAAATCTCTAAGGCAAGGATCAAGAGGGAGTTATGTGACTCACGAAGAAGAAGTGAAGGTTGCAATGTTGCAAGGCCAAGTGCAAAATCCTTGGAAGACCTCTTCAGCAGTTGAGAACAGAATTGCACAAGACTGTTAATCTGGATTTGACATTGGTAGCTCCGCAAACCTATTTAGAATAGGGTGATCTAGGATGAGGTCGAGGAGGACAATCCTGGACTCGAGCAAGTCAATAGTGCCAGAAGTGTGCATTGGAAACCGCTCCTCTAAGGCAAGCATTGCAAACAATCTTGGATGAGGAGGTCAAGAGGTTGATGCAAGTACTTGGAGCTCCAAAGGGAGTCACATCATCATGAAGATTTGTTGTAATGTATATTTCTCTGAGACGGAGAAATATGAGGTGAAAACCCTTGTAGTGTATATTTCTCTAAGACATAAATATGAGGTGAAAGCCCTTGTAGTGTATATTTCTTTGAGACAGAGAAATATGAGGTGAAAGCACTTGTAGTGTATATTTCTTTGAGACGGAGAAATATGAGGTGCGAGCCCTTGTTCATCTCTATGACTGAGATGAGACGTCATGTTGAGAGACTCCATGACGACATCACGTTGAGAGACTCCGTGACGAACCCTTGTACTTGTGTTTCTTTCCACACATGGGAGTAGCCATGGTGGACGTCATGTTGAGAGACTCCATGACGATATCACGTTGAGAGACTCCGTGATGAACCTTTGAGTTTTCCACAAATGGGTGTAGCCATTGTGGGCGTCATGTTGAGAGACTCCATAACGTGGATATCTAGAAAGATACTCCCTAGCTAGGAGGGAGTGTTGATGTTATAGCAATGGGAGATATCTTTCTCTCAAATTTAAAAATGATGGATAAATAATACCAAGGCAAGTCAGACTTGCTATATATAATAATTTTATGAAGAGTCACCTTGTTTCTTAAAAGAGGCCAACCCAAATGAAGAGTCACCTAGTTTTGTATAAATACAAGGTGATGATCATTCATTTGATCATCAAGTTCATTCATCATAATTCGCATTCCTAGAAGAAGTTCATACTTGAGCAGCAGATCATCATCTTGTAGCAGCAGATCATCATTTTGTAGCAGCAGACCGATTTCAAGGAGAAACATATTCATTTGTATCTTTGCATCTAGGAGAGGTGCTATTATTCATTGTATCAAATTCGGCATTGTGTTGGGCCTGAGTTGTAAGCAGATTTCTGCTCTTATTCCTTCAATAAATAAGAGATATATTTGTTGGGTTTTTTCTCCCTCGAGTAGGAGGGTTTTCCCAAGGTATCTTGTTGTGTTCATTGTTTTATGTGTTGCATTTTCTGATTGTTTTCATTTCTGATCCTAAATCTAACAACCATGACTTGAGGCGTCCAACTTGAAAAGGCATAAATTTATCATTTAAATTGCTTAAGTCCTTCAAACTTGGCATCCAACTTATTCCCCCTTTTAAAAGCAACTTGAGTTGATGCTCCCTAGGCATGGATGTTAGAAATTTGAAATAAATTAAATAACCAAGATCTTCTATGAGAGAGATAAGCTATAAAACTATAAATGAAATAACACAATTACAGACCCGAGATTCCAAAAGATGTGCAGATGTCAAGATGACAAAATTGCATTAGGAGCTCAAAGCAAATCTACAAAATAATGACTGCATGCATCAAGGTACATGTATGCCAAAGCATGCAATAATGCAAGAGAATGAATGAAATACAAGCTAGGTAGTGAGTTTATATAGAACGAAGGAGATGATGGAGGTGGCAAATCCAACCAATAGGAATTAACCACCAAAAGTGGAAAGTTTTCCACCCTTTAAGGAAGGGGACACATCACTTATCTCTTAGTTATTGAATAATAAGCTCACTTTATTAACCTAAGCAAGCTTAATTAAGTGTAGGAAAAACCTAGGACTAAAGGAAAATAAATTAATCCACTAGGAAAATAAAAACCTACACCAACAGTGGGGTCCAAAAAGCAACATAAAAATATAAAACACTTAAAGTCACCAACCTTCCAATTTTGAACTCCAAGAATGTTGGAGAAGCCATTACTCAGAATATCACGACACCAAACATTGCACTGCCAGAAATAACACTTAAAGTCACCAACCTTCCAATTTTGAACTCCAAGAATGTTGGAGAAGTCATTACTCAGAATATCACGACGCCAAACATTGCACTGCCAGAAATAACACTTACTAAAAATAGCAAATTGCTAAAAATAGTAAGTGACTCCAATCTCAAAATGAGCACATTCCGAGTAGCCATCGTGACTTACTAAAAATAGTAAGTCTAAAAATAGACATTGCTAAAAATAGTAGTGACTACCCACCAAAGTTCTCAAAAAACCCAAAAAGACCCAGAAAGCATACTGGCAAACTCTTACAAGGAACTCCTGAAAAACTGACATGAAATCTCCAAGAAACATGGAAACCCTAAAATTGCCTCTGGGTAGCCTACAGGTCTCCAAAGATAGGCTAATGGTCACAGAGATGCCTAAGACTGAGAACGGGACATTACAATGAGCAAATGCGTCTCCACTTTAGGATAGAGATTGGGATTATACAAGGAAGAATTAAGGATAACCAATTAACAATGACCCCACCAAACCACAACTGTGAAACTGCGATGAAATGTCAAACATAGACAAGTAGCCTTTCTTTCCAGAATGAAATGGTAGATCAGAGTCAGAGAGCTGTCATGTGTTTTGCTTCTCATTGAAAGTAAATCTTGGCATTAGTGCAATCACAACAGTTTTTCTAAAAGATTATTTAGTGAGGGGTTGGTTTTGGAGCCCACGCTTGTTTCAACATGTCCACTGCAGGATCTTACAATTCCAACCTGTGGGGATACTGCTGAACACGTACTCTAGTGCTACAATATCAGCTAGGGGATTTGAACCTGAGTCCCCAACATGCGAACCGTACGGACTAACTGGGCTCAATATCTTACATATTAGCAATTACAAAGCATAATGTTTGTTACTGCAAG
The DNA here is from genome assembly GCA_007115665.2 of Sequoiadendron giganteum. Lineage (NCBI taxonomy): Eukaryota > Viridiplantae > Streptophyta > Pinopsida > Cupressales > Cupressaceae > Sequoiadendron > Sequoiadendron giganteum. Next base: position 633,745,154 of record CM021107.1, read on the forward strand.
AAAATAAATGTAAATGGAATGCAGGAAGGTAAATGACAACTAACTGATTAATGTTTTGTGATATGATTTCTTGTGTTTTATTCTTATTGAATTTGAAGATGTGGCCTGAATATTGAAAAGAGACATCTGTATATTTTTTTATTTCTATGAACATCTAAGTTGCACCAGCCATATGACAAGATGGCATTTAAAGAATTCAAACTTCGAAGAAACTTTCCAAAGTACAATACATCCTTCCATTCTATTTCAGCTTAATTCTATTACATTTAGTGAGACGATTAGCTCTTAAACCATTTTAACAAGGACTTATGTCATATAGTACTAAAGGCAAGCATAATCAACTACCAAAATATTTACCAAGCTGGCTCATAAGTTATCTATTAGCTCAAATAGGGAAAGACTTTTACAAAACCCATGGGTCAACAAAAATAAAAATCTAACCTTTCAAATGGTTTCCTATTGACTATTTGGTATTTGCTACCCGATTTTATAAAATTATCTGCATATGGTTATATATATATATATATTGTGTGTTTTTGCTGTAACACTTGTTGGGTGGAATCTAGTGTAATTTGAAAATTATTTTTAAATTTTTTCTTGGTTTCTTTTGTTCATAGTTTTCAGATATGTGTTGCTTCCTTTATGTCTTCTGGTGGTCGTTTTCTCGGAAGGGTGGTTTGTAAGATATTATTGAGTTCAATATTTAAGGGCTTCTGATAGAGCTCTAATGTTAGCAGTTAAAGGGTAGGGAGTGATGTTTATAGCTGGATTTGAGAGAGCGATGCTATTGTTTTGAAATTCCAAAGGTAATTTAGTTTTGATCTACCCTCGATAGTCAAGATGATTGTCGGTGATTGATTTGTTGGAAATGTGATAATGAATCATATTTGATTATTTTATGCATTTGTCATTTTTGATGGTGATTAATCCTTGTGCAATTTCAAAAGAAGCAAAATTTGAAATAATCTAGGTGCAATTGATCAAACCATGCTGTTCCATCGTGTTTTCTTTGTTATGAATTAGTTTAATTGTTTACAGATATTTTGGGTTCATTTTAGTTTTAGTTTTTATCCTGTAGAATCATCAGGCTGATCTGTTTTGTCCTTTAATTAAATGAGTATATTATTATGAGAAATGTCTTTATCTCAAGATTAGATGTTATTATCTTTCTAGCGGAATTGTTTTAGTTTTTCTTTTAGTTCTGGAGGTTGAGATTTAAGATCTACATAGCATAAGATTTTGACTCTAAACCCAAATTCATTATATATGTAAAATGTATTTTTAAATTTCCGGTTTTGACATTGCAGAAAGTTTGGTCCTCTTTTGTTCATTTTTATTTCATTTGTGTGCAACACATGTAATTGACTAACAGTTCACTGTTTTTGAAGTTCTAGGCCCCTTTTGAATGCCTTCTTTTTCCACTTGTTATGAAATTCTGCAAATAGTCAGAATTTGAGAGTTTACCATCCCATATACAGTCTACTAATGCCTCTATAACTTATTTAACTCTTTCAATTGAGATCACTGTTTTTGTTCCAATGCTACTGCTGTTTGCTGATTTTAATTACATTTGTTTCTTTGATCAGATTAAAAGCATACTATTTTGTTTTGTAGGCGGTACGTGTGCGAATGTTGGAAGAGTTGTCTAGTGGAAAAGACACACTTCATGGAATAAACTCATCTTTACTTGATGGATCTGAGCAAAGTAGTGACGAAGATACCAAATTTACTGAAGCAACATAACTGTATCATATGCATGTACTTATATTAATCAAAGATCATTCTTATGTTCAGTGTGCACTTTGAAAAATCACCTCAATGATGTAATCATTTTTTGGTGTGAGTTTGCATTTGGAATATCATACGTCGTGTTAAAAGTAATTATATCTTTATTGTAGGGATTATGCTTTTCCCAATCCATGAATAGTAATTACATGAAAGGACAGTGTCACAAACATAATTCGGATCCACAGTAACATATAAGGACAATGCAGAATGTTACAGGGATGGGACTGATTTCAATATTTTTAAAGATCAAATTCTACTCAATAAAAGATGGTGTAATCAAAGCACCATTTAAAAATATATATATACGATAAATTTGAATGAATTATTTTGTTATACAATTCACAAATTTTATTTTTGGAATTGTTTATTATTAATGAAATAATATTAATATGAAATGAATAACCTCTTGACATAAAATATATCCATACAAATACAGAATAATTGAACTTTTAGTAAAATCATATTATGAATTATTAGTTATTTAAAAAAAAATTAGGGTACATTCCATCGAGTTTCTAGCCTAATGACAAAAAAATTCTTTCATAAGTTTTAGTCAAGCATTCATTACTTCATAGAAGAAATTTTGTGTTTAAGTGAGTGAGGACTTCATCACCACTCCATTGGACACTCCTTGAGATGGAAAATTAATAATTCTTTTTTAATCTCATGGAAAACGAGTGTTACTTTATGGAGTTCCAGAAGCAAAACCTAATGACTATACAATATATCAAAATTAGGTAACATTGGTCAGGAGACAACTCCCATCTTCCTTGTCCGTAGTCAACTCTGATTGCCTCTCTATGTAAAGGGGCCTTAAAATCAAGCCTTGATATTACCAATAGGGATGCAGTTTAGGGCTCATCGAAATTAGGGGTTAAAAAGTATTACAAGCATAAGTAAAGCAATTGTAACTCGTGGATACTTGTTGATTTGTAATGAGATGAACCATAAATAAAAGTTCAACAGTAAGATTGTAAATGAGTACACAGTAGACAGTGGATAAATAGAAAACTCTAAGTAGAATAAGTAATACTGTAACTTACTAAAAATCAACTCAGGATGAGATCTCTATTTAGAAGGATTATCGTAGATTATTCTAATGCTCTTCTATTTTCTTCTTTTGTAGAAGATATATGTACATAGATCTATGGTGGATAAACGCCTACCGATTTGCATTTCAATTGTGAATTATCTTTAATATTTTATGGATTTTTTCATTTTTTTTCTTTTTAAAAAATTTCTTGGTATTAAGAGAGTAAATGAAAGTTGTATAAATAATTGATTTTTTAAATTAAGGATGAATTATTGATTTCTTAAGATTAAGAGTCAAGAATTAAGGATAAACTATGACTTCTTTACACTAAGAACCAAGGATTAAGGGGTATCTTTTATGTTAAATTAACTTAGGGTATAATTTAGGTGTCATTCTTTTAAATGCCGTGAGCCTTATGTTCAACAAAATTTGGTTTGTTGTGAATTCTTAATAAACTATTCGACTTTATCAATAGATTTAAAAGTTGCTTTTTTTTAATGAATAATATTAATAATCAAAATGTGGAGCTAACCATAAATCTAAAAAGCCAAATAATTATTATACAATAATTGTAAGTTTTTTGGTACATTTATATGTGCTCAATTGAGATACATGATATTATAGATTTCAATATCAATGTTGAATTACAAAAAATTGAAAAAAAAAAATGTTTGACATGAACTATACCTAATGTGGGACAAAATAGAATTATTTATTATTATCTTCCAACCATTCTTTATGAAAATGGTTCATTAATCATTAAGCTAATTTTTTCTTGGAAAAGAATGATGATTTGTCATTTAAAAAGTTATAAGAATGTTGGGAAAAACAAATCTTCTTTGTAGCATTTGTGGTCTATGTAATGTCCCCTTTTGTGGAGTAATCTGAAATGATTCATTTGGTCTATTTAATTTTTGTAGGTCAATTTTGGGCTATGTAAGGGAATAAATTAATTAATCAAATAAAGTTATTCAATTAAATAATTTGGATGATTTTATATTTTGAGTGAAAAATTAAAAAGTAATTAGAGGTGAATTCTATAGAATGTTATAAAAGGAGATTTGAAAGCTCATTTGCATATGTCACAATTTGTGGAGATTTGAATTTTCAGCTTAAGTAAACTCTAGGATGAAATCCCTAAGGGTATAGGTTTCGTAAGTGAAATATCTATCCTAGTTTATGGCAGGTGGAATCACACAAGTTTCATTGCATAATTTGTAAAATCTTAAAGACAAGACAAATTATTTTAAATATTTTAAAATAATAATAAATTTATTATTCTAATGTGTGCAAAGATGAAATATCAAAAATTCTAATGTTGTAGTGTTTACAAGTGAAAAATACATCATTTATCTATGTTTGTGTGTACATTTGAAATGAGAAAATAAGAGAAACTAGTATATCTATCTTTATACAAAATCTATATTAATAAACATCGAAAAATACATTCTTACAAATGTTAAGTTATATTAATCATCAAATTATTTACATTAATCATATAATAATAGTTAAGATTAATCATATAATAATATTAACGTAGTAATGACTTTGATTTTGGAAAAGATAGGCTTGTGATGTTATGCATCATGCTAGACTTGGTTCCAAAGTGCCTCATTAGCTCAAAGAGTTTAAGCGCATCATTGCTAGAGCCATCCATTGCATATCCAAAGATGATTGCAGTCCATGAGGTCACATCTGGATGATTTATTTTTTCAAACAATGTATGCACCTTCTGAATGTCACCACATTTTGCATACATGTCTATCATGGCAGTCATAGCTACATCAGATAAAAACCCGTTGTCTGTTATTTTTTGATGGAAAGCTCCAAGTTTGGCACACGCAGGGAGACTGCTAATAAAGGTTGTTGAATATGACTTCAAGCCTGCCAATTGCATTTGCCTGATCATCTCCAAGGCTTTCTCAACAGGTTCGCTTCATGCATATCTGACAATAACAACATTCCATGAGACCACGTTAGACTGAGGCATTTCTCGTAAAAGCCTAAAATCATCTATCAAACACAAGATAAAATTTGGTCCTTTCAATCCACATCTCTTATTGATAGATGGTGTATGTCTATCTTGCAAAATCTAACTTCAACAAACATTAGTCGGTCTGGAATCCATGGGCAAAGAGGACTGCTTATAAAATCTATGCATTCATCAATGGCGTCTGCATAGAAGGAATTGAAGGAGGCAGAAGCAGACACGTAAATAGAAGCAGATGTCGTGGCTAATTATATGCTTTTGATTGTAACGAAGAAGAAATCCTCGTAGGAATGCAGGTTAAGATGCGAGCAGGAGCTTGTATGGGTGTTGTGCTGAGGTATCGACGGACGCCAGTGCCACAACTGGAGGGCCTACCTCTCCCTCTGCGGAGTGGATATAAGAAGGCTCCTCTGTGCTCACCAGGACACACCAATCCCACAAATCCAATTGGATTTCTCTCCAATTCAAGATGTTCAAACTCCCCTTCTCTGTTATTCATTTTCTCGCATTCCTTTGTTGCTTCTGTTCAGCAGCTCCATTAAAAATGGTAAGCATCTGATCCACTCATTTCTTCTTCTGTTGAAAAATTGTTTTAGTTCTACAATTTGAATTCATAGACATAATTGTCACTGATAAATTATGTACTTTGGACAGGGTTGTTGATGAACGAAAACTTCGAGTATGCTCCGAAGCCCTCGACTTTGAAGGGAACAGAGATCATTGGTTCGAATTCGTTGCCCTTCTAACAGATTAGAGGCTTTGTGAAATACATCTCCTTTGGGTATAAGCAAGGAGACATGCTGCTCGTAGTTCCTCAGGGCGCCCATGCGGCAAGGATGAGGAACGAGGCGCAGTTGAGCCAGAGAGTGGAGGTGAAGAAGGGTTCTCTCTACTCACTCACATTTAGTGTGGCTCGAGCCTGCGTCCAGGTGGAGACCTTAAATGTCTCTGTTTCACTTGAGGCAATGGAGCTGCCAATGCAGACACTCAACAACAGCGACGAGTGGGACTAGAACGTCAATTTAAATCATACAGATAAAAATGTACACAGCAAAAATGTCGCTGCAATGGAAACACCTTTCGACCTTAAATATATATAGATATTGTAGTATCAATTCAGCGATACCCAACCGTACCACTTGAACCCCATCCAAGAAGGCCATACTACATTAAGGAGTGGAGTGATTGATAAACTACGACTTTATACTTTACTTTATTAGTGTAGACCAATGTCAGAGTAAGGGGTCAATGCAGCATGTAAAAGGAGTTAGTAGATTTAAAAGGTAGCCTACAAATCTTGGACTTGTTGTACCATATATGGGGTTTATAAAATTGTTGTTAAATATATTTGGATGTTTTGACACGTGAGCAAGTAATATTTTTATAATTTATGGATTTTAATATTAAAGTTTTAAGTGTTGTAAGAATTTTTTGTGTAAGATATCATGTCTGTGAAGATAATGAAAGAGATGGGTCTCAAAATAAATTGTGCATATGGCAGGTGTTATGCCATGGACTCAAGGGAGATCCTAGCTATTAGAGTCATCAAAGATGTTCCATACAGATTAGCTACCTTTTCAGACAAAGAGTTTGTCATGAGCATAGTTGTGGTGGACACTCCACCCAATTATGGCATGTTGTTGTCAAGAAAGTGGAGTGCCTCCATGGGAGGTAGCATGCAATGTGACATGTCCTATGCAACTTTTACAATTCAGGGGAAGGACATCAAACTTGTGAGGGAATCAAGAGCTCCACACATCATTGAGTTTGTAGGAGAAGCAGACGAAATTCATTTTGTAGACATTGGTATGGACAATTTCAGAATTGAAGAGTTACAAGAAGAGGAACAAAAACAACCTACACCTTTGGAGAAAGAAGTGTTGCAGCAAGCTAACAATGATGACTTATGGAATATGAGGTTTGGTGGAGTTTGCTCAAAGGATGGAGCTGGTGCATGGGTAATACTCATTTCCCCTAGAGGTAAGACCTTCAAGTTTTCATTTTAATTATTATTTGCTTGCACAAACAACATAGTTGAGTATGAAGCCTTGCTACTAGGGTTGAGGTTAGCTAAGAAACATGTTATTAAGAAGTTGAGAGTCATTGGAGACTCAAAACTTGTAGTCTCTCAAGTTAGAGGAAAATATGCATAAAAAAATACCAGGTTGAGGTAGTGTAGAAACGTTGTTTGGGACACTATTGAACAGTTTGATGCATTTGGCATTGATTGGTTTGACAGGGGCAACAATAGGGTGGAAAATTTACTTGCTAACATTGCCTTCTTACCAAATGATATGACATTTGCTAGCATTTCAAAGGTTGAAGTGCAAATTAGACCCTTAGTTCTTGACAATATCAAGAATTGGGAAGTTTTTAATGATGATGATATTTTGAAGTTTTTGCAATGCATTGATGAATATGAGGGTCAAGAAATTGATTTTGCTGCTTTTGTGGAAGAAATGGATGGTAAGGAAACTATATTTGAGAATAAAATAATCTAGTTGAAAACCAACAAGATTCCCAAAGGGCTGGTAACATTAGAAAGAGTGTTTGATGGCCCTGATAGAAGCAACACCAAGTAGACATCCACTCACAAAGAGGATTTGGAAGAAATTAATCTTGGAACAAAGAATGCTCCAAAGAAGGTCTACATTGGGAAGAAGATGAAACCTCAGGTTAGAGAAATGTTGATTGCCTTATTGAGAAAGTATAGACATGTGTTTGCATGGTCATATGATGACCTGAAGGCATACAAAGAAGAGCTTTATGAACATTAGATACTTTTGAACCCAGATGCTAAGCCCTTCAGGAAAAAGAAAAGGCCAATTAATCCCACTTTGCAACCTAAGATGTAGGAAGAACTTGTAAAGTCGAGGGATGTTAGGATTATCAAGCCTATCAAGCATTCTACTTGGGTTTCTAATTTGGTCCCAGTCAGGAAGAAAAATGGTGACATTAGACTTTGTGTTGATTTTATAAATTTGAATGTGTCATCATTAAATGATAATTATCCTTTTCCAAACATGGAAGCCATGTTACGAAAGGTAACTGGTTGTGAGTTGTTATCTATGATGGATGGATTCTCAAGTTGTGAGCAATATAAGATAGCTTTCACAACTCCATGGAACACTTATGTCTATATTAGAATGCCTTTTTGGATTGAAAAATACAGGGGCTAATTTCCAAAGATCCATGGATGTGGCCTTTTCTGATTTCATAGACATATTCTTAGTTGTATATGAGGATGATATAACAACATACAACAAAAAAGAAGATCATTGTATGCACTTGGAGAAAGTATTCAAGAAAGAATTGGAGAATGGGATTTCTTTGAATCCTAAAATATGTGTTTGGAGTAAAAGAAGGTAAGCTACTAGGCCACATTGTGTCTAAAGATGGGATTAAGATTGATCCTGAGAGAGTAGCTGCCATAGACAAGATTTCATGGCAAAAAAATGCCAAAGGTATTAGTCATTTTTTGGTCAAATCAATTTCTTGAGAAGGTTTGTTACTAACTTTTTTGAGATTACAAGACCTATCTTGAAGATGTTAAAGAAGGGAAAAAAGGTGGTTTGGAGTGAAGAGTCTAGTCAGGTGTTCAAGAGCATAAAACAAGCTATTAAAGAGGCTCTAGTCTTAAAATATCCAAAAAAATTCAAGCCTATGCATATTTTTTCCTTTGCTTCTTTCCATACTATTGTTGTTGTGTTGTTACAAAAAAATGATGAAGGCTTTGAACAACCTATTGCATTCTTTGGTAAGTCTTTGCAAGCCACAAAACATAAATATGACATGATTGAGAAGCAAGCATATGCTTTAGCCAAGGCTATGAAGAATTTATGAACTTACTTAATGGGAGCTACAATCATAGCCTTTGTGCCAAGTGTTGTAGTGAAGGACATCTTCACTCAACAAGAAACTATAGGTAGAAGGTGCAGATGGATCAACATGATTCAAGAATTCAACATTGATGTTCAAATTACCAAGTTGGTAAGAGGATAAGGTTTGGCTAGGCTAATGGTAGAGGGAAACTTGGAAGCAAACCAAATAAATCGAGTGGAATGTGTTGATGTTGCACCTATTTGTGATATGCAAACGTGTGGTTGGTACAAAAGGATTGTTCAATACTTACAAAATTTGCAGTGCCCTAAGGATATGGTTGATAATGAAAAAAGGACATTGAAGTTACATGCCATTAAGTATGTCATCATTGACAATGAACTTTGGTGGAGAAGCCTTGATGGTTTATTGCTCAAATGTATTGATGGCAAACATGAATTGGAACTTTTGCATGAAATGCACAATGGAATATGTGGTGGCCACTACATGGCTAAAACAACTGCTCATAAGATCTTAAGGGTAGGATTTTGGTGGCCCACAATTTTTAAAGACGCCCATGATTTGTTAAGACTTGTGATGCTTGCGAGAGATTTGCAGGGAAGTTAAAGTTTTCAGGAAGTTTACCACTCAGACCTATTTCAGTTCTAGCCCCTTTCTAACAATGGGGTATAAATTTCATTGGTGAAATATCAGACAAGTCTAGTGGGGGGCACTCATGGATCCTTGTTACAACTGATTATTTCATAAAGTGGGTGGAGGCAATCCCCACAAAGAAGGAAACAAGTAAAGTAGTTATTGATTTCCTGATGAACAACATATTGATCTGATTTGGAGTCCTGGAGAAGATCATTTCTGATAATTCTATGTGCTTTAGGTTAGAAGAGTTCACGACTTTTGTGATAAATGTTGGATACAGATTTCATACTCTTCACCTTACCATCCTCAATGAAATGGACATGGTGAGTCCAGTAATAAGAGTTTAATGAAGATCATTAAAAGGGTGATAGAGAAGAACAAGAAAGCATGGGATTTAAAGTTGAAGTTTTCACTCTAGGCGGATAGAGTTACAATAAAGAAATTCAATGGACACTCACCATTTGACCTAGTGTATGGTTTAGATGCAAGGTTTCCTCAGAACAATCTACTAAAGATGTACAAGTTTGTGCAGGAGTATGGTGAGAACATTTGTGATGAAATGTAGCACAGGATTGCTAACCTTATACAACTGGATGAAACTAAAAGAGAAGCTCTTGAAAAGAATGCAAAGATGCAACTGCAAGTCAAGCACTTGTTTGATAAAAAGGCTTCTCCCAAAAAAATTAAAGTGGGTAATATGGTACTTATGTGGAATGCAAGGGCTCAGGAAAAGGGTAAGGATGGAAAGTTTGAAGCACTATGGTTAGGCGCTTATCTAATATCCAACACACATGTGGAAGATTCATACTTTCTCCAAAGTTTAATAGGTGAATTTCTTGAACTGCCAGTACATGGGTAGTTCTTGAAGCCATATTTCTCTTGAAATATTCTCTTTTTCATGTACGTTGTATAGTCTTATAAATTTTGTATATATGTTGGTTTTCTTGGGTTTGGTCTTCTTGCCTTGTTTGGGAAAGTCCTTGGTTTTTGGTCCTTGTGCTTGGTCTACTTCAACCATGAGATTTGAAATCTCACCATGCCTGTGAGAGGCATGTGTCCCCAGTCGGAGCCATTGGTGGAACCTTCAAAGTTTCATGTTCCACTAGTCTTAAATTCAATTTCCTTGGTGTTCTCTTGGCCTATTGAGATTAGGATATAGGATTTTATGTTGGGGAGTTGTTTTACTTAGAATATTTTCTATTTTGTTTAAACCCTTATCTTTTGATCTAATCCTTTGTTGACCTACTATTGTTTGTTTTCGGTCAAGTTAAAACAACTTAAGTCATTAAGTTCATCTAGTTGACTGACCCCTTGTGGTTAGAGTTCCCCTTTTACTCGTCGCCTAATATTTCCCATGTTACCTTGGTTTGGGGACTTAGTTTTTTATAAAGTTGAAAATCTTAAATATTTGTCCTTTACATCCTTTGCATAAAATGATTTGAGTCTTTCTAAGGCCTTATCTTACATTGCTACTAGGTAGTCCCTTCTTTAAAACAACGTGAGCATGAGAAATATTCCTTCACTTAAGTCCTCGCCCATCACTTTGTGCATCGCTCATCGCAGATTCGTTTATGAGTGCTTGACTTGAATTAGCGATGTGTGATGAGCCAATTTTCCTTTGTATCTCTCATCCCGGATAGGTTCTAAACTTCGAGTTTCATATTAGCGATGCATGATGACCTTATAAGATCCTTGTATTTTCTTCCATTTCTCATCGTGGATAGTTGCCCCCTTATCTTTTTCAAAGAAGCGATTTGTTGCAAATTTGTGCCTCAATCTTGTTGGCTTGTATCGCGTTGGTCTGAGGACTTCATGTGTTCAACTTATTTCTTGTCGTCGAGACTCTGTCTGGTCGGTGGGACTCCTGGGGGTGTTCCGACGATGGCCCAATGGGTCTGGCTTGGTGGCATACTTTATCGGTTGGCGATCGCTATCGGTAGAAGACTTTGTGTTGTTCCATCGATGTGCCGATGAGGCAAGCTTTGGCTTCATCAACATAGTGTTCTCATATCGGTGGGTGACATTTCATGTTCCACCGATATGTTGATAATCTGTTGAGTGGTTGAAGTGGGACCAAGCAGTGATGAACCTGATCAACGACTATGGTGAAGTTGATCTGACAATGCTTGTCGCATTCCACGCTCATTTGAGGCAAGTAACGACGAAAGATTTTGAGTTGAGTATCGACGAAATATTTTGAGTCGGGCGAAATTGCCTATGTGATGGACGCGTGTCACCATCAGAAGCCAGTTCTAGGCAGGCTCGAGGGAATATTAGAGATTCCCTCCTTAATGCCTCAGAATTCCATGAATGGTGGACACGTGTCTTGGTGGGCCCGGCTTCGATGATGGTCGGTGTTAGCGAAGGCGGTTTTCTCCTGACCACGGTTTTTTTCCTAGCTGTTGGTGGTTGAATGAGTAACCGCCATACTGTAAGGCTTTTCCCTCGGCTTGCGGTAGCGCGGTTTACCACATAACCTCAGAGGTTTGATGAATGGCTAGCGATGGAGCTTAGGGATCGATTGACCGATCTTCTCGACTATCAAGCGGTGGACGAATGGCATCATGACACATGGCGCGATATCATTCATTGATTTTACATCGCTATTGTAAATCAACGATCAGTGATCGAAAGCTTTGGCGCATGTCTCGAGGGTTTGATCAGAGTGCAAATTCAATGCTTGGCGGCTTGATGCGAGTTGTAGGGCGATGTTGCCAGAGAATGGTGGAGGCTTGTTGGTGGGGTAATTAATACCCTGATGGTTGTTGGTTGGATTAAAGGTAGAGAGGAAGAGGTTGATCAAAAAGAAGAAGAGAAATTATGAGTGTGTGTTCGAATGGTATGCATAGAGCAGTGTAATCGTGAACACAAAGACACAAAATACAAAAAGATGTGAACCTGTGGTGGCTGTTAGGTTGGGCCGACCGAAAGGCTGGCAAAGAGAGTCAATTGATGAGATGAGATGAATCTACACTATGTGCTTTGTGAGGGTGTTGTAATAGTGTGAATATTCTGAATGTGTTGTTACCTGTATTCTCCAGATGAAACAAGATGTAACTTTTGGAAAGGCTATGAGCCTGAGATTGTATTGTAACTTTGTTTGTTGCTAAATAATACAATGGTTGGATCATTTGGAGGGTGGGGTTTTTTACCCAAAAGGGTTTTCCCCATGTATATCTATGTGTTCATTATTTTGTCTTCCATGTTGTTAGATTCTATGAATTGAATCTGTGCATATGTGTTGAATTTGTTATTTGTTTGCATATATTTTTCTCAGAAGGATTAATGGGGGAAACAACTGTGCATGTTCCGCTTTATGGCATAGTAGTTTGTGTCTTTGGGGTGATTTGAAGAAATTAAAATCACCAAAGGCACTGTTCTTCTTAGATGTTTCATTCTAAGTTGACCCATCCTTCCCCAACAAGTGGTATCAGAGCCATCTTCTGGATGTTGGTTCTGGGTATTTCTCCTATGAAGATTTCTTAGTTTATCAGGCTTGAGGAAATCTGGAGGAATCGGTTGGTGATTGATCCTTTTATGAGTAAAAGTCCTTTCTCTTTTGAGACAACACGTAGCGTGAAAGACATTGAAGATGGAGAATTTGGAGTTGATCATATTGTGATGATGTGGTATGAGGCTCCTAGTTGGCAGCGAATGATCCTGATGCAAGGGGTGTGAGTTTATGCTCATGGTTGTGTTGCAGCAGAGCGTGGTTCGTACTGGGTGTATGTGTGAGGGGCTCCTTGGTGGTATGGAAATGCTTGGGTTGTTATTTAGCCATGAAGTATTGTTCTTGTGCTGGGTGTTTTTACTTAGGATTGATGGTGTTGTTCTCTGCTACCCTGATTGCATGAAGGCTATGAAGTTGATCTCTGGGTGGTCTGAAAACTTCTGAATAGCCTGTCTCTCTCGAATGCATGTGCATGCTTGTGGTTTTGGAATTGGTCTGGAATGGGCCTGGAGTTCCTGTACTACTTGTTCCTTTTATGGATATCTTGTACTTGCATGACTCAGATTCATGTTCTTTGGTTCTGAAGGTTTTCTATATTTTTTTCTAAAAATTCTATGATGCATATTCATGTTATTTTCATTATTCTGGTTAACCATGATGGTTGTGTGCAGACTCTTGGGTCATCTAGATGTGTAGTGGATGTGGATGTGCATGGGTGTTTTGGAAATACAGTGGTTTTGCATGTTTTGCACGGTCAAGAAAAACTTGCGGTTCTATGGAGCTATTGTTAAACTATTTTCTAGACCCTGGTTGTTTGGGGTGTTGCTGGATGAGATAGTTGCAGTTTTGCATGTAAGTTTTTTCTTGTTGGTTTCCTAGACTATGGTGCTTGAGATGTGGACATGATTGGTGAATCAGATTTGAGCTTGATCTGGTGTTTGATTCATATTGTCTACATGGGCTTTCTCTTTGAGATCTTAGTCTTGCAGTTTCCAGTGTGATGATAGATTTGCAGGCTTCATTGATTGGATCTACGGGTTGAGCATGTTGTGGGTTGTCTTTACCTACATGTTTGTTGTGGGATAACTCGGAAGTGGACTGTCAATATCCATGAGGTTTGTTTCAGTGTTGGTGCAGATCTGTTAGCTAACCTTGTATGTGGTCACTTGTGCACTGGTGTAGCTATTTTGAGATGAGAGGATGGATAGCGTTGAGTACCTGAATAGTCGATTATGGGGACATTTAGCGTGTGTGTAAAGATGTCATGAAGGCTTGAGCACACTGTTTAGTGTAAGATTTTGACAATGATGGTGTGGTCTGCGTGGTTTGGAGATCTTGGTGTTGTTTGGCATTGTTATCAGATGGACATGTTGTCAATTGTACCTGGAGGTTTTTTAGATCAGTAGATGTGTGGTCATGATGCTTGGAAAGCTCGGTGTCATGGTTCAATGGGAGCTTTAGGAATGACTGTGGATTCATCACTTGGTGATGAATGATCTTCTTTAGTGTTGCAGATGTTACTAGGAGGGACTCTTAGATCTTGTTACTGCAAAAGGGTTCTTTCGCTTTTACATGGACACTATTTGAGGATGTGGAACATCTTGGAACCATGGAGGACATTTGGAGTCTTTGGCTGAGGTGTTGGTGGTGCTTGACAGGTGATGTTGGTTTAGAGCTTGCTTTTTTTATGTCATGGTATACTCTTGCTTGTGCATTAGAGTTTTGGCATGTTGCATTTCTCTTGAGACCATGGTTAGTTCACTTGAGGCATGGTATCTCCTAAGGGGGATGTGTATATCATGGTGTCATGACAAGTTCCCGGTTTGGATGATTGGAGCTTTGAAAATGGTCTGGTAATTCTCTGTGTTTTGAGTACATTGGTCATATGCTTGAGAACTTCATGTTAAGTGCAGTAATGCAAGATTGGAGTTTAGCATGACATGATCAGTTGCAGGTGTTCATGGATACATGGAGAATAAGATGAGGCTGGAATTCCTTTGAGAAAAGGTGTTGATTATAGTTGAAAGTATGAGTATCCTACACCTTGGTTGGACATGAGTTCAACAGAGATCAATGAGGAGATTGCTCTTGGATGAGTGATGGTGGCTTGTATATCTTGGAGGAGCATTTTCTTTTTCCACTCTTGATCTGCTCGGCAGTAAAGTTATTTTGAGAGGTATTTTCCCATTCTATCTTTCAGAGGTGTTTTATGATTTCTTTCATGATATGGATCTTGAATTGTTGTTTAATGGTTCTGGAGGATTCATAGTGGAAGGTGGACAACATAGATTATCTCCTTGAGCTTTTGTGTTATATCATATTTTGATGAGAACTGGTAGGAGATAGTTATATGGGCTAGTTTGATCTTCTTTGAGAGGCTTTCCTTTGGATGAGAAGGAGATCATATTTGGCATAGCTAGATTTTAGAAGTGTATGTAGGAGGATTTTCTACAGGTATATGTTGTGCAGAGTGTCTCTCTTTGGTCTTGGTTGTCTTCCTGGAAATTTGAGGGTATTGAAGAACTTGGAAGAGCTCTGGAAGACTATTGAGAGAAATTTTTCTTGTAGTAGTTGGTTGCAGGTTGTGCATAACATTGTGGATGTTTTCTTGGTAGTACATGGTTACATTTGGTATGTGTTGTTATTGGTAGACTTGTTATGCCTTTGATCTTTTAGATTTGGCATTACCTATGCAGTGGGAGTACCTGGATGTGTTTGTGCATGGTGCTTGTATTTACGATTGATGGGTTGGCTATGTTGTTGGCATGATTTTACTAATGTGGATACCTTAGAGGTATGGGTGATTGGATGGATTAGCATGTGTTGTGGGTGCTATTTTTATTCATGTGGGTTTGATCAGCTGGATGGGGGCAGTCATTTTTATGGTTGCAATTCTAGATGATGGTTTATCTTGTTTTGGAGAATGACTTCACATTTTGTGTTCACGTTTGAGGGCTTTGAAGCTAGTGTTGCTTTTGTATAACTAGTGAGCACAGTGGAGTGGCGGCAGTCTGATCCCTTTGTCATCTGAAGGATCTGATGCTTGTGTTCCAAGATTGGTGCAATTTCGCCTGGGCTTGTTCCTTTTTCCTATGAAGGATGGTTGGAACTGTTGCTCGTGTTGGTGGACATCTTAGATGTCATTACAGGTGTCTTGGTTGGAGCACAAAAGAATTATGGAAGATTCTTGTGTTTGGGTTCTGGAGGAAGCCAGCAAGTCTTCGTCAAGTGGGAGATTGTTGGAAATTTGTGCCTGAATCTTGCTGGCTTGTATCGTGTTGGTCCGAGGATTTTATATGTTCAAATTATTTCTTGTCACCGAGACTCTGTTTGGTTGGTGGGACTCTTGGGGGTGTTCCGATGATCGACCGACGGGTCTGGCTTGGTGGCATGCTTTATTGGCTGGCGATCACTATCGACGAAAGACTTTGTGTTGTTCCACCGATGTGCCGATGAGGCGAGCTTTGGCGTCATTGACAAAGTGTGCTCATATCAGCGGGTGGCATTTCATGTCCCACCGATATGTCAATAATGTGTTGAGTAGTTGAAGAGGGACCAAGCGGTAATGAACCTGATCAATGACTGCGATGGAGTTTCTCTAACAACACTCGTCGCGTTTTGTGCTCATTTGAGGCAAGTACCGATAAAAGCTTTTGAGTCAAACGGAATTGCCTGTGCCATGGACATGTGTCAGCATCAGAAGACAATTTCGTGTGGGCTCGAGGGAATATTGGAGATTCCCTCCTCGATGCCCTGGAAGTCCACGAACGATGGATGCGTGTCTCGGTGGGCCTGGCTATGGTGATGGTCGGTGTTAGCAAAGGTGGTTTCCTCCTGACCACAATTTTTTCTTGGTTGTTGGCGGTTGAATGGCTACTGTCATGTCCCCAAAATAGCAAATGCCATAAATACCAAGTGTTAAAATACTAATAAATTAATAAATAAAATAAATAGAAATATTAAGATTAAATATAAAATAAATGTGTACCATATCAATATAAACATATATAAATAACAAATATAATAATAATATATAAGCAAATTATTGTTATTACATTCTAGTATTAAATAACTTGATATCAAAAATAATAATAATAAATAAATATTATAATCATTACACATCAAAGATTGTATTACATTAGAATAAAATAATAATAAGCTATTAGCAAATTGGTTTTATTATTATACTTTAATATTAAAATATGTTCATTAAAACATCAAAATAAAATAATAAAATAAGTATATATTCTAAAATGTCATAATTATAGTAATAATATATTATTTTCAAAAATAGATATTATTGTGATAATAAATCTTTAAGGGCAGCAATTAAATCTAACAAAAGGATATATTTTATGAAAAGTCACCTCTTTCACCAAACAATACATTCCCCCCATGAGTCACCTACCTTGAATGGTATAAATAGAAGGAAGGAAAATAAGGAAGAGGGAAAAACATGGAGAAACAAAACAGCAGCAACAATGATTGTTATGCATTGGAATATAGAGTCATTATATATATATATATATATATATATATATATATATATATATATAATTTAATAGGCATACAAGTATATATGCATAGATATAGATAAATCTTATAATGAATAATATCATTATCAATGAATAAAGAATATATATGAATAAGGAAATAATATATATATATATATATATATATATAGGAATACTAATGGATATAAGTAAAAGAATAATTATATATATATGTGGGTAAGTAGATAGGGGAATCATTGGTGAATATACAATAATGATACTTGCAACAATTATTAAGCTTTATAAATAATGATGGCTCTTTAATATAAACATAAGTAGATTATGCATATTTTGTCCTCATCCTATGTGTTGGAACCATTCCCTCTTTATCAAATCTAGAAATAGATTTATTATACTGGGAATTGGTGTAAACTTAGGCGGACTATGTAGTCCTTGACTAATCAGAGGCCAAAGGGTTTATCTTCTATAGATATGGCTTTAATGATGATTAATTTGCATTTGTATTTGATTTCTGCTAATATTGGACTTACAGGATATGATGAATTGCAAATGAACATGTAAACATGAATATTGCTTAGTTTAGTTTTGTATTTTGATATACCTTCATATTAGGATTCAAGGAACTGTTTGATCATATTAAATACTCTTATTGCATGTAAATACAAATGAAGTACTAATGATTGCATATCACTTGTCTGAATTGTGTTTGTTATCCCACTCGGAGAGTTGAGTCATAACTTAAGTGGTTCGTCTAAAAACCTCACCCAGGTTCCGCCCCACAGGCCCAAAGCAAGGGTTGGGCAGTCTGCCCCACAGGCCCATGGGTTGGGCAGTTTTGCCTCACAGGCCCATAACAAGGGTTGGGTAGTCTACCCCATAGGCCCATTGCGAGGGTTGGGTCATGGAGGGGTGAGGGTCCCACCTTGGCATTTTGCCCCACAGGCCCGAGATACGGGTTGGGCATTGGAAGGTGGTAGACCGTAGGCCCTTAGGGATTCTCCTCTCCTGATGGGTTGAGTGACTCTTCTTATGTTTATCAATCTGTATTTATGATTATGTCTGATTTTGGATATCTATATATTAATGCTAACAAGTATGTTGTTAATGTGATGAGTACAGCTTCCAATCTAGGGTTATCGTATTAAAAGGACATTCTTTTGGAAAGAAGAAACCCTAAACCTAATCAACAAGCAAACTTTATGGCAGATAAACGGATTTTAGGGCAAGTCCATTTGAGGGACATTACAGCTATCATGAGGGCTTTGCCCTCACCTTGTGGTATTGCAGTTTATGGCCTAACCTCAGAGGTTTGACGAATGGCTAGCGATGGAGCTTAGGGCTTGATTGATTGATCTGCTCGACTATCAAGCGGTGGGCAAATGGCATCACGACACGTGGCATGATATCATTCATTGATTCTACATCGTTGTTGTAAATTAATGGTCAATGATTGAAAGCTTTCGCGCATGTCTTAAGGGTTTGATCAGAGTACAAATTCAATGTTGGGTGGCTCGATGTGAGCTACAGGGCAGTGTTTCCAGAGAATGGTGGAAGATTGTCGGCGGGGTAATTAATACCCTGATGGTTGTTGGTTGGATTAAAGGCAGAGAGGCAGAGGTTGATCAAAAATAACAAGAGCAATTACAAGTGTGTGTTCGAACGGTATGTATAGAGTAGTGTAACCGTGAACACAGAGAGACATAAAATACATAAAGATGTGAACCTGTGGTGGTCGTTAGGTTGGGTCGGCCGAGAGGCTGGTAGAGAGAATCGATTGATGAGATGAAATGAATCCAAACTATGTGTTGTGTGAGGGTGTTGTAACAGTGTGAAGATTCTAAATGTGTTGTTACCTGTATTCTCCAGATGAAACAAGATGTAACTCCTGTAAAGGCTATGAGCCTGAGATTGTATTGTAATTTTGTTTTTTGCTGAATAATACAATGGTTGGATCTTTTGGAGGGTGGGGTTTTTTACCCAAAAGGGTTTTCCCCATGTATATCTGCGTGTTCATTAGTTTGTCTTCCATGTTGTTAGATTCTATGAATTGAATCTGTGCATATGTGTTGAATCTGTTTTTTGTTTGCATATATTTTTCTTAGAAGGATTAATGGGGGAAACAACTGTGCCTATTCCACTTTATGGCATAGTAGTTTGTGTCTTTGGGATGATTTGAAGAAATGAAAATCACCAAAGGCACTATTCTTCTTAGATTTTTCATTCTAAGCTGACCCGTCCTTCCCCAACATGATTAGTGATGAGGTCTTTTGTTCTAATGTTACATCGCTGATTTGAAATATTACTAAGGACGATGTTTCTTGTGCCTTTGATTTTTAAATATGTACACATGGCTATATCTTGTTCCATTTCCACTTCTCTTCAATCGCTAATGCAACCCAGATGTTGAGCTATGAATTGGCAATGTGCGATGGACAATCAATATAGTCAAAGAAGGACCTTGATCTAACGGTTGAGATCTTATCGTGCATGTTGTTTACATCACTGATAGGACACATGAAAAAAGAAGAACATCCATGATGAGTGATAGACTGTTAATTCTATTGTCCATTGCGCCACCTTGAACCATCACAAATACAAGTGAAGATCTAAAGAACATATCAACGATGAGCGATGGTATATCCGATGGAATATTCCTCTCATCGCTAGGTCCTAAGGCATTGCAAATTCATCCAAAGAAGCATAAATCAAAGTAGCAATGCACGATGGATCCCAAACGAAAGGCGACTAAGGAAAATAAAGGCAACATGGCAACATCTAAAGAACATCGTTGAAAGCAAAAATAAAAAAAATGAGAATGAAGGAGAGCCACTAATATGGTTTTAAAACCAAATGATCAAATGCCCAGGATTTAAACTCAAATGACTAAGTGTTAGAACACTCGCATGAGATTTCTATTAGCCATTCATGGTGATATGCTCCATCCTCCGACCATAAAGAAGGTATTTGGCTCATTTTTTCTCACAATTGCAATCATTCAAGAGCAAAAGAGCTAATTGAGTTTGAGGAAACAATTTGAAGAGCTCCAATGAAAGAATGCAGAGGCATTAATAGCGAAATTCCATCCGGGTAAGAAAATAATCACACTTCTCTATGTTAATTGTATAAAATTGAGTTGGTCTGGGGAATTAGTGGGAAGTTTGAAATATTTAAAGTGCTTAGGGTTTGCTAGGTTTTGTGAATTGTTCAGGTTCAATTGGGTAAATAAGAATTGCATAAGGTCTGGGAGGGTTTTTATTCTTTAATTTGTATCTTGAGAATTAAAACCAGTACGGTCTTTTCCATAAGTTGGAATTTGCAATTCCCAGTCCTATTTTACTACAAAAATGAGTGAACCTAGTGAGTTTAGCACTAGACTAGAAAGGAAACCCAAACATAAGAGGGTAAAGAGACCCAAAACCCAGGATGTTACATCAAAACCCAAGCCAGACATACCTAAAGCACCTAAACCTACACTGGATGTTCTTGGGACATCTGCAAATCCAAAGTGTAAGAAGAGAAATCATGCCAGATTCATGGAGGGTGTCTCTGAGGAGATAAATGAGGGAGGTTGACAAATTGGAAAAAGAACCATAGGGCAGGTTGTTGTAACAAGTAGATTGATTGACCTTGCTGGTGGAATTGGAGAACCTACTCAACCATAGAGTGGGTGGGATTTGTTCTTATATTCTTTTAACAAAAGATATGCCAAACGACCAGCCAAGTACTTATGTGGTCTTAAAATTGGGAGGCTTGTAGTGCTTAATGTTTTTGTGAAAGTGGGTGTGATGTCAGAGCTTGCAAAACATTATGATCCCAAGGATAGGAAGATCAGGAGTGAAAATGGAACTCCGATCCTTGAGGCGACAAGGGATAAAATTATGGAGGTATTCAAATTAAACCCCAACGATACAGTCAACATAAATCGTGTGGACTTGAATAATGAATATGCGTAGAAAAAATTCACATACAGGAAGAATGTGCTTGCAAGGCACAAAAAAGATAATAAGGGAGGATTTGGTCCTAAGGACTTGGAGCCCTTTGAGTGTGAAGAATTTGTGAATTATTTCAAGAACACCTATTATTGTTTAAATCAGGTTTTGGCTTGCATATCTAATGTTAGAATAGCTACTGACCTTTTGGTAATGGTGATAGATATACATAATTGGAATTCAAACAGTGGATTTGATTATGATGCTTACATTGTAGAACACATGCATAAGGATTTGATCAGTTTGAAGGAGGGAAATGCCCGATTGGTTTTCCCACATTATTCTTTATTGATGCACATGCTTCTATTTGTGGATAAGAGAAGTGGAAAAAGAAATTGAAATTAAGACAAAAGGATGAGGAAAATAATGATTTTCCTATCCAAATTTGGACACATATTTGGGACCAAAATTGTCCCCATTCAAACTATTTATTGTTTTGAAATTTCTTCAGGTATGGTATTTTGTAGAGTTTGGGTGTGGCACCCATTTACAAACTTTCAAAGGTTATTAGAGAAATTATGCGTTCACATGAGTTGGTTGAAATTTCAACACATAAGCACAACTAGGTTGATTGGTTTATGCATTTAGAGTACACTCTAATTAGGGCCTATGGAGCCAAGGTGGTGCCACTTTGTTTACCCCTATATATTTTAGACATGTTAGCATTTATGGAGTTGATGTGTAAAATTGATTTCATGGACAAGGAGAAATTCAAAACTCCTAGAAAGGGCTCAGTGATAGTACCACAATGTTCTTTTGCTTACTTCAAAGCAATTGCCAAGGAAGCCTATGAAAAATTTGGTATAATGGTGAATAACCTCAGGATGCCTGTTGATGAGGTTGGGAGTTTTGATCCTGAAGGTTTTGTGAATTCTGTGAAGAGGAAGAAGGGTTTGTTTGGGGTTTCCCATCATTTTTTATATACTGATGATGTGTTAAGAAATTTGACAAGTGATGGAGCAGTCACATCTGTAATGATCTAAATATTTTCCTGCAAGATAGATCTTTGTTAGAACATGCATGCAATACAAATAATCATTCAATGGAATGCAAAGGAGAAATCGTGAGAAAAGGAATGAGACTAGAACAGTCTCACCCATTTCTCTCCTCCATGGCTCATTTCCATTGTACCTCCTCAAGCTTGCTATTGATGATGGATGCCCTCAGATTTGTGAGCAAATTCTATATGCCTAGCCCTAGCAAATGCCTTTGAAGGATTTAATAAAATGAATCTATATGCAAACTAGAAAATTAATTCTATTAAGCAAATTATTAAATATGCCTATGTGTGATATGAGAATGCTAATAATGAGACTACCAAAATAATAATAAGTTAAACGATTGATCCCGAAAATGAGATCAAGATTGTCATTTTATAGAAAATGCAATCTTGAATGGACAGTCAAGATGAGAGATTAAGAAATGCCCTAGAATCAATGGTCAAGATTCAATAAGGCAACTCTCAATTAGGGTTAGGGAAAAATACCCATATGTGCAAATAAGATTTAATTAAATGAATTAAATCAAGACTGAATGTGACAATTGAGATGAAATTAGTAAAAATCAGAAGACGAGGATGAGATTTTAGAAAATCGGTAATTTTAGAAATTACTTGATTTGTAGAAGAATAATTCTATTTTGAATTAAATTAATTCAAAATAGGGATTTTCTGAGGTAAGAAGTAATTGATTTTTAAAATTAATTACTAAATGAAGAATCAGTTAACCATGTGAGATATTTTTAAATGATTTGTTTTATTTAAAAATATAGAAGTGTCACATGCCATAATTAAATAATTAAAAATAATTTTAATTTAGAAGAAGTAGTTAATTAATTAAATAAATTATCAAATCTATTTAATTAAGAGGATTTAGGAATTAGTGACATATTAAATCAATATATTATAAATATATTTATTTAATAATCAGGAGGATATTAATGATAAGGATTTAATTAAATAAATAAGATTTTATTTAATTACAAGAAGACTTTGATAATTAGTGACATATTAAATAAATATGATTTATTTATCTAATAATCATGAAGAATGAGAGATATTATGAATTAATTAAATAATTATAAATTATTTACTTAATAGTTGAATGTGGGTTAGAAACATAATTAAAATGTCATAATTATGCTAGGGCAACAGGTGATAAAATATTGCTTGCGGGCCTTGGTCATTTTTATGTGTCTACAACATCAAGGAAAAAGGAATGGACAACTATGCATGACATTGAGGAGGACATCATGAAAATAAATGCTTTCTATGTGAGTCCATATGAAGCAGTTGAGAACCCTCTTGAAAGGGATTTTGCAAAATTAAAAGATTATTAGAGTGGAAAATTTAAGGCAAAGGTAAGAGAAGCTTCCGAGAGAGCATAAGCTCTCTTAGAACAACAAACTCAAGCAATGGATGTTCCTGGGCAACCTGTAGAGATTTAGGGAGGGGGTGTTGAGGTAGTTGGGGAAAAGTAAATGGAAGAGCATGTACCTAATGATGAGGAGGTGGAGAGGAGATTCCCTTCTCCCAAATTTAATGATGCTCTTGATTCAGATGTTCCCCAAGACAAAGTGGTTAGATGGAAATATGATGAGAAGGCTAATGATGATCCAAGGATCAAGGCCTGTGATGAGTTCATTGTAGATGATGCATTCATGCAAACAAAAGAATGTAAAGAATTCATTATTCAACAAAGAAGCAAATAAATAAAAGAAATAATTGAAAAGGTTAGGGATGGTTTGGACCCCTCTCAGCAAGAGGAGGTAGAGAAAGCAGAAGAAGAAAAGATCATGGTTGAGATTGTTGCCATTATTTCTACTAAAACTAGAAAAAAAATTGCAGAGTAGAATTATGTTGCTTCCAGGATGCACTCTCACCTCGGCCATTGCACTTGATGCAATAAGGAGAGTTCCATAGGCCTCAAGAAGAGCATTTTGACAATCGTGTGTTTGGATCTAGTTATAGTCCTAAATTTCACACTCTTGCAATTTGGTATATGGCACCTAACACTGGGAAGCATGAAGTTGCCAGGCCTGTAGAAGAAGTCATTAGATCGATGGTTGTAAAGAGGGATACAGACATAACCCTAGTTCAAGCAGCAAAATTAACCATGCATGCTACAATGCTCAGTGTTGATACAACACAAATTTCTCAAAAGAAATATGATGCATTATTAAAGGAGTGTAATCTTTTATTGGATGAAATTAATAAGATGAGAGCCACAACACAAGAAACTCAGACTATAAGAGTATTGTATTCGCCATCCTCTTCTTCTTCAGATATGTCAGCCCAGGACAGGGAAACCTTGTCACTAAGGAATTAGAGCTTGAAGAAGGAAGTACAAAAAGAGAAAGAGAATGTCAAGAAGGCCAAAATGGAGACAATCAAAGTGGCCAATGATATTTTCTATGATGTATTAAAACATAGAGTAACAAAATTTGTGAATAAGTCTGATAATGTATGGGATGCACATAAAAATATTCATGAGGCAAATATGAAATACTTGCAAATCCAAAAGGCATTCTAGACTGAGTGGAGTAAGTGGAGCACAAGGGTGGGAACCTTGAAAGAGATGATACCACTGATGAAAGAAGACCCTGAAGCTCCTATCAACCTTCCAAATTTATTAAAAGCAATTGATCTTGTGAATGAAATCACAACTTTTCATGGGAAGTTAGGGATGCAACTCCATAACAAACTGAGAATGTTTAGAGAAATGGAAGGGCATGGTATGCCAAAATACTAGATGACAAGGGAAAATTGAAGGAGTTTGCTAAATGTAAGGAAGAGTTGGGTGACTTACTTCCACATTCAAAGATGATGTTTACTATTACCGATTACTCTATGTTGAATCCAAATATTGATAATATGAATTGGGTTGAAATGAGAATGGATACATTTGTTAAAGAGGTCAGGGCTCTAATTGATGCAAGGTATAATCAACACAATACAAAAATGCATAACCTACTAGACATGAAATGATCGACTGATGATGAATATAACACATGGCTGGAAAAATTTATAGATTGAGCCTATGTTATGAAAATTAATAACAAACATGGTGAATAATGGATGGGAGAAAAACAAAGCATAGCCTGGATTAACCAGTACAAATTAGGATTTTTCTAAAGTATTGCAAAATATTGTTTTCTCTCCAACATGAAAATTGATGACAAAGGTGTTGACATGGAGGGCTTTGCATCTCTCTCTTTTAATTGATTTTCTTTCTTTAAAGTTTTTTTGACTGTATGTGCACGTGGAGAATAGTTTTGGCTCATGAAGAAGGTGGTTTGATGTTGCTACAATGATGAAATATTCCTTTTGGAAGGTGGGTAAATCTTCTTCAACGAATGAAATCAAATTTTGTCTTATATGTTTTCCCCCTCATTTGGGGAAGTTTTGAAATTAAAATGCAAATGTATATCAAATGAAAATGTGACTGTAAGTCTAATTTTTCCTGAAGCTTGTTGCTCTCATGTTTCTATAAATGGGAATTCAAGGCCAATTGCACG
This sequence comes from Sequoiadendron giganteum, assembly GCA_007115665.2. Classification (NCBI taxonomy): domain Eukaryota; kingdom Viridiplantae; phylum Streptophyta; class Pinopsida; order Cupressales; family Cupressaceae; genus Sequoiadendron; species Sequoiadendron giganteum. The sequence goes on from CM021107.1 coordinate 633,770,910, forward strand.
GGTCTTTGGTTGGAGAAAGTTCAAACTCATGTAATAGCAATTTTGTGAATCACACACAAAAAAAATATAATAGTATTGAGTCTTATGTATGCATTCTAGTTTTATAGTAGCAATGGCATATGCATGAGAATTACAATTCCTCTCTTGTGTATTTTGTTTCTCAAATTATGAGTAAAATGATCAAGCATCTTTTATTTGTCTTCAATCACTTTGATTGAATGTATGGTTTTATTTTTGCTTTAGTTCAAAGAACTAATTAAATGCTTTAATAAGATCACAGGTTTGTGAGATGGAGTCCAAGGATTACTAAGTATTTTTTGTTTCTAGATATTATGATTGTGTATTGCAAAGAAATATAACAATGGCCTATCAATGTTGAGTTCAATTGCTAATGTATTATAGTTTGTTGCAAATGTGAATCCGTTACCCATGGATAACACACTGGTCTATTAATTTGGTTATCTTAGATGTAAATGAGTCATCCCATACTTGTCAAAGAAATAAATCTCAATTAAAATTACTTACACACCTTTAATTACAATGAAGTGTTATGAAGTATCACCCATTCCTTGCTTTGGATAGTAATTTGTTAGAGGATCAACCAAATCCTTGAAGGATTTTATCTAATTAGCATCCTATAGGAATGTATCTATTAATCACAATTTTCATGGTAATTTGGCACAAGAGTGTCATTCAAACATTGTAAGGATCACCCTCCTGGGTCTTACAAAGCCTGAAGTTTAGAGGTAGAAGCCTAGCAAGCCTTTACATGTTTGTTGGCCAATCCTTATCTTTGTTGATCATTGAATTATGGAAAATTCATAGGCAATAGGTGAGATTAAGTTTGGTTCTTAAAATATAACCAACAGACTTCACACTGATCCTAGTGAAATTATTATGGTGTTTCAATTTTTTTATGAAATCTTTCTAAAGAAGAAAATAATTGGATAAATGTTCAACAAAATTTGGAAGAAATTGTTAGGGGGTATATCCCTAATAAAATTAATCCTAGCTACATTATTTTTTTGGATCACATCCTTTCCTTGGAAGATATTGAATGTGCTCTATTTTCTATGAAACCTAATAAGAGTCTAGGTGTTGATGACCTACCAGCTAAATTCTATGAAATCATGCGGACTCATATCAAGGAATATTTTTATATGCTCTATTTGGAGGCCCTTCATAATGGCTCTTTAGGATAAAAAATTAATAGAGGTTTAATCAAGCTAATTCCTAAAGGGAAAGATAAGGACACCATTGCTAGTTGGAGACCAATTATGTTTTTGATTAGATAAGCAGGGAAGGGCCCTGATCCCAAGGTTACAAAATTGGACAAAAAGAAACAAATAAAAGGTGAGAAACAACACCACACACAACCCAAAAAATAGCAGCATTATAATTACGTAATCCAACAATAATTTTAGTAACCATAGACCAACCAATTCTAATAAAAAATAGTAAAACACTAGAAGTATAATTAGTTCTACTTAAACCATTAATAAGGTCCACAGTATCCCAGGGGGTATTCCACCATAACATGTCCATAAAGGCAAAACAGTCTAATAAATAAAAACTAAACGATAAAAGACTCATCAAAAAACAAACAGAGCAGCACAAGAGGCATTATTTGCCTTTCTTCAATAGGTCCCCATACTCTCCCATGAGAGAAATATAGTCTCTCTAGTCAGATCCCTATGTCTCATCTAGAGCCTTCAGGGCATCTGGTTTCCCCTGCTTCTTTAGCTTCTTGGCAATTTTGAGTTCTCCATAAGTCACACCCAGCATAGAACACCTCATAAGTCTATTTGTGACCCTCATGAGAGTAGCCAGAGCCTTCTCCATGTATTTGAATTGAACTTGCATAAGGGTAAGTTTTGTCTTTAGAAATTCAATGGCAAAGTCTTTTCCCGTATCCACATCCTCAACTTCCTGCACATTATCTTCCTCTTTCTTATCATCCTTAGACTGTTCAGCTTGTTCTTCATCTTCCTCATCCTTTTCCTCCTCTGAGCCTTCTTCACCCATCTCATAGGCCATATCCTCAAAATCCTGGTCCTCAGAGTCATCATACTCCTGGGATTTGAAATCTTCATACTCTTGTTCCTCCTCTTCACTCGCAAACAATTTTTGTTTCCCATTTTTCTCCTTTGAGGCCACTTTTGCCAACCAAGCCGCCCATCTACCGCCACTCCCACCACTTCCCTGGCCCTAGAGAGAATCTTTCTCCTCCTCATTAAGGGTCCCTTCCTCCGTTATGTTTATGGAATCCCTTATGTTTACTTCGCATCTGGGTTTCTTTATCTTAGGAAGTTCAAGCAGCAGAGGCGAATGCTTCCTTTTTTTAGGTGTGGCCCTTATCAGCTCTATTTCAAAGGTTCTTTTCTCCTCACATTTTTGTGACACAGGGGTAGAAGGATTGGAGACATTGGAAATCGAGGATTGGATTTCAGCAGTTAAAAGCACTCTTCTAGTGACAACAACAGGAGGCAGATGGGGAATAGGGTCCTCAACCGGAATATCAACCACACCAGGTTTCTCGTCCAAGGCATGTTCTTCATTAACCGCTTCAAAACAGCCAGGGTTTTCATTTCTTCCCACAAAAGGATTGCCATGGGGATTTAGCACCAAAGCATATTTGTAGAGGGTAAGCATAAGGCCTTGGTGGAGAGGAGGGTTGACACCTTTCTCTATATGGAGTTAAAGGGAGGACAACAGGTAAAAAGGAAAATTAACTCTTTCTCGATGTTGAATGTGGTTTAGCAGGGGAAAGTGGTACACATGTACTGACATATACCTTCCCTCTAGAGTAAAATATCTCATTATAAACAGACTAACTAAGGAAAAAGGAGGAAGAAGTTCCAGTCTTGCATACCCATTTTGAAACCTTTTGAGCCTCTCACCTTCAGGAAGGAATTTGTCAATAAACATCTAGTAGTCCACTCCACTTTTCTTCACAACTTTGGTTCCCTAGTTCTACAACCCTGTAGCTTCGGCGATGAGTCTGGTCGTAACTTTGAATTTCACAACACCAATGGTGACATTGTCATTCCACTAGGAGTTAGTGAATTTAGCCGTTAGGTTCTCGTTGTATCCCTTCAGGGATTGGAACAAAGGAACCATACTAGCTTCAACAAACAATTTCCATAAATCCACGTTCTGTTGTAGGGCTTGACAGTTCGGTAGCTTCGTTCTCTTCCTAGGACCTCCCATTTTTCTCTTCTACAAATTGTTTAGCTGCTTTTCACTCTTCTTCATAGTTTCCCACACCTTCTTCTTATTTCTCATAATGCAGAACTCACTCTTACACCAGAAGACACAAAGAGAAAATGAATAATTGTGAATCGAGAAGTTTCTTTTAGAAACCTCCCAAAACACATTCCCCAAGGTGAAATAACCATCATTATTCTTACAACAATTAATCTTCCCATTAATTTCCTTTCCTTTCGCCACATTAGGAATGCGAGAATTGCTGACACCGAGCCAATCCACATGCATAGACATGACGCCCCTTAACAAAAATAAAATCTTCATGTGATATTTCATAACCTTCATGACAAGAAAATTATTAATATTACTCTCAGCCAAGATCCTTCGATACATCACCGTACCACCTTTATCATCATTAAACAAAAATACAGAAAGCACCACTTGGTACTCTTTTATCTGACCAAACAAAGAGTTTTTACTTTTGCAAATTATACTCATATTCAAGTTTTTCCTTTAGAATTAAGCCTCTTAAGGATTTCAACATACTCCCATAGGTCCATATGGTCAAACCTCTACAGCTCAGTGCCACATTGGCCACACAATCATCTGCTTTATTTCCTTCTCTATAAACATGTTGCACTCTACAATTATCAAAGGAATTTTTAATGACTTGACGTTTGTCTATTATGTTTTTTAATTCCCATGGTGGCATTTCCTCTTCATTAATGACATCCACAATAAGCTTAGAGTCCCCTTCTAATATGACATTTTGGTACCCCATCTCCTTTAGAATATTAAGGACCCCCAAAGAAGCCATAGCTTCTGCTTTGTTATTGGAGCAAACTCCCATATTCAACCCATAGCCCATAATACACTCACATTTATGATTCCTTAACAAACCTCCAACACTAGCTTGTCCTAGGTTGCCTTTTGAGCACCCATCAAAATTACATTTGACCCAATCCATCTGTGGGGGGTTCCACATCGTGGCCAATCTAGTTAGCATCTTAGACCAATTAAATTTGGTTAAATCCTTGTTTATTCCCCATTTCTGCTTGATCCTCATTTCTTTGTAATTTGGCCATTTTTTGGAGAACCCATACCTGCCAACCTCTATGTTTTCCTTGATCTGATTTTTAATGATCACACTAACCTCCCAGCTATTTCTCTCCTCCTCCCTGAAAATATGATTATTCTTTTCCTTCCATAAACCCCAAGCCACAAAAGGAGGAACCTAGCTCCAAATATCCACAATGACATTATGAGAGAAAGGGCAATTAGCCCAGCTTTGTATAAACACTTTCAAGGAGTTAGGAAACACCCATTCTGAAGACAACAATGAGAGGAAGCAGGACCACACTTACCTCATGTAATTGCAGTGAAAGAAGAGGTGAATTATAGATTCCTCTTCCTTTTTACAAAGTGTGCATCAGTTGACCAGCTGGAAACGTCTCCTAGCCAAAGTAAGAAGCTTTCCTTTCCACCCAACAAGTTTGTTTTGGGTCCTTTCAATCATTTGATTCCAGTAAATATTCTCCAGCTTCTTAGAGATCAAAGGTAGGCCTAGATAAGAATCAGGTAATTTAGCTTCCTTATAACCCAAAATTTGTATCACTCTTTCCTTGATTTGTTGGTCAAAATTAAAGAAGTAAATTTTTCTTTTCTCATAGTTGATACACTGTCCAGAAACAGTTGCGTAGTAATTTAGCACCTGTTTCCAGATACCAGCTTCCCCCATCAAGGCTTCCCCAAACATTAGAGTGTCATCAAAAAATTGTTGGTGGGAGTCGGGCATTAGAGAAGAAGAAGCTTTAACACCTTTGAGAACATTAGAATCCACTAGTTTCTGTATATTCCTTCCCAAGGCTTCTGCCACAATGATAACAAGGTAGGGGGAAAGGGGGTCACCTTGCCTAAGACCATGACCACAAGAGAAGAAACCTTGGGGAACACCATTAACAATAACAAAGCATAGGGGGGAGCTAACACAGGCCGAGATTAGCTTTAGGAATCTTCCATCAATTCCAAACTTTTTGAGGACAACAAAGAGGAAAGGCCAAGAGACTCTATCATAAGCCTTAGAAATATAAATTTTGAAGGCCATTCCCAGATTTTTAGAGTGATCCATAGAATGAATGATTTCATGGTTGGAGATGACAACATCAAGAATATTTCTATTCTAGACAAATCCTTTCTGATTAGGGGCAATCATTTTACTAAGCACAGGTTTGAGACAAAGAACTAGAATTTTGGAAAATATTTTATAGACTGTGTTGCAGAGACTAATGGGTCTATAATCTTTCATAGTAGAGGCGTCCACATTTTTAGGAATGAGCACAATGAAATTGGTATTGATCTGGTTCAACATTCTACCCAACCTAAAGAAATCTCTAGCAGCATTGACAAGATCATTTTTGACAATGTCCCAAAAGGTCTAGAAAAAAATAGGGGAGAAACCATCAGAGCCAAGAGCTTTATATGCTCCAAAGGAGAACAAAACCTTTTTAACTTCATCCATGGAAACAATATTAGTCATCATTTTCAAGTCTATATCAGAAATAGCTTTAGGAATCACATCAATAAAGTCAGCAAATACCTGCTCATCAATTTCAGGGGCCCTGTGTTAATTAAAGAAGAAATGAACAACTTCCCTCACAATTTATTTTTCATTGGTCACCATTGAACCATCCTCCTTCACAAGAGATCTAATTATGTTTCTACTTCTATGTTTCAACGTGTAATAGTGAAAGAACTTTGTGTTCCTATCTCCTTCATTTAGCCATTGTACCCTTGACTTTTGTTTCTAGTAGATTTCCTCCTTTTTGTTTATCCTATACCACCATGATCTGAGATCTCTTTCCTTGGAACAGGGCTCCTCATCCAACCTTCTAGCCTCCATTAAATCTTGAACCTTCTTTATGCTCTTTTCCAGAGACTTCTTTGTCTCAAAGATATTTCCAAAAGTCACCTTATTCCACCCTTTAACTTTTTTCTTTATTCTGCTTAACTTCTCAGCCAGGCAATACACATGAGTGCCAAAAATAGGTTCCTCCCACCAGGATTTAACCAATTCAGAAAATTTTGGATGAAGACAACACATAGATTTGAATCTGAATGGGAAAGGACCATTATTATGATCCACATTCCTTTCAGCACCAAGGCATTATGATTCGATCCTGATCTAGGAAGAGTAGAGAGAGAGAGGAATTGAGAGATATCCCAATTAGCAGAGATCAAGAATCTGTCGAGTTTAACTTGGATTAAGTGATTTCCATTTCTTCTGTTAGACCAAGTAAACTAAGTTCCTTGGATGGGAATATCAATGAGGCTAGCTGAATTTAAAAACTCTGCCAGCTCCATCATACTATCAGAGTAGTCATCCTGTCTACCAAACTTTTTAAAGGGGAGGAGAGGAGAGTTAAAATATCCTCCCAACATCCAATGGTCATCATACCTTAGAGAGATAGCATTACTTAACTTTTCCCAAATCAAAACTATGTCCCTACTTAGATTCAGGGCATAGATATTTATAAGGTTCCATTTCTCCTGGGAGACAATATCTTCCAAAGTGATCATTAGGATATTCTTATAAGAAGAGCACAATGTCCCCTTAAATTTCGATGGGTTCCAGAGGGTAGAAATACCCCCTGAAGCACCATCAACCTCACTGACAAAAAAGTTTGTAGTAGGCCAAAAATTCACGACGGATTTTTCAAAAATCTCCTTCTTCATCTTAGTTTCCTAAAGGAGGAGCACATCCACTTTATTATCAAGAATGCAAGATTTCACCAAAAACTTTTTATATAGGCTACTAAGGCCCTTTATATTCCAAGAGAGAAAATTCATTAGAAAAGCTGAAAACAGACCACCTCCCACCCTTGGAAGCAAACGAGACTACTTCTTCTTGGACTTTGATCTTGCAATCGAATCCAAGGTTCTTTGTTTTCCAACTGCCACATCCCTTGCCGTATCTTTAAATCTAGTGTCCTTTTGTGAAGGCCTTCCCACCTTATTTCCTCCTCCCACATCCAGTTTCTTTTTCTTCTTAGGTTTAGTCGGAGCTTGGGACCATCGCTCCTCCTCCTCTTTGTCAGTCAAGCCATTAGGGAATCCAAGAATAGCCATGAATTCACACAGCTTTCTGACTCCCATTTGAACAAAGGGATTAATATCCTCTAGAGACAAGTTTTTATCAGCTAGAACATACTCACCTTCTTCAAGTTCATCCTCCTCTCCTTGAGTGTGAGTCTTAACGCCAAAATCCAGCAGTGTATCCTACTTCCGGAGATCCACAAAAGGGGAAATCACCTTAATAGCATCACTCCGTCCCTCCAAGACCAGATCATTCATTGAGGGAAAGCATGGGGTTGGGAAAGTTGAAGCAGGGGAAGCCAAAGCTAAGTTAAGGAAACCTGAATCATTCACTTCAACCACAGGATCTGAAATAGACTTACTAGGAAGGTCAGAGATTTCCTTAATGGGAGGAAAAGACACTTCCTGCTCAGGGATTGTGGATGGCTACATAGAAGAAGACATAACCTTTCCAGGGGGAGCCTTCTCAATAAGTTTATCCTTAGCCTTTTGGTCAATGCCCTGCTTAAGCCCACATGTATCACTGAGATGACCAAACTTCTTACACAGCTGACAAAAGAGTTGAGTATTTTCATATTCTAAGGGTTGGGTCCAGTTTCCAAACTTTGACTTAAGCATGATGGAGGATGGGAGAACCGCATTCACAACCACATTAACACAAATACGAGCATACATGAGATGATCTCTCTCCTGAGTGATCTTATCAATGGCCAATAAACTCCCAAAGGAGTTGGCTAAACCTTGAAATATTCCTTTCTCCCAGAATTCTAGAGGGAGGCCTGATTGGCGAACCCAGGTTGGCACCGAGGCTCCCAAATCAGCCAATGGGTCAAAACCCAACTTCCACTTGCAAAGAGATAGAAATTTTTTAAATCTCAGATCAAAAGCCCAAGAGCCCCCAGTTAGAACCTTCAACATATCTCATACACCACAAAGGAGAAGAGAAAGATACCTCTTGGCATCATATTGATAGTGACGTTGCCTTTGAGATTCCAAATGGAAGCAACCCACTGAAAAACCAATTCAATATTTGGCCTGTACACCATTTTTTTTCCAACCAGAGCCATTTTGAGGTTGTTCATCGCCTTCAACATCAGGGTCTCTGGGACATCGACTTCCCGACCAGTAATTGAGCAGGACGTAGAGTCCAAAGGCCTTTTACTCGAAGCTGGCGAATCGGAGCCCACCAATTTGTCCACGTAGGAAGCAGGGGCTTCCTCAAAGAAAAAGGATTTGAGCCCCAAGGTTGGTGAAAAGGGTGACTTCCCAAAGATTCCCTCTGTCTTTTCCCCAAGGGAAAGGACTAAAGTATGAGGAGATGTCAGACTAGGAACCGCTAGATTGGTCGTTGCCACCATAGACACAACATCAGCAAAGGGGACATCCTACTTGGAATGGGGAGCCTTTCTAGCCCCCCCTCCCGAACGACCCATCGGGTGATCAAATCACAAACAGAGCCCAAAAATTCAAAAAAATAGCCCGAGCAAGAACTTGGAGAGCAGAGTAGAGATGAGTTAAGAGACCAATTATGTTATTAGACACCTCCTACAAAATTATCACTAAAGCTTTGGCTCTCAGGATTAAACTTGTGGTACAATGAATTGTTAGAGTTGAACAAATGAGTTTTATCAAAGGAAGGTATATTTTGGATAATCTAATGTTAGCTTGGGAGACTCTTGAATGGGCCCAACAATCTAGTCAAAATGTCTTGCTGATTAAATTAGACTTTGATAAAGCTTATAACAAAATTCATTGGGATTTCATTCTCAAAATGCTACATTGGTTGGGTTTTGGGCCTAAATTACAAAAAGGTGTCCATATGTTGTTCTAGGATGCCAATGCTCAACTTGTGATTAATAACTCTTTGACAAAACCTTTTGAATTACAAAGGTTAATAAGGTAGGGATGTCCTTTATCCCCCTTTTTATATGTTTTTACAATTGATTATTTGGGATATATGCTTTAAAAAACTAACCAGATGAATTTAATAAAAGGGATTTCTATTCCCCAAGATAAGGTTGTTATCAACTCTCATTTTGCTGATGATAGTATGTTGTTTTTGCAAAATTCTGAAGAAGAGTTAAATAGCATTTTGGGCATCCTAAATTTATATTGCTCCATTTCTGGTTCTTAGATAACTCACAATAAGACCGATTTTATGATGTCTCAATCTAGGCATACTCTTAAATGGATTCCTAAGGAGTGGAGGAAAATTAAACATGGGGATATTACTAGATATCTTGGCATTCCATTTGGCATAGGGGTTTCACTTTCTGACATGTGGGATTGTTTCCTATAGAGGCTTAAAAAATAAACTATTTAATTGGGGCAACAAATTCTTATCATTGGTTGGAAAAGTCCAAGTTGCCAACAAATTATTTATTTCTACCCATGTATACTTCTTGTCATGTTGGATTCCTTCTAAGAAAAAAATTGAAGAGTTGAACAAACTAATTAGGAAATTTATTTGGTCCAAACATGATGACAATGTTGCTTTTATTGCTTCTTCTTCATCCCATTGCATTCAACCAAAACACAAGGGTGGCTTAGGAATTATTGATCCCAAAACTCAAGGGATTTGTCTAGCTGCGAAATGGATTATTAGAGCAGAGAGGAACCATGAAAAATTCTTGTGAGTAATTGAATTTTGCAAGCTACAATAAATAAAAAATGGTAGTCAATTGGTTTGATAGAATTAGCATGTCCCTCTTCCTCAAAGTCAAGGCCTCTTTTCCTTTACAGGACTGCTTGACAATAGGTTTGTCAATTTCTTCAATGGAATGACTCTTTCTTGTAATATGGCTTCAACTTTGCATCTTCTTTCACCTATTGGAATAGACTTGCTAATTACCACAATCAACCACTTGTGATATGTTTTCCTAAACATGCTTACTATTTGTTCAAGAAAGGTATTCGTCAATTTAAAGAAATTTGGGATTTTAGTACCTTTGATTGGGCTTCATGGCTGAAAATCAAAGAACAGTATGGGTTGAATGTTAAGTACAAATATTTTTTGATATTTGTAGAATCATTAGTTCCTCTTGAGTTATCTATGAAAATTTGTACTCCTAGGGAATGCATTTTTTTTTAAGATTGGAGATGGCCATTTTCTTCTCATTTCAATTACCTCCCACTAAAGAAAATCTATCTTCTTTCCCTACCTCATTGGAATATCATCCCTCACCTCAATTATAAATGGAAATGCAGATTTAGTGCCAAGAAGTGGACCAAAATGAATGCACAAATATGAAAATTCAAAATTGATGTTGAAACTCAATTGCTTGCTTGAAAATTTTTACACCATAAACTGCTAGTTGGAAATAGACTAAGATGTGTTATACTCCACCTAATGAATTGTCCTTTTTGTTTATGTATTGAAAACATAAAGCACATTTTTGGGACTGTCCTTTTGTTAAAAAATAATGGAACACTATCTTTAAAAACTTTTCTACTATTTTCAATCATAAGATAAATTGGAGAGAAGCTCTCTTGGGGTTGGGTTTGCATGATGATGTGATTGGTGATTCTATCAGACAAGTTATTTTAAGGCATATTTGGAAGGTCAAGTGTACTTTTTTGTTTTCAAACAATTACTTTTAGGAAACTGGTATTAATGCTTTACTCTGACATAGTTTTTCAAGTGGCTTTTTTGTGTTCACAACTTCTAGATTTAACAAAGAAAAATGTTATGGTCATGGTTCAGCTTCCGCAAATTCAAGATTAGGTTAACCAACTTCAAAATAGCTGCAATTTGAATCAATGCAACGTGTTTCAACTCAAGTATTAGCGTCAATTTATAGTTTTATGGGTTGTTTTGTTGGTCCTTTGTAATTATTAGTTCTAAAATTGTATTCAGCTCTTGTAATTGTCCTTATTGTTGCCTTTGTGGCTGGTCTTTTGGTTGCTCAACTATTTTTTCAGCTACTTTTGGTAGCTTAACTCTTGTAAATTAGTTATTTGCTTTGTTCAATATAAAAAAGGGATCAATGCAACATGTAAAAGGAATTAGTAGATTTAAAAGGTAGTTGTACAAGTCTTAGACTTGCCATACCATATATGGGGTGCATAAAATTGTTGTTAAACATATTTGGATGTTTAGACAGGTCAACAAGTAATATTTTTATAATTTATGGATTTTAATATTGAAGTTTAATTGTTGTAAGAAATTTTTGTGTAATAGATTTTGTGACAACAATACAAATTATTAGAAAAAAATTCTAGGTGACCATTTGATCCTAAATATTTTGTAATAGGAGAAAGGTCCCAATTACTGTCCATGTTCCAATAATTGTTCATTGATACATGCTAATTAAAAGTCCACTAAAAAATAAATGTATCAATAGTTGTCTTCTTTATATCCACTAGTTACAAAATAAAAATTTAATTGGAGGAGTTGTGCAACTTTATTGGTACCGATAGTGCATGATTATTAGGGCATTTGTGCAAATTTTTGATGGTCAAAAAGAATGGAGGGCATTAGAGAATATGTATCACATGTCAACTTGAAATGACCACTTTTTGACCCTTTTGTACATAAAAAATCCTTCTGCATTCGTCGTAAAGAAGCCAAAACAATAGCTATAATCGCTTAAGTTGCATACAAAGAAATCCAATTTTTTATTTATTTTTGTCAAAATCTGACATTCCATTTAGGAGCTTAAGATGCATGAAGTTAGCTATAGTTACTATTGGTACCCTTCCCCTAATAATATTGTTAACAATATGCAAATTTGAAAAGTTAATGCTATGAAAATTATTTACAATTTCCTTCCAAAATAAGTGAAATAACTATTCTAGAATACCTTGTTGCCAACTATTTAATGAAATACCTGCGCATTAAAACTATGAAAATTTGTAAAAAATTGATATAAAAAATTTGGTCAGATTATTACAGTCTATGGGCAAAAGCTTTTGATGTGTGTACTATGTAAAAGAGTTCACATGATTAAATGAGATGGGGAGGGTTGTATATTTTGTTGAACAATAATTTAATGTGATGGTGAAGGTATATATACTGTTAGAAATGTTTGTGTTTAGAGATTGTATATATTAATGTGTGTTTTAAGTGAAATTGTAAAGTGCATTAAGTAATATTCACTGAAGAATACTGAGTAGGTTAGTCTTGATAAAAAGTTGGTTATAAGCATTTTTTAATAAAATAAATAATATTACTAAATAAAAAAATTAATTCAACTATACTAACTAAGTTATAATTATATATGTTAAAGGATAAGTTTGTCAGATCCCTATGGAAGGTAGATGTAGTTGAGGAGAGATAGGAGCATTTGGACACTATGGTAGAGAGGGGTTACCTGTAACTACTAATGTGGACATGTATAAGTTGGTTGCAGGTATGGACATCAATCAACACATAAAGTGATTTGATCGAGGTTGGTAAGAAAAACGGGCAGTATGGAAATCCATAAGAGCATGTCGATAGAGGGAAAAAGTATCAGATGAAAAGAGGGAGAATTGCAAGTGCCCTGGTAGACCTGCTTCTAAAATGTGGAAGCATGAAGGGGCATGGAAACTGTTTTTGATGAAATCCCTAAAAGAAATGTGTTCTCGTGGAATATCCTGCAAGATGAAAACTATTTTTGTTGAAATCCCTCAGAGAAATGTGTTCTTGTGGAATACCATGATTGCAGGGTATGCAAAATATTGATTGGTTGAAAGGTTTAGAATTTTTCAACCAAACATTATTAGCAGGTGTAAAGCTTGACTCCACCACCTTTGTCGGGATCCTCGTGTCTGTGCCGAAATGAGAGTTGGGGAACAAGTTATGGACGCCCATTAAAGAAGAAATGATAGAAGAATTTCGTGAGGCAAAGGGAAGAGTATAATATGATTTTTTTTTTAAAGTATTTTTTGCTTTTATTCTGATGAATGAAAGATGGATTATGGAGTGTGATTCGAAACATTATGTAATTTTTTTTATACAATTGAATTCAAAAATCGATGTAAATGAACAATATGAATTGTGAAAACTTGATATCATTTATTCTCATATCTGTTCGATTGGATTTCTCATCTTCCACATCCCTCCCAATGACGGCGCTCTGTACAATCTATTTAGCTCTTCAAACTAGTCTAAACAAAAGAAAGGAGAACGTTGTCTCTACTTTTCCATAGATTTCACTTCATGGCTAACAATTCCTTTGGGAGAGTTTAGCTGTGAATCAATGGAGGTAACAATGTGTTGTCTTTTCTCTCTTTGTATTAATCTATCTTATCTGCTTCACAACATCAAGGAATTGGAAAAATACGTAGAGCTTCAATTACCCATTGTGATCTAGCCCCCGCCCATCTTATCTCACTCAATTAAGCAATTATCCCTTGCTTTTCGACTTTGTATTTTCGTGCCTTCATCTCTTAGTCATGTCAACAGTTACAGACAGACTATATCCACAAATCACCCGGGAATTTACACATTTAACATCTTCAGAGTTTGTCTTAGCAACAGGCGCCCATTTGGAAGATGTCTTTAAACAAAATGATATGAAACAGTAACATTTGCAGCCTCTTGATTCTTTGTGCCTATGAGGGATCCTCAGTCTTTAAGACTATCATATCCTTGATGACATTAAAACTAGTTCAATTAGAGAACACAAGAAGCTACACATATATCTTTAAGACTATTATATCCTTGATGATTACTCTATGCTACTAATAGTACGAGGTACCTACATTTTAATTGTGTAAAAGCTATTAGATCATCACCTTCAAAGGAATACATACTAATATTAGATGTTTATTTATTGAGGGGTCAATTATAAATGTGTTAAGCTATGATTGGATTGTTCTATGTTGACTTAGAGGTTGTTATGCACAATTTTTGTGTATGGATTTGATTCAAACACCTTGTCCTTATAGACACCATTCCCTAAGTTATGTCGTTTGGTTGGGTGATAACTCAAGACTAAGTATAAAGATGGCTGATAATTTGGACTATTGTATTAAGTAGTTTAGGAACCTTATTCCTAGTAATGGCCATCTTAGCAAATTGAACTAATTCAATTAAGTCAAATCATGTATAGTTGCATTTAATATCATCTTAAAGATCTTCCTTGGTTGAGTTAGTAATTGGATTCTTTACGAAATTTATATATATATAAGGTTGGGAATCTGAGAGGGCTATAACTTAAGATGTAAGAAAAAAAAAAGTGGCATTCCCAAGTATATGTATAGGTTATCTTAATCCATGATAGTGCAAGTTGTTATTTTGATACAAAATTTTAAGAAAACTACATGGATTTTGATCACGTTTGGAGGCAGGTATGTAGGCAATCCTTGGGAAAATGATGCCCCTATGACACAATTTAGTAGGAGAGGGTTTATAACTCCAAGGTTTTTGATTGTTCTTAACTTGATTATTTCTCCTTTTTTTGTATGCTTCAACTTGAAGTTGAATTATACATTAGATAGCTATAAATCCACCTTTCCAATTAATATATCCCCATTGTATGGGTTCACGCCAATGAAAGGTAATCCATCATCATCAAGCCTATCTACTCTAAGGTTTGTGGTTTTTGGCTTTCTAAAATATACTCCAATCTTGGATAAACTTTTAGATCCATTATCATCATGGTCTATCTCGATGTGAATGTGTGAGAGTGCCTCTAATCTTATCTAAACTAAAATAATAGAAATTTATGTGTTGAACACTATAACCTCATGTCTTGGATAATTGACAATTATAGGAGGGTATATGTTATCATCAAGACTTGGTGAGGTATATTCTTCCCAAACTAAGGGCATGATAAACTTGGCCATGACATGGATATGAACAAGATGGGGAAACCTACTAATGTGCATTGAATAATAATGCCAATTGAAGTCATTAGGATTTGGTGGTGTGAACAAATCTTATTATGTATGGTGGGTGTACTTGCTCTAATATGTATGTAGATCTAGGTTAAGTCTAAGACATAATTCCTTATGACTACTTTTACCAAATGTGGAAAATCAATGGTGAGTACTTAAAAAATGGGTGTTTTTCCTTTACACTTGTTTGGTGGAAAATTGTATGCTAAGCTTTATGATTGGTATTATTAAAAACTCTTAAGTACTTGAAAATAGGATAGTGTTTAATATTTGTTATGTGAGTTAATTTCTATCTAATAAATAATTTTTTTTTGAATAACAATTGACTAAAATGAATGAACCAAATTACTTTATAAGTTGGTATTTTTTATGTATGTGTTGAGTAGAGGACAACTCATGTGGGTTCAATGTGTTTCCTAGGTGTCAATAATTTGACCTTAAGACCTATAGGAGCCAATGTATATGTTTGTGGATCACTTTATGTTACATATATCCAAGTCAACTCGACTAGTATTTGTAAATCCTAATGATATCTAGATCATGTCTACTTGAGTATAATATGTCCATGAGTCAGATATAGGTGTGGATAACAAGTTTTTACCAGTACCATGCAAGTGATATGTGCCACATGCTATCTATTGCATCTTAAGGATTATCCTTGACTTTCACTAGTAGCATAAAGGCGAAGGATGTCAGGGGTTATCCAAGATATGATGTAACCATATCTTAGCCAATTATCAATAGTACCATGTAGGTGATATATGCTAGGAACTAATCGTCATATCTTAGGGTCTAGTTGGTTGTCACTAGTAGCAAGGAAGTGACATATGTTAGGAGATACCCATGGTATTATAGGGATTATCTATAATTCACCATTACCAAGCATGTGATAGATGCTAGAAGCTACCTCATATTACCTATTGAATTGACTTTCACCAATGGCATGGATGTGATATACGTCAAGATCCACTAACTCGAAATGTTCAGTAAGATATGGAAATCTTATTAATGAAATTATATAATGTGTGTTGCTATACTTACACCTTATCTAGTGACAATCATAATTAATATGGGATGCTTGGTCATCATCACAAATGGTGTATCTAGAACTAGGAAAAGAGATGGGATCAACAATGTAGTATGGGATTCACCAACATTTCTTTTTTGGCTAGGATGCACTTCAAAGGTAAATATTAGTGAATGAGGTAACGAGAAGATACGTGCAATAGTGTCATATCCAATTCCTATTTCTAGTTGGTTACTATATATGTGATATTCAATCACTACATACTTGTGGGAAAATAGCCTCAAATATTGTGTATGATGTTATACTTATGTTCTTGTTAGTGATGGCAACAAGTTGCATGGGATGCTTGCTTGTCATGTCATAAGTGGTGGTGGATTAGGAAAATGATGGGACCCATAATGCAGTATGAGATGCACCAACATTCTTTTTCTGAATGAGATGCACTTACAAACTTATACATACTAGTGATCCGAGAGAATAAAAATATGCTTGCAGTAAGGTTGCAACTACTTCCTTTTTCTAGATTTATTTTGAACAACGAGTAGAACACGAATTTATGTTCTTCTATTAGATATCAAGATAAAATATTACAATGACCTTCACCTTCTTTTATGGAGTTTGGAGTGAAGATAGATAACCTAAAAATAACCTAATACTAAAAATAAATTAATCTAATTTAAGCCACTAAAGTGACTTCATTACATGAGTCTTGAATATCTCTAATGCCCCCTCTTAAGACTTACTACACTAAAATAAACCAAACTGACATAAATAATATCAAATTAAAAACACTGTGAATCATGAATTCACCATTCTTTAGAAGCTTTACTTTGAAAAAAGGCCTTACACCAGGTAGAACTCCATCAAGTTGCCTCAAACCCTTGTAAAGGTGTAGCTTCTAAGATGAATTGTCATGCCCCCAAAATTGTAGCATTGAAATATGAAATATTGAAATAAAAATAAATATAAAAAATATAAAAAAATGTAAGTATAAATAAACTACAATTCAAATATTGTTATAATTATAATTATCATAGATAACATTATAATTATAAAATCATTATAATAATACAAAATAGAACTTTTTTTTTTTTTTTTGGACTACAAGAATCGGGTAGCACGACCCCCTATAAATTGCAGTGCGCCTGGTAAACTTTTTAACGTGACTGGTGGCGCTAGCGCGACACGCCCTCCGGTACCACAGGTTTGGGGGAAGACTAGACCTCATGACCTCTTGCCTGCAACAGGATGCTTTAGCCAATCGAGCTAGGACCCCCGCCCCAATACAAAATAGAACTAATTAATATTGTAAATTGTAAATTATTATAACAAAAAATATCCACATAAACACTAATAATATTTATGTCTCTAATAAATGAATAAATACTAATATTTATGTCTCACAGAAATATTTATTTCTAAAATAAATATTAGGAATGCCAAGTGCATCGATTCCTAACAATGGAGTCATATTCCTAAAGCAACTATAATTAAAACTAAATGAAGTGACTCTTACCCAAGCGATTATATGCAATAGGCAACGATTATATCCAAAGTCAACGATTATGTCATGTTAAAAATAACGTCCCCCCACAAAAGGCATCGGCTAGCAAGTGGGTGTGACTCTTGGGCAGATCGAGGGATATATAAAACGTAGATAATTCAAAACATTAGGCAAGGATTTTAAAAACTGAAAACATGGAAAAACACATAAGCCAACAAGTAATTTATTATGCATTGTTTTATGCATATGGTTATTTATGATTCAGTATGTATTGTTGATATGATTGTTTTTATGCATATGGTTATTTATGATTCATTATGTATTGTTGATATAATTGTTTGCAAATATGAAGTTGATTATTTATTATACACATATCTCTACCTTAATGGAAAGAACTAAGACTACAAAGGGGAAACAGTGATGGGTCACACTCCTAGGTATGTCACCTCCATTGGGGACCTAATGAGCCTCAGGGAGCCAAGGGGGTACAGAGGGTATTGCCTTTGGGCTTAGGAGAGATGACATTTTCAAGGCACCCTTTGGAACCTCACTCCTTTGTCATGATGAACAACATAGGAGGTCAAGACCATAGGAAGAAGGAAATGATTGGCAAGATGAGGGGATAATGGATAAGACACCTCCTAGATAGGTCACTTCATATGAATGGCATGTGCCACATGAGGCCAAGGGTGATGGTATATCCCCTTGGGTCTAGGGAAAAAAGGGTCCAAGACACCCCATCAAGCCACATTCTCTCACTCTCCCCTATGATTGAACCCTCAAAGGATGTTAGAGTACTTTTTGGTTGAATTAATGTTTGGCCATGAGTTCATTAATATTAATTATGGAAATATGCTAATGATTATTCTTGTAATACATAATTCTAATCTTCTAATTAGTTGATTGTTGTAAATGGTTCTAACTGGTGTGCAAGGTTTTAACCAGGGCTTCAATCAAGGAAGAGGTATCATCTAACCCCATTGTTATGTAAATTGAGGGAAATTATGGCACATTTGGGGCACTCCCAATTAGGGGACATTAAAAGTGGTATCAAAGCGTCTTTCTTGCCATCCTATGTATGCTTCATGTACTACGTGTATGCTTCATGCTTCCTATGTATGTGTATTCAAGTGTATACCTTGTGGCGCATGTGTATTTGAGTGTATTCAAGTGTATACCTTGTGACTTATGTGTATTCAAGTGCATTCAAGTGTATACCTTGTGACTTATGTGTATTTGAGTGTATTCAAGTTTATACCTTGTGGCTTACATGCATTCAAGTGTATACCTTGTATCTTATGTGTATTCGAGTGTATTCAAGTGTATACCTTGTGGCTTATGTGTATTTGAGTGTATACCTACCTTGTGACTTGTGTGCATTCAAGTGCATACTTTGTGGCTTATGCGTATTCAAGTGTATTTAGGTGTATACTTTGTGACTTATGTGTATTCAAGTGTATGCTTGGAAAACTACATGCTTTGTGACTTGTGTGCACTCATGTATATACATGCATTCATGTGACTTACATATTTAAGTGTATACTTTACAACTTACATGTATTCATATGTATTCTTTGTGACTTCATGTACTCATGTGTATACTTCATGTATTATTCACGTATATACTTCATGCTTCTTGTGTATAATCTATGTATTACGTGTATTTGTGCCTCATATTTATACTTTATGTATCGCATGTATCTATGTGTTACTTCATGTGTCTTCAACAAGATGTGTTCTTATAATTACTTTATGCTTAAAACTATGAAAGTGTTAAAAATGTTGTCTGTCGAGTTGCTTAATCTAGTTGGTTGTTTGCTTGAACTTCATGCTTCTTGTGTATAATCTATGTATTACGTGTATTTGTGCCTCATATTTATACTTTATGTATCACATGTATCTATGTGTTACTTCATGTGTCTTCAACAAGATGTGTTCTTATAATTACTTTATGCTTAAAACTATGAAAATGTTAAAAATGTTGTCTGTCGAGTTGCTTAATCTACTTGGTTGCATGCTTGAGCTACTTGGTTGTGTGCTTGAGCTACTTGGTTGTGTTCTTGAGCTACTTTCTTGTTTACTTGAGTTGGTTTCCTACTTGCTTGAGCTAGTTGCTTGCATGCTTGAGCTACTTGCTTGCCTACTTGAGCTAGTTTCCTATATGGTTGAGCTACTTTCTTGTGTGGTTGAGGTGCTTGTGTTTCTACTTCACCTACTTGTTTGCTTGCTTCAACTTCTTGGTTATCTCCTTGCCAGCTTTGAATGGTTCAATTTATTTTAGTGAATAAGACTTCAGATTTAGTGAACACCTACCTCATTTAATTATACCTTCTTGTACTTCATTTACACTATTTCATTTTGAGATTGACTATTTTCATTCTTACAGTACTTCAATTTTGTTATATTAATTAAAAAAATGGAAATGCATGTGAGGAAGTCATTCTCACCATTCAACCTTGAGATAAATTGGTATGATTCAATCAATCAAATACTCTCTGCAAATACTTAGTACCTAAAGTAGAAGAAAGATGATAACCTCCAATTGAATTAAAGATGGAACATGAAATTGGAAAATAAGGTAAAACTATAAATTAAAGCTAAATTATTGTACATCCTTTGTTTTTTCAATCACATAAATTTATACTTAAGTATGGAGTGATAGATACTTGACTAAGACACTCTAAGCTCATTAAAAACAAACTTGCTTCAAAATCTAAGGGAAGTTATCATTCAAACGTCTAGGTCCTTTACATAAATGCAAAGTGATTTGGCAAATGCAAGAAGATCTTAATACTCACAACATTCCCTTAATCCATCATTGATAATGGGGATTTTGTATCATTACCTAGGATCCTTACGATGACAAAATGAAAGAACATTTGTCTTAAGTAGCGAACCTTGCCAACTTCCAAAGTATTGGTTTTGTTGTGGAAAGATATTGGAAAATAGGGGTACATAGGACAATAAATTGTCCTCATACTTTAGAGGATGGTAAATTAATCTTATCAGTAGTAACACAAGGCAAAGAATACTAATAATCACTCTCTAGAGACATAAGGCCAAACATAACCAAGATCCTCATCACTAGGTCACAATTGAAATTAATATCATCACAAAGGGAGCTGAGATATTTGATCATCCAAACCTTAAGTTTCTTGAGGAAAAGAAAAATTGGGAGGGGAGGATTGTCATGCCCCTGAAACTAGCATTGAAATATGAAATATTGAAATAAAATAAATATCAAAAGTGTAAGTATAAATAAACTACAATTCAAATATTGTTATTATTATAATTATCATAGATAAAATTGTAATTATAAAATCATTCTAATAATATAAAACATAACTAATGAATGTTGTTAATTGTAAATTATTATAAAAAAAAAATATAAAAAAACACTAATAATATTTTTGTATCTAAGAAATGAATAAATATTAATATATATGTCTCACGAAAATATGTATTTCTAAAATAAATATTAGGAATGCCAAGTGCATCGAATTCTAACAATGCAGTCGTATTCCTAAAGCAACTATAATTAAAACTAAATGAAGCGACTCTTACCCAAGCGATTATATGCAATAGGCAACGATTAAACTTCACATCCAAAGTCAACGATTATTTCATGCTAAAAAGTCACGTCCCCCAACAAAAGGCATCAACTAGCAAGTGGGTGTGACTCTTGGGCAGATCAAGGGATATATAAAAGGAAGATAATTCAAAACATTAGGCAAGGATTTTAAAAACTGAAAAACAAGGAAAAACACAGATCAACCAGCAAGTAATTTATTATGCATTGTTTTATGCATGTGGTTATTTATGATTCAGTATGTATTGTTGATATGATTGTTTTTATGCATATGGTTATTTATGATTCATTATGTATTGCTGATATGATTGCTTGCAAATATGAAGTTGATTATTTATTATGCTCTTATCTCTACCTTGATGGAAAGAACTAAGACTACAAAGAGGAAACAATGATGAGTCACACTCCTAGGTATGCCACGTCCATTGGGGACCTGATGGCCAAGGGGGAACAAAGGGTATTTCCTTTGGGCTTAGGAGAGATGGCATTTTCAAGGCACCCTTTGGAACCTCACTCCTTTGTCATGATGACAACATAGGAGGTCAAGACCATAGGAAGAAGGAAATGATTGGCAAAATGAGGGGATAATGGATAAGACACCTCTTAGATAGGTCACCTCATATGAATGGCATGCGCCACATGAGGCCAAGGGTGATGGTATATCCCCTTGGGTCTAGGGAAAAAAGGGTCCAAGGCACCCCATCAAGCTGCATTCTCTCACTCTCCCCTATTATTGAACCCTCTGAGGATGTTAGAGTACTTTGTGGTTGAATTAATGTTTGGCCATGAGTTCATTAATATTAATTATGGAAATTTACTAATGATTATTCTTGTAATGCATGATTCTAATCTACTAATTAGTTGATTGTCGTAAATGGTTCTAACCGGTGTGCAGGGTTTCAATCAGGGCTTCAATCAAGGAAGAGGTATCATCTAACCCCATTGTTATGTAAATTGAGGGAAATTAGGGCACATTTGGGGCACTCCCAATTAGGGGACATTAAAAGTGGTATCAAAGCATCTTTCCTGCCATCCTGTGTATGCTTCATGTACTACGTGTATGCTTCATGCTTCCTATGTATGTGTATTCAAGTGTATACCTTGTGGCGCATGTGTATTCGAGTGTATTCAAGTGTATACCTTGTGACTTATGTGTATTTGAGTGTATTCAAGTTTATACTTTGTGGCTTATGTGTATTCAAGTGTATACCTTGTGGCTTACATGCATTCAAGTGTATTCAAGTGTATACCTTGTGGCTTACATGTATTTGAGTGTATTCAAGTGTATACCTTATGGCTTATGTGTATTTGAGTGTATTAAAGTGTATACCTTGTGACTTGTGTGTATTCAAGTGCATACTTTATGGCTTATGTGTATTCAGGTGTATACTTTGTGACTTATGTGTATTCAAGTGTATGCTTGGAAAACTACATGCTTTGTGACTTGCGTGCACTCATGTATATATGTGCATTCATGCGGCTTCCATATTTAAGTGAATACTTTACGACTTACATGTATTCATATGCATTCTTTGTGACTTCATGTACTCATGTGTATATTTCATGTATTATTCGCATATATGCTTCATGCTTCTTGTGTATACTCTATGTATTAAGTGTATTCATGACTCATATTTATACTTTATGTATCACATGTATCTATGCGTTACTTCATGTATCTTCAACAAGATGTGTTCTTATAATTACTTTATGCTTAAACTATGAAAATGTTAAAACAATTGTCCGTCAAGTTGCTTAAGATGGTTGGTTGTTTGCTTGAGCTACTTGGTTGTGTGCTTGAGCTACTTGCTTGTCTACTTGAGTTGGTTGCCTACTTGCTTGAGCTAGTTGTTTGCATGTTTGAGCTACTTGCTTGCCTACTTGAGCTTGTTTCCTATATGGTTGAGCTACTTGCCTGTGTGGTTGAGGTGCTTGCATGAACTTTCCTGTGTGGTTGAGGTGCTTGCGTGTCTAATTCACCTACTTGTTTGCTTGCTTTGAAGTTGCTTGCTTATCTCCTTGTCAGCTTTGAATGGTTTGATTTATTTTAGTGAATAAGAATTCAGACTTAGTGAATTCCTACCTCATTTAATTATACCTTTTGTACTTCATTTACACTATTTCATTTTGAGATCGACTATTTTCATTCTTATAGTACTTCAATTTTATTATATTAATTAAAACAATGGCAATGCATGTAACCTGCAAATTGATCCTAAGGAGATCATTCCTCACCATTCAACCTTGAGATAAATTGGTATGATTCGATAAATCAAATACTCTCTGCAAATACTTAGTACCTAAAGTAGAAGAAAGATGATAACCTCCAATTGAATTAAAGATGGAACACGAAATTGGAAAATAAGGTAAAACTATAAATTAAAGCTAAATTATTGTACATCCTTTGGTTTTTCAATCACATAAATTTATACTTAAGTATGGAGCAACATATACTTGACTAAGACACTCTAAGCTCCTCATTAAAAACAAACTTGCTTCAAAATCTAAGGGAAGTTATCGTTCAAACATCTAGGTCCTTTACATAAATGCGAAGTGATTTGGCACAATGCAAGAAGACATTAATACTTACAACATTCCCACAATCCATCATTGATAATGGAGAGTTTGTATCATTACCTAGGATCCTTACAGTGACAAAATGAAAGAACATTTGTCTTAAGTAACAAAACCTTGCCAACTTCCAAAGTCTTGGTTTTGTTGTGGAGAGATATTGGAAAATAGGGGTACATAAGACAATAAATTGTCCTCATACTTTAGAGGATGGTAAATTAATCTTATCAGTAGTAACTCAAGTCAAAGAATACTAACAATCACTCTCCAAGGACATAGGGTCAAACATAACCAAGATCCTCATCACTAGGTCACAACTGAAACTAATATCATCACAAAGGGAGCTGAGATATTTGATCATCCAAACCTTAAGTTGCTTGAGGACAAGAAAAATTGGAAGGGGAGAACTGTCATGCCCCCAAAATTGTAGCATTGAAATATGAAATATTGAAATACAAATAAATGAAATAAATATCAAAAGTGCAAGTATAAATAAACTGCAATTCAAATATTGTTATAATTATAATTATCATAGATATCATTATAATTATAAAATCATTATAATAATACAAAATAGAGCTAATTAATATTGTTAATTGTAAATTATTATAACAAAAAAATATCCACATAAACACTAATAATATTTATGTCTCTAATAAATGAACAATTACTAATATTTATGTCTCACAAAAATATTTATTTCTAAAATAAATATTAGGAATGCCAAGTGCATTGATTTCTAACAATGGAGTAATATTCCTAAAGCAACTATAATTAAAACTAAATGAAGCGACTCTTACCCAAGTGATTATATGCAATAGGCAACGATTAAACTTCACATCCAAAGCCAACAATTATTTCATGCTAAAAAAAGTCACGTCCCCCCAAAAAAGGCATTAGCTAGCAAGTGGGTGTGACTCTTAGGTAGATCGAGGGATATATAAACGACATATAATTCAAAACATTAGGCAAGGATTTTTAAATCTGAAAACGGGGAAAAACACATATCAACCAACAAGTAATTTATTATGCATTGTTTTATGCATATGGTTATTTATGATTCGGTATGTATTGTTGATATGATTGTTTTTATGCATATGGTTATTTATGATTCATTATGTATTGTTGATATGATTGTTTGCAAATATGAAGTTGATTATTTATTATGCACATATCTCTACCCTGATGGAAAGAATTGAGACTGCAAAGGGGAAACGGTGATGGGGCACTCTCCTAGGTATGTCACCTCCGTTGGGGACCTGATGAGCCTCAGGGGGCCAAGGGGGTACATAGGGTACTACCTTTGGTCTTGGGAGAGATGGCATTTTCAGGGCACCCTTTGGAACCTCACTCCTTCATCATGATGAATAGCATAGGATGTCAAGACCATAGGAAGAAGGAAATTATTGGCAAGATGAGGGGATAATGGATAAGACACCTCCTAGATAGGTCACCTCATGTGAATGGCATGTGCCACATGAAGCCACAAGGGATGATATATCCCCTTAGGTCTAGGGAAAAAGGGTCCAAGGCACCCCCATCAAGCTACATTCTCCCACTCTCCCCTATGATTGAATCCTTTGAGGATGTTAGAGTACTTTGTGGTTGAATTAATGTTTGGCCATGAGTTCATTAATATTAATTATGGAAATTTGCTAATGATTATTCTTGTAATAAATGATTCTAATATGCTAATCAGTTGATTGTCGTAAATGGTTCTAACTGGTGTGCAAGTTTTCAATCAAGGAAGAGGTATCATCTAATCCCATTGTTATGTAAATTGAGGGAAATTAGGGCGCATTTGGGGCACTCCCAATTAGGGGACATTACATGAATTCCCAAGTTCCTAAGTTACCACATCCCAAACTCTCAAATCATTGATCTCCTAAACAATTGGATAATAATCTATGTTGAGATACACTCACAAATCTCCATCAAATTATCTCATAATCCTCCTAATGGTATGGTTCCCAAGATCCACAGTCTCACAAGCTAATTGGGAAACCATCTATTTTGAGCTTTGTCTAGATTGGCTTCCTACCTATGTTCAAAGAACTAGACTTCTTTAAAATGATTAAAAAAACTTCTTCTTTGTCATTTTTAGCATCTAGAGGGTCTTCAGTAGTGGCTATATAGCCCCTTTGAGCTTTCCTTTGAGAAAACCATTTGCTCAAAGTCTACAATTCAAAGTTATGTGCCCCATTTTATTGCAATAATATAATTTTGTTCCTCTTTTCTCCTTATCCAATCTTCTTTGGTTTGAGTATAATGCTACCTTAATTTGAGGATCATCTTTTGTATCTCCTACAATAGTTCTCTTCCCTTTAACTAGGAGATCTAAAATCATATCTTCTAAACTCTTAGAAGAAAGTTGGTTAAGAATAAAGATGAAATTGTTGAATTTTGAAGATAAATTGTTTAGAAAAATGGCTTTAGCATCTTCATCATCCACAACAACATTGAATTGTACTGGTTGTTGAAGAAGTGATCTCAAATTGTTCACTTGGCTTGACATAGTAGCTTCATCAATCATCTTGAACTTGAAAACTTGAAGTTTAAAAAAAAATTGCATTAACTATTGTTACTCCAAATAGTATATTCAAATTCTTCCAAATTTCCTTAGATGGTTTTTTCAGATCTATATAATGATGTAACTTAGAAACAAAGAGGGAAAGACCAATAATAACTTTGGCTTTATCATCTTTGCTATGCCATTCTAGTACTTTACTAGCATATGTAGGAAGTTTCTCATTTCCATTTACTATTCCCCACAGGTTCTTGTGCATCAATTACATTGGATTTTTACTTTTTAGGTGTATATGTTGAAACTAGGATATTTATCCATTGAAATTTCCTTTTTAAAAAAATATAAAGACCAAATAATTAAACAAATATTTTTCAACCTTGATACTTCCTTACCAAAATTCTAATTTTTTGTAAGACATTGGTTTGTGTTGTCATTTCATGCCACCTTACATGACCCATTAGTAAGAATTGATCTAAGAGATCCTATATGGGTCATTTTGCATGAATTTTCCTTGAAATTTTCCTAAAATTGGCTATCACAAAGTTTCAGACTTTCGGGCTTTTGCTTACCTACTTTCTTGCATGCCTTCTCTATTGCTCTTGATATTCCATCTCTTTTTCCTCTTCTTTCTATCTTTTGCCTAAGTGTTTCAGGTTTCGGCCATCAGCTAAAACCTTTAATCCTTATCAGTCCCCTTCATAAGCCTTATTGCCTCCCTCCAATCACTAAAGTCTCGATTAGGTCTTTCAAGATTTTCCTAGTTCTTGAAATTTTGGACTTCGGGTATTGCCCTTCTTCTCTATCTATTTTCATCCTTTCATCCTAATGCATAGACCTTCCTCCTGATCACCGATACTTGATTTCACCCTTTGGCTTTCAGTAATTGAGCCTTTGGTCTTCCTCTTTGATAAGATAGGCTAGGTGATCCCACAATAGTGGGTTACTCTATTTGGCCAAACTTGACATTGAAATGAACATTCTGAACTAAATTTTCACTTTCAGACACCTATAGCTACTAAACCATAAGGAATTTGAAGATGATGCAAACTAGTGATTTGTAAAATTTTGTCTATAGATTCTAAATATATAATTTTTAAATTTTTTGGAATCAAATTGCATTTCTTTTTCCATCTCCTTCGATAACTAGTTTTTAACAGTAAACACCATTTTTAAAGAGTGATGTGTACTATAAACCACATAACTTTTTTTCTATGAAGGATAAAATTTTAATTTTTTCGAATTTAGATTTGTAACTACAATATCTAGAGGATGCATTTTGCTTCATAATGTTTTATTGAATACATTTTTTTAAATTAAGTTTTGAAGTCAAACCAATTACAATTTAGACATAGGTGTACTATTAAGAGTGTAACTTTTTTTGAATGTATTGGAATTCTTTTTTTTTGTTGGAATAAGAACATAAATACCTAGAGGACATGTAGTTTTTAGAATTTTTTTCTCTATTTTCCTATTTTTTCATATGTGTGAAACAAAGACCTTGATGTTCATTGAAAAACCTACATTCACAAGAAATAAAAAATAAATATAATAATCAAATTAAATGTATTTAAAATTATACATTTTGGGAAGCTTATAGTAAGGCCTACATACTTACAAAACATAAATTTTAAATAAATTCATTTGATCCCCCAAAAGGTAAATCAAAAGTGGTTTTTTATAAGCATTTTGATAGGTGTGATTTCAGGAAAAAAATCAAGATGTCCTAGAAAGTGTAACCTATTATTGCCCCTAATTTTCAATGATTTCCTTTGAAAGATTTGACTAAGTTTGAATCTTTTAGGCATCGGGTATCGAGACTCCCTCTTACTCTTTATTGCATTATGTGTAAGGAATATGTCTCCTCCATGACCTCCAACACTCAACAAGAGGCGACCTTTCAAGCTTCACGATTTTAGCTTGATTCCTTCCTTTCTTCTGGCAAGCAGTGTGAAGTAGGCCCAATGCCCAATTTTTGACAAAGATTCTCTTTCATGGCTCCAAACCATTTAATGCTCAGCCGAGTGATTCTTTCTAGCTCGAAGGTTCGATAGTTTTGTGAAATGGCATGTTTTCTCATGATGATGCCATTACATGCTCGAACAACTTTTTCGGTTGCTCGATCCATTTTTTGGAGCTCAAGGACAACATTTGATGCACTTCTTAACTTTTGCAAGTGGATTTTGTGGCACCTATACTCATTTATTGCTACTGTTATCCTCTCTAACTTGTTCCAAGCCCAAAACATTGATTTCACGAGGGTTTTGAAGACACTTTTGAGCAAAATTTATTGCAAGGGTATGGGTGTTGAGTGTTGATCCATCTTCCTGAGCATAGATTTTCAGTTATGCCTAATATATAAAGGCAAGTTCTATATTCACTTTAAGGGTTCTTCCTTTGGCTCCTCCAACATTTTTTTGTGGCAAACACTACATCTTTGCATTATGCTATTGTAATCTTGGCTCCATGCTTTCATGTTAATGAAATTGGCCTATCTTACCTCTTCTTGGATGTAATATGATGTGTATGCCTTCTTACCTCCATATTCATGGTTTTTTGTGCTATTTAATTCATGCATCTTTGTGTTCTATATATTTTGATTTTTGTTTTACGAATATCTTTCCTCTGCAAAATCTCACAAACCCTAACCTTCATGTTGTCCTTGAAATCTCACAAAGTAAATATTTGTGTATCCCTCTTGGCCTCTTTTATTTGGATCTTGTGGTGTCCAAAGAATCAACTTTTTGTCTTGGTGTATCACATCCCATTTCCATTTTATGCATTCTTTTTAACCCTTTTCCCTTGTGAGCTATTAGAGTAGGGTAATGGTAGGATTTCATGTATTGGGTTGGACCAACACATTCGAACTTTGATCAAAAGAGGAAGCCAAGATTCTTCGGGGATTTGACCTCAACTTGCAAAGTCCCACACCTTGAGGTTGTTTCCATTGTGTCATTAAGACATTGAGTCTACGTTTAGCAGGGTGTAGTTTTATGTGACAACAATTTGCATAAAAACAACATAGAAAATCCTTACCTTGTTTTGAATTGGTGAACTACAAACCTTAACACATATTTCCAACAAACTTTGAAAACAATTTTGCAAATTATGCTAAAACCTTAGTTGTAGTGGAATAATATGCACAAACCTCGGTCACTGCTGAATACAAAAACTCTAGCCATCGTGGTTTTACCTGTACCCTAATTGTAAACCCACAAAAGAGGTCCAAAACTAAGTAGTGGGTGAAAAAGCAGGTGCAATTTTTATAGTTGAAAATTTCTAATAAAAAATGGTAGGATTTCAACTTGCAACTGCTAATTATTTCATGGAAAAAATCAGTGTGATTTTAACACAAAAAAATGCAATTCTACAACAAAACGCTCTTGGTTTTTTTAACAACTCAACGATTTTTCCTTACGACTAGTTTGTGTGATCTTCCTCTATTTTCAAACGACTATTAGTAGGACTGTCATGATTTTCATAGAAATATTGGCATGATTTTTATCATAAAAAGTCTATGTGAAATGCTAAAAATTGGGTTGCGACTTGCATAAGGAAATGATCTACAATTTTCCTTGCAAAAACCCTAGCAACCAATTCACAAAAAGGAAACTCTACTGCATGTATTTCCTTGCTCTATACCATGTTACGAAAAATGAATAGAACGAAAAAATTGTATTCTTCTATTAGATATTATGATAAAACATTAGAAATACCTTAACGTCCTTTTATAGAGTCCTAACCTAAAAATATTCTAATATTAAAAATAAATTAACATGATTTAAAGTCTTTAAAGTTACTATTACAAATGTGAGTCTTAAATATCTCTAATAAGATTCTCACTAGATGTGCTTGGGAGGTTGTTGAGTTATTTACTTTGGGTGATTGAGCTTGTCATATCATGTACATGTGATGCATGTCCAAGGTATTGCATTGTAAATATGTGATTTAAGTATGAATTATTCACATTGTGTATATGTGACATATTCTTAAGATAGTCACTGTATGAATTTGTGATGTGGCTATGAGGTAGTCACCTTATGTATAGCTAATATACACCTGAAATAATCCCCATGTGTATTAATGTGGTGTATAAGAGATAATCACTTAGGTAATGGCAACATAAGTAGGAGTTAACCATGTTGTATATAGATGATGTATTCATGAGCCAATCACTATGAGAACATGTGATATTGGAACAATATGGTCCTCATGTGGTTTGTGTGTGTTTGTACAATAATATTGGCAAGAAACCAATACTTGAATAGAATTTTTTATCGTTATATTGTAATTGGATTAATTGGAAGCATAAGCTCAATGAATAGTTCTAATTTAAAAACCAAGGTCAAATACCTCATCCCAAATGTGAGGATGTAATTTATTTATTATTAGCATATAAACTAGTGGAATCTGTAATTCCCAAAAGAGATACATAGGAAAGGACATTACGAATGAACCCTCAAGGTTTAGGTTTGGCTTTAGGGATGACTTTAAAATTAGGAGTTTACTACTTTCTAGTGCAAGTATATATGAGTGGTGACATAGAGTCATTGGCATAACTATGATTGGAGAAGTTATGAAATTGTAACTTCTAAATTAGATGGAAATGAAATAACCACCCTAGAATTATATATATATAAACTTGCACATAGAGGAACATTGTTGTCATAATTTTTGATACAAGAAATAATTTCATACATCTATTCTTATAATGTTTTAAGGGATATTTATTAACCAAATGATATGAATATATGAAATAGACATACATAAGAACTCCCACATAATGTTCCAATGAAAATCAATATCATAAACTTGCAAATAGAGGAACATTGTTGTCATAATTTTTGATACAAGAAATCAATTTCATACATCTATTGTTATAATTTTTTAAGGGATATTTATTAACCAAATGATACGAATACATGAAATAGACATACATAAGACCTCCCACATAAAATACAATAAAAAACAAAGGTGAAGATGAGTGTTGTAGGTTTGAAATGACAAGAAAGAACTGTTGCAGGTTTTTTGTTCATGCATTGCAGGTCATAACAACCATGTAAAGTCATCAAGAACCCCTTCCAAATTAGGATATAATGCCTCCAATGACAACTATCAACAACCATATACACCTAGCTCCATAAAACCCTCAACAATGCAAGGAAATAGGTAGCTACAAGTCTTATATAAACTTTCCAGTCATATCCAACACTAACATGAATCTTGAAATAGGGGTGACCAACAAGGGAACACATCAAATCATTTAACTACACGACCAAAAAAAATACAAATTGAAAATGCTTCAAACACACATAATCTATGAAAATCAACCCTAAATCACTTCCAAAAATCTGCCAATCAAAACATGAAATATTCCACAACTGCCTTAGTTTTAGATCTAGGGTTTTTGTGTACATATAAGTGATTAGTCAAACAATTAGAGATGTTCATGCATAGATTAGAATATTGTCAAAAACCCCAGGTGATTAAATGAAAAAATCAGATCAAACAAATTCCCTTCTATTAGAAGTCACAATGAAACTAAATAACCTTGTCTTGAATATATAAAATATATTTCAAATAATTTAAAGATGGAAAATATAATGCTTGAAAAGATAGATACTCCCAAAAGAAATAAGTAATTACAAAATATATACTTTCAAATATAACATGGACATGATAAGGTTGCATTAGTTTTAGGATAGTCACACCCAATAAGGTTAGCAAGGTTGTGCACAAAGGTTGTCCTGAGGTCTAATGTTGGTGATTAGGATATAAACCCTTGAATTTCTACCTGGTAGGTCTCCAAATCTCCATAGTAGTCAGTTTTGTTCATATATAATTCCAAATTTATTCTAATGGCATACATGGGATCTCCAACTAGGCTCCAATACCTTCACAAGACTATGTGCCAAGTCTATAAGGTTGCATCATGATTGCTACAGGTGTAAACAACCTTCCAAGAGTGGAAAATGAGTGACCTAACAACCTAAAAGTTCTTTAATGGTCTCTCCAAACCTCCCAAGTGTGGCTCTTCACTTGAAAATCAATTCATGTGCTTGGTTAAGATAAAATCCATATTTGAATTTACAAATTAGAGGAAAATTTGACAAGATCAAGTCAAGGGTTTCATCCCAATTTGATTGGTTTCTAGGGTTTTTGTCCCAACAAGCACAAATTTAGGATATGGCTCCCAAAAATCCCATCAATAGTCCATATGTATCGCTCAACCAACAAGACTCTATTTATAGTTATTTGGACTCAAAAAAGAAACAAGTCAGAGAGATTTGCAACCTCCAAGTTGGTGCCAAAACTACCAAACAAGTTGGCCAGGATTTTTAAATATACATATTTTATTTTTTATTTTATTATTAATATATTAATAATATAATTTTAAGGAAAAAAGTGGTTCAACTTGTAGGAGATAATTAACTACAGTAAAGAAACTATGAAGAACACAATTGTTACCATCCAAGTGTTTCAACAGGAGCTCAAAAATTATAAAACAAATAGAGCAAGGGATGATGATTCTATTGGACCTCTCCAACTCTAACAAAAATGGAAGATCTATTGAGAAATCCCTACTTGCCTCCTTGGAGAAAATTGGTAAAAAGAGTCCCACTGCCCTATCTTTCAAATACAAGCTGCAATTCCTCACTAAGGAGTGGCAAGCTATAAAAGGCCTCCATCTTCTTGGTGAATAGTAATTGGTCTCCATGGGTTATTGGTCTTTGACAGGTCCTATCTTTGTTGCTACTAGGTGTTGGTTTTCCTTTTTTCTATTTTTGTTTCTTTTCTTTCTTGTTATCTCACTCCTTGTGAGACCCCTCTATTTAGCCTCTATGATTGTTTTGTAATGGATTCAACCCCTTCCTGCTTTATCTTTATCAAAACTATTTTTTGTAGTGTTCAAAACTACTTTTTCTTAAATTAAATTAAATGGAATTATGCCACCTAGGTGAAAGGGACATGACAGTCCTATTCCAAACAATGCTTATCCCCAAGAGATTTTAGACGTGGGTGACTAAATATCTCTACCCCCTCCCAAGTAGCATACTTCATAGGCAATTTTTTCCATTTCACTAAATATTCTAGAATAACCTTGTTTCTCAACTTTTTCTCTCTCATAGCCACGATTGCCTCGAGCTCCAAAATCAATTTCCCTTTGTCGTCAAGCATGGTAGTTCAAGTGATGGTGAGAATTACTATCCAAGGGCCTTCTTTAATCATGATACATGGAAAATATTATGAATTTTTCTATTGAATCGAAGCTCCAACTCATATGCAACCTCACCAATCTTTCTTATGATTTTATAGGGTCCATAAAATTGTGGTTTCAAACTCTTAATACCACTTCCCTTGATGGTATATTATTTGTAAGGTTGTAACCTCAAGAATACCATATCTCCCACCTCAAAAAATCTCTCAATTTGGTGACGATCAGCATACATTTGTTGCTGGTTTTGGGAATATTGTAGGTTCTCTTTGAGCGCCTTCACAATGTCTAGGCTTCACTATTTAATCAAATATTTAGCTCTTGATACCCTACCATCCAAAAGAATCAAATTCATGAATGGAATAACATCATAACCATAAATTTCCTTGAAATAAGTCATACCTATAGACATATGGTGGTAGAATTGTAGCAATACTCTCCAAGGTGCATCCATTGGACCCATGTTTTTGTTATCCTATGACATAGTTCCTTAAGTAACCTTCTATCTATTTATTCACAATTTCAGTTTTCCCATTAGTTTAAGGATGTTAGATAGTGTTGAGGGTCAATTCATGCCTATTAATTAGAAGAGCTCTTACCAAAACAATTTGATAAACCTGATGTCCTTGTCACCTACAATATTCCTTAACAACCCATGAATTTTAAAAACCTCTCTAAAGAATAGTTCAACCACTTGTGGAGCCTTGTACTCGAAAGATATAGCATGAAAATAAGCATATTTAGTGATCGTATCAACAAACACATAGATACAATCCTTACCTTGCACCTTTAATAGTCGTGTGATAAAATCGATCGAGAGACTCCCATTTATGATTTGGAATTCGCAAGGGTTGCAACAACTGAGTTGAAAATACATGTTCTATTTTATTTTGTTGGCAAACCAAACACTCCCTAATATGCTTCAACACATAACACTTGAGCACTTTCAATGAAACTTGTCCACTCAAATAATATTGTATACATCTAAATTTGACCACTTATATTTGGTCAAATTTACCCTTTTCATCTAAATAACCTTTTATCCACATTAGTTAAATAATGTTACTATTATTTATTTAATCCCCCTAAAGTCTTCTAAATCCCTAAGGTATTTAGTTAAATAATTAAATACCTTACCCCTTTATCCCTTTCTTCTAAAGAATTAAATAAATAACCCACTTATTTAATTCACTTTATGTCCCATCCACACTTAATCCTAATTCATCTCCTAATCCCATCAATAGGGATGTGCACATTCCTAATCCATGATTAGGAGGTGTCACATCTTCCAACTTTTACAAGTTGGCTCCTAATCATCATTAAACACCTAACCCTCTTCTAATCTTTCATCATTAGTCTAATCACTCCTTTGGTCAACTCTTGTCACATCCTAGTGGAATTTTTAGTTCCATCTTATTCCCCCCATGCATTTGTCTTCCCCATGACCTCTCAAAGGTCACATCGTATCCATGGGACAAAGACCCCTTTTAGGGAGAATCTTGTCTTACCCATTGGTTTCTTCCAAAAAGTGAATTAAAAATTCACTTTTATTTTTCCAAGGCCATCTCCAATCCCCATGGTGACAAGAGTGGACTTTTTAAAAGTCCTCACTTGTCACTTTCAGCCCCATATAGGGCCAAGAAATACCTTTTTTGGGAAATCCTCTCCCATCCCAAGGTACTTGCAAGTATCTTGGGACCACATGGCCTTTTCCATGTCATTTGTACCCTTGCCATCTCACCTCGTCTTTTAGACACTTCACTCGCCACATGGAAAGATGTGAGGGCTTGTGAGTCCTCAACTCACTATAGCCCTCCATCTTGGCCATGGTGGCTCAATCTTGACTGTTGAATCCTCTAGAGAATTCAAATTCTTCTATAAATACCCCCATCTACCTTCATTAAAAGATCTAGAGGTTAGAACTTGTGATTTTATGCATTCATGCTCTAAAGCCATTCAAGCCTCATAGTCATTCATTGTAGCCTCATATCACTTGCATTTCCATCTTAGCATCCATTATGGAATCCACCTACCTCCATTAATCCTTCAACAACCATCTTTGCAAGTTATCATCCAAAGAGCACACATTATCAACCATCAAAGGGTCAACCAAGGATCAACATGAATAGAAGGTATAATCTCTTTGTTTTATCTTACTTTTGTTTGTGTTTAACGCAACCCAATCTTGAGGTGTTGTTGTGTAGTTTTTATCTTGCATTTACTTAGTTCTTGCACTTTTAGAGTAGAAAATTTCACTGCACACAAATATCAAGGACAATACAACAATTCCAATAAAATGCCTATTTAAGCTCTTTTTATTTGATAGTTTGGTATCTTACCTTTGATTTTCACATTATTTTGAAACATTTTAATTTTAAATTATTTTTGAATTTTTGTAATTTGTTAAAAGATTAGAAACACACAAAGATATAATGAAAAAGATAATGTCCTAGGCTTAATTTTTAATGGATATCTCCCCTTCGATTTCAAGTGGATATGGTGATCTAAATAATCAAACACACAAAACACATTAACAAGCCTACTCAAGTGGGTATGGCCAATAATTTTTGACTAGGATTTACAAGCTCAATTATGGGTATCCTCTAGATACACCACAAGGGTACATGCGGCCTAATCCCTAGATGAAAGAGAATAATGCCAAATATTTGGGAGGATAGGGTAACCCACCCTTAACCTTCACTTCTCTAAAGTATAAAGTTCTTAAAGGCTTAGCCTAGATTGACAAATTTCATTTCCAAGAGGTGTGTATTTCCAATAGGTGTGAGAGGAGAGCATATGTAAGTAGATCTTGGGGATTAAAAGACACTTGTTTATTTTAGAGCCCACATCCAAATGTGAGATTAATTTTAACCCAATTTATAATGTGAAAAACAGACACCAAGCAAGATTGATTAAAGAAAATAAAATAATGTAACTATTTTAGCCCTTTGCAAAATTAAGAGTGATGAAGCGATTAGAGTGAATGAACCCAAAGTCCAACCATAATTTGGAAATTCTAATTTGATGAAAAACTCCAAATCCACTTTCCTTTACAACCCTTTGATTTTCAAGCTTTGCACACAAAGACCAATAGACAAGCCTAAAAAAGAAAAGCAAGATCGCTTATTTTTATCCTTAAGATCACTCTAAGGTGCAAGAGGAGAGAATACGTAAGTAAATCTTGGGGATTAAAAGACTATGGTTCATTTTAGATCCCAAATCAAAATGTGAATGGTAGATTTTAAGCTCAATCTCAAATGTGAGAAAAAGAAGATATTCTAAAAAAAATTTTTATTGCACCAATGGATTCCTTATGATTTTTGATATATCTTAAAAAATTCACTGAAAATGCATTAGTATGAAAAATTTATGAGCTTTTGAAATTTAAAAAAGAAAGGGTGCCTTTGAACGAATGTACCTGATTTTTGGTGCAAGTTCTTAAAAAATCACTTGATTCAAAGCAAAGAGCTTTGAACCAATGTTTCATTGCCTTTTGAATTTTAAAAATATGATATTTTTATGCAAAAGTTATTCCCAGTTTTGCAAAACAAACTATTTTTAAAATATTAGTGAACAAAAAGCACCATACTATTAACCAAAAGTGCTACACTATCAATCAAAAGTGTGTCAACGAAGCCAAAAGTGTGATGACAGAGCTAGAAGCACAACATTGTCAGCTAGATTTTTCTTTAAAATGACCAAAAGTGGCACATAACAAACCAAAAGTGATTCAACACTAACCAAATGCATGACGACAGAGACCAGAAGTGTGGTGACAAAGACTAAAAATGAAACACTCACTGTTAGATGATTAGAAAAACATTCCAATTGACCAAACACATAACAAGTCAAACCAAAAACACAACAAAATTGTCCAAAAGAGCAAATCTACCCTGTCAACAAAAAAAAAAAATTGCAAGAGAAAATTGATCTAATATATATACCAAATATGGTGTGTGTTGGCCTATAAGTGTTGTATTCCAGCCCAAAAGCATCATGAATCAGTTCAAAAGTGGAAATTTGACCTATGCTTCAAAGAAACGCAATTCTTGCATAATTTCTTGTTAAATATAAGATGTGGGTCCCACTGAGTGTTCCAAAATATGGATGATGAAAATGTGAATCACAAATCAAAAATGAAAAACTCACACTCTCACATGCATGCAATGAAGTTCAAGATCTTGGCTCATAATATAGAATTTAGATAATAAGAAAAGTTATTAGAGCTAAGATCTTGATTTACTCCATTGTTGGTTGCTCCTCAAAGTAACAAATTATGAAAGAACAATAATGATATGATGTAATGATAAAGATAAATGTAATGATACCTATGCTTGACAATGATAATGAAAAATTCTTGATAATTCTTGGTAATGCTTGAATGCTTGAATGTTTGAGAGATAAAGTGCTATAGTGATTTTGATAACAAGAGTGCTATGGAGATCTTGATCATTAAAGAGCTAGGGGTTTTGAATGAAATCAAAGATTCTTATTTATATGCCTCACTTGATACTTGATCAATGGTAAAGATTAATTAGAAATATCAATGGATAGGAAAATTCAAGATAGGGTAAGACCCAAATTTGAATTTAGAGGGAAAGTTAGAAGAATTAAATAAATTTATTTAATTAATTCAAAATGATACTTGGTGAAACATAAGAAAAGTGAGTTCACCAAAATGAATGATCTAACACCTTTACACTTTTCCTATTTTCATTAGAAAAAAATCTCCCAAGGATAGGATTGACTTTCAACCTTGAGGTGATTCAACCCTATTAGGAGGATCTGTTGTTTTCTTATGACATAAATGATTGAATTGCACTTTTGGGAGATAAATTTAAATGCATTAACAAACTCAACTATATGAGCTAATACTTGAAATGAAAAGTATTATAATAGCAGAAGTGAAAACAACAATTCGCAGGAAAATCTGAGAAGGGCAGAATGGTATGTACCTAGCACCAAAAGTGAGTTTTGAACATTGTTGAAGGACATATTCGCCCTAGGGAGAATAAGGCACTATACAGGGGTCCAAAATCTCATTTTGTAGTCCTTTGATTTCGGATCCAGGCTTCTAATTTCTCTAGGTTTGACCATCGGAAATCTAGAAATAAATTATGAATCCGATTTTTTGTTTTTGTGGCTTGACAACAATGTTGACAACTTTGACAACTTTGTAAAATTGCTCCTTTCATCCAATTTCAGTCCTTCTTCACTTGCAAATATTCACATACAAAAAGAGGAAAAATGTTGTTTTTTTGGATGAATAGGGGTTTTCCTTAGTCAAACCCCATGTTGGTAATTAAACCTTGATAATGAAATAATGATAAAATGGAAGGAATTTGATGAATGCACAATGCTATGTCACAACTCACCAAACCCTTAATGGTTTCCCTTAGAGGGTTGAAGTCTGACACATCTCTCTAAGGGTTGGATCTTGCATGAATTGGCTTGATTGATTGCTTGATTTTATGCTTGAATGCTTGAAACCTACATCACAATGTTAGCTCCAAAACAAGACATGAAGATGCATGAACTTTGACATGATGATATGATATTGATTGTTGATGTAGATGACTAATAAATCTACTCTTCAATGCTCTTGACAATAACATTTTCTCAATATTTTCTCCTTCAAAAGCCTTAGACTCTTAGGATTTGAATTGATGAAATAATTGTATTTATAGGTGTTTATCTAATTTCCCAAAAAATAGATTCCACAAGATGACATTTGAAACTTGAATTTGAATCATTAAAATGCCACCAAAAACATACTAAAATTGGGTCTTGGCACTTAAGGGGGACCCATTCGTCCTTGGGCGAATGGGTCCTGGGACCTAAATCTAGGACACAATTTCCAATGTGTTTTAATTAATGATGGCAATTGTTTAATGTCAGTTTCCCTTTTGGAAAACGAGAATAATAAGGCTTTGGAATGCATAATTTGATCAGTTAGAAGCTTAATTAAGTCCAATTAATTAAGGGGATGCAAACATGGTGTGAAATTGTAAAGGTGTACAATTTTCTGCACTACACTTCAAGAAATAAATAAATATTAATTTGTTTATTTTAGAAGAAAAGATTTAATTTAAATAAATTATTTTTAATTTATTTAAAAGAGGATTGTTAGCTAATTAAATAATTTTTTAATATTATTTAATTATAGAGGACCAAATATTTAATTTGAATTTGATTTAATTAATGTTGGAGGGAAAATGACAAGTGATGAATTTTATAAATAATTAAAAATTATTTAATTAATATAGATATGATAAAAGAACTAAAATAATTAAATTATTTAAAAATTATTTAATTATTATGGATGAAAACAAGAAAAAATTAGCTTAATTAAACAATTAAATTTAATTAATACAAATAGAAGAAACGATAAGGATAATGATGAAATGATAAGATGAAAATGCATTAGTCATTTTTAGGTGTCTACAGTCTTATATTAAATCATCATGGTGGAAAATGTCATATAATTGTGCTTTAAAGGTACAAATATTAAGAGACAAAATTGAAATAGATGAGAAGGTAATCTTGCTCACTATAATTGAAATATATTCATTTGGCCATATCAAATATCTTTGAATTCTTTTCTTGCAAAATCTCCCAAAGAAGAGTGTCTAGGTTGTTGAAAGAGTAATTTAAGCATTGATGTTTAGGAACATGCATGCCATATTTCTAGAAATGTAATTGTTGCTACTAATTCAAGTAAATAAATTAATACTTTTAGTTTATCATTTTTTTAGGTCAACACTACAAAAATGAGATGTAACATTGTCAATACTAAATTTGGGAATACTAGAAGTAGCCATAAATGGAAGACTAATATCATAGTTAATGTTGTTGTAACTAATTTTGTTGTTGTTTTTGGGGTTGGATTGGGGAAATTTTGAATTACTTGATCCAAAAAACCTAAATATATTATGAATTCTTAGCAATTGGCAATGCGCTAGAAATATTAGGTGATGTTGCAGTACTAAACTCTTGCAAGTAATGAACAAGACATTGGTTTTGAACTTTGTTTCAAAAAGTGGGTGTGACAATAGTTTTTTTATAAGGATTGTATAGGAAATGTTGATGGTGTCAAAAGAAGGATAATCTATAGAGTTGGAGGGTTGGGAACATGAAAATGAGCATGGAGTGTTTAATCCATCAATGATTGTATTTTCATAATATATTATAAGATTGTGGAAGATTTTATGATTAAGACTAGTACTATTCAAGGGACATTCTTGTGAAGGGATTTCAATGGTAATGTTGGTGTTGGTGGTGCTAGCATCTCTAGGAAGAGATATAATTAAATATAAATTGTTGAAGAACTTTTAAGAAATTTATGAGTCTTCTTTATCCTTTCTATTGGAGATTGCATAGAATTGGTTATGACTATATCATCAAAGTCATATTTCAACTTCTAACTCAAAATGTTTTATGATCAATTTCTTGCATGTATAATCAAAGAATCACATTGCAACATCTTGGTAAAGTCAATATAATTTGCATGCAACTTGGAGCAAGACACTAAAGAAAGGAAGGGAACAATAGGTTGGCTAGAAAGGAACTTACATGCCTTTCATTGATATGGTATCAATTCCATAAGCATAACCAACTTCTTCTATTGTATATCCAATTTTCCAATCCATCAATGCTACTTAGGGTTTGGGTCCTTGATTTCTATAGCATAATGACCCCATGGGCATTGTTTAACTCCTCTGTATTTCATTGTATTTACTAAACATTTTTATTTCATAGAAATGAGGTGTAGGTTTTCACTTACATGGTTGCTTTACCTTAAGTCTCAAGAGTCTTCAATTGTAAGATATTTGTAGGCTAAACATAAACACGGTCTACTTTGGAGATATACTAGAAAGTGGATACGAGAATAATAGCCTAGTTGGACATGAACTTGCATGCCTCTAAATTATTGTAGAAGAAATTGGCCATTATGTTGATGTCTTTCTTGGATATAGTTGCTTTATCATAAGCATAAGAAACATCTTCTAGTGTATCAAAGGTTCCTAGCCATTGATGTTGGTTATACTTGCAGCTATAGATCTCTACATTGTAATACCAACTTGCCCATTTTATAACACTTATATATCTCCCTTGCTTCATTAAATGTTTCAAATCCATATGATTAATGGTAAAATTTAGAATTTCTTTATTGTTTTCCTAATATTCTTGATATTTTGGTTGCTTGAGACATTTCTCCATCATTATCTAACTAGCATGCATACATACATACATACATTGAGAGATATCCTTCT
The DNA here is from genome assembly GCA_007115665.2 of Sequoiadendron giganteum. Lineage (NCBI taxonomy): Eukaryota > Viridiplantae > Streptophyta > Pinopsida > Cupressales > Cupressaceae > Sequoiadendron > Sequoiadendron giganteum. The sequence goes on from CM021107.1 coordinate 633,812,737, forward strand.
TGAGGCAACTATTGCACTTTGATGTGACAAATTTAAGAGAATAGGCGTCTCAAGAAGGATATCTCTCGACGTATTATATATATATATATATATTATTATTAAATATATATTATAGTAGCATTCATGGTGGAACATGTAAGACATTAAATGAATTAGGATTTGTGTTAGGGTTAGGGCTAGGGCTAGGGTTAGGGTTAGGGTTAGATATAGAATTATGGGTAGGGGTAGGGGTAGGGTTAAAATTAGAGTTAGGGTTGGGGATATGGTCAAGGTTTAGAGATAGAATTAGAGTTAGGGTAGAATTAGAGTTAGGGTTGTGGATAGGACCTTAGGGTTAAGGTAAGGATTAGGGTTAGGATTAGGGTTAGATATAGAATTAGGGTTAGGTTTATAGTTAGGGGTAAGGGTAGAGGTGGGGTAGGATTATGTAAGGTTTATGGTTAGGAATAGGGTTAGGGTTAAATTTAGTGTTAGTGTTAGGGATAGAGATAGAATTAGGGTTAGTGTTACAATTAGATATTTAGTTAAGGTTAGATTTATGGCTAATATTATGATTAGGATTAAGGTTAGGGTAGGGTTAATATTAGAATTAGTGTTTGGGTTATAATTGTGGACATTGAAAATTGTCGTAGGTCTCCGATGACATTTTTCACTAATTTTTCGTCTAAAATTGATTAAATAATTTATTATATAATTAGTGCTAATATTCTTCTTCTAATTCCCTATAATTAAATAATTTTTAATTATTTAATTATTTTTCTTCTAAACTATTAATTAAATAATTTTCATTGTTTAATTGGTGCTCATAGTATTTCTTCCTAACTATTCCTCTTAGATTAAATAATTCTTTAATTATTTAATCCCTTACTTAATCTATCCTCTTAAATTAAATAATTCTTTAATTATTTAATATGTCTTCAATTTCAATCATCCTTGTCATCAACCCAATTGATTAATTTGTTCAATCGACTAACCCTTTGAACATTAAAATGTCATAGGGGAATTAATTATTTAATTAATTTTCCCCCCATATCCTAGTGTGATAAATAAATAACATTTATTTATTTATTCCCTTTTATCTTCTTTGTAATTAAATAAATTCATTTTATTTAATTACCTAATATGGGCTCATAAATTAATAAATTATATTTATTAATTTATTGCACTTATCCTTCTAACTTGCTAATTTTGAAAGGTGAGGATAATTCATCTTATTTAATTATAAAATCTTTAATTATCCTCACTTAGATTTCATTCCCACTTATCTCTCCCACTTTCTCTAACTTCACTTCCGCTTTTCTCTTCTACTTTCCAATTTTCATTCCCATTTATCTCTTCCATTTTTCTAATTTCTATCTCACTTAACTCTTTCCCCTTTCCACTCATGACTCTTATTTTCCAAATCCACTCCCTACTTTCGAAATGGCAACTTTTAGTTGAAAATAAATAGTTTCCTTATTTATTTTCAGTTAACTCTTCTCTTTCTCAATTTAACTCATCCTTCACTCTTTGATTCCTCCACTTTCGAAAAAGTATATTTTGATGAAAATAAATACTTTATTTATTTATTTTCAATTAACTCATTTTTTACTCCACTTTTAAATATAATTTTCCCTTCTAACTTATCCTCTCATTCAATCTTGTCCATTTATTATCATTCAATCTTGTCCATTCAATTATCTTTTTGAAATCTATAAATTGAGGACTTATTTCTCAATTTACAGGGACCACATCTTCGATTTCCTTGCGATCATTCTGTCAAATTGATTTCAATATTTAGTGAATTTGATCACATTTGATAGCTACACATCAAATCTATTGAAGGAATAAGGACAAAAAAATGGAGTGAGAGAAGCACATCACAAGGGTTTACATTTCCATTTCTTTCTTTATGCATTTTATTCTCACAATTTTGTTGATGTATTGGGGTTTTATTTCATGATATTTGCTTTGTGGTCTCAACATTTTGATATCATGTATGCTTTAATCACTTTACCTAGATACATTTGGTAAACCCGATGTGGACATGAATTACACTCGATCTAATTTTGTGGGTTTTTGTAGGTTTTAGGTGCTTTGGTGACTTCGATTGTAGATCTACGCAGTTGGAAAAAATCTAACATTCAAATTTTCTTTGTTTACATGCAGGGTTAGATAGGACCTCATGCACACATAGTCTAATTAGGTGGTTGAATTTAAAACAAATATTCCTTCAATTGGTTTAAAATGAACAAAAAATATTCATCTAATGCTAATTAGGGGGTTTTAACTTGACTACAATTTCACATAGCCTAATTAGGGGTTAAAATTGATGACAATTTTTTTATTTTTGGCTAAAAATGAATCCTACAATTCTCACATAGTCTTAATTAGGATTTGGATCAAAGAACAACAGCAAATTTCATATTTCATGCATGCAAAGGATTTAAAATAAACAACAAATTGTATTTAATCTGGCTTAAATTGATCAAATCCTTTCAAATTAAACTGGACTTAATCTCATCTAGTCTTAATTAGGACGCAAATGGATCAATGAACACATATCATGCAAATTTTGAAACAAGACTATTTTCTTTAGTTTAGACAACACTTCATTTTCTAAGGGTTGAAGAACAAGTGTTCTCATGTTAGAGACTCGAAAGGTGAAAACATAAACACACGTTTTACGAAGACTTAAATTTGAAACTACTAATGACATTTGATGCAGGACGTTCATTAAAGACTTGATTTTGAAATTGATTGTTTGTACATTTTAGATCACATTTCATTTGGTGCTTAAAAATAATAATTGTATTCTTTCACATAGATTTAACTAGGGGGTTAATGAACCACTAACTTTTTGTGCTTGTAAGATGGTAGGTATTATGCTCTCGCCTTCTACAAACTCGGTGATCAGAAAGCTAGATCCATCTTTTTTTTTGTGTTAATCCCTTAGAGGGGTCTACCTCGAAAGAGGGAACGACTCCAACTAGTTTTTCACTTGGGCCGATATATAAATGGATAAGACTAAACTGTCAAGTCCTCATGGTATGTAGGCCTTAGCCATGCAGTGTCACTCGAAGAAAGACACTACTGTAAAATGTATAAGAGCCCCTAGTAGAGTGATTAAAGCCTTAAGTGGCTTGTTGGACACTTGTGAGGTGCCATGTCCCTGAGTATTCACTAAGAACCACTATTTTAGTAGCCAAAATCCTTCTATTTGCTAGTGCAGGAGGTCAGACCTCTAAAGTCATCCCACACTTTTACGGTTCATTATAGAGATGGAAAATTTTCTTGAGATCCTTGTGGTCTTAGGGAATTCAAAACTTGGTATGCCCAAGAAGTGAGTGCCATGGAGGGGATAAAATGCTACCAGTTTCCTAAGTCATCCACTCAAATAGGTGCGGTTGGAGAAATCCAAGTGGGAATCCAACAAATATTGTCTCTACCAACCATAGGATTCATGCTTATTGTCTATATGTGTTTTATCTTGAAATCAAACATTTTCACATCCAAACTAGACCAAAAACAAGTGCTTGATATTGCTTTTTGTGTTTTCCAATCACATTTCCTCAAAACAATCAAAATTCAAATCAAAACCAAGTCAAAACATAAAAAATACAAAATCAAGATTATGTGAATCACAATTGCTTGAAACAGAGCCACAACTGCTTGATTACCAAAATTTCAAAAATCATTGTCCAAAATTGAACCAATTCATCTTGACAGAGATCTTGTTATCTAAACCTTAGACTTGCAATTTTTTACCAATCCATTCCATCATCCTCATTTAGGATTACATTATATATTAGATTGCACCTTAGGTCACCTTTGCTTTGCATAATTTATCTTAAATCTTAGGTTGCATATACCTTTCAAATTTTGGACTTAGGAAGACCATTAAGCTTTTGAACAATCCTTGGTTGCTTATCCATTTTTTCATTGACCTTAATCCTTCATTTTATCAACCTTTTTTACTATCACCTTTGTCAAAATTTGAGTCTCAAGCTTGTGTCCTAGCCTTGACTCTACCTTGTCAAAATTATCCTCTTGATTATCATAAAAGGTTAATGATATTTGGGTTTGTTATCTTGAACCTGCATTAGCTTGGTTGCCACCTTTTTTCCTAAATCTTAAAGATTCATCTATGTAGCCTCATTATCAATCCTTAGTCTTGGACCTAAATTTCACTTTTCACTTTACATCCTTATATCTTAAAAACACAAAAAACATAGCTTAATTTAATTTTAACCTTAGTTGTACCAGTTCCTTTGATCATTTAGTTAGCATCATTTAGTCTCTAGTATCTTTATGTACCTTTTGGTATCCTTTGCATCCATTAGTCTCATTTAATATCATCATTTAGTCATTATCATCCTTGCATGATCATCTTGTACCCTTATATCCAAAAAATCACAAAAACATAGCTTAGTCCCATATCCTTTGGTCATCATCCTCCTTGCATATCATATCCTTTGGTCATAGGGTCATTATCATTCTACCATTCATTAATATTGGTCTTAGGTGCATCCTTATATCCAAAAAAATAAAATAGCATGGTTGCATACCTTCCATTGCATTGGCGTATCTTAGGCTTCATACCATCCACTACCATATCTTCCATACACCTTGATATTCTTGCTAGTCAAGTTGAATACCAATTAATCCGCAATGGTCAAGCCCAACAAGCCATAGACTTCAAAAGACAAATAATCCAATCCAAATACCACAACCTCAACCCATATTCAACCACCCATATGCCCCTCTTACCAATAACCCATGAACTCTAGTCATCTATCCATATACCCTCACTATCCAGGATCACTTGACACAATCCATACCCTTGATCCACAACAAACATCCATTAATCACCCTTACCTTAACCTTGAAAAGGGAAACCAAACTTCTACTAGTTTGTTCCAAGTCTCTACATCCTATCCTAGTCCATCATCCACTAATCCATTCCTATTCACTCCATCCCAAAATACATTTAGTCATGAAAATGCATTCGGTCATGGTCTCCAAAATCACATCCCATTTCCTAAACTTGAGGATACATGTCAAGAGGAAAATCCAAAGCATGACATCCTAGCTTCACCTTCATGTCAAGATCGAAGTAGTCCACCACATGAACCCATATCCTTAAGTTCATCCAAGAAATCCTTTCAGACAATCATGTAACCCAAGAAAAACCTATCTTTGATAAAAACACTACCATTGATCACGAAATCCAAAATGATCCGCTCATCGACCTTTATGTCGTTCATGATCAAACATTTGAGGTTGATCCTACCCAAACTGTAAATACCACCATTTTCCAAAATGAGACACTTGCCTCCATGGGACACATAGATGATCTTCCTCTAGAACAAGAGTCTCCTACTCTAGACATATTTACAAATGATCAAGCTGTAGCTAAATTCACTGGAATCTATGATAATGACCATAAGGAAGGTTTCTACATCGACTTGGAATCACCACTATCTTTTGAAGAACTGTCAGAATCCAATGTTTCACAAAATCAAATGAAATATATCAATCATAAATATATCCAACATGTCAATGAAGATACAACATCTTATCAACTAGGACCATCTATCTTTGTCAGAGAAGGATTTCTTGCAGATGAGAAAATATTGAGTATTGATCTCCACATACACAATGATGGGTTTGCATCTTGTTTCTAAAAAAAAAAAATACCCCATAGCAAACATAATTTGTCAAAGCATGTAGTATCAAGGAAAAGGACTAGGCCTACACAAACAAGGAATTTTAGAACCAGTACAGTTTCAAGAAAATTCTAGACATCAAGGTCTTGGCTATTCTTCAATCAACAAAATCTAATGATGTTAGTGGTACCTCCTCAATATTGGGGGCAACTTTATCAGATACAAACATCAAAATGGGGGCCATGAGTAGTTCTTACTATAAGATTATTTCCAACACTACTTCCATCCACACCATAAACCATCATTCCAACATGAATAAACCTTCCATTTGGAACCAACAAAAATAAAATTATTACAAATCCAAAGTTCAAAATCAAATGTCAAAGGCCATTGAATCAAACAAAAATCCAAATGGAAAAATGAAGTTAATATGGATCTCAAAGAAAAATGGATCAAGCAAAGAAGATATTTCAAAAGTAAAAGTCAATCAAAATGTGGAGCCATAAGAAAAGAGGACTCCCACATATAATAAATCTCCACTTCCTTCAAAATGGTCATCAAGCAAGACATATAAAAGTGTTGGTTCCAAATGCACCAATCAAAATTCCAAACTCCGCCATCCAACATCCCAAGTTTAGAAAATAAAAAGTGATTCATTCAAACATCCAAACAATCCTTCCACATCTACCATCATCCATCATTCCAAAAATCCTACCTCGCAAATATATCACATCTTGGCAACAACTCTTTATTGTAAGTACTCTCATGGCACTCTATCATGATATGCGTATTCTAATAAGGCCAACTCTAATATCAGAAAGGATCACAATGACATCGATCAATTATATGCAAGTGTTATGATCTTGACAAGGCAACTGCTTCATAAAGGTCATTACTGGAATATCATGGCTCTAGTCTCTACATCAACACCATCAATGGATTCAACACAATCAATGATCATCTAAAATATCAAGTCTTGAAAAAAATGAAAAAAATGAGGAAAAGTCTTGAAAAAATACAAAAAAATGAGAAAAAGTCCAAAAAAAATACAAAAAAATGAAAAGGGACCTGAAAAATATATTAAAAAATTAAAAAAATCATCACCTTGATGAAAACCTGGCAAACAGGCATCTTGGTGACACCCAAAAAAAATTCAAAAAAAAAGTCAAGAAAAAAGTAAAGAGAAAAATTTCGTTCAATAGTGAAAATCATTCTTATGGCGCTTTGGATAAGTACCATGATGAAAACTAGGCAAATAGGCATCATGTGTAAAATAAATTATCTATGTGGACCTTTACACCTGGGGGCAAGTTGTCTCATCTCCCATACCCTTTGCATGAAATTTCTTATGACATTTCCATCTATCCATTTAATCCCTATCATTTCTATCCATTTTCCCACCTACTTTGATCTTGATAAGGATTGGGGTACAAACATAAATCATGCTTTGCGAAAAATCTTGACATGTCTATCCTTTAATCATACACTATCCATGAAGTATCATGTCATTGCCTTCATAGAATTATCCAAACCCATACCTTGGAAAAAACTAATTATTCCTATGCGGCATAGTCCTTGGAGATCATATGCTAATTCTACCATCAAATAATCCTCATGTCTCCTATCTTTTACCAAAATCAATCCATTACCCTTTCCTACCTATCACATATCTTCATTTTCCCTTGTCAATGGTATAAGGAATCTAATCCGCCTATCCAACATCCCTCCATCATCCCATTCAATCCTAAGAAGAAGTCATTCCAAATGCAATAAGCTTAATCCATACAATCTTGCTATGCATCCTAGCACATCATCCAAAACATTCCTTGGCTTTGTTTCTAGCCCTGCTACAAACCTTGATCCTTTAGTCACATTATTGTCATCCTTACGTTGTTTCAGGATGTGTCCTTCCCATGTCAAACAACATCATCATTATCATCATCACCTATCCATCGGTATTCAACTTGACTAGGGGCAAGATCATGTTTGTCCTAGGATTCTTGTGCATGATGGCTTGCTTGCTTGTAGGCACCATTCATATGCGTTTTTCATGGTCCTTACAGTGTATCAGAATCCACACTTCCCCATAATATTTAGAAAAAGACAAAAACATCAAAACATCTCAAAAAGACAAAAAAAATCATAAAAAGTCCTGAAAAAACTCCCTAAAAATCATAAAATATCTTGAAAAAATCCATAAAAATCATAAAATGTCTTGAAAAAATTCATAAAAATCATAAAACGAAAAAATCCAAAAACATCATAAAACTTCAAAATCCAAAAAAATCAAAATATGTCAAAAAACCCAAAAAAATTTAGATAACTGTCCAAAAATCTCAAAAACAGAGTCAAAGTCGGTCATGTCAATTTTTTGTCATTGTCAAACTACGTTGCCTTTGTGATTGGATGTAGGTAAGGCCATTTGTCAATGTGCCCCTGAGGCATGAGGTCAGTCCTTTGGGTGTTGTCAAATAAAATCATGATTTAGTCCTTTGTCATTGAAACAAAGTCAATGGTCATGTCTAACTACGAGGTTTCTGCGCATTGCTACGTGGGCAAGGCCATCTATCGATGTGCCCCTGAGGCCCGCTAGGTTAGTTTTTTAGGGATTGTCGGGTTAGTCAAAATAAATTAGACATTGTCAACTCAGATGTGACATAATCACCTGAAATTCAAACACAAATCCTGAATCAACAAGACAAGCAAGCCAACAAGTCTCCAAGTCAAATCGGCCATTTTTCAAATCAGTCAAATCAATTGACAATCAATGGTCTTAAACATGATGTGTCCTTCTTGAAATCAGACCTTGTCACTATCACACTTTGTTATTTTTCTTATATAGGTACTTGCATGATCAAAACCAGACTTGACGTCTTATACGACATGTTTCTATTCCTGAAACTAGGCCTTGTCAAAATAGTCAACCCGTCACTCACTTCATCCCTTAACGCACCGAAAAACACTTATTGGAAAATAATCTGAATGACTGTTGATCTTGTTGGTCTATTTTGTCTTATCTTTTGGATTTTCTTTGGTCATGTTACTATCTACCTCGAGGATTTCCCACGAAGGATTTAAAGGAGCGAGGATGTCTCATGACTTGTCTTTTATTTGATTGATGTTTGCAGTTTGTCTTCACAAAAAGACTGGGGCAACATGACCCTTAGTATGAGTCAGGACATTCCTTATTTGCTACTGTCAGTTTTTATGTAAAAGGGACTACATCATCGCCTTGGCTCTCTATGCCATGGTGTGCTGCATCCATTTTGCAAAATAAAAAATGGCTCTTTAAAATAAAGTGCACTTATGAAAGCAAGGGTTTCATCGCTACTAATTGTTCTTTGTCTATTTTTGTTTATTTACTAACACTTCTTCAGTCCAATCAATCAACTTATCAATCTTTCAATCATTCAATCAATCATTCAATCATCACTTGGTCAATCTATCAAACAATTGATCAACCATCAATCATCATTCTTCACTCCTTACTAACCATTTGTCTCTTTCATCACATTTCATCTTTCTCTAACATTCTTCTTATTTCGAGGGATCATTCATGCCTTTAACACACAAACAATCTCTCGTGAGGGCATCCTACCTCCATCTCTCGATCTACTGAGGCGTGATCTTTTAATTTTTCTTTGAAACAACACTCAAAATTACATTGTCTCAAAGAGGGGCAAAATGTAGACACTGAAAAATTGTCCTAGGTCTTCGACGAAGTTTTTCACTATTTTTTCATCTAAAACTGATTAAATAATTTATTATTTAATTAGCGCCAATATTCTTCTTCTAATTCCCTATAATTAAATAATTTTTGTTCTAAACCATTAATTAAATCATTTTTATTATTTAATAAATGTTCATCACTATTTCTTCCTAACTATTCCTCTCAAATTAGATAATTCTTTAATTATTTAATCCCTTACTTAATCTTTCCTCTCAAATTAAATATTTTTTTAATTATTTAATTTGTCTTCAATTTCAATCATCCCTGTCATCAGTCCAATTGATTAATTCGTTCAATTGACTAACCCTTTCAACATTAACATGTCCTAGGGGAATTAATTATTTAATTAATTTCCCCCACCATATCCTAGTGTGATAAATAAATAAAATATATTTATTTATTCCCTTTTATCTTATTTGTAATTAAATGAATTCATTTTATTTAATTACCTAATATGGGCTTATAAATTAACAAATTAATTTATTAATTTATTGCATTTATCCTTCTAACTTGCTAATTTTGAAAGGTGAGGATAATTCATCTTATTTAGTTATAAAATATTTAATTATCCTCACCTAGATTTCATTCCCACTTATCTCTCCCACTTTCTCTCACTTCACTTTCGCTTTTCTCTTCCACTCTCTAATTTTCATTCCCATTTATCTCTTCCATTTTTCTAATTTCTATCTTACTTAACTCTTTCCCTTTTCCACTCATGACTCTTATTTTCCAGATCCACTCCTCACTTTCAAAATGACAACTTTTAGTTGAAAATAAATAGTTTCCTTATTTATTTTCAATTAACTCTTCTCTTTCTCAATTTAACCCATCCTTCACTCTTTCATTCCTCCACTTTCGAAAAAGTATATTTGATGAAAATAAATACTTTATTTATTTATTTTCAATTAACTCATTTTGTCCTCCACTTTTAAATGCAAGTTACCCTTCTAACTTATCCTCACATTCAATCTTGTCCATTGATTATCATTCAATCTTGTCCATTCAATTACCTTTTTGAAATCTATAAATTGAGGACTTATTTCTCAATTTACAAGGACCACATCTTCGATTTCCTTGCGATCATTCCATCAAATTGCTTTCAATATTTAGTGCATTTGATCACATTTGACAACTACACATTAAATCTATTGAAGGAATAGGAAGGACAACAAAATGGAGTGAGAAAAGCACATCACGAGGGTTTGCATTTCCATTTCCATTTCTTTCTTTATGCATTTCGTTCTCACAATTATATTGATGTATTGGGGTTTTATTTCATGATATTTGCTTTGTGGTCTCAACATTTTGATATCATGTATGCTTTAACCATTTTCCCTAGATACAATAATTATAGATATAATTAGGGTTATGGTTATGGTTGGATTTAGGGTTAAGGTTACGATTAGGGTTAATGTTAGGATTACTATTAGATATAGAATTAGGGCTTACAATTAGGGTTAGGGTTAAGATTAGGTTTAGGGCTATGATTAGAGGTAGAATTAGGGATAGGGTCAAGGTTATAGTTAGGTTAGGTATAGGATTAAGATTAGGGTTATGATTAGAGATAAAATTAGGGTTAGGTTTAAGGTTAGAATTATGTTCAGGGTTAAGGTTAGGGTTAGGGTTAGGTTTAGGGTTATAATTAGAGTTAAAATTAGGGTTACAGTTAGGGTTAGTGCTATGTTTATAGTAGGGTTAAATTTAGGGTTAGGGTTAAGGTTACAATTAGGGTTAGGGTTATGATTAGGGTAAGGGTTATGATTATAGATAAAATTAAGTTTAATATTAACATTAGGGCTAGAATTAGAGTTAGGTTTAGGGATAGGCTTAGGGTTAGGGTTAGTGTTAGAGATAGAATTAGGGTAGGGTTAAAGGGCTAGGGTTAGAATTAGAGTTATGGTTTGGGTTAGGGTAAATATTAGGATTAGGGTTAGGGTTAGAGATGGAATTAAAGTTAGTGTCAAGGTTATGGTTAGTGTTATGGTTATGGTTAGGATTAAGGTTAGGGTTAGGGTTAGGGTTAGGGTTAGGGTAGAGGTTAAATTAAGGTTAGGGTTAGGATTAGGGTTACAATTAGAGATAAAAGTAGGGTTAGGGTTAGAGTTAGAGTTAAGGTTGGGGTTAGGGTTAGGGTTACAATTAGAGATAGAATAAGGGTTAGGGTTAGTGTTATGGTTTTGATTAGGGTTAAGGTTAAGGTTATGATTAGGGTTAAGACTACAATTAGGGTTAAGGATGAGGTTTTAGGATAAATATTGTTAGGGTCATGATTAAAGTTAGGGTTAGGGTTAATGATAGGGTTAGAGTTAAGGTTTAATTAGGGATAAGGTTATAATAACCCTAATTCTATCTCTAACTGCAACCCTTAGGGTTAGGGTCACAATTATATATAATTAGGGTTAGTGTAACAAGATATATCAGATCCTACTAATTTATGGATTAAGTTATGGTCTCAAGACACTTCAACTAAAATAAGAAACATCACTAAGGATTGACATGGAAACCATCGCTCGAGATAAAAAAACATACAAGCCTTCAAATTTTATGATCTACATTTACAATAAGTGTATATTATGAACATAAATAAATGTACATACAAAAAATATAAGCATCAAAGCAATGATATCTAGCATTACAAATGAAATATTACCAAATCTTCCAACCGCTCTACCACCAAAGAGCATAGTGCATGAATTTTTGGGATAACTTACAAGTCAAAACACCTATGTTATAAATATTTATTCGTCAATAATCTAAAGCATTGAAGGACTCAAACTTTTGAGGTCACTAATAAATTTAAATGTGGTTGTGGTATTGTTGAATGAAAACTTCCTTATACATAGACCTTCCTTCAAAGATCATAAATCTTAAAAAAATTCTTATGCATAGATCCTCCTTCACTCATGCCCTCTTATCTAGGTATGCAAAGTTTCAAATATCCTCAACATATATCTTAGGAAATTAGATATGAATAGAAATGGAGTGATTTTATCACTGATTGCAACCAAGATCGATATGTTAACAAACATGAGGAAAATGAATCAATTTTAATCATAAATAAAAATGTAATGGTTAGATATGGATCACTCTATTCCCATCATAGTCACCAATGGTGTATGTCAATTTCAACCACCTATTTTTTATTCACATAGGATTTTGTTGCAATTGTAGGAATGCCTCTTGACATAATACATTTCTTTTTTATTGTTAGTTTTAACCATTTTATGTAAGTATTGATGCACATTCAACCCATTCATTGGTTTGATCTGTTGCAAAAGATACACTAATAAATTAACCATCTTAGAAGTTTTGCTAGAAACAACCATCCTATGATAAAATATTGCTTTTTAATAGGAGTACTATCATGATTCACACAATTTACTACTTCAAATACCTTGCTTGAATAAAAACTTCTTTTTTTCTTGCAATGTTTTGAATAATTATAATTATGTGAAACTACAAAGCTCTTATTAGTTCTTGCATAAATTTTACAATGATATCTTTTGAATCTTAAGAGTGAGGAAAGAATCAAGGGATGAGAGATGATGTGGTGCCTAGTCAATGAATTATGGAGTAGTACTTGACAACATTATTAGGATGCAAATATCGAATATGAAAAATAAATTGGTATTATGAATCAAACAAAGAGATACACAAAACATGAATAGCTCAATTATTAGAAGGGAAAAGGTTCACAACATAACATCATTGTAAAGAGGGTCAACCATTATCATCTGTTGCATATGCCAAATAGAAATTCACAAGTCTAATAAAGAAGAGAAAGAGAAAGCATGAAAAGGATGACAAAGATATTGCCATGAAAAAAAATATAGAATTGTGATTCACCTAAAATAAATATATACAATACAAATTCAATTATTTAACAATTAATAAATATCTAAATTTAATATCTACTTCCACATTATAACATAACCAGGTTCTAGTCCATTCAAGAGTTGTCATTTAGATAACTCCTAAGATCTATATTAGTGAGTAGATGAATTTTATTTTGAATAAAAGATGATGTGACCACTTATGTGGGATTTTGGAATTATGTTTCACATAAGCTCTTGTTTATTTGTTTTTGCATTATAAAATAATTGAATTGACCACTTAAGAGTTTACATGTCAACATACATCCTGATGTATTTTTTAGAAGAAATATAAAAGGTCTTGTAAGAGAGACTTGTTCACTTTAATGCAACCATTTGTTAAATAACAATATATTTAAAGCTTTCTCAATACCTATTGTTTCCTAATAAACTAAATATATTTATGTGGTAGAAATATATAACTAAACCCTTTTCCTCCTAGCCTAAAAGAGGATAAGGGTTACTCAGTTAGTCTTATGGAGGATGAGAAGAGTTATTACTAGATTTCAAAGTTGGAAATTGCTTGGTGGATGGATAAAAAACACCAGTTTATGCCAAGGAGATATTGAACCAAAATTAGGGTAACCAAAAATAGAAAGGACATAAGCCAAGACAAACATAAATTCTATCTAGAATTGAGTGTAAGGAATCTTATTTTCCCAAATAGAATACAATGAAGGAGGGTGGACTATCCACATAATCAAGAGTTTGAATTACACATGGTGAAGTTAATTAGGTCTATCTCACTATAGTTGAATATGAGATGATGGAAAGATTGGATCTAGGGAGAGGAAACAACAAATGACATTCTAGTTAGAATTGGATAGTTTATTAGGTTGCTTAGTACAATTTTCAAAATCTTCAAGAAAACTAGGATGTCTATATAAAATAAATTCTATTTCATCTTTAGATGCTTGCACTAGGCATTTTTGTAGGAAGAGGAGAGTAAAATATAGTCAATCAACCATTGGTAATTAGAGATTTGTTAGAGGTGAATATGAAAAGAATGGAGAATATGTATTATGGATTGGTGATACGATTGGCTAGATATTCTAAATAAACCATTCATTAGGGAATTTAAGAGGCTTCCCATTTTATTAAAGAGTACACAATTCTAGTGATCAATAACTTACCATTTGAAGTTGACAAATTATGACATTATATTAGTAGTTGTGGGAACATTACATACATGATAACTACAATTAAAGTCCAACCAATACTAGAACTGAAGAATAGCCATACTTTGCATAACACTTGAAAAAATTACTTAAGTTTCATATTTTCTAACACCAAATGTTGTTAAAAAACCTATTAAAAGAAATATACAAAATTTATTACCATCCAAGGTATACCCTATAGAATATATGGAACATAAAAATAACATATATGAATCAAGCTATAATGATTGCAAATGAACCACTTCAAAATTTAGATTTACCTAGAATCATGTATTTGATTGTATTTGGCCAAGAATGTACACAATAGATAACTATCCCCATTCTATATTTGATCTCTTGATGAAAAATCACTACGATTAAGATATGTGGAAAAGATATTGAAATAATGAGGTGTATTATTCATACAACCGAATTTGGAAGGATAGAACCCTACTAAGGAGGTATAAGGTTGAGATAATCCTTCAGTTCTTGTGCATCATTATGCTAGATTTGCGACAATAAAACTAGAGGGGGCACTCAAAATAATGAGAGAATATTGATCATGTTCACTTTTTTCAACACCAAACACTATAAAACCCATCACAAGAAGATGCAATTGGTTTTGAAGGTCTATTTTGTTGATGAAATTTGTCAAACAATTCATCTATTATGAACAATAAATTTTTTCAAATAAATTGAGTGTTTCTATGAGTAAAAGTTTCTTTTGAGGTATGCTTCATTGAGTCACGTCAATAATTTTAGAATATCTAGAACTCCAATGAATCAATAAAAAAATAATTTTCATTCAATCTACTTAATCGTCAAATACCTCTCTGACAATAGTGGCATGGTGTGATGGTTAAGTTGTTGTGTTGTTATTCTTTCCATCATGGTTCAAACCCCATTGGGGTGTAATTGTTGAGAATTTCTATTAGGGACGAGGTCCCCCATTTGTGACCTCACTGGTTCATAACTCTAGATCAAAAGCGTTTACCTTGTTAATAAAAAAATCATCAAATACCTCTCTATAATCTCACTTATTGAAATGCTGACTATTAATGCCAAAAAATAGATATAGAGATGAAGAACCTAAAAAAAACTTTAGATCATGCTTGTTTAATATGTTGTTAGAAAATTCTTTTATAAAAGATGATAGTAAAATATACAAATTCAAGAACATTAGACAAGGCACACTACATGTTTGACATAATGCCTTTAACACACATGTTCCCTTGAACTACAATGGTTGCGAGATGTAGAAAATGTATTTGTTCAAAAGACTCTATAGGCTCTATTCGAGGATGATCAAGGTCATTTTAACAATCATATGAACAAAAAGAAAAAGCAAATCAAAGTAAATATTTACACATGATTGTGTACTAATATCAATAAGGCTATGTACAATATATGTTTTTTACACAACACACAATGCTAAACTTGTCATAGCTTGCAATAAATATTTATTGACTTCTAACAAAATTATTCCATTTTTTATTTATTTTCGAGGTGTAGTATTTGATTGAATTTGATTCCATCCCCAACTTTGACAACAATAAAGTATTTGATTTGATTTATGCTTGGACAATATTTGTTTTAATTGATTTTGGGTATTAGCCAATATTGATTAAAGTATTTAATGTTACAAAGGTAAAGCAACGAAAAAAAGTACACCTCTTATTTAAATAACTGCCAAAAAGACCATTTATTCACAAGCTCCACCAATAATATTATGGAGGTAAACAAGTAGCCAAAAGATATACACCTCTTCTATTGACAATTATGAAAAAAACCTCTCATTTAAAAAAATGATTAAAATGACAAACATGATACTATAAAATAGTGGATGATATTATTAACAAGCTCCTACTATAATACTACAGAGGTAAAAGAGCAACTAAAAATGATACAATACTATAAAAGTAAAGAAGCAACCAAAAGACATATACCTCTTAAATGGAGACCTATGAAAGAAACCTTCCATTAAGATTAATTCTATTACATTCACATTTTAATAACTCACATAAAACAATAAGACTAATCATATCTATTATCTAATAAAATAATATGATTCCTACTCTTTAATTTTTTTAAAAAATATATATTAAAAAATTCTAATCAAAATATTTTAATTCCACTAAACAACTCATGGGTTAAGAGAACACTTGAAAGCTCTTGAACTCTTTTGTCAGGTGGTTGAGATGCAAGTGAATATTGATCACCAAGACCAAAATCATGATTTTCTCATTGAACAAAAAAGATAAACAAAATACTTTTTTTTTTGAAGGTAGCCCGATTGAAATTGTGAAAGAATACAAGTATCTTGGGATACACTTTCATTATAAGCTTAGTTGGGAGACTTGTCGTACGAAAATGATCCTAGGAGGTTGGAAAGCCTCCTACCTTCTGCAAAACAGGTGTAGAAAAGTCGAGCTTTGGGATTGGAAAACCAAGAAAACCTATTTTGGTTTGCTTGTTGTGCCGGTTGTTCTTTATGGATGCGAAGTGTGGGGAAGCAATATGTCAAAGTGCAGTTGGAGGCAATTAGAAAGAATTCAGAAACATCTAATAACAAGCAGTCTCAAAGTTAAAACCACAGTCCAATATGAAATTATTTTAGCTGAAGTAGGGACTTTTCCATTGGAAGCATCGAAGTTAACTTGGTTGATAAACTATTTAAAGAAGGTTGAAAACATGGATGACCACCGTTGGCGTAAAACGGTTATGAAGGAGATGCTAGATCATAGGGAAAAAACCTTGATGAAGCAGAACAACAAGTGGATGAACAAGTGGGACATCAATTTGCAAGAGTGTCCTAGCACCAATAGTAAAATAAAAAGCTATGTGAATGAAAAATTTAGAACTGCCATGTGGGCAAATCAGATTGGGTGTAAAAAAATTTACTACATCAAAGAGTTTAACCCAAAAAATGATCATGGTGAAAAAACTTATCTAGGTGCAACTATTAAAGGAAAAACAAGGTTATTAGTTGTGCAATTGAGGATGGGATAACATCACCTTAGGTGTGAGACCGGTAGGTGGAAGATACCCAAAGAAACTTGGGAAGAAAGAACTTATATTTTCTGCAATAAGGGGACTGTGGAAACGAAATGGCACTTTATCATGGAATGCACTGCTTACGAGGATATCTGTACTCAACACGAAAATAGTTTGAAAGTTGATAATATGCACCAGCTCTTTGGGGAAGACAAGATTAATCGACGACTAGCCTTCTAATCAAAATTAATAGTAAGAGACTCGACTTGAAAAAGAGCATGAAGACAGATTAGACCTGGTTTTGTCTTGAGCCCTTTAACTGTTTAGTCTCATAGAATCATTAAAATCTTTCATTCATTCACTACCTTATCAGTTGGTATGCTACCTAACTAACAACTAACAAACCTGACCCGACGAGAAGGTGACGGATACCAGACCTACCTGAAAAACGTGACTGGAAAGATCGCGCCGTTTGTCTGGAAAAACCCGTTCCCATTCTGAATGAGAATTAACTTCTGCGTAAATCTTATCTTTAGTATAAAATAAAGTATTTGTATTAAGTAGATTTAGTCTACGGTTTTCCCGTGGGATGCAATCAAGTATATAATATATCAAGAGAATCGAATCACGTGGCTTAAATCAGGACTGTGTACATTAACTCCAGGTTCTCTGGAATGAATATGCACAATACGCAATAGATTTTCAGAATTTGAGCTCTTTTAGTGAACGCCTCAGAGAATTGAATAAGTAGCGTATAACTCGTTTTGGGTCTGAGCTCCGACATTTCAATTTATTTTGTTGTAATTTAGTCAATCTTCAGTTGGGCTCTTCAAATTACAGGTGAAACCTCATTTTTATTAAGATTTTCATTCTTTAATATCAGCGAACAATTGTGATGGTATGCATGTTATGAGTGTTTTACAGAAGGAAAATGAGTTCATCTGGGCTGAAAAAGTTGATCAGAGTTGATGTGGTGTCTGATACTATATGTCCATGGTGCTTTGTTGGGAAGAAAAGGTTGGAGAAAGCCATGGACGAGACTAAAGAACTTTATACGTTCGAGGTATGAATATGCCCACTTTCAAATCAATATTGCTCCTCCTGAAATAAGGTGTTTTCTCAGGTAATATGATGTTAAGTATTGGGCGAATGTACTCTCCCTCGAAGGTGTTTTTTTGTTTCTTCTTAAAGTTAGTTCACTAATGGATAATATTCCTCTATTTCCACCACTGAGGGGCATCTTATGACAAATTCACTTTTCGTCTGCTAGCCTCCTGAGGAGGGATCATATAGGAGTCAAATTAACCCCCAGTTTGTTGAGAATGGATCTCTTAGTAAATTCACCTCTATTCTCTTGGAAACAGTATCTCTTCTGTTGAATTTGAGGAGTGCTTCTTCCAGCAAATTCACCCTTTTCCCTGTCACTTGGAAGGGGTGTCTCTTCTGTCTAGTTCTTCACTTGTTCTTTGGGAGGGTTATCTCTTCCCTCAAATTTACCTCTCGTCCATTGGGGAGATTACCAGTTTACCTGTTTTCCATATCTTTAGTCAATTTAATCTCTCATCCGTTGGACAGGGGTGTCTTTTCAGTTTTCAGTCAGTATCACCTATTGTTAGTTGGGGAGGATATCTCTTCTGTCAAATTCACCCCTTGTCCAATGGGGAGGGGTATGGTTATGGACAGTATTTCTTAAATTACTTCTGTTAAGCTAAGAATCCAGCTACCTTATTCATATTGCCATAATTAATAGAAATTCAACTCTTCGGGTGTGCTTCATTCATCAAGCCACGTTAACTTGCATTCTAGTTGAATGGAATCCCTATTACTAGTTTCCTGGCTATGGCACATCCCCTAATCCACTTTAACATATAAACCACTTAAAAAGGAAAATCCGATGGAGTCCCACTGGGATCTCTCAAATGTAGGAATCATCACGACCAGGCTGAAAAGAAGATGTCCAGAAACGTTAAGGCAAAATATTGAAAAATGAGCCTTCGTTAGCTATTGTTAAACTTAGTCATGAAAATCTGATAGCATCTTCGTCTGGGTAAAACTTGAAAGAAGGATTTATATTTTTTTCCTTTGATAGTAATAAACGTAGAACAATAGGCTAGGGGAATCTTTCCATTTCAGAAAATGAGTGGTCTAAAACTCTAAGCATTAAAGGTTGATATTTGAGAAAAACTTAGGAAATACAAATATTATATGTAAAATTTAGCTAATGCATGTGAGTTATGTTCATTCTTTACAAAAACTTGGCGATTTCTTTTTGAAGAATTTGCCACTTGGTGAAAACCTAATTTTGATTTTTTTGAATTTTATTCTGTTTTGCAAAACTTATCCCAGAAAAAATTACCCCGATCTACACATGAACATTCTATAAGATATGACAGACATAATCTAGTAATGAAATCTTTAAACGATACAATAAGAAAAGCCTGGAAATAAGTAAATAAACTTTGATAGATCCTATGAATCATTTTAGATTCAAGGATACGAAAAATCCTCATCTCTCATTTCATATGGTCCCAGGAGAGAGCAGAACTCTAATGAAATTTATTTATCAGATCAAATTTCAATTATTGATCTGCTTAGAGCTATTGATTTTTGACATGTACTTATTTTAAAAAAGGTCGACTGTAGCCTGTAGGGTTGTTCTTGGATTACTTGCCTTGCCGAGTAAACTGACCTTTTTATGGAGTGGCTATTCATTTGCTATCAAATTCATGACAAGAATATAAAAATTGTTTTCTTGTGGGGGGACAGGTGCAGTGGCATCCTTTCATGTTGGACCCCACCCTTCCCAAGGAAGGAATCGACAAGATTGAGTATCACAGAAAGAAATTTGGACAGCGGACTCAAGGTTTGGTTGATAACATACACAAGGTAATTCTGATCAGGACATCCTTCTAATTTCAAGATGTTGGAGATTTAGTTTCCATCATGAAAACGTGATACTAACTGGGGAAATTACACAACAGGCTTTCCAAAGTGTTGGTTTCCACTTTGGGAGTGGTGGTAAAATGTAAGTATATTTATTTTCTATTAGTCTTTTACACTTGTACGATGCACACACAACAAAGCCCTAATGTGAAAGATGATGAGCTAACAGTGAAATTTTCATTTACATTGCTTAAGGAGATAGACTTGCATATATTCCCTCTAAGTTCATTTTTTATTTGAACCCAATTACCTTTCTATTCAAAAGTGAGGATCTTCACTAGAACTTTGATTTCAAATCACACTCGGAGCTTGTTTATATTGTTGCAGAGGAAATACACTGGACAGCCATAGATTGATTGAGCTAGCTGGTCGTCAAGGCCTTGATAAGCAGAATGCAGTTGTGGAAAGCCTTATGATTAAGTGCTTGACACAAGAAAAATGTGTTAGTGACAGGTAATTACAAATAATTTCTTCATTAGGTATATTGAAATTGTTTGTTATAAGTCTTTGTTTGACTTACTCTATTTATACAATCAATCAGTCATTGCATGATAATTCCTTTCCCTTTCTTGCTCTACATCATCCAATTCAAGCACTTGGCACCTGTTAGAGATTTTGTTAGAACTGCTTATGAATGAGGTGAATTACAAACAATGGAAGTGATAGGACATGGGCATAATTTATTCCTAATGGAAAGATATAGGAAAAAAACTGTTTAATATCAGACAGTCCCTCAAACATAGTATTGTCTTCCTTTTGTTTTCTGATTTCACACTGAATTAAGCAGTGAGCTCAGCCTACTAGAAATCAACCAAGTCATTAAAGAAGTTTGCATATTCTGATTCTGAGATGTATTTTATCTTCTTCATATACAGGACTGCCTCATTGCTGTAAAGTTTGTTCTCTTAATAATGCCATTTGTAAACTTATGGAAAGGGACAAAATTATTGGTCCTTCTCTAAAATAATACCCAATAATTTAGGGTTTTCTTCAAGAATATTCAGCTTATTGTTTGCTAGCTCATTCCAAAGGGTTTTCCACCAACTTATATATATCTTAGACAACCTGTCTTTATGGTGCCAGACTGCCAGTCATTAACCACCCCTCCTGGGATCACTAGGAGTGACTTGATTGGATAATATTCATCAACTTGACCATTAATGGTCTAAATGGCTATGCATGTGTTGCAACTTTGATCAGGGTGCTGATTTCTATCTTCATGCATAGTAGGTGTACAAGGCCTTTTTAAGTCTTTGTGATGTTCTTAGTTGGGCAATGATTCTTGGGATACATCTTTCCATGCTCTTCTTGTGAATTTGGTGAGGAGAGCATATCCTTGCTGGACAATTGCACTGGGATAATGCAAGTCTCTTCCCAACAAACAATGGATCTAGATTTTATAGGGATAAATATTTTCAGTCTAATGATTTATGGGATAAATCATAATAGAATTGTAACAGAGAAATCTGTTGGCCTGGATCTTTGCAAGGATATTTGTCAAACTTGCTATTTTTAAATTGCAATGGGCCAGTTTGGGTAGGAGTTGGGTAAAAGGAAAATCTTCACATAAGTAAGAGATTTATGACAGGGTTAGACAAAAGCTTCCTATTTTCCATTGTTTGAATAAAATATGAGGTTCCTAAAATAATAAGGAACACTATTTGTTGAGGTGTCATACCATTTGCGATGCAGCTGCCATGTTGCTCTCCAGTTACTTTCCTGTTACTTTCTATTCAACACAAACTATGAATTTGTAAACAACATCCAGCAACAATAAATTACAAGTAATTCAAAGACTGAATTTCAAAAGAAAGAATCCATTAGCCACATACTCAGCTTGCTCAGAGGGGAGGATTACAAATTTATAACTTAGTTCATAACAGAAAAAATAAAAATGAAAGAGCAAAGCCACCAAATGCCACTATAAAACTTAAACACATAGCTTCCTTCTCTGCATCTTTATCATTTTCTTCTTCTCAGAAAATTGAGTTGTAACAACCTGCCACTCTTTAAGTAAAACCATGCTCTTTTATGTGTTGTAGAGAATACCTGCCATGGTGTAGGAGGCAGGCATGTCCCAAATTTTTTCCATTAACTTCGCAATTCATCTCCCAAAATTGCTTTGGTAAGTTAAGATGTATTTTCCTAAAACGACTTTCCATCTAGGCGGGACAGATGCTCATCAAACTTAGCAGAGTGGACCAGCTAGTTCAACCAGCTGCTTTGGGGAGTTTCTCCCCTGATTTTAAAAATTCTGAATCTCTTGGTTTAGGCTCATAAGAGTATCTATTTCTTTTGTTCCTTCCATCAATTGAACAATGGATTTACAACTCCAAATTTCTTCACCTGGCTTTGTCACATTTACACAAACATTATATTTCCAATTGTCACTCTACTTGAATTCATGTTGCTTGCACAAAATTTTCAAATACAGGTATAAATAACCCGTTTGCTAATAGAATTTGTAAATCATTTCCACATTTAATAGGCTTAACAATTTTTTGCATGCAGCTCTTTGTTTCCTCTTCCTTTCCTGAAAGTTTCACATGTAGATACTCTATTGTGTTTTTCTATCAGTAAAGTCCCTTGAGTGGTGTCTGTCACCTTAGATGTTACAACAGAGGGGTATCTCTTCCATCAAATTTACCCAGGAATTGCTCCTGACCTTGTCTATTGGGTTTTCCACACTCATAATTGGATACAGTAGTTTATCCAGTTAAAATTTTAACATTTGTAAATTGAAGCACATAACATGTTTCCAAGGGACTTGAACATGGTCTCCAGTATCAAAACCCAATGATATACCATTTGAGCTCATGTCATTTTTATTTGCTACTGTGTTGTGTATTTGTCTTCCATACCTTCTTCCTTTAGCTGCTCAAATCTTCTGTGCCCAAACAAAGGGGAACATATCAATGCCCTATTTTCTCTTTCTTTCATGGTCTTGACAATCATAGCTACTGCTATGTTTTGTTCTTGGTAATCAATGCTCCTTCAGGCCAATCAACTTGTCTGCATTTTCTTGGAGTTGATCATATGAAATGTCCCTTATCTAGAATTTCTATAAATATTAAATATATGATTTATGTGTTGATATTTTGAACAAAGTAAAAGAGAACAATAAACTGGAAATTGAAAACAAGTACTCCCAAAAGCCCCAACAAATTTCAAATAATTCTCCTTTATTAGATTTGAGCTGCATTACATCAAAACACGGGTTGATTAACAAACCCTAGGTGCTGAAACATACAAATCTCAATAACAAACAAACAACAAACTCACTGAATTTTATACTGCAGATCTGGTATAAGCATTGACCACTTGTGGAGGGGTGCTGTGATGAGTGGAATCAAACCCTCTTGAATGAGGAATGGCTGATGGTAACAATCAGATCTGGTTGATCTACTCCCAGCCCTAGTAATTGTGAAATTTATGAAAGTTTCTGATAATGCCCAAGTCTGTGATCAGATCTGAGAGCACAGCAAATCAAGGACCAGGTATATGCTGCAATTAATATCACTGTTCCTCTGATTTGTCTTCCTTGTGAACTGGTAACAGCATGCAATCTACTTGTGTGTGGTGGCATTGGAGAAAACAAGTGGTGGGGCTGCTGCTGGAGAATGATGTGAAGCGGCTGCAGGTAAATAAGGGTCTGTAATGTGCAGTGTGGCGGTAGCAATCAGATCCCTGGATCTTCATACAGTTGTGCTCAAACAGAATGCCAAAAACTCCTTTTTTTGGTATGCTGCAATCCACCAAAAATTCCTCTGTAACAGTTGTGATTATCTTGATGAAAGGTGTCAACTTCTGCAAGTGATTAATGGTACATCAGTATAGAATTAGATTCTGAAATCAACTATGGTGCCCTTGATAGTTGCTTGCAAACAAATTGCCCAGCTGCAAAACTTGCTATAAACTCTTCAAAATTAACTCCAATGCAACCTCTGTGTGAGGATGCCCTAGAAGGAAATGGGGGTTTTTGTCCCCAATTCCAACAATGAAGTCCTAGAGGGTTTTTGTCCTCCCACCTCTGAACAGCCAAGGGCTTTTGTCCTCAGTTGTGAATTTGAATACAAATGCTCCAAAGTGAAAAATGCCAATCCAATCTCCCTCCAAATGAGGCTAGGCATGCTTTCTTTTTATACCCTTTTTAATTTTGGGCACTTGATTAAATCTCCCTCCAATTAATATTTAAAAATACTTTTTAATTTTTAATTAATTAATTTATTTGAAATAGGTCCCATGGCCCAATTTGAGCACCACTTTTAAATGTATTTTAATTTATATTGTTTATATTTTAATATTATATAATATATATTATTATTAGTATTAAAAAATATTATTTTAAATAATAGTAAAATTATTGGCTGGAAAAAAGACATGACATCATATTCCTTGTATTCCTTCATGACTAAAATTTTTGCCCATAGGAGCAACTTCCGCAATCTTATCATCACCTTTATTATCTTCAATGTTATTATTTTTACAACTCTTCGCATGTTTTCTATCTTGTTGTCCACAATCTCAATATACTTTTTCTCAATTTTATGTTTATTTGATAGTTCCATGGAGTTTCTTGATGGGGGGCCACAAGGAAGTGGGGACGGGTTTCGGGAACGGGGGGACCAAAGGCCTAAGTTTGGGGACAACGAGGGGATGGTGGTAGGTTGGCGGGAGGGTGCTGAAATACATATAGTACTTGAAAAAATAGTTATAAAAAGACGTATAAGTATAAGAATTATACATCTTGGAAACAACTAGGAGTCACCTAGACGTCTTGAGGACACCCCGACATCCTTAAAGTCCTAGCGGTATCTTGGAGATGGTGACATTGGTGTTGGGATGGTGGCATTGGTTACGGGGTGGTGGGGGGACGTCCCCCCCAAGTCCCCAAGTCTCCGAGACGGGGATGTGTAGGAAACATAGGGTTTTTGAGGGGGGACGTGTTCCCATAGATCACACTTTATTCCCAATATTTTTGGTCATTGACTTTAATGGGAGTATTCTCTTCTTCTATTTCCAACTTCCCTTTTTTCCAACCTTTTCATTATGCATTCAACTACATTTTTCACATTTCTCACTATGCACCTTGCATTGCCTCTTTAGGGTAGTAACCAACTACCACCATGTACACTTGGAATGAAAAAATCATATCAACCATTATTTGTTCGAGTGTTACACTATTTTTAAGGTATAAATCTTCTTTAACCACCTTATTTATGACTTAAACCACTAGTTGGTTGTTTTAAATTGGGTGTGTTATTCTCTTGTGGAGAGTTCCTAAAAAGAGTTTATCTATAGATTGGTAGAGCTACATTGACGGTCTATGCGACAAGATTTGGTGAGGTTTAGGTGTAGCAATTCATCACAAAGTTCTAGCTACATGGGATTATGTTGTTGTAGAAACCGCAAGTCATTTGAAGGAGAACTCACAACCACATATTGAATTGAGTGTTGCTTGAAGCATGAATGGATATGTAGGTGCACGTGCAACAAGATTGAAGCACATGCAACAAAAATTGAGAGCATTGGTGTGTCTTGGATATTAAAATATTAAAATATTAAATGTAATATTAATGGTCATCTTAGCTTTAGTTTCCTTTTAGTTATCTTAGTTAGTTTTTAGTAACTTCCGTTTATGCTTTAGTTGTTTTAGCATCTTTTAGTTTATTGCTTTTGTTTGCTTCTATTAACGATTGTTTCTTTTTAGAAATATCATCGTGTAATTTTATTTTAAGGAGCTTTCGCCTCCTTTTGTAATCATGCAATTATGAATATCAATAATCATTTCATGGTATTAGAGCTTAGGCTTGACCTTAGAGATTTTTTATCAAGGATTTTTTTTTAAAAAGAAGAATTTTTGAGAGTCGATTTTTTAAAATCGAAGGAGAGTTTCGCCTGGGAATTGCGGTTCTCTTCGTGGAGACATTTTGAAGGGTTTTTCTCAAAATCGCGGGTTGGTTTCTCTGTGAAATCGTGTGTTTCAAAATCACAGATTTTTTGTGCCTTTTTGCGCGAGGGTTTTTCTCTTTATTCTGCACGCGATTTCTTCATTTTCGCATCTATTCTCCGTGCACCCTCTGCCAAATCTCGCGAGCATTTCTGTTCATGGTTGTGAAGCCAATGCGACCCCATTTTGTGGGCGTTTTTGTTTTGTTTTTCTGGGCAATTTTTTGAGCGAGATTTATTTTTGCATCATGTGCTTGTCAAGGGTTTTTCGCAAATTTATTTTTTATGGGTTGTTCGTGGATTTCCGTGACTAGGGTGTCTCTTATTCTGCTCGTGCCAGGTTTTTCTATGGTTTCTGCATGCATTTTTCCTAGTTTGTGATAGATTTCTAAAGTGTTTTTCTTCCAGATCGTAGTTTTTTTTTTTGAGTGAGGGTTTCTGGCTTTTTCCCAGTCATTCTTTTGGTGACCTCTAGCTTTGGCCACTTTTAAGATTTTAGGCAGATTTGTTTTTGGGTGTTGATCGTTGAAAATCAAGGGTTGCAATTTGTGACGGGTTCTTGAAGAGCTCTTTCTGATGTTTTTCAGCCTTCTCCTACTAGAAAATTGAGGGTTTGCTGGCACACATCCTTACATTTTGTATTTTTTGATGTTTTTATGGCTGGTCATTGAGTAGTTTGTGGATATTTTCTAATTTCATGGCAGCCTGAAGGGTTGTTTTTTGAGCCAGTTTTGACAGATTTTTTTTGGGAAAAATAAAAATTTCTTGTCATATCCCTCCCAAAATTGTAACACAATAGAATAAAATAATAAGATATTGGCAAACTATTTTTATTATTATAATTTAATATTAAAATATCAAATATTCAAATACAAATAACCAAACATCAAAAATAAAATTATAAAATGAACATAATCTAATTATTATCATAGTCATAATTATTAGTAATAATATTATTATTTTATTAATATACAAATTATGATCATCATATTACTATAATAACATAATTATTAATATAAGAATTATGTTCATATTACTTTAGTCACAATAAAGACAGTTGAAAAGCAGCGATCACTAATAAATCTCCCAAAGGCAGCGATTTCACTAGAAGTCACACCCAGTCAAAGGGATGCAAACCTTTGACCCTATCGGGTATTTAAGGTGACTTCAGCAAGGCCAAAAAGGAGGGGAAGGCATAGAGAAGAGAATAAAGAGAGAAGGGCATCAATCGGTAGGGGGAAATAAAAATAAAGAACAAGTATTATATACATCATCGTGGCTGGAAGGAAAGCTCTGCAGATCTGACAGGGAATAGGTAAGTATTCAATCAAAAATCTGGGAAGGCAGCAGAGGGATAAAATAAAATATATTACCAAGAGTATATTTGAATTTAAAAATAATTATATATATATATATGCAAATTGATTATGGTAAATTAGAATCAATTAGAAATAATGATATATGTATATTTATGTAAAATATATATAGATTTTTTACCATTGTGCAATAATAATGCTTGCAGCAATTATTGCGCCTTATATGATTCTTTAATACAAATGAATAGATTGCATATGTACTTATGTACGTCCTTATCCTATGACCCCTTATTCATTAATGTTATTTAGGAAGAATGATCGATGTGTGATATTATTAGTCCTTATTAAGTTTGTTGATATATTTATGTAAGGATTACATCACTTTGTTTATGCCTTAACCATGGTGGAAAAAAGGGAAATTGCCAAGAAGGTAGATCAAGGGGTCCTCTTCTAGATACGCCACCCAAATGAGGGAACACGATGAGTCCCATGGGCCAAAGGGGTACTGCCGTTGTCTCAACGGGTATTGCCTTTGGGTCTAGGGGAGTTGAGCCACCAAGACACTTTCTCGCAACTTCTAATCACTCCTCATGGTATAATGGTGTTTAATACATATCCACACCAAGGATAAGGGAAGGATGATTGTCGAGGGAGTACAGCGAGAGGGCACCTTATAGATATGCCACCCGTGAGGGGACAAGATGGGCCTGCATGGGCCAAGGGGGTACTTGCCATTGCCTCAACGGGTGTTGCCCTTGGGTCTAGAAGAGTTGGCTACTAGGACATCCGCTGCAACTTCACTTGTCGACGTGGATTGCCGAGGGAGTACAGCAAGAGGGCATCTTCTAGATACGCCACCCGGGGGACAAGATGAGCCCACATGGGCCAAGGGGTGCTTGTCGTTGTCTCAACGGGTGCTGCCCTTGGGTCTAGAAGAGTTGGCTACCAGGACATCTATTGCAACCTCACTTATCCTACCATGTTGTCATGAGTTTGTTAATACTTAGAATATGATTACTTGCTAGTATTGTTGTTGTGATGATTAATTATAACCTGTGTAACGACCCCAAAACCGGGTAAACAAAAATTTTCTACTTTCACTAATAAGATACAAGGAAATACATTTATAATGACAAAGTAAATAACTTTTCCTTTCATTCTAATTGAACATTTCATCATAAAGAAATAAATGACACAATACATCATTGTTCTATTTTCCAAGTAAATAACAGAGTACGCTTTCATCATTACTTTTCTTTCAATTAAAAAGCAAGGTAAGAATCTTACAAGTTTCAAACATAGCTCGGAAGCTTTTGAGCAAATAGGAATAAGACTGTCCAGGATCTTCCCTTTCAAACCTTGGTTCATCAGAAGTCTACTGTGGAGGAGAAACATCACTCAGGTGCTTTTCCACCAACCACGGACTTATATTGCGGTCCCCCGCACGTTTACTGTTAAGTAGACGGCCCTCCCTTCTTCGAGGAGATTGGTTGGGTAACCGGTTCTGTATGACCAACTGAGCATAGTGTGTAATCCTACATAACTAAATCCTTGTGCCCTCACAATCTCAATCTAGCATGTAACCTGGATTACTGTGAACTGACAGTGTAATTCGTCTCACAGTCTAAGTGGACGTTAGGTATACTACACTACTTTGGCCAAAGCATTTCGGCAGTACTTATACTGACGGTCATCTATCACTTGCACTAAGTCAGGTTCAGTTTGACTTAAGGCTGCCTTATCCTACGCGTAGGTTGAGTCCTTTCCGTGGGTAGTCAATCACCCTAGACTTCCTACTTCAACTACTTAAACAGGAAATGGAGTACAGTCAACAAGGGGTCCCTCTGGTACTTCCTAACATGAAAATCTTTATCCATGGAGTACATAGCTTTCTCTAGTTAACCTATTTAACTCTAAAGCTTTAGACTACCTTGGTACTGAATCCACCCTCGTCCTAGTATTAATAACTAGTCCCTTTCCTTTATTTAAGGAGTTCAAGCAGTATTCAAGTAATACAAAACATAAGGTACTTTTACTAAGAAGTAATCAAGCATTTCCCTTTTATGTTATTCCTTTTCAAATTCTCTTATGAAATCAAACTATTTCATTTCAACAAGCTTTTAAGCTATTTCCAATTAAACAAGCTCTTAAGCTATTTTTTTTTAATTCTATAAGCCTTTTCTAATGAAATTTAAGCTATTCCCAATTCAACAATTCCATAGAAAAATAGAGGCTTTCTAATATTTTTCCTTTCAAACTACAACATAATGCAAAGCATATTCAGGCAAATAAATAACTCATTTTTAAATCAATGACAAAAATTCTACAAAGATATTTCTCATGCCTGATTTCCTTTTGCGAAATGAGTTCGATTGGTGGCTTCAGTTCTTCCTCTACCATCCTTCACAGCCTTTACCAGCTATTTCTTAAGTAGGAACAAATACAACTCTCAGGTAAATGCAGTTTGGTAATGAGGGAATATTGCTCTCAGCAATACAGTCTCAGCAAGATGATATTTGGCTCTCAGCAAAATTGTAGATGGCTTTCACAAAATGGTATATGACTCTCACAATCTAAATAGCAATGATGGATTTGCAACTCACAGTAAATGCAACAGCAGTGATGGTGAATAAAGCTCTCACAAAACTCAACAGCAAAGAGGGAATTTAACACAGAAAATGCTTCAGCACTGAAATTCGCAATTTCAAATGCAAAGCAAAGTGGTGAAATTAGCAATGAGAGTAAACCTATATATAGGTTTTGAATTCTCATGTTTACAGAATTGTAGGCATGAGAATTCGACACCTCTTCAATTGACATTGTCAAAATGCGCAGTGGCAAACAAATAACCAGATACTTAGCAAATTTAAGTGATGAATCATACATATTTTCAAAGAATGTTTCAACTATCATATGACAAATTCATGAAGCATCCACGTACAGGTTTAGTCACAGGGAAAAGCCCTCAAAAATGGCGAACTGAAAGAACAAATGGCGTTTGAATTTTACTGTTGAAAACGTCAAGGGTTACGCACAGACAATTCAGGCCTCCTTCCACCCACGCGTCCCAGATTGGTGGCGTTCAAGCATCCGCGACCAAGTCTAAGATACGCGAGCTGGGCGCAGTTCAATCTCCATTGTTTTCCATTGTTTTCTGGTTCAAACAGTCGCACGATTTCTTCCCGTGAAGAAATCCGCGATTTTTCAGTTTATTCAAACATTAACTTTAAATCTTTAAAAAGTCTATAGTTTAAACATTCACATTTCCTTAATATTTTTCATGTATAATTTCCAATATATTTCCAATGGTTTTAAATTTCGAAATTCCATTATATGGTAAATGAAAAATAATTACCAAAGACTATATAAGTCTATTTCAAATATTTCCAAGGCAAAGTCATTTTAATATTTATATTAAAATGTTATTAATATATTTTGTATTATATTCAATATAACATTATTATAGTTTTTAATTTACCTTTATTTAAATATATAAATATATCTATATAATATTCGAATATTACATTAGATATATTAATATATTATATTATCGGTAAGACTATAATAGTATCGATATTAAATATATTAATAAACTTACCCAGTTTACACTTAAATATATCTATACATGTTTATTTTCAATTCTCCAATTACGTGTATTATAGGCCAATCAAAGCACCTTTAATATACGTAATTGCACAAACACGTATATATATACATTTAACTGTAAATTCCAAGCATTAGTAACTTATCAGTTCACATTTCACTTTCAAGATTCACAGAACAGTAAGTCAGTCAATCAAGGAACACCACTCATAAAGCATAAAGAAGTAATCAGAAACTCCTAAGCCTAAGGATGACTTATCATGACGACTTAATCTGACTCAATTCCTAAAACCCTCAGTGAAGTGTGTGTATGCTCATATGATCAACTTTACCGGTTAGCCGACCAAGTTCCTCTTCCCGAGTGATGTTTCCCCTCCACCTGGAGGAATAGTTCCTGTTCCTGCATCCATGGCACAAAACCACGGCAATCAATTGCTCACAATATTTGCAGTATATATAAATCAAATATATAAAACAAGACTAATTACTTTCCTCTATTCATTGCTTATCCAAGAGTAACATCAATCAAGAATACAGAATGAGCCAAACATAACATGTAAACAGATTCTCATATTGATAACAAGGTTCAATCACATTTTATTCATTCAAAACCTTCCTTACAATCAGAATGCTCTAAGCATTACTAGAATAGTAACTATACAAATTCCGGGGTGTAACAACCTGCTAACCAAAATGATTATGGCGGTGATTTCCAATCTATGTGCAAGACTTCAATCAAAGTGAAAAGTATTCTCTAATCTATTATGTGATTAGGAAATTAAGGATTTAGGGAAAAATCTAGGGCATTCCCAATTAGGGACATTACATTTCTACAAAGAGTTTTTTGAAAAAAAATTCTAAAAAAAATTTGCTAAAAGAGTTTTTGAAAATCTTTCTATAAAATTTTTGTAGTTTTTTGAGGATTTTTTTTGAAAAAATCTTACTTTTTTAGAGTTTTCGAAGGTTTTTCTGAAAAATCTTATAGTTTTTGAGCCTCTTTTTTAGACAATTTTTGAAAAATTGTGAGTTGTGCCAATCGATTGTCTAGAGTTTATGCCAGTTGATCACAGAGTTACCTCGTTTTTCATGCATTGGAAAATGGGAGGGATGGCTGCTTTGTCCAACGTCATGTTGGAAAGTACGCAGAGGTTCAATGGGAAAAGTTATAATACCTGGAAGCAGAGAAAGCTCACAGTTGTCGAGTGTCGGTGTCTAGATTTGATTGTTCTGTGGGAATAGACCAGTAATCGCACGACAGTTATGCTTCTCCAGTTATCAGTCACCGATGATATGTTTCCAAAAGATTATGGATAAAATTGATATATGTTTGTAGGATGACCATTAAGGGAGGGTATTAAAATATTAAATGTAATATTAATGGTC
This sequence comes from Sequoiadendron giganteum, assembly GCA_007115665.2. Taxonomy (NCBI): domain Eukaryota; kingdom Viridiplantae; phylum Streptophyta; class Pinopsida; order Cupressales; family Cupressaceae; genus Sequoiadendron; species Sequoiadendron giganteum. Next base: position 633,845,332 of record CM021107.1, read on the forward strand.
ATCTTAGCTTTAGTTTCCTTTTAGTTATCTTAGTTAGTTTTTAGTAACTCCCGTTTACACTTTAGTTATTTTAGCATCTTTCAGTTTAGTGCTTTTGTTTGCTTCTATTAACGATTGTTTCTTTTTAGAAACACTGTCTTGTAATTTTCTTTATAAGGAGTTTTTTCCTCCTTTTGTAATCATGCAATTATGAATATCAATAATCATTTCATTGGATGATGTTTAGAGATACTACAAAAAAATAGAAGCAATCAAGATGTCCTAGTTATCACAAGCTTAGCACTAGCTATGGTGACTATATTTGCAGGTATGTTTATTTTGGAAGTTTTTGGCTAATAGCTATTTGAATTTTAGTATATGGCAACAACTAATCATATGTGGTGACGATTCATGTGGAGAAGTCATGTTTAATAATATGTGTGGCATGTCGGCATCATGGTTCAATTGTGGTGTAGTGGTGAGATGATTGATATTCCATAGGATGGTTAGATTGTTGAGAGGATTGGTATTCCACGAGGAAGTCTTAGAAAATATGTGTAACTGCTTGTTGGTTGGCATGTGTGATGGTTTGAGATTGATGTAATTTGTGTATGATTGTATAAGATGTTAGGAATTAACTACCCTTGTTGTAGAGGACTTGCAAGCTAGGATAAAGAAACTTAAGATTATTCGATAGATTGTATTAACCAATCCATCTAATTGCATTAATCGAAACAAATTGAACAATATGCAAGCACAAGATTACATGAGATACAAATGCTTAGGAAAACTCTTACATGAGAAAAGTGAAAACAACCAAAAGATAGTCATTGTTATATTATTTAGAATCAAAAGATTCAATACAATGTGTCCCTTCTAGAGTCTCAATCGCTAGTATTACAACATACCTTTTTTTGCAATGAACCTTCATATGGCCAACCATTTGTCTATCCAACCTCAGTCTAACCTTGCCATTATGGAATATGAACTGTCTAATTGTCCAATTAACTTGTGGAATACCAAGAATCACACAACAATATTTTGATTGTAGCGTGATGTTAGCATGTTGCACATATCACTAAATGTGATGTCTACATGTGGATAATTGTTGTTTATACACAACTATTGCTGAAGACTTAGAGCCAATAGTTGCTTATTTTACATTGTTGGTGTGTACATGTCTTCTTGTATAGCCACCACCACTAGTTCTAAGCTTGTGGTAGCATATACAAACATCTAAGCTTGTGTGTACATTTATTATAGGAGATAGTGTAGTAGACAACCCAAGAAATCAATCTAATGTATGGGAATGGGACAAGTCCATTTCATTCCTACACCACATGAACTCTGCAGTATTATAGGTTTTATTAAAGGATCAACAACATTTACTTAAGTGCCAGTTTTCTCCATTTGAACTTTTCTGGTTTCAACCATCTCCCTTACGAATTGATATTGCCTGCCAATGTTCTTAGTTCTAGCATGGTAAGCAGGTTTTTTTTTCAGACAAATTGCACTCGTTGAATCATAATTCAACATTGTATGTTTCTTAAAACCAATAGTCACATAATCTCTTTCACCACACTTCCTTACAAGTATGTGTTGCAGCCATATATTCTACTTTAGTTGTGGATAATGTAATTGTCTATTGTTGCTTGCTCATCTAACTAATTGCATCTCCAAACAAAATAAAAAACACAACTGCTAGTCAACCTTCAGTTATTCAGATCTCCAGTCTAATCATAATCCACAGATTCTTGTATGCTCAAAACTTAACCCACATCATTAGTACCATGATCAGTCAAATAGTTATCTAGAGTTTCTCTCAAGTACCTGAACACTCTTTTTACTTGTGTCCAATGTTCCTTAGTTGGCTTGGCCATGAGCCTATTCTAAACTCCCACTACTTAGGGGATGTTTGGTCTTCTGTAGACCATTTTATACATAAGACTTCCTACTGCACTAGCATATGAAACATTTATTATGTCCTGCATGGCCATAGGACATTGTTTCACTTCCAAACTCAATTTTTTACCAACTAGTAGAGATGTACTTACCAGTTTACTGTCTTGCATTCTAGATCTCTACAAAGTTCCTTTGATTTAGATACAATTTCCTATTAGTCTTATTCGTGTATATATCTATACCAAGTAGGTTTCTAGTAGCACCTAAGTCCTCCATCTCAAACATACTAGACAATTAAGCTTTAAGTTCTAATCTTATTGTTTCTAATAATTAACATATCATCAACATACAAAGCAATAATCAAAATATAATCATTTACCTACTTGTAATAAGCACAATGATCAACATCACCTCTAACAATGCCCCATTCTAACACATATGATTCAAACTTTGAGTTCCACATATGTGGGGATTGCCTTAATCCATACAATACTCTTTTTAGCTTTCAAACTAATTTCCTTTTACCTTTCACCTCAAATATTTTGGGTTGTTGCATACATATTTCCTCTAAATCGCCATGCAAGAATGTTGTTTTCACAGTCATTTATTTGATCTCAAAATCATATGCAACAACTATGGACAACAACATCCTAATGGAGCTTAACTTAGCTACTAGAGAAAAGATCTTGGTAAAGTCAATTCCCTTTACTTGGGAATATCCCATTACCACCAAACATGCTTTGTGTCGCTCAAGTGATCCATCTGCTTTCAAATTCTTTTTGAACACCCACTTGCAGCCAATGCATTTTCTCTCCTCATGTAAATTTATTAAGCCCCAAGTTGTGCACCACTTCAATGCCAACATCTTCTATTCCATGGCATTCTTCCTAGACTTTTTCTCTTTGGAAGTGAGCTTTATTCACATAACTCAGTTCCCTCTTAGTACAAGTTAGAGAAAAAACATAACGAAAACATGATAGACTATACATGTTAGGTGATCTTCATTGCCTTGTAGACCTTACAATTTTGGGTGAAGTATTTTCTACCACCTCTATACCTTGTTTCTTTTTTAGAGTTTGCACTAGATGCGCCTTCATCCAAACTATCATGTCCACTTAATTATTCATCTTCAAATGCATTTTGTTGCTCTAGTTTTGATTCAAAATGCACATTTTTGTTTTTGTGCTACTTTGATTGTTCATCCTTGCACAAGACTCTAAGTTCCTTGAAAGTGACACCCTTGAAATAGAGAACCTTTAACATTTTCGGATTTTCCCCATACCCCATGAAAATACATCTCTTTGCCTTGAAATCCAACTTAGATTGTCTTTCCTTTCACACCTAAACAAATGCTTCACAACCAGACACTTTCAAATGTGTTACAATCGGTTTTAATTCCACTTTTCATATGGTGTCTTGTTTACCAATGTAGAAGTAGGAGACTTGTTTTTCAAGTAGCATGTGGTATTTACTACTTCAACTGAAACTCATGTCTTAGACTCGCACTATGTAACATACTTTTGGCTTGATCTAGCAAGGTTCTATTCAACCTTTCAGCCACTTCGTTCTGTTATAGTGTATAAGGATTTGTCCTTTGTTTTACAATTCTAGTGTGTTTACAAAAAGTCTTGAATTCCTTTGAGAAAGACTCTCCATCATTATCTATTCTAAGTACTTTGATTTTTGTATGAGTCAATTCCTCAACAAGAGCCTTAAACTCCTTGAACTTGACAAATAATGGATAAATCTTTTCTATGTTGAAAGTGTTGATTCAAAGATCAATAGAATGTCGGATGTGGAAATTATATGAATTTTTAAAATTTTGTGCATATTGCAAGTTTAAATGACCTGCAAGTTTGAATTGTCACAGTTATAATTGTGAACATTCAAGTCTACATTTTGTTTAATGGGAATTTTGTTCATATTGCAAGTTTAAACAACTTATAGGCTTGAATTTTCACAATGATAATTGTGAAAAGTCAAGTTTGCAAGTCGTTTAATTGAAATTTTGTTCATATTGAAAGTTTGAACGACTTGCAGGCTTGAATTATAATTGTGAAAGTTGAACACTTTAAAGACTTTCAAGCTTCAACATAGAAAGGAATCAAAGGATATTAGACTATGAAAATTACAACCTATAGGTCGTTTAAACTTGCAATTTGTATTATGAACAAAAAATTCATATAAACAATTGAATGATTGACAGGCTTGAATTATAACTGTCTAGATGGTGCAACATAAAGTCTCTAACCCAAGCTCTTTGATAGATAAAATTTAATTATCTCTGCCATTCTGTTTATTTATTTTGCTTTATATGGTTCAACTCAATCCATCAATTATACCCCATACCTTTCTGATGCATTAAAGTAGTTGGACTTTCATTTGCAATGTCATTTTTTATTCATCAAATGTAATTGGATTTCCTTTAAAATAAAATTTTAACTCACCATGGGAAAGATAACAAATATTTCCATGAATAGTTTGACAGTTTAGTTGTGATGAATTTGATCTTGGCTGTCACAATTGGAGGTTGAAGTTTATCATGCCTTTATGGGTGCTAAAGAATTATTCTAATGACTGCAAACAATGTGAAAAATAGATCCTTCATTTTAAATAGCTGGAGTAAAATATCTGAATCTTTTTCTTCACATTGATTATTCTTTCAGTAATGACAGTTGGTTTGTAGGGTCTATAACTTTCAAATTTCCTTCTCAGTCCTTTCCTTGTACACCAATTGCTAGGAGCCTAGGACAATAACCCTAGAATCTTCACTGACTAAGGCACATGTCATAAAATTTGCAGTGGATAGGGCACAATGCATCTCTGCTTTTAGGAGTGCTTTTATCTTTACACAGGATCAACTTTGGCTTAGCTGCAAGACCGCTCTCTTTCACATTCATCTTTGTCTGTTGTACACTTATGTCCAGTCATATGGTTCCTGTATAAGCTACAACAAAGTTTCCACCTCAATTGTCAAAGCTGTCTCATGTCTATTAATTTATTAAATAAATAAAAATTTGACTCTTAAGTAAGAATTGGTAGGTGCCAAATGCCTGGGTCAACAAAAATATTTGCAGTCTGGAGCATCATGAATATTTGCATTTATGTTGCCTATTACTATTTAATGTTTTTTTGACTTTATTGGAGGAATGGCTAGCTGTCCTTGGGATGGTCAAGGGATTCCATTTGATGTTCCCAACCATCCTTGACATTTCCTGTGTGTTTCCAAGTAGAGGCAAGGGTTTAGGGGACAGCAGGGGGATGTTTCCAAGGTGCCCCCATGCCTGCAAAACATCCCTAGTATGGGGAAACTTGCAAAAGGACAGGGGACTTGTCTTGTGTACCCTTAGTATTTTTAACTTCCTCTATAGAAAAAGGAACCATCAAACTTTCATTATCTTCCGCCTATCTAATGGGCCATGAACCCCAAGTATATGGTCTTCTGTTGCCTTGCACTTGGCAGTTGTGATAGCATGAAAATAAGAAGCATTTCTATCTCCCTCTGAAATCCAGTTATCCCTTGATTTTTACTTCCAAAAAGTTTCTTCCTGTGCCAAAAAGAGGTTATGCAGCACCAAAAGCTAACATTCTTCCTCCAAAAGCTCATTTGTCGAAAATTGAGGCTTTAATAATTGAAGCCACTTGCTCTAGTGAAGCTTCAATTGCAATTTTATCTAAAAAAATGTTCCCAAGACTATTTATTCCAGGAAGAGAAATTCTTTTTAATGAAACAAAGCTTTGAGGCAAAACAATATATGCATAATAAGAGTACCTAGTACAACTGGGCAAGAGCACCAAATTTCAACATGGGAAAGAATGTCTGGTCGACTCAGCCACATTAGTTCAAATTTGAAGGCAGAATGGGGTGGAGCAACATCTAGAAAATATTGATGCTTAAGCAGTAATGACCGGATCCTACCGCAGGAAGAATAGAGGTCTCTGAGATACACGTTTGCTGCAAGCAATTGGGAGAGACCAAGAACTTAACAAGTCTTTCTGCTATATAACAAAACCCTTTTCTTCTATTATCCCAAGTATATGTTTATTCTTTAGGAATTAGATATAAAAGGTTATTGTTTTCCAAAATGTCTTGAAAATCAAATTCAAATTGAGAAGGGCACTGTGACCCACCTCGTTTATCCATTGTCCCCACTATTGCTTCCAAATCCTATATCATGCAAAACTTCAAGCTGACCAAAAATTTCCTCCCACAATCTTTTCTTCCTAACCAGACCATTATGGCCATCAACATTAAATAAAAAGCTTAATATGTTAAAGCAATAAGACTTAATGGAACAACACACCTAGTTTAATGTTTTTGCCAACAACTCGAGATGAAGAGAAGTTCGGTTCTAAAGGATGCAAAGACCTCCTGAGGCACCTTCTGCTTCCACTGACCAACCTTTAGAACATATCCAAGAAGACTTGAGGAGACTTGACATTTTTTCTTCAGATAATTTTGTTTCTTGTGGAAATTCAAAATCTAAGTTAATCTTTTGTTGACAAATCTTTTCTGTACAGGCATTAATATCCTAATGTTCTAAGTTAAGCCATTCATTTATCCCATGGATGGTACCACCGCCTCTGCCTGCTGATTGAAGATCTGAGAAATCCATATAGTCTTTTGTGATCCTTCTACAAATTCTTTTTCCTTTGGCTCCCAAATCTCTTATTCAATTTTCCTTATGCTCTTCTTGCTAAATAAAGGAGAATTATCAGAAAAGAATTGATCCAATCTTTGAATGATGAATACCTCCTTACTCTTCTAGGGTGACTTCTTTTTCCATATTCTCTAGGAATATAATTGGGTCATTTTGGTCTTCAAACTCCACAGCGACACTTTTTGAAGGAGAACCAAGGACATCTGGAACTACCTCTACACGAGTATCCTTCCTTGATGAAATAAATTGAGACTTGCGGGAAGCTTCTAAAAAATCTTGCCATTTTGGGTGCTTTAATTACAAGCTTTGGAGAAAGCTTTTCTTAGATCTGACACTTGTTTAGGTCACCATACTTTTTTTTCCTTTTTCCAAAACTACTTCCTTCACTTGGACTTTGTTTGACTTACGTTAATTTCTTATACAAAACTTCACTTCATGATCTACCTTATGAAAAATGAAACAATGAAAAGTAATATCTTGATAGTCTATTTCTTGAGCATAAGCTCCATTAGAGAGAGACACTAAGACGTTTTTTGGAAGAGGCAAATCCATTTCTCTAGAAATTTTTATCCTCACATATACAGTGTAGGATTTTGCCACTAATTTACTATCTATTTCTACTAATTGCCTCAAACTTCTTCCTATAGCCTCAAGGCAATCTTTATTCCATAGATCCAAATTCACATGTCCAAGCTTTCGGAGGGGTAAGATGCCCCTAAAAATCCAGGACACCATCATTGTAAAGCTATCGTCCACCCTTTGTAGAACAAATGCACTATAGATATTGCTTTATCACAATCTTCCTCCTTTGGATAAACCAAGACAAAAAAAAGCCTTTTGGCAGGAAATATAGGTGCAGCAAAGGATCCCAAGAGAAAGATACCAATCTTGTACCAACTGGACAGACAACCAATGCTCTATTCCATTTCCAATGAGCACATATGTTGATTAAAAAACCACATTCTTTTTCAATGGTTGGCAATTGTTTTAAAATCACTAGTGTGGAGTCTGCTACTGCTAATGTATTTTTTTCGGTGCTCCCCGGGGATACATCCCTTGCCCAATTGTGGTCCCCATCCCTAAAACGTTTTGGGGACTCGGGGACGCCTCATAAACTTGATTGGGGTTCCACTGCCTGAGGCAATCCCTTTCACTGATAGTGACTCAAAGTCGAGCTCCAATTTTGATACAAACCTACCAGTTGCATCTGCTGATTAAGGACAGCCATATATTTTCTATGTTTTGGTCATTTTATAGTTGAAATTTGGAACCTTTGGGCATTTTGTTATAATTTTTATATAATATGTATGCACATTGACAATGAAAGCATTTGAATTTTGCTAATTTGTTTGTCAATTCTCATGTGAAATCTCAATTCAAGTCTAATGTTATGTATTAATCTTCTACATTGTCTATGTTGAATGCTTTATCAATGTTATGAATATTTGAAATTTCTCTATATTTTTAAAAATTTCCCTATTTTTTAATAGTTGTTCCTTGCCATCCCCTAAAAAATGGCCCAAAAGTAACCCTGTACCAGAAACATGTCCCACTGACCTCTGCCGTCCCTGTCCCTGAAACTTGGGGGAGCATAGATTTTTATCCTTCTCTTAGTAGAGATGTCACATTTGAGGAGGATGTTGCATTCAAAACTGGGTCCATCCAGCTCTGGATCCAAAAGGCACAATATTCACCCTTGTTAGAGAGAAAAACTGGGATTCTCACTCCGGATTTTTGAAAATATTGAATATTCTTTTGTTGAATTCCTTAGAACAAACCTCTTTAAGAAGAGATGCCAGAATAGTATTTTTCCAAAACTGTGATATCCCTAGTGTGTCATATTCTACCTTCACCAGTCTCAAACAAAAGGTTACAATTTGAATCTTCACAGTACAATCACTCAGTAGGATAGCAGTAACAATTTCCTGATTGTTTCAGATTGAACAATTGATCCAAAAGAAAATTTTCAAACACAGAAAATTGCACAGCTGATAACAAATTCAGAGAGTAAATGATTCAGACCTGAGTTTAAACAAAAATTCTGGACCTGTGTTTGAGATTTATAAAAATTTGCTGCTCGCGAAAGACGTTACAAGTGTTTGAGTATGAACAGTGGATCTGGCCTGATCACTGCCCTCAGAGATTCTATTCCCATATTGATCCACGAGCACCTGGGTGGTGTATGCAGAGCCAATGATGGAAAATATCAAAAATCTAAATTTTAGGTATTTTTTATGTTTTAGTAAATCACATTTTCAGAGGCCTTCGGAGCAGAATGACTTCCATCAGTTTCGTGAAATGTTTTCTGTAGGCTGCATTCCAAGAAACTCAAACTAGTTCTCTTTGAGATCTTTTCAATGATATAAAGAAGCTCAAACTTTACTCGGCAGGCTAGTAGTTATGACTCTGCCAAGTTGGGGTGCCAAAATCAACAAGATATTTTGAAATTTTCAGTTTTGTTAGTTAATTTGTCCCCATCTAACTGTCCATTTTGACTTCCAAGGATGTGGTGACCTTTGATATTCTGTGCAAATGTATAAAGTTAAACACTCAAATTTTGAATCTAATATAGTAGTTTTGTAGAGGCATGCATCTCTTTAATGTTTACCAAACTGTATTTGCATAATTTCTTAATGATGTTGCAGGTTTCTCACCAAGTATTGTTCTACGAATTCCTTAATTCAGATCAGATTCCTTGCTTACAAAGGTTTATGAATGGTGACTGGATAACCAGCAGCACCCTAATCCTTCTGCCACTTGGGATTATGCCCAGCTAATGCCTAATCTGTGATTTGAGGCATGATAACCCTCAAATGACCAGCAATGCCTCAAATGACCAGTGACCTGTTAATGAGGATCTCAGATGCTGCGATGAGGATGTTTATGCCTGCTCACCTAGTACCAGGTCTGCATGTTCGGATTAATCTGGGTGTGTAGATGATATGCCTCTGATCTGCTTCAGTTGGTCCTCCCTAAATAATCCATTTATTTACCCTTTTGCTGGTTCTGTGCACTTCAGGAACAGGCAATTTGCAGTCACGCCTTGCCCAGTTCAAATGTGGACTGGTGTGTGAACTGTATAAATTAGTGCCACCTCTGCAGATTGGTATCAGTCCTTCAACAGTCCAGTCCTCTGATAATGGCTCGCCAACTTGTATGCCAGACCTGTAAAAGTATCATGAGCTCTAATCAGCATGGTTGCAACACCAGGTTTGAATTGCAAGTTGAGGTGAGGGTTTGTGTCTTACCTCAGATCAGCGGATTGAGGGATTTCGTCCTCAACAGCTAGTGCGCTGGAAAATGCCAGTTACAAATTAGGAATATGATGATCGATCCCAAAAATGAGAAATGGAGCTTGCTGTTATACCTTCCACGTTTTTGGGCCCATAGGTCCCATTTTGGCAACCAAGTTTAAATTTTGAAAATTAAATTATATTAATATATTTCATATTTTATTTTTTTATTAATATATATATATATATATATTGTGTTTGAGGGTGCTGGAGGCCGACTAGAGAGGAAGAGACATGACAAAAGTGTTCTCCTATTCCCTGAACAGCATAACCTTTGCCCTTTGACCACAACTATGGTGTTTGCCAGCAATTCCGCCACAGCCTGCTCTCAGCCTCTCTTCTGCAAAAATTGACTGTTACAACCCCTCAAGACTTTGGGAGCTGCTCGGTTGCTTCATTAGTTATACAGTGAAATTGACTAACAGAAGCATAATTACATTTCCTTTCATGATCCAATTTAGATCAATCTGTGTCATTCCACCAGCTACATTTAGAATCAAAATAGTAAAAGAAAGACTAATGAGGAGCGATGGCTATATCTTCTAGGGATGATCAGTGCTAGTCACTGACATCCTACTTGAAGTTTTCTTAGGTTTATTTTATATACTCAATCCATAGTATATGGAATGCCATTAAAATATGTTAGTGATCAATCTCTTCTTTCTTTTCTTGTCTGCAGAGAGGTGCTCTTGAATGCTGCAGAGAGTGCAGGCATCGAGGGTGCTAAAGAATGGATTGATAACCCAAACGCTGGCTTGAAAGAGGTAAGTAAAAAACTTGCAATCCAATAGTTCTTCTGTATCGTGCCTTTATCATGCCAGAAAAATGTCTAAATTTATTAACTTGCAAAGCTCAAAGTAGTTGTTGAAGCTTGTTTCTGTTCACTGGATTTCAGATACAGAGTAAGATGGAAAAATATGGCCACAATATATCTGGTGTACCTCATTTTAAGGTGAGCAAGATCTTTGTTTTCTATCAAAGTCCTAAAACTTACAAGATGATGTATATTTCAAGGAATTGTGTTTGTTTACTTGATTGTTTGTCATTTTTTCATCGGTGAATAGATAAAACCATTAATACTTTGGTGTACACTATTAACCTTAGGATATTGTTTGGACAAGTGACTATTGAAATTTAAAATGATTATTCTCTGCAGATAAACGACAAGTATGAACTCTCGGGTGCCCAAGCTCCACTTTCGTTCATCCAAGCTTTTAAGAAAGCATCTCAAGATCTGGAATAAGTTACTGAGTTGAACTTTAAAGAAATTAAGAGATAAATAAACTTTAAAGGGTTTGAAGTGTCCATTGTTTCAATAAAATCATGCTATTGCAGCGATTTAGTAGGTAACCGTGAAAAACACAAGCATTCATAAGCTATCTATACTTCTAATTTTCCGTTTAATGTGAGTAATAGTTTGTATACTTATTCCATTGTTGATTGCGTGAGGAAAGTTCCATTGCAAGAAATTAATTTGTAATGTAAACTTGCTAATTAGAGTTAACTAATGTGAAAACAAAACTAGTTAATATGTTCCAACGCAACTGTGAAAAGTATTGTTAAATGCAATGCTATTCTCTTATGATCAATGCAAAATAATCAAATAGTCATTTAGTAGTATAATCATCTGACAAAATATTTTAGGTATTACAAGAAGATTGTCTTCTTTGGCATTTCCTCTTCTAAATCAAGAGCCCTTTTTTTTCACTGTACAATTATCTATTTTTTTAATTCTAAGTACAATTAAGTGCATGGAGGATCTAGATATCCTTTTCTACAAGAAACATCATCTCTAGCAAGAGGCCTACCTAGATGTTTCATAAGACTACTCAAAGGACGCCATTATTATTAAATAAATTTAAATGAAATATCCCATAGCTTTAAGAGTTGAAATCATTCCTCCAAAACTTGAGAAAGAAATTAATAGATAGATCATACCATACAAAACATGGAAAGCACTAACTTAACATTTACATTTAAATTTGAATGGCGTTGGGCGGGAGGAGTGATTCAAGCGACCAACATGCGTTTTCCCTGGAGGACGTTGCTGCGAGTGATCAAAATGCTGTTGTAGGTGTTGACGCAGTGCTGCAGGGTTATTCAATTCTTGAGAAGTGGAAGCATTATTATCAATGGTGATTTCGCCATAATGGAACTCATTAGCACCAATTTCAAATAAAGAAATATCATTAGCTTGAAAGACATGCTGATGTAGATTTGAATTCTTCATTCTTTCGTTGGTATCATCATAGAACTCATGCACATATTCTTCAACTTGTGGATGCCCATCATTAGTTGTTGATCCACAAGGTGTAACATGCTGATTACCACATACATTACCAGCTATATCATCCACCTCATGGCTGCAAACTATTCCTTTTTGTGGCAATCTCTCTTCCCAACTCAAAAGTTCACACTCTTGATGTCCCTTCCAATCACCATCTACATATTGAATCTCCTTGGCATTATGCAATGTTTCGTCATTATGGAGTTCATTTATTTCTTCAACTATTTGCTTGATCTCCATAATCTTTGTATTAGCTTCTTGTTCCTCAAGTGTAGCTGTAATAGGTGATTGGTTCTTTGTTATGCATATAGAATGATGAACTAAGGTAAGATCAAGGCAAAGCCTATCAACCTCTTTCTTCTTCTCTTGGTAGGCATCATAGGTCTCCTTTGCAAACTTAATGGCATAATCCCTATCAAAGAGAAAATGCAAATAATTTGTCTTAACTGATTCCAATGCTTCTTTGATGGTTTGCATCTTGGAAAGAGTGTCTATATCCTTAACTCCATTCTGTCTCTGTTCAAACTCGAACTTCCAGTAGAGTTCTACAATACAATTGTGGGTGCTATCAATTCTTGATAACACTTTAACCATTTTCTCTTCTGAAACCAATAATTTATCCTTCAAAACTTGCAGCTCTTTAGGCCCTTGATCACAATCAGCAGAGAAGCTTTGCTTATCAAACAACAAATTTTCTGATTTATTTTCATTGACATGATTTTCAAAATCAGCCTCCTTCCCATCTTTTTCACTGCATAACTCCTAAATAGAGGGCTTGTCAACAATATCTTCAAGCAATGGATCATCAAAAGATTCCATTACTTGCTCTCCTAAGCATTTCGGTATCAAAACACTTGGATCCCATGGTCTCATGAATTCCTAATTGTAATGATCAACAAGGAAGAACTCATCATACTTCTCTTGGATTGTTGACTCTTTGAATGAGTCATTCCTCTTTTCCCTTAAATTGATGTCTTCATTTATAACTCTTTCCATGGGCGTAGTTTGATAATCAAACCCTATACCATCCATGTCGCTATCATTTTATTGGAAAAAAGAATCATCAAAGCTGGCTGCTTTGAAAATATCATCATTCTCTACTTCAATGGACCTTCCATGAATAGGTATGTTACAGATTTCATCATTAGTAGCCCCACACATAACAAGGAAATCTTCTTAGTTACTTGTCATGAACTCTTCATTAATTGCATTTTCTTCAAAAAAATCATTCTAAAGGTTTACTATGCATTTCTCTTGATTAATGAAATCTTCTTTTTCATACAACAACTTTGTAGGTTCATCGCTCTCCATTTCCACATTTTATTTTCTTGAAAACCCAAGTGAGTCCATTTGATAGTCTTCATGCTCTTTTGAAGCTTCGGTTGCCTCTTGGTACTCTTCTATTGAATGCATGGTCAAATGCATATTCGTAGAGTCTTCCTAAGATTTTGCTATCAAATCCACAGGATGCCAAATTTCATTCTTTTCTTTAGTGAAAGAATTCTTCACATTATTTTGAACTGTCTTCATCAAAAAGGTCTTCAGTTTCTCCTCACATTGATTGAACAATTCATGTAACAACATATCAGGAATAAGAGAAAGTTTTTTTTTCGTTCATATACTTCCAAAAAGAGTGATTGGACATTCGGTGGAATTTCATCTACCTCTTTAATAGTGAGAACAAGAATATTTTTTACTGCTGCCATAACACTTTCTTCTTGTTCACTCCAAGTGGATATGAAAAGATAGTAGATCAAGTGATCAATTTGATTATGCATTTCCAAGTCAATCAGCAAATTACTTGTCCTAAGATCTGAAAATGTCTTCAAGATAGCAGTTCTTCTGGGAAACTGACTGCTACAGGTTCCATCAAGATCTTGGAAACTTTCAACAATGTTATGAAGAATCTTCTTCATAATTTCATCTTCATAAGGCATCAATGGTGCTACAATCCTCATAACTTCACTAAAGCATGAAGTAACTAACAAACTTATTTATTCCTCTAAATGCCCTATCCAATAGGGATGAATCAAAGCAGTTACTGCAGGAGATAATGTCTTATTCTATAATTCATTAGGAGATTGTTGGACTTGGCTCAAACGATATTCCAACTTGGACAATATACTCACTTCTTCACCTCTTGTCTGACATTTTTCATTGAGCCTTGCACCTGCAATGGAAAATAACCTTGCCAATCTTCTTTCCGCTTCAGAAGCCATAATCACATCTAACTTCTTACGGTTCTGGGACCTCAAATAACCTAACATCTTTGGTACTTCTGAAATTCAAAACTGAATTCAATTATGACCTCTGGTGTAGAATCAATTTTTTTTGTCACTCTTTTGACAACTAAGCTCCATTTTTCACAGGATGGCAGGAAAACAAGCTCTGATACCACTGAAAGATACCCTCTCAATTTTTCTTGATTCTTAATGACAAATACAATGTAATCATGCACCTGTTAAGGTTAGCTTCAAACCAAAACGATGCAGAAGAGTAACTCTAATCAAGAATGCGCCCTAAGACCCAATGAGGGAGGAGAGGCGGGCATATGGTCAGAGGATCCCTAGGATCTAATTAATCAATAATTGAAATGATTACAATTGAAAGAGAAGGATTAAACTCAACACCAAGAATGTGCACACAAGATCCTTTAGAAGGCGAGGTGCTAACATATGGCGGACTGCTAATTACAAAACTGAAAGAATTTAGGCGGATAACCAACCATGAGAGAAGTTCCACTCTTCCACTAAAACAGTGGGGGGAAATAAATTACAAATAAACAATTCATTCGCTGCGGCAGGCATCCACTCAAGAGTGGGGATTCACCACTTGACAGTGGGTGCAAGAAAACTTAAACAATTCGTTTCTCCACACTGGCGGTATACCATCCAGGGGTGCTTAATGCGTTTGCATTAGAAATCACAAGTAATTGCAATAATAACATTGGTTTGATTAGTACTACTAATTCTCAACCTTACAATTGAAATAAGCTGCAAATTATGAGTGTTGCAACAAAAGAATGAATGCAAATATAAGAAGGATGAATATAACAATGTTTACAACTCCCAAGGACTGTAAATGAAGCCAAAATCTGATCTTAATGAAGTCTGATAATAATAACTAGCAAATTGAAACTGTGAACTAGCAAATCGAAAATCAATGAAATGCTCATAACTTCATGAATTTACCTCTGAATTAATTGAAACGAAGTGCAAAGGTCTTCTAGGAGGATGGCGCCCAAGATCAAATCACGAAACTGCATCCAAACAACCTTATTTATATGGCACGAATTCCAATGCCAAGCAAGAATGTACGACTTGGCTGAAAGGGCAATTTGGCTCTTAAAATTCAGAATCTTTGAACTAAAATCTCATCTTCTATGGGAAGGGTCGCCCAAGGTAAATAAACAAGAATCTTCAATGCCCAGAACACAATTGAATTTATTCAAAAAGCTGCTCGCAAAAATCAACTTCAACTATATAAACACCAACAACATACAAATTGAAAATATCACTAAAATTCTTCAACTTTGGAGCTCAATCTGCTAGTCTAGATGACAAGCAACAATAAGACCAACTAGGTGTTATCTTTCAAACACGAAATTGGATTGAAATTAGGAGGTAAGCATTCGTCGAAGTAAAAACCAAGTTGTCATTTTGACAAGATAACATTAGCATAAGTTCATAGATACCAAATGTTGGAGCAAGGTCTCTCTTTTAAAGAACTTGAGGTGACTGTTGATTTTTCACCTTTTCTCTCCAAGAGATGCCCAAGGAAATATGAAATATTTAATTTTTAATTCACTTTTTCCTTCCTTCATTTTGGCGTCCAAAACATAAGAGGAGATAATTAATATTTGAAATATTAAAATATCTCTTAATGAGGCATCCACCCTCATGGTCCCCATTTTAAAACAACATTAAGTCATTGTGCTAGGCTAAGGGGTCAAAATCACATTATAATAATTAAATGACTTAAATAAATCATTCTACCAAAAGAGCCTCAAAATGCTAAAAGCCAAATATGCATTAAATTGCACTGCCTGAAATGGAAACTTAACTGACTGTTGATGCCACTACCCAAGATAGCATTGCCAAAAATAGAGCTTACTAAAAATAGTAAACTCTGAAAATTTGTCCAATGCCTTTGCATGACATATCACTATGAAGCTCTTTGAAAAACCCAGAACTCCACTTGACATGCATCAAAAACTCATACCTGCAAATCTTCAAGAATGCATCATAAACCTCCTATAAAATAGGAAACCCTAATTTGCACTTTTGATCAACCTACGGATTTCTGGAAATAGGCTGTTAGTGTTGATGTTTTGCAGCGTCTGGATTATAATTCCAGCCTTGCACAACTTACAAGAAGAATGAAAAATTGAATGTAGCCTTTGGCTATTCAATTTTATATGCTTGAGACTTCGAATCATAAGAAGGCCGACCTTATGTAAATAATCAATGATCTTATTTGGGCCGACCTTACTTTGTATTTTGTAATTTAATTATTTAAAGGAAGGCCGACCTCCTTGTTGAGTTACCTCATCTTGTATAAATACAAGGTCATATTTGTCATTATAACATATTCATAATAGAGGCAAGTTTGCAATTAGTAGAGCAGAGCAGATCCGATTTCAAGGAAGAACATATTCATTTGTATCCTGTGCATCAAGGAGAGGTGCGACTCCATTGTATTCCTTATTGGCCATTGTTGGGCCTGAGTTGTAAAGCAGATTTCTGCTCCTGTTCCTACAATATATAAGAGAGATATTTGCTGGGTTTTTCCCCTCATGTTGGAGGGTTTTCCTAGGGTACTTGGTTGTGTTCATTGTCTCATGTGTTGCATTTTATGATTGCTTTCTTTCTGCATGTCTGATCGTTTAAACAACAACATGGTATCAGAGCGGGTTTATGCACGATCTGATCAGATTTGTTTAAGCACAATCATGAAATTGGATTAGATCCTGCCTACCACCAGTGAGAGCGTAGCTACTCATACGAGGCATCCATATTGGATGCGAGCATTACTGGAACACACCAATCACATCCTTGAAGCAACACCCTTGCATAGGTCTATCATCCGTCGTTGGAGATACTCTAGCAGAATTGTGAGGGGAGCGATTATTCGACAAGGCTCTGGTCGAGCGATCTCCAAGGTTGTTCAGTGGCACGTTACCTTCAGGGACTTGTGATTATCTTCAATTTGTGTGACCAGGCCACTTTGTCTACACTCAGTCCTTTTACAAAAGGCGTCGACATAAGATTATTGTGAAGCGTATTGAATCCAGGCCTCCGTTTTTTTTTCAAAGCAGCGACATAAGCGAATCCGTGACCAAGCGACTTGAAGGAGTAAACGAAGGTACTTGGGTCATCCAAGCGATCATCTATTGACAGGGTCTCGCCCATAGCACAAGTGAACACACTCTTACCAGGATCTCACGATAAAAGCATATCGGATTTTGGGAGTTAATGCATAGAAGTGAGTGGCGCCACTGAAAGGGCGACAGTCACTCACCAAAGATATCGATACCACTTAGTTGTCGCCATCTCATGCTCAGATCTGGAGATTGCGTTCAGACTTTGTACATGTTGAAGAAATTGTGGTTGACTGTAGAAATGTGTATTTGTGGATCGATGGCTATGAGAACATTCAGTGATGTTGTTGCTGTTTATGGAGGTTGCTCACAATGCTTATGTTTATTCTCTAATATAGCTGTGACTGAAAATTGCAGTCGCCTTCAGTTTTGGATGTAAGTTGAGGGAAATAAGAAATCAAAGTTGTGCCAAGAAAATATCGTATGCCAGTCAAAGTTATGAATTTGCATATGGCTATAACATACCAAAGAATCTTTGTTAGATTTGAAGTGGTCTGATAACAGTTTACAATAGAAGTATTTTCCGCAGTACATCATCGAGCAAAGATGATGGTTGTCAAGAAGAGTAAAATGACTGCAACAGAATAATTTAAAGAATTGTCTTTTGTTATGCTGAGATTAGCTCTTCCGAGAAAATGGTGAAGATGAATGATGAATTAATTATCTCGGATTACTCAGGAGATCCTGATTTCAATGAGATAAGTATTGCATGGTTGAATTATGAATTGTTATGTAGTTATTTAATTCATGCTATAACATTGAGATAACCTGAGCATCAAGCAATCTGCATCTGGAAAGATTGGATATCGAAGTCATACCGAATGAAGAAATGATCAAGCTTGGAGTCATAGCTTGTGATCATTGGACTATATTGATGGCTGGAGATATCTCTCGAAGTCAAAGTACCTTTCAGGTCGTCATTGTGTTCAAACTGTGAAGGGTACGGATTGATCTGAGCTCAAGTACAATGTATCTCACTATGTCCAGAATTTGGACCTATCAGAATAGTTAAAAAGATAAGTATTCTTTGGTTGCTGAGTTATATCATTTATTTATTCTTTGGATCTTGTAATTAAGAGAGATAATAGATTCTCTTGACTTGTGTTGTGTTCACTAGCATAAGATCTTTGGAAAAATTTCGTTCATGATATAACTTGTATGATTCTAATCTTGATATTTCTTTGGATAATTATGGACTGTTAGTAACCTCTATCTAAAATGCTTCCTGGATAGGTTTAGGGGGAAGAAGATGATAAGAGATTACTTAGTGATGAAAAGCTTGAGGCATCTTGTGAAGAAGTCATGTCAACCAAAGAAATGATCAAGAGGGAGTAAACACTAGAGGGACTGAGTTGGTGGCTAGAGGGAGTACATCTCCAGAAGTCTTCTTTGCAATCTCTGAAGCCAGGATCGAGAGGGAGTCTCAATATCAGTGTTCCTTTGGTTAATGAGTTCTTCTTTGAGAGAAGTTCGAGGTGAAATCCCTTGATAATGCAATTCTCTGTTGAGAGAGAGTTGAGGTGCAAGCCCTTGATAATGTAATTCTCTGCTGAGAGAGAGTTGAGGTGCAAGCCCTTGATAATGCAATTCTCTGATGAGAGAGAGTTGAGTTGCAAGCCCTTGATAATGCAATTCTCTAATGAGAGAGAGTTGAGGTGTAAGCCCTTGATAATGCAATTCTCTGATGAGAGAGAGTTGAGGTGAAAGCCCTTGTTTCCACCCTCTGGGAGAAGCTATGGTGGAAGTCATGTGTGTGACTCCATGACAACATCATGTGAGGGAATCCGTGATGAGTTCATACCATCTATGGGAGTAGCCATAATGGTTAATATCACGTTGAGGTGATATTCTATTTTGTTTTCATTCTAATATAATGTGTCTTGTGCAGATGAAAGTTCATCCCTAGCTGAGAGGGAGTGTTGATGTTATAGCAGCTTAGGGCTGCACTTCCTTTGCAAGAGTTCCAAGTTGGTTGATATCACGATGAGGTGATATCCTATTTGTTTTCACATTGAGATGATGTGTCTTGTGCAGCTGGAAGTATCATCCCTAGCTGAGAGGGAGTGTTGATGTTTTGCAACGTCTGGATTATAATTCCAGCCTTGCACAACTTACAAGAAGAATGAAAAATTGAATGTAGCCTTTGGCTATTCAATTTTATATGCTTGAGACTTCGAATCATAAGAAGGCCGACCTTATGTAAATAATCAATGATCTTATTTGGGCCGACCTTACTTTGTATTTTGTAATTTAATTATTTAAAGGAAGGCCGACCTCCTTGTTGAGTTACCTCATCTTGTATAAATACAAGGTCATATTTGTCATTATAACATATTCATAATAGAGGCAAGTTCGCAATTAGTAGAGCAGAGCAGATCCGATTTCAAGGAAGAACATATTCATTTGTATCCTGTGCATCAAGGAGAGGTGCGACTCCATTGTATTCCTTATTGGCCATTGTTGGGCTTGAGTTGTAAAGCAGATTTCTGCTCCTGTTCCTACAATATATAAGAAAGATATTTGCTGGGTTTTTCCCCTCATGTTGGAGGGTTTTCCCAGGGTACTTGGTTGTGTTCATTGTCTCATGTGTTGCATTTTATGATTGCTTTCTTTCTGCATGTCTGATCGTTTAAACAACAACAGTTAGTCACAATAGAGTGTATGGCCAAAATGGGGACATTACAGTCTGCCCTTCCCAAATTTGCTTGTCCTCAAGCTATGCCACAACACTCCAAACTGATCCCACTAAATCAAATAGGATCCTGGGGTCCCATGTCCATCTCTGAAAAGTCCCACAATGTTGATGTTGTTCTACTCTGACCATACAAATGTAGTCGTTGCACAAGAATAACACAAACCATTCCTGCAACCTCAAAGAGATAACATGCCTGAAATTCAAATTGAACAACATGGAAGGATTTGAATCAAAATCTAGCAACGTCTCATGCCCAATAAACTCTGAGGAATTAACATCTGCAATGTCAATTTCAATCACCCTTCTAAGAACAAAGAAGAATAATCTAAACAACTCAAAAATATTCTCATCAACATAACTCTTCAAAGCATCAAACCGAATCACAACAACAAATGTGTCTTCATCACAACTAATTGCAAAGGGACAAACAACTCTTTTCAAAGTCATAGCAATGTTGGTTGAAAATTTTGTATACTTGGATAAGAGTACAAAATTGTGGTTTCAACCACAGCACGTGAGAATAAACTCTCATAATTAAGGGAAGGCTCCCCCTTTTACTAATTAAAACTAATGTGGGTAGGACAACAACCGTTCCTCTTTTTTTAAGAAAGATTATATTCTTTTCTCTTCACAGAAAAGCAATAGCAAATGTTATGAAAACTTATTACAACAGCCATGCAATGAAACCAAGAAAGAGGAAATAAAGTTTCTTGAAAGCACAAAGACTTCCGTCACTTCCTCCGGGACGGGAAAACAACCAACAAGCGCATAGTCTTGAAAACCTGAAATCCTATCTACCCTTTTAGAATGATTACCTAATGATAATATACAACATAGGACAACACAAAGTCTACAACTATGATGTACCTATTAACTACTCTAAATGAGAACTACCACAAGCACAAAGTCTTGCAATTCTTCTCAATTTCTAAATACTAACTACGAATTCAATATTTAACATTTACAGCACAAAGTCTGCAGACATTTCAATTGAATATCTCTTTAGCAATATTCCACAATCTCCAAATAGTCACAATGTAATGCTCCAAAATGACATAAAAACACAAAGGATGCAAAGTAGGGTTTCAACACAAAGTTTGAAATTCCAACTCTTTGATATTACTTGAAAAATCACAACTTATAACTATAAAGCTCAAAGTTTTTATGAGTACAAAATTCTGCAGAAATTTCTTGCTTGCTCAAAAGATCAGATTACAATAGACCCCCTCAAGTATTTATAGGAGAGAGGCCTTGAGAAAAAGGGGGGAGGATCTCAACAAACTTGAGAAAATCTCTCAACTGCTAACTAACTGCAATTGACTTATTCAAAATTACAATCCAAATTGTGATTTGTTTTGTAAGGATTTACATGTAATTACATTTTGGGTATGTGCAGGATCATGATGGGCTAAAAAGTGGCGATATCTAAGTGATATGATGGCCCATGTGGCTGATGATTTTTTTTTACCCAAAATTGATGAAACGAAAAAGGTTTTTAAAGGAGATTCTCAGCTTTCCACCAATATAAATTATGCTTTACTTTGAATTTAATAAATAATTATTATTCATTTTCTATTTGAATTACGACTAAAGTCCTAATTGATAGGTTGATTGAAAAAAATCTATAGCTTTCAAACATTATCACATTTTTTGAATCCAAAACATGTGTCACATTCTATGCTTCACATACTATAGGATTAAAAAAACAGAATTGAATTTCATGAATTTTTGACCAAGTTAAGGTGGTTAGACATACAAGTTCTAATACTTTTTAAAACTTGTAATAAAAAATTCATAATTAATTATTTACATGGAAAAAAATTACAAAAAAATATGCATCATATCGGGACATGAGTACCCTACTTATATCTAAAATCTTATAAAAAAATATTATCATTTTATTGTGGTTAGGGTGGTCAGATAGACACTTACTTCTTATTTTTTCCCTGAAATTTAAGTACTACTACATTAAAATTTCAAATTTTCACCAAATAGATTTTTTAAAAATAAAATAAACCTAGTAGTTTAGAAACTACATTCAATTTTCTACAAATTGTATTGTTACATATTTTTGAAATAATATAGATAAGTTATTCAAATTTTTACATCAAGTTGCCTAACTTTGATTTTCTGAATTTTATTGCCACTTAAGGGCCTATTTTTTCCATAATAATCCTGCACATACCCTTTTCCAAAACTGCAAGAAAAGAACACTTGCAATTGCAAAACTTGATTTTACATATATTTTGTCGAAAACAAAATACATAAAACAATCTAATATTTTTCATTTCGCCTCGTTCCTAGCTTTGAAAGATAGAAACTTGCTGATAATTCCTTGCAATTCATCAGGATCGAGACCAAGTGTGTTTCTAGCAACGACAACGGTTTTTATGATAACATCATGGTATCTGACTGTCACCTCTCTATGTTCTTCGAAAGCAGCTTGCATCTTGTCGAAGATCATCCGGTGATTGACGAACTTGTGGATTGTAT
This sequence comes from Sequoiadendron giganteum, assembly GCA_007115665.2. Classification (NCBI taxonomy): domain Eukaryota; kingdom Viridiplantae; phylum Streptophyta; class Pinopsida; order Cupressales; family Cupressaceae; genus Sequoiadendron; species Sequoiadendron giganteum. The sequence goes on from CM021107.1 coordinate 633,868,022, forward strand.
CCATAGAGAACTGATCTGAATCTAGCTCTTGGTGAAGATTTGCAGTAATCTGAGAAACATCACTGGTTGCAAGCAATTCCCCTTCACGACTTAAAACTTTGCAAGGGATTTTCTCAAAGTTTGAAAGAATTTCATGCTCAACTTCAACACTTATGTCAAGGGTAGCCTGAACATCTTTGATAAGATCTTGAATAACTAATGACTTGTTTGTCATAAGTTCCTCAAGCTCTATATACTTTTCTCTCTTTGAAATCACCGAGTTGCTGCAAAGAATTTCCAGCTTCACTTGATCCATCTCATGCCAGATTCTTAAATCTTTCTCAAGAGAATGTAGGCTTTGCTGAAAGGCTTCCAGAGTTTGATTCATTTTGAATATTGTTACTTTACAGTGCTCAAGTTCTTAAATGCATTTTCGACCACTGGTATTCCTTGGTCAATTAATTGAGCTGTCCAGGAATCAACTGCTTTAGCTTTTTGCGCTTTTTTTCCTAATTGCCTGACTGATTCCTTAGGAGCAAATGAAGATAATGAATCAACCGTTTCTGAAGATCTAGTAATCCTTTGAATAACTGAAACTAATTGTTCATTTTCTTCTTTGAGCTTCTCCTTCTTAGCTAGAAGTTCATTGTAGCTTTGTGCCAAGACTATCACTGAACTCTGAACATCTTGCATCATGTTAGCATGAGTCTGCTTGCCCAATTCCACCCTAGTGAATATGTAATCAGACACCTGCATCTCTTCATGTGGTTTGTCAACAAGAGGTTCTGCTATCTCAGCATATTTCATCTTATTGTTGTCAACAAACACTTGCGAGACTGTTTTTGCTTTCTTTGCAACCCTTGGTTTGGATTTCTTTAATTTCTATAAATCAAACACATCAGGAGAGACTGCTTGTTTCTTTCTCTTCGGAGCAACTGAGTTTAGCCATGGAGGAAGATCCAAGGTTCTAAGATCTGAAACAACAACTACGGCCTCACTTTGTGTGACAGCTATAATTCTAGGAGGTGCCTCAGTTTGTATAGCAACAATGGTTTGCTCAGAAGACAAATTGCGACTTGGATCAGCCATGAAACAATCAAAGCTTGTTGCTGATGTATCTATCTCTAGGAGAGTTATCTCTGACATTGCTGAAAATATTGGATTTGTATCAAATACATTCTCCAAGTTGTCATGCAAGCTTCTCACGGGTGTATTCATTATTGATGTGGCTGAGGAATGATGAATAGCTTTTGAAGGTGGGATGGAAGAAACAAATACTGTGGAGAAATAATCAACGCCACTGTCAATGGGAGATATAGGGGATATCGCTGAAACAGGTATTGGAGCTTCGATGTGAGGAGACATTTCAGTTAGAATAGTAGAGGTTTCAAGAACCTCTTCTTCTTGTTGATCCAAAACTTGAATCTGCGTTTCCTTAACTTCTTTCCCCTTTAGTGTTTCTTTCTCCAATGGTTCTTCCACAGCCCGGCTAACTCTTAACTTAATCCTGGTACCTGAAGAGGAAGCTCCTTTTTTTGACTTGTCTCTAACCTCTGACCTCAATCCTTTAGGCCCAGCTGAATCATCCTCAGCTCTGATTCTGATTTTTATAGTCTTAACACCTATGCTTTTGAGCCAAGTGTTGGTATTTGCTAAGACTGACTGAAACCTATCAAAAATAGAGGTAGATTCCTTCTGAGACCACTGGATTGTAGGAATGGGTGTGTTATCAACCTCTTGTTCTTCATATTCAGGATCTAAAACCTGCCCATCATCAATTACTCCTTTTGGAACTAAGGTCAAATTGAGATCAACAACTTGCTCCACCGTGAGCCTGCAGTAATCCATTCTATAGATATCCTTTTCTGTTTGGAAGTCTGCCCAAATGTCTGCAATGCGGTGCACATGAGTGAAGGCCCTTTTAATTTTTTCTTTCACCCTTCTGTAGTCAAATTCCATTAGGGCCTGAAATTTCTTTAACCTTATCTCCTGAAGTTCAGCCTCCATTGCTTTTGCCCTTGAGGAAGTTGTCAAAGAGTACCTCCCAATCATCAATGGATTATGTGATGAAATATTGACTCCAGTCTTATGTTGTGTAGCTTGACGTGCATGCACAATCATCAACTGCCTTCCCAGCTCCATCAAAATGATCTTATCTATCAGATACCTTGGAAGCATATAAGGTTGGTTTTCAAAACAACCAACTCTTATGTAAGAGAAAGTAATAAATTGAAGGAAAAGACAACCGTATTCATTTACTTTCCTCCAAGCAACTTCAGATACCCTGTTGTTCTCCAATGCTTTGTCAAATAAATACATGAGATGACCAAAGAAAGCATCTTGAACCCTTCTATAATGCACCCGAATTTGCCTTAATGTCAGCTGATCATAATACTCCCATATAGGCACCAATGATCTATCACTTTTGGTAGAAAGGCCTGGAAACTGCCTCAATGAAGCTGCTATATAAACCAGATATGAATTCATATAGAAGGTGAGTGTAGTGGGAACCTGTGCAAGTTGTTCACACAAACTGTCGCTGATTATTTCACCCTAGAAAATTGGGTACTGTACCTTTCTGATAACCACTATGAATTTACACATCCAGCTTTCAAACATATTGGAAACTTTCAACCCCACTATTCTGCTCAGGAGAGTGATCATATCATTAATCTCTTCCTTAAAATCATACTGATACAATTTGGGTATTTGGGTCACACAAGGTCGTGATTTGAGAAGCCACTTGTGATTGATATGCTTGATACAATCATTCTTTTTCTACTCGTAATGATTATCAACACTCTTCATTGTGATTTCTGAATATGTAGGAGCATCAGGAACTCTGAAGATTCTGTTGATAGTTTCAGAATCAAGTCTGATAACCACGTTGTCTTCATCGTCTCTGATGGTTCTAGATTCACTGTCAAAGTGGGAAGCACATGCAAGAACAAATTCTGGCTCAAGGGCAACAACAGGGAAAGAAGATACCAGGTGAATATGACTTCTCAGTAACAACTGCATATCATGAGAAGTCGATTTCTCCGCCCTCTTAAGAAACTCGGACATATCAACATGACCAATTTCTGTATCCTTGATTTCATCAATATTTGAGACCACGTGAGATGGAGAAATCTCATTTTGATACTTATCAAATTTGTATTTCATCTTTTTGTTTGTTGGAGAAGCTAGTTCGTCTGTCATTGAGTAGGAATCTGCAAGGTTGCAGTGAAAACCCCATAAGGTCAGAACATCATCAACATCAACATGTGTAGACATGGTAAGACTCAAACCCTAGGGCAATGAAATTGTTTTCTGAATGATGATGGAGAATGAATGGTAAAGACCAATTCGGATCTTGGTAGGTTGATTGCGAATGAAAGCAATGTTTCACCTTCTTGGAACAACCAGTCAAAACTCCTAACTTGAATTTGAAGTCAAGTCAAAAAGTTCAACTTTTAGGCTTTTTGAAGCATTTCGGGTTTTTGAGTGTCTTCAACAACTTTTACAAAGCGCAGTCGGGATTTTTTGAACATTTAGCAATTTTATTTTTTGCAACTTTTACAATTGCAATTCTTGTGACAAATCCCGACTTGCTATTTGATAATGAAAACCCGAATATAAGCCAAGGCATTTTTTGCGAAAAATGGCAAAGAGGATTTTGATGATTTGATCAAAATGAGATGAGTGAAATGAAAGAGGTGAATTTGGTGAAGGAAAATGAGAATGGAAAATGGAGAATGAAGAGGTGAGAAAATGACAAGGTGAAGATGAAAAATGTGTTTTCACCCAAAGGAAAGACGCTTAGCAAAAATGGCTTTTGTGACAATGACATTTTCAAATGCAATGTATATGATATTACTTAGCAAAAGACGTTTTGAGTAAACACGTGTTTTTTGGAAGTGAGGATCTCATAAATTGCATAAGCAGCTCTTGAGATAATGCTTCCTAGAGAAAGCACGATTTCATACACGCGATTTTCATTCAAATACCTCCTTTTACAATCGTATTTTCAGGCAACAAGACTTTGATAATTTTGAGCATGAAGAACACAGGCATAAAAAACGTTTTTGCTAAGAACCTCCATTAAAAGACTTTTTAAAAGACACAAATTCATAAAAGGGAGACGCCAAAAAAAATCGCGATTTTTTTTATGAAGAAACACGTTTTTGAAAACCTTGAAGTTTATACTTAGCAAAACGCGTTTTTAAAATGACAAAACACAAAAACGTTTTCCTTATATCTTTCGGCTTTGACAGATTATGCAACCACAATTTCACTATGAAGAGACGTTTTTAGAAAAGAGACTCAAAAATGGCTTTTGAAAAGACTTTGCACAATAAAATGAATGAAAAATGCCTTCACCTTGTATTACGTGATTTGCAAATGACAAGAAAACAACAAAAGATAAAGAAAATGAAGCCATACCTGAAAAATGAAGCTGAAGTGTAAAAATGAAGAAGAAGACCCTAGAAAACTTGCATTCTCTTCAACAAAACGAGAGCCTAAATATTCAAGCTGAGAACGTGAGTTCAGTTGCAAACTTTATGAAAGCTTCCACAAAAAGAGGTAAGTAATCGAATTTGAACACAAACTCCTCTTGAAATTTGGGCGAACTCTCAAATTGGGCTTTTGGAACCAAGCAACAATCGAAAATGACCAAAATCGGGTTTTTAAGCTCACTCAACAACTTTTTTTTATTACTCATGAGTAAAATAGGAACTTTTTGGCACTTCAACAATTTTTTTTTTGTCAAACAGGTGAAATCGGAACTTTTGGCTCTTTTGGCAATTTTCATTTTGACAAAAGAGGAACTTTTTATAACTTAAGCAAAAATCGGACCTTTTTGAAGTTTTAGCAATTTTGCTTTTGACAAAGTAGGAACTTTTCACAACTTAAGCAAAAATCGGACCTTTTTGAAGTTTTAGCAATTTTTCTTTTGACAAAGTAGGAACTTTTCACAACTTAAGCAAAAATCGGACCTTTTTGAAGTTTTAGCAATTTTGCTTTTAGACTTAAAACTTCCTATTCTCCTAAGTTGCCTCAAAAACCCGAATTTGACCAAAAAGACAAGAAAAATGACTCAGAATTTGACAGAAACGGAAAGAGGAGTTGATGAAAGGATGCCCAAGGGAATCATCAACTGAAATCTAAAGTTTTTTAATCTCAACACCTCGTAAAACATGCTTTGGAGAGAAAAACTTCAAATTTTTTATAGCAAAAATTGAGGATAACAAGCAGCCGCATCCTCAAAACTCCACAAGGATGTATAATGCCTCCTCTGAGTAATTTTGACATATTCAAAAAAAAATCTGAAAACTTCCACTAATCTCCCCACCAAAGTCTCAAAAAGTTGAACCAAATCAAGCAAAGGTTCGCTGCCCCAATCACTAGTGCAAGAGATTGTACCAAGAAAGCCACTAGAAAGTAACTTGAACACCATCCGATACTGATCTGAATCACTATGAAACACCATTACCCGCTTTCGAAGCCAAAAACCATCATTGATAAGAGATTGAGAAGAGAAAAAATGAGTATACCAGCTGCACATGAAATCTGAAGTGAGCCACTCAAAATTTGATTTTAGAAAAATCAGCGTGCAAGGAGTTGAACAGCTGTTGCAAAACTGGAAATGAGCGTCCCTAGAGTCACAACTGCTCATGCCCAAAGTTGGAAACATCCTCTCTAATAATTCCAAAACAACAAAGAAACATTCTTTGCCCCAATCTCCTCTTCGAACCACCAATTGATGATAAAAAATATTCATTAAATGGTTGATAAAGAAAGTAGCAACATACATAGAACATAAGTTTCGACACCTATCACTCCAACATATATTCTTTTCACACATGATCATCTTCATCAAGATACGTTGAAAGTCCCAAATTCCAAGAAATGTCAAATGCATATTGATACCAAGATCCCAAACCATAAGAAAGGAAGAACCATTCCGTAGGCAGAGAGCTACTCTAACTTGAATTCTTTGATCCATGCGTTCCATATGAATCATTACTTCTTGAAACTCCAAGAAGTATTCAACAAATCTGAATTATCTAAACAAACTGAATTCAAAATCATGAGATATGAATTGCTAGAAAGATTCAATGAACCCTTCATCAAACTCAAACTAAAATCAGTTACTCTCAAGGTAGCTGATGCAAACATAAAATTTGATATAACTCTAACCCACATCCTCATCAAGGATTGGAGAAATTCTTCATCTGAATGTCCATCAATTCTCTCATACCAATCAAGAGCAACACCCTCATTCCTCCTTATTTCTTGATTCTTCAATTCCTGAGAAGTGGAAGCATTATTACCAGCGATGATTTTGCCATCATGGAACTCATTAGCACCAACTTCAAATAAATAAATATCATTATCTTGAAAGACATGCTTTTGTAGATTTGAATTCTTCATTCTTTCGTTGGTATCATCATAGAACTCATGCACATCTTATTCAACTTGTGGATGCCCATCATTAGTTGCTAACCCACAAGGTGTAACATGCTGATTACCACATACATTACCAGCTATATCATCCACCTCATGGCTGCAAACTATTCCTTCTTGTGGAAATCTCTCTTCCCAACTCAAAAGTTCACACTCTTGATGTCCCTTCCAATCACCATCTACATATTGAGTCTCCTTGGCATTATGCAATGTTTCGTCATTATGGAGTTCATTTATTTCTTCAACTATTTTCTTGATCTCCATAATCTTTGTATTAGCTTCTTGTTCCTCAAGTGTAGCTGCAATAGGTGATTGGTTCTCTGCTATGCATATAGAATGATGAGCTAAGGTAAGATCAAGGCAAAGCCTATCAACCTCTTTCTCCTTCTCTTGGTAGGCATCATAGGTCTCCTCTGCAAACTTAATGGCATTATCCCTATCGAAGAGCAAATGCAAATAATCTATCTTCATTGATTCCAATGCTTCTTTGATGGTTTGCATCTTGGAAAGAGTGTCTACATCCTTAACTTCATTTTGTCTCTGTTCAAACTCGAACTTCCAATAGAGTTCTACAATACAATTGTGGGTGCTATCAATTCTTGATAACACTTTAACCATTTTCTCTTCTGAAACCAATAATTTATCCTTCAAAACTTGCAGCTCTTTAGGCCCTTGATCACAATCAGCAAAGAAGCTTTGCTTATCAAACAACAAATTTTCTGATTTATTTTCATTGACATGATTTTCAAAATCAGCCTCCTTCCCATCCTTTTCACTGCATAACTCCTGAATAGAGGGCTTGTCAACAATATCTTCAAGGAATGGATCATCAAAAGATTCCATTACTTGCTCCCCTAAGCATTTCGGTATCAAAACACTTGGATCCCATGGTCTCATGAATTCCTGATTGTAATGATCAACAAGGAAGCACTCATCATACTTCTTTTGGATTGTTGACTCTTTGAATGAGTCACTCCTCTTTTCCCTTAAACTGATGTCTTCATTTATAACTCTTTCCACGAGCGTAGTTTGATAATCAAACCCTATACCATCCATGTCACTATCATTGTATTGGAAAAAAGAATCATCAAAGCTGGCTGCTTTGAAAATATCATCATTCTCTACTTCAATGGACCTTCCATGAATGGGCATGTTACGAATTTCATCATTAGTAGCCCCACACATAACAAGGAAATCTTCTTGGTTACTTGTCATGAACTCTTCATTAACTGTATTTTCTTCAAATAAATAATTCTGAAGGTCTACTATGCATTTCTCTTGATTAATGAAATCTTCTTTTTCATACAACAACTTTGTAGGTTCATCGCTCTCCATTTCCACATTTTATTTTCTTGAAAACCCAAGTGAGTCCATTTGATAGTCTTCATGCTCTTTTGTAACTTCGTTTGCCTCTTGGCACTCTTCTGTTGAATGCATGGTCAAATGCATATTCGTAGAGTCTTCCTGAGATTCTGCTATCAAATCCACAGGATGCCAAATTTCATTCTTTTCTTTAGTGAAAGAATTCTTCACATTATTTTGAATTGTCTTCATCAAAAGGGGCTTCAATTTCTCCTTACATTGATTGAACAATTCATGTAACAACATATCAGGAATAGGAGAAAGTTTTTTTTTCGTTCATATACTTCCAAAACAAGTGATTGGACATTCGGTGGAATTTTATCTACCTCTTTAATAGTGAGAACAAGAATATTCTTTATTGCTGCCATAACGCTTTCTTCTTGTTCACTCCAAGTGGATATGAAAAGATAGTAGATCAAGTGATCAATTTGATTATGCATTTCCAAGTCAATCAGCAAATTACTTGTCCTAAGATCTGAAAATGTCTTCAAAATAGCAGCTCTTCTGGGAAACTGACTGCTACAGGTTCCATCAAGATCTTGGAAACTTTCAACAATGTTATGAAGAATCTTCTTCATAATTTCATCTTCATAAGGCATCAATGGTGCTACAATCCTCATAACTTCACTAAAGCATGAAGTAACCAGCAAACTTATTTCTTCCTCTAAATGCCCTATCCAATAGGGATGAATCAAAGCAGTTACTGCAGGAGATAATGCCTTATTCTATAATTCATTAGGAGATTGTTGGACTTGGCTCAAACGATATTCCAACTTGGACAATATACTCACTTCTTCAGCTCTTGTCTGACATTTTTCATTGAGCCTTGCACCTGCAATGGAAAGTAACCTTGCCAATCTTCTTTCCTCTTCAGAAGCCATAATCACATCTGACTTCTTACGATTCTGGGACCTCAAATAACGTAACATCTTTGGTACTTCTGAAATTCAAAACTGAATTCAATTATGACCTCTGGTGTAGAATCAATTTTTTTTGTCACTCTTTTGACAACTAAGCTCCATTTTTCACAGGATGGCAGGAAAACAAGCTCTGATACCACTGAAAGATACCCTCTCAATTTTTCTTGATTCTTAATGACAAATACAATGTAATCATGCACCTGTTAAGGTTAGCTTCAAACCAAAACGATGCAGAATAGTAACTCTAACCAATAATGCACCCTAAGACCCGATGAGGGAGGAGGGGCGGGCATATGGTTAGAGGATCCCTAGGATCTAATTAATCAATAACTGAAATGATTACAATTGAAAGAGAAGGATTAAACTCAACACCAAGAATGTGCACACAAGATCCTTTAGAAGGCGAGGTGCTAACATATGGTGAAGTGCTAATTACAAAACTGAAAGAACTTAGGTGGATAACCAACCATGAGAGAATTTAAACTCTTCCACTAAAACAGTGGGGGGAAGGAAATTACAAATAAATAATTCATCCGTTGCGGTAGGCATCCATTCAAGAGTGGGGATTCACCACTTCACAGTGGGTACAAGAAATCTTAAACAATTCGTTTCTCCACACTGGAGGTATACCATCCAGGGGTGCTTAATGTGTTTGAATTAGAAATCACAGGTAATTGCAATAATAACATTGGTTGGATTAGCACTACTAATTCTCAACCTTACAATTGAAATAGGCTGCAAATTACAAGTGTTACAACAAAAGAATGAATGCCAATATAAGAAGGATGAATATAACAATGTTTAGAACTCCCAAGGATTGTAAATGAAGCCAAAATCTGATCTTAATGAAGTCTGATAATAATAACTAGCAAATTGAAATTGTGAACTAGCAAACCGAAAATAAATGAAATGTTCATAACTTCATGAATTTACCTCTAAATTAACTCAAATGAAGTGTGTTGACGTTTCAAATCGCACCTCTGGAATGCGTTTTGGAAACGGACAGTTATGTGCAGTAAACTGCTCTTCGAATTAGGAGGGGAAGCTCCCTCTTTTGCTGAGTTGCATAAAGAAAAGTAATCTAAACTTAATTACGCCTATCTTTTTGGTTCAGCTGCGAGAACACAAGGTTATAGAACACTAGATGTTGGGGCTGAGGTTTTCCCTTTAATGAAACTAGACAGCTACAACTTAACCTACGCTTAAAACGTTTCCACCCTCTCAAGTAAACTCAGAGCAAGAGAGTTTGGAAATGGACGAGTTTGATTTCTGACAAAGGTACTTAAATAAACTATTCTTCAACACACGTTTTATGGCAAGCTGAAAAAGAGATCATTAAATTATTATGGAAATATGAGACTTTTATTTCAAGGCAGACAATGCACGCTCAAGATTTTATTTACTCATACTTCTAACACAAAACAAAGAGACGAAAATTTGAGATATTTATATCAAGGTAGACAAAGCACGCTCAAGATTTTATTTACTCAAGTTTCTGGAACAAGGATTACAATTTCAGGATAGCAAGTTGTAGCAACACGCTTGCAACATGCGATCAACCTAACTATAATCAACACAACACATGCACTAAACAAGTATTTGCAGCTAAAGAGGCATGCAAACTTGCTCCTTACACATAGTGAACAATACTAGACGATAAGAAAGAGAAGGTACTATGACACTTATGTCTTGTTATCACAAGCACGGTTAAACTAAAATGAGCAAACACTGCTCTTATTTATAACTAAGTAGAGGAGTAGGGAACCCTAAAATCTCCTTGCTTTTACAACTACTACTTGCCAACATGCAAGCTTTATTTCTAAATCTAGAAGAGATTAAAACATCTAAACCCTAGAAAGATTTTTAAAAAGGAAAGTGCCAACTCGTGACAACTTGTTACAATATTTTCTTTCTATCCTCAAAGAATGAAAAGATTTGAGACAAGAATAGAAAGAAAGCGTGGAAGATGCTTCTAGAAGAAAGCAGATTTAAAGCTCGATCACATGCGCTAAAAAGTGGGCAACTTCATCTGAAGAAGGAGTGTTGATGCTATTAATAGCAAAATGCCGCTTTTCCAAGATTTCTTCACCATCTGTAATTGACTTCAAGAAATCTTCACTCTCATTGGCCGCTTTCTCGAACCTTGCTGACATCATGGAAATCATCATCATTCTCCCAACGCTGCCCCCGCTGCCATGCAATATGCTCTGAAACTCAGCTTGGACTACGTCAAGCCCAATGTAGGAACCATCCTCAAGGCAATACTGATAAGGAATTGCTGCAACTACTTTTCTGACGAACCTAAGAGTATCAACAACTCTTTGTTTATACGTTGAAAACTCCTCAGATATTCTGACATATGTATTCACCTTGAAAAGATGACTTTCTTTCCACTCCAGGATTTGTCTTTTATGTTCTCTTGCCATTGTAGAGCCACAAGCCATCTCTAAATCTGCAATTATGATTTCGTGCATGGGCTTGAACTCGGCTATCAACTATTCAAAATCCTGGATACCTTGACGTAAATTATGAGCCTTGCATCTTAACTGGAAGACTTGTGTCAGGACCTTTTTTCCTCTGTTGATGATCTCTTCAACCCACTCATTAGTTTGTTTACCACAAATAACTAACTGCCTTAATTGCTGCTGATCAGGTGGTGTTTCTAAGACTTGAGGCAGCAACAGAGTTGTTTGTGAGGTGCCTTGGATAAGATTTGATATACATAATCGGAGTTGACGATTTTCAGCCTTGAGGGCTGCCTTGTCTTCTCCATCCTTTTGCACTCTTTCTTGAATGTTTTATGTTACCATCTTAAACAAACTTATATCAGCATGTTGAGTACTTTTACCAAGGTTTGCTTTGACCATGATAAAATCGTCAACATCCACCTCATCTCTGATTTTGTCTTCAAGAGGTGTAGCTGTTTCCATGACCATTTCACCCTCGAGATTCCTCTCAAAATGCATTTGTTTCTTGGCCTTCTTCTTGGGTACTTCCTGGTATATGCTAAGGTCATCAACATTCACCTGATACGAAGGCCTTCTTCTTGTCCTTCCCAAGGAGCTCTCAAGCCAAGATGTGGTATTTCTATTAACATCTAAGGGAGGAATAATTGTAACATTGGCCTCTATCTCCTCGTCTTCCAAATCAATGTGAATTGGCAAAGACCTAGGAGATGGTAGAGTTTCTTGTATCAAAGCTTCATCATGTTGCACTTCTTCTTGAAGTATGGGCTCTGGTGGGGGAACTTCTGTTTCAGCTGTAGGCTGCTCCTGTATAACAATCCCTGTATAATCCAACCTCCTTTTAGCACTTTTTGCTGATCTACTGCCCTTTGTGACCTCTTGAGACTGAACTTTTTCTTTGTTCTTTGGTTGCACTCTTGAAGAAGAGGGAAGAGACGAATGTTTCTTTGACGACTCTGCTACTGAAATAGACTCCCTTCTCTTTAGAATCAACAAAGTCTTACTGTACTCTACAACTTGTCTTGTCCTTTCTTCCATTGTGATACATTCTTTATGAGCCCAGTTGACCTGTGGAAGAGGTTGCTGCTCAACCTTATTTCTAGTATAGGCTGGAAGAATTACATCCCCATCATCATCTGACAACCCTTCAATATCTTCTGATAAGCAATCTTTCATCTGATGAAGGGTTAACCTATTGTGACTTCGCCTTTGCACCTTATACTCATCCCTGCAATTAGCCCAAAAGTCTTCAAGTGCGGGCATATGAGCATAGTTTTGACCAAGTCTTGATGCATAGAAGCCATGGGGATCATATAATCGTCTCTCGCTGAAAAGCTTGAGACCGAATTTGTCTAACTCGTTACCCATTAGTTTAGCTTCCGTAGATGATCTACATGTGTAAATGCCTAAAGTGAAAGGAAAGTTGAAGGCTAGTTTCTTTTTGTTACGCAGACGGGTGTGAACATTTGAAATCTGCCTGAAGAATTCCATGCATATTACCTCATCTGATGGATACCTTGATAACATAAGTGGAGCTCCTGAATAACTGTACACCCTTAGGTAAGTGAAAGTGGCGAACTGAATAAACCAATCTGCCCATTCTGATATTGCAGCCCTAGCAATGGATGAGATGCGAACATGTAGCTCGTTGTCCAAGTCCCACACTGTATAAATCAAGAATGCTTCATTCACCCTTTTGTAATGACATGATGCAGCAGTGAATTCTAACTGAGTATAGTAGTTGTAGACATGTTGAATGTTTAAAGAACCTTCTGTGTTTAACCCTCTGAATTTACCTTGATAGGCAACCAAATAGACTAGGTAGGAGACCATGTGAAATGCATGTCTTTGAAAATACTCAATTATCTGATGATGTAAGCAATCACTGATCAATGTAGGCCAGTCATAGAACTCTATCTTTTTCATTATATGAGGTATCACATAGAACATCCAAGGCTGAAACCTTGTTGCATCTAGTTGACCTGTGACTCGATTGAGTAGGGTTATTATGATGGCAAATTCCTCTTTGAATTGTCCTCTTCTGACATCCTTTGGCAATGTAGAATGTTTCTCTTTCAGCCACCTATGTGCAATCTTCTTGCTGTATTTATCTTGATGTTCTTCCCATATCCTTTCACATTCTTCCACGTTGATAGTGACGCTTCCAGGCCATGGTGGAATGGAGAAGCATTTCTCAATCATATCTGGTTTTAGGCTGCAAATGATTCTCCCATCAACTGACTGTATCTTCCTTGTAGCTGGATTGTAATGTTTGATGCAAGCAATTATGAACTCTAAACTCTGTACTGAGAAAGGTATGGATGCTGCTGCAAGAAGGCCTGAATGGGCGAGATGCTTGATGGTGGTATTGCCTGCATCTTCTAAAGGACGTATATTGAACACTGGCTTGATGTGATGCAAGTTTGTCTCGACTGTTTCAATGAAATCGTGGTAAAGAACTGATTTGGTCTTGAACTCTGCAGGAGTGTATTCCATTCTGAAAGACTTGAAGATTGACAATAAACACGCCTAGGTTCAGACAAATTTTGCAAACTTTCTAAATTTAGCTTGCAGATTTTTCTTCCTCCAACGGATGAATTTTTTGAGATTTATTCTGAGATATGGGTTTTGACTAGAATTTTGTTACAAGCCAACCCAGATCGTCCGTTTTTGAAAATATGAAGTGGAGACTGAAAAAGCAGTGAACCCTAATTTTCCCCAAAAAAGCAGAAAAAAGCTATCATATGGGTATTGTTCTTGAGCATAATCTGAATGGACCCAATAGATTAGATTTTGAAAACCCTGACTTCTGACTGAAAAAGCAACAACTTTTAGTTTCTCTGAAAAAGCTGAGGTATGGGTTTTGTCTAGAAGAAGGTTTAACATAGACCCAGAAGACTAGAAATGGATGAATATGAAGTTTTCCCTGACATGCAAAATAAAAGCAATTGCTGCAACTTAGAGAGAAATCTTCAACAATTTGTCTAGAAGATAGAACAAAAATGGATCAGCTTGCTGAAATTTGATAATATAGGCCTTTCTCTTCACAAATTTGATGTTCTTGATGAGAAAATATGAAAGAGGAGGTCTTGTTTGATTGCTGATCTGAAAATATAATGAGAAACCAGCAAGTTAGGGTTCTTGAATCTTGAAAAACATAGGTTTGAAGCTGCTGCTTTGTTTCCCTTTGAAGGCACCTGCAAGAAAATATGAAAAATAATACATAGAGGTGTCTTTAAATAAGTTTTTGCTTTGAAAACAGCTTCTCAAACCCTAATCTTGAAGAAACCCTAAACCTAATTCATGCCTTGAGAAAAGGCGTATTTCTCTTCTCTTGAAAATCTTGAAAATTTCGGAAAATAAACTAAGGCATGAAGGAATGGGCGCCCTTCTTGAGGTATGGCGCCCAGTCTCCCCAGACTTAGCCAAATTTCTATCATTTTTAAATTTTGTTCTCTTTCTGACCCTTCTTCAGCTCTGTCTCCCGATCTCTGGATTTATCTGATGAAGGAACTGATTCTTCCATTGCGGAGCCTGATCATATCTAACAACTTTGTTCTGGAGATGTCATCTGCTAAAAGCTTCGTTCATCCCTTCGAAATGTCAGGTGCCTATCCTTGATAAGGGCACCCATTTCTTCCAGTGTTAGCCATTTTCATGATCTTCAATTTTTATGCTTGTCTTCTGACCTTCAAATGATTTCACTATTCTGAGTGTTGTACTTGTCGGATTGATTGGCTATTGAGTTCACTCGACAACCGAGATGAATCTAGGAGGGGTCTTCTAGATCACTCATTTCTGGAAACTGACTTCTGGTGGCCTTAAACCCTAGGCGCCCTTCTCCTTCAGGGGCGCCCATAGCTTCTAGTGTTAGTTTTTATTTTTTAATTTTCACTATTGCTTTCCACTTTTTGCCATTTTTCACACTTTTTCTCCTCTGTTTGTCTGGCGATATCTGATGACTGCTGACTCTGACGGATGAGCTGATGGATTCGTTGGAGAGCTGGATCTAGTCTGACGAAGTCATGTTGGAGGAGTCTTCAACCAATTTGACCATCTGCTAACTCAAAAGTTTGGGCACCCTTCTTGAGATATGGCGCCCATCTTATCCAGACTTAGATTTTATTTCATTTTCTTCATCTTCAGAGTTTTAGAATACCTCTCTCCTTTGCTCCCGTTCGTCTTGAATTTTCCAGTGACTGGATGATCGGACGAGCATGCCGGCTGATTCGTTGTGAAGCTAAGATGATTCTGAGCAACATTGTCCTGGAGATGAAAACCCTGATTTTGACTTTTGACCTCTTGAAAAGCTGGCCGCCTTTCTCCTTCAAGGGCGCCCATGGCTGGCAGTGTTAGAAAATTTTATCAATTTTTCAATTTTTACCTTGTAACACGTGTTTCCATTACCTTTGGCTACCAAGATGAAAATTTTTCTAAGGCATTGAAACATGGGTGCCTCTTCTTGACAAGGGCGCCTAAAATTTCCAGACTTAGATAAAGTTTGACCTTTTTCATTTTTCAACTTCCGAAGCTTGTTCCTCATTTCTCGTGCACATTGTTCACCGACAGTCTCTATTTGACGCTTGAACTCTTGATTCTGATACCTGACAGCTGACTGACTTCCATGAATGACCTTGGATCTCCGAAGCAGCTTCTGAAAAAGCAGAATGGACCCAATAGAGTAAAACTGACCTTTTTGTGATTCTGACTGCACCAGTCTGATGAGGAAGTACTTTAAGCCAATCAAAATCAGTCTTAACCCTAACGGCTAAAATTTCTATTTTTAGAAAATTTTACAATATCCATTTTGTAAGAAACCCAGAAAAGTTTCTATTTTTAGAAAACTGCTAAAAATAGAAATTTTCCTAAAATTTAGGGATGAAAAACTGAAATCTGGGTATTGTAGATTTGGTCTTTCTGAACTGACCTAGATTGTCAGATTTTGAAAATTTCAAGCTTATGACCCCCATGCAAGACATGCAGACCCCCATTTTGACCTTTTCTGACAGATTTAATAGTATCTTGACTCAATTCTTCAAAATGCTTAAGTGTAGCGAATATTTTAATTTGGGGTACAACAAAGTGCAAAGGTCTTCTAGGAGGATGGTGCCCAAGATCAGATCTTGAAACTGCATCCAAACAACCTTATTTATTTGGCACGAATTCCAATGCCAAGCAAGAATGTATGGCCTAGCTGAAAGGGTGATTTGGCTCTTAAAATTTAGAATCTTCGAAATAAAATCTCATCTTCTATGAGAAGGTTCGCTCAAGGTAAACAAACAAGAATCTTCAATGCCCAGAACACAATTGAATTTATTCAAAAAGCTGCTCACAAAAATCAAAGTTCTTCAGTTGTATAAACACCAACAACATATAAACTGAAAATATCACTAAAATTCTTCAACTTTGGAGCTCAATCTGCTAGTCTAGATAAGAAGCAACAATAAGACCAACTAGGTGTTACCTTTCAAACACGAAATTGGATTGAAACTAGGAGGTAAGCATTCCTCGAAGTAAAAACCAAGTTGTCATTTTGACAACATAACATTAACATAAGTTCATAGATACCAAATGTTGGAGCAAGGTCTCTCTTTTAAAGAACTTGAGGTGACTGTTGATTTTCCACCTTTTCTCTCCAAGAGACACCCAAGGAAATATGAAACATTTAATTTTTAATTCACTTTTTCCTTCCTTCATTTTGGCGTCCAAAACATAAGAGGAGATAATTAATATTTGAAATATTAAAATATCTCTTAATGAGGCGTCCACCCTCATGGTCCCCCTTTTAAAACAACGTTAAGTCATTGTGCTAGGCTAAGGGGTCATACTCACATTATAATAATTAAATAACTTAAATAAATCATTTTACCAAAAGAGCCTCAAAATGCTAAAAGCCAAATATGCACTAAATTGCACTGCCTGAAATGGAAATTGAACTGACTGCTGATGCCACCACTACCCAAGATAGCATTGCCAAAAATAAAACTTACTAAAAATAGTAAACTGTGAAAATTTGCCCAATGCCTTTGCATGACATATCACTGCGAATTTCTTTGAGAAACCCAGAACTCCACTTGACATGCATTAGAAACTCATACCTGCAAACCTTAAAAAATGCATCAGAAACCTCCTATAAAATAGGAAACCTTAATTTGCACTTCTAATGAACCTACGGATTTTCGGAAATAGGCTATTAGTCACAAAAGAGTGTATGGCCAAAATGGGGACATTACACTTCGGTTGGTCTTCCCTAAATAATCCATTTATTTACCCTTTTGTTGGTTTTGTGCACTTCAGGAACAAGCAATTTGCAGTCACACCTTGCCCAGTTAAAATTTGGACTGGTGTGTGAACTATATAAATTAGTGCCACCTCTGCAGATTGGTATCAGTCCTTCAACAGTCCAGTCCTCTGATAATGGCTCGCCAACTTGTATGCCAGACCTATAAAATTATCATGAGCTCTAATCAACATGGTTGCAACGCCGGGTTTGAATTGCAAGTTGAGGTGAGGGTTTGTGTCTTACCTCAGATCAGCGGATTGAGGGATTTCGTCCTCAACAGCTAGTGTGCTGGAAAATTCCAGTTACAAATTAGGAATATGATGATCGATCCCAAAAATAAGAAATGGAGCTTGTTGTTATACCTTCCACATTTTTGGGCCCATAGGTCCCATTTTGGCAACCAAGTTTAAATTTTGAAAATTATATTATATTAATATATTGATATATTTCATATTTTATTTTTTTATTAATATATATATATATATATATTGTGCTAAGAAACACTATTGTGTTTGAGGGCGTTGGAGGCCGACTTGAGAGGAAGAGACATGAAAAAAGCGTTATCCTATTCCCTGAACAACATAACCTTTTCCCTTTGACCACAACTATGGTGTTTGCGAGCAATTCCGTCACAGCCTGCTCTCAGCCTCTCTTCTGCAAAAATTGACTGTTACAACCCCTCAAGAATTTGGGAGTTGTTCAGTTGCTTCATTAGTTATACAATGAAATTGACTAACAGAAACATAATTACATTTCCTTTCATGATCCAATTTAGATCAATGTGTGTCATTCCACCAACTACATTTAGAATCAAAATAGTAAAAGAAAGACTAATGAGGAGCGATGGCTATATCTTCTAGGGATGATCAGTGCTAGTCATTGACATCCTACTTGAATTTTTCTTAGGTTTATTTTATATACTCAATCCATAGTATATGGAATGCCATTAAAATATGTTAGCGATCAATCTCTTCTTTCTTTTCTTGTCTGCAGAGAGGTGCTCTTGAATGTTGCAGGGAGTGTAGGCATCGAGGGTGCTAAAGAATGGATTGATAACCCAAACGCTGGCTTGAAAGAGGTAAGTAAAAAACTTGCAATCCAATAGTTATTCTGTATCGTGCCTTTATCATGCCAGAAAAATGTCTAAATTTATTAACTTGCAAAGCTCAAAGTAGTTGTTGAAGCTTGTTTATGTTCACTGGATTTCAAATACAGAGTAAGATGGAAAAATATGGCCACAAATATCTGGTGTACCTCATTTTAAGGTGAGCAAGATCTTTGTTTTCTATCAAAGTCCTAAAACTTACAAGATGATGTATATTTCAAGGAATTGGGTTTGTTTACTTGATTTTTTGTCAATTTTTCATCGGTGAATAGATAAAACCATTAACCCTTTGATGTACACTATTAACCTTAGGATATTGTTTGGACAAGTGACTATTGAAACTTAAAATGATTATTCTCTACAAATAAATGACAAGTATGAACTCTCGGGTGCCCAAGCTCCACTTTCGTTCATCCAAGCTTTTAAGAAAGCATCTCAAGATCTGGAATAAGTTACTGAGTTAACTTTAAAGAAATTAAGAGATAAATAAACTTTAAAGGGTTTGAAGTGTCCATTGTTTCAATAAAATCATGCTATTGCAGCGATTTAGTAGGTAATAGTGAAAAACACAACTATTCATAAGCTATCTATAAGTTTCTAATTTTCAGTGTAATGTGAGTAATAATTTGTATACTTTTTTCATTGTTGATTGCATGTGGAAAGTTTCATTGCAAGAAATTAATTTGTAATGTAAAATTGCTAATTAGAGTTAACTAATGTGAAAACAAAACTAGTTAATATGTTCCAACGCAACTGTGAAGAGTATTGTTAAATGCAATGCTATTCTCTTATGATCAATGTAAAATAATCAAATAGTCATTTAGTAGTATAATCATCTGACAAAATATTTTAGGTATTACAAGAAGATTGTCTTCTTTGGCATTTCCTCTTCTAAATCAAGAGCCCTTTTTTTCACCATACAATTATCTGTTTTTTATATTCTAAGCACAATTGAGCGCATGTAGGATCTAGATATCCTTTTCTACAAGAAACATCATCTCTAGCAAGAGGCCTACCTAGATGTTTCATAAGACTACTCAAAGGACACCATTATTATTAAATAAATTTAAATGAAATATCCCATAGGTTTAAGAGTTGAAATCATTCCTCCAAAACTTGAGAAAGAAATTAATAGATAGATCAAAGCATACAAAACATGGAAAACACTAATTTAACATTTACATTTAAATATAAATGGCGCTAGGCGGAAGGAGCGATTTGAGCGATCGACAAGCGTTTTTCTTGGAGGACGCTGTTGCGAGTGATCGAAATGTTGTTGCAGGTGTTGACACAATGCTGGAGGGTTTAGTCCCCTTTGTTTTGAACAACATGCATTAGTATAGGAGGGAAGGGGTTCCTTTGGTTGAGGTTCAGGTGGATGTTGTTGTGCGGGGGGTTTTGGATGGGGGTTTTGTTCCCTCTCCTCTTGTCACTCCTAGCTGCCCTCGGAATCCTTCTTCAAGGCTATTTCAAAAGCTCGTTCCCAGATTCCTCCTGCTCAGGCTAGGGTTCGGACTTTGCCCTATGCCCGTGCATCCCCTATTGTGGTATGTGGACCAAAATTTGTTGAAAACGAGGATTTTTATTTATGCTAGGGTGTGGTCTGGAGGTTTAATGTCTTGTGGCCCT
Source organism: Sequoiadendron giganteum (assembly GCA_007115665.2). Lineage (NCBI taxonomy): Eukaryota > Viridiplantae > Streptophyta > Pinopsida > Cupressales > Cupressaceae > Sequoiadendron > Sequoiadendron giganteum. The sequence goes on from CM021107.1 coordinate 633,888,215, forward strand.
CCCTTCTGGATCTTCATGCTTGGGTTTATGATTCCTAGAAACCTATTGTTTTTGGGTAGATTGATCTCTATCCCAACGCTAGAGGCTTGTTTTTTTCAACCTTTGTTTCTTCTGAGGAGCGAGACAAAGTGTTGGACAGGGGGTGGATGTGGGGTATTCATTCATTGTTCCTTCAACCTTGGTCTCGCTCATTCAATCCTCTAATGGAGCCAGTGAATATTATAATTTTTGGGGTCTTTCTGCCGAACCTCCCTCTCTAATTTTGGGAGGATTCTTGTTTTGAAGCTATTGGCAACACCATTGGTTTCTTTTTGAAAGTGAACTCTACGTTTTGGGATCTTGGGAATACTACGGTGGCTCGTATTTTAATTGATTTGGACATTTCCAAACCTCTCTTTGGGGATGTGGTCTTGATGGTGGAGTATAGACCTTGGAAGCAACTCTTGGACTATGAGGGGCTCCCTTTTTGGTGCAAGAGATGTTTCTCTGTTGGTCATTTGGCCTCTAGGTGCCCTCTTGCTCGCCGTAAGAGCACTGCTACTTGGTGGAAGGATGCTCTCTAAGACCATCTCACGGTGGGCTCTCCCTCTTCAGATGTTTCCTGTGAAGACGTCCCTTCCTTGTTTGCTTCTTCTTTGGAGGCTATGTCTCCGCTAGTCCCTCCTCTAGTTCCTGATGTAGTGTCCCTTTGTTTCGGTCATCTTTGAATTGTGAGTAAGTCGTTTATTGGTGACTTGTGAGGTCATGTTGAGTTTGTCATTCGAGCTATTTGGTCAATTGATTATGTTTTCTCTTTGGCTGACTATTAGTAGAAATAATTTAATGGTTGTGATGACATAAAAAGTGTTTCATTTATTTTATTATTTTGATTGTATTGAAGAATTTAAATGATTGGTTGATATATAGATTGAATTTTCAATACTACTAATTGCATTTGCTTGGCGTTAATAATATATCTACATATACTACTTTGTATAGTGTCTGGTTAGGATTGTATTTTGGAATATGATTAATAATGCAATGAGTTTTATAATATATATATATATATATATACATTCATACAACCGAATTATGGCAGAGTTTAATAGGTGGGGAAAGTGATGTTGATATTATTATCATATACATTTATAGCATTATAGATCTTATAACACTATGTGTCAGTTCCTAATATTATGTATATCTTATATATTATTGGTATCAATAAATACAATCATTTATATTTTTTTAAATGGTTTAAATTATTTGAATGGTTTGTATGAAAAGCCTCGATATTACATATTATTGAGAATGAACATAAATATTGTGAATTGTGTTAACACTTAAGTCAAACCTACATAGTAATCATGAAGTATGGCAATCAATTTATGGTAATATGTATGTGTATTAGTATATGTAAGTAAATGGCAATTTGTCAATATCGAATATATATAAAATAAAACAATAATATATATACACACACAAATGCTTAAATTTATTTAAGTGTTTGAGTAAAGTTTGAATACATTTACATGTAAATTATTTAAATATATTTATAACTATATTCCAAGAGTAAACAAGTAATACTAAATGTTCTTATTTAGTGAAGAACAAAATAAACCTTATGTTGATATATAATAGCATAATAACTCTTAGAGTCATTTACTTTTATAAGGAAGTTTCTCCACGATTTATCTCCCTATATCGAGTGAAACTTTCGTCCTTGTACTCTCTTACTTTTGAGGAAAGAAATTATATAGTAGGAATAAATGTTGCTTTATTTAATCTCTATTAGTTGTATCTTCTTTTAAATTAAAAGCAAAGGTATAGGATTACGTTATGTAGGCCATATATTAATAAGCATGATATTGTAAGCATCATGATCAATATATCAATGCATAAAAGAGGCCATCATTTTAGAGAATGCAAAATGGTAAAAAGATAAATAAAATAAATAAATGGTGTAAATATAGAAGTATGCAACATAAAATACAATAGAAAACATAGAGTAAGTAAATTAAAAGATAATCAGAGTTAAAAAAAAAAAAGTGTAATATTTGTTTACAATCAATTGAAAATGTAAACAAGAAATTAGAAGTTTATATTATTATTATTATTTTGCCTTTCATATAAATATGAGTGATATTATTAATATTATTATTTTTATCTAAAATACAAGGTTTATACTAGTATTATTGCTATGCAGAATATTTAAGGTGGCTTCATTCTAGTTGATGGCTCTAAAATGAGATTATTATTTAGTCTTTAATTAAGCTCGAATAAAAAAAATATTATGATTTAATTCTTAATTACATTGTATTATTATTTTCATTCTTCTTTGACGGTGATAATCAAATATTGATTCTTCCATGTGCCATATAAATTCTCTCGCATCTTGCATGAAATTTTAAAATGAAAGACGCTGAGAAATTTACTTTACACCCGTCATTTACATATGCTTAAAAATTTGCAAAAAGCTTTTATTTTGGGGGACGGTTGGCAATGGCGGGGGAGGAGAGGATGAAGGCATGAGTGAAGGAAGTTAGTCAAATTTGCCACATTTTGTGCAGAATCTTGAGGTAAGTACTTGCAATTGCACTTGCTTGAAAGTTTCTAAAGCCTTTTCAGCAAATCCAAATTGTGCGCACCCTGCAACCATTGCAATCCATGAGATCATATTTCTTTGAAACTTTTGTCAAACAGTTCATGCACCTAGTCTGCCCTTCCACACTTTGCATACATGTCTACTAGGGCCGTAGAAACTTCAACATCTGACAAATTCCTCTATCCTTTTTGCTTTGCTCGACGCCCATAACCTGTCTCAAAGCTTTCATTTTGGCGCAGGCAGTTAGGAGGCTGGCTAAGGTTGTGTAATCGGGCTTTACACCTGCCAAATTGCATTTGCTTGAAAGTTTCTAAAGCCTTTCCAATAAATCCATCTTGTGCATATCCAGCAATCATTTCCCTCCATGAGACGACATCTATGTGAGGCATTTTGTCAAACAGTCGCATGCCCTGCCTGTGTTTCACATTATGCATACCTACATATATATAAATTACACAAATATCATCTGCCAATTGTGGTTGCTTGAAAGTTTCTAAAGACTTTTCAACAAATCCATGTTGCGCATATCCTTTAGTCATGGCGTTCCCTGAGACCATAATTCTTGAGCAATGTTGTCAAACAGTTCTCGTGCTTTATCTATGCTTTCACATTTTACTGCTCGAATAGTTCACACGCCTTGTATGTGCATCCACTATTTTTTCGTATTCTTTCCTACTAGAGTATTACGTATCTGCAGATCTTGCTTCAAAGCTTCCATTTTGGAATGCGTCGGGAGGATGCTGGAAAAAAGTTGTGGAATTTTGGCTTTTCACCTCCCAGCGGTAATCTCCTGAAAGTTTCTAAAACCTTTCAAAAAATCTATTTTGTGTATATCTCGCAATCCCTTGCATTCCATGAGATCACATTTCTTGAGGCATTCTGTCAAATAGTTCACGTGCCTTGCCGTGCTTCCACATGGAAAGAAAATTAGAAAATTGTAGCCAACATTTAAGTGGAAATAATTAAAAGTAACCACATTTTTTTCATGGTTGAACCAATTTAAAAATTCAGCCAAAGGTGATAGTAAGAAAATTAAAATGCACCTATATGAAATATTTAGTCTAAGAGCCAAATTTGGATGGCAAAGTTAGTAAGAAGTAGTGTCGAAAGTGGAAAATTAATCATAAAATCATGGCTAATAGAACATACAAAATATATTGGAAAAATCAAGAGAACTTATATCTACACATAAAACACTCAAAATAATAATTATATCATACAGTTCATTTGGGAATATATTACAATATGGCTTTTACAAAGCCTTTCAAATATACCTTCCCATTTGAATTACTATCTTACAAGAATATAACTAATTATTTAATAACAAAAATAAAAAAGTTAGTAAGGTGAATTTATTAATGTTAATCTTAATATTCCAACACCCTCCCTTAAGTTGTACATTCCACACAACAAAACATGTTGATTGAAACAAACAAATATATATTATTTAGAAGCTTTTTATTTAAAAAAAAATCATGAACCAAGTGTAACTCCGTCAAGTTGCCTCATAACCTTCAGAATGTTGTAGCTCTTGAGTTGAATTCTTGAGTTCATGGACTACCACCTCCGTAAAATTTTGAATCACAAATCCCTTAAACTATTGGATAATAATCCATTGCTCCATCAAGTTGTCTCATGACCCTTGGAAGGGTATAATTCCCTAGACCCACATAATCTCAAACTATCTGGGCAACAATACATATTGAGTTCACCAGATCCCTATCTATTTTCAAAAAATAAACTTCACAACATATGCATTCTTCAATTATTTCAACATAAAAAAAGAAAGAAAAACTAAAATATGCTTCTCATACAAAGACCCAACTATGAGTGAGAAGCTGACTCGAGATAAAAATATTCCACCTCTAATAATGAAGGCTTAAATAAGTATCAATCCACGTAGTATATTTAAAATAATAGTCTTCAACAAAAGAATTATCTAGGAGGTCCTCATCCACAACATAATCCTCAACATAGGCTAAGCTAACATCATTTGATTTTTCTTTAAGTTCTCCCTCAAGAACATCATTGGCTTGAGTTATACAAGTCCACACTATGTGATCCTTTTTCTTACAATAATAACATTCATTTTTATTTGTTAATTATTATTACCTCATGAGTATAATACATTCTCATGTTGAGAATCAACTTTTAAATCTTTTCCATTGTTCTTTTTTCTTCTCCTAATAGGGCCAAAATCACATCTTCGTGTGTTTGAGAAGTTATTGGACTAAGCATAAAAATAACATTGTTGTATTTTCAAACTATTTAACAAAATATCCTTAGCATATTCATCATCTAATAAAGCCTTGACTTCTACCAATTGTCTAATGACAGATCTCAAATTTCTTATGTGATCTAACATAGTGATTATATCTCTCATTTTGAATCTAAATAGTTGAAGTTTTAGGAAAAACTTCACATTAACTATTTTTGCTCCAAATATTTTATTAAAATTATCCCAAATTTCCTATGATGATTTATCTAAATCTATATAATAAAATTTAATGTTAGAAAGGGAAAGACCAATAATATATTTGACTTTATCATCTGTTTATGTCATTCCAATAATTTATTTGCATTTGTAGGTGGTGTTTTGTTCCCATGCATGATTCTCTATTATTCATTTATTGCATTTGCATTTTTGTTTTCCAAGTATGAAATTTAAAACATTTTTTTTTGTTCAAAAGAATCTCTATCTTAAAAATATGAACTAAAAATATTCCAAAAGTTTAATGTCGACCTTATCACTCTAAAAAGTACAACTTAAACATCACTTTCAAACCTTGTAACCAGTTTTGAACCACTCTCCAATTAATTTTTCCTCATCACAAACATTGACACCATTTTATTGTTCTAAACAACTTATTGAATCCTCTTATGCATCAAACTTATTTAATTGTTTCACAAAAAAACAATTTTATTTTTTTGAAAATATGACTTTTCAAACTTCACACTTCCTTCTTATTATTACTAAATGCCATTATTTTAAATGAAAAACACATGAATCTTATAAATGCATTATTTCTATAAGGAAACAAACCATATATCTCTTTTTAATGACCAACTTAAAGAAGAATGCAAATAGAAACTTGGTCGTTGTATAGAACATTGAAAATTTGATAACAAAGAATAAAAAAATCTACTACAAAGACCTAGGATAGGCTATGGTGGTGCTCTTAAAATTTTCCACAATTATGCTTATTCTTGTTTCCTTCGTGCTTGGCACCACTGGTCTATCTCGGGGTTTTGGGTTTTAGCCATAAAAACCTTGGTCTTGGGTCTTTTGTTCGCTTGGGTTGTTTTAATCGTGCGTTGACCAACTATCCTAGGTTACCGGTTGTGTAAGTTATGGTCTAATCCCTTTTAATCGTTCACGCTACCGACCCCTTTTATCTTGGCCTGTCGGTTTTCATTCATTGGGACTGTGTTTGATTTTCATTTAAGTTTCGGGTTGATAAATGTTATAACTTTAGACTAATGTTCCTACCTTAAGGGTTATTTCCTCGTCTGCCTAGTCAGTCCCCCTTTTATGAATAAAAATTGTGGCATGTGCAGGTTTTCTGACCGTCAGATGGAGTGGTTGAATCCTGACCATTCCCCGCTGGCCTCGAAAGGTTTTCTGATGACGTCACAACAATGTTGTGAGGAGTGCGAGATGCTGCCATCTGTCGCCTGTGATCGTGGGGCCTAGTCCTTGTTCGCCTACCGATGAAGGACATTGAAATCGATGGATGTCCTATAACGATGTATCGTGGTCGTTCCTCGTTGACCTCGCATAATTAAAACACCAGTTTTAATAATGTTGCGAGGTGTGCAATATACTGACGCGTGGATGCGGATGCCGAGTACGAGATGATCGAAGTGAGACCCACTTGTGTTGAGTTGGTTTCTTGTAGGTGAAATTTTATTCGCTTAGGACTTGGATGGTGAACATGGCATTTTCAAACCACCTTGACTCGATCTGAGTCATGCTTTCTTGCCTGGGTGGATTCAGATCAATGGCTGGTATTTAAAATGAGTTAGTGTTGTACGATAGTCGTTTTATCTCGCACGAGTGAATAGTAATGGTGGAGTTCAGACTGGGCCACCATAATTTAATGCTAAAGGTTCATTGAATTGCTATTTTCGTGCATATTTCCATATTGAAGAAGAATTTCTAGGTACCAGGTGACGCGAGCTATTTTCATGTAAGTCCAGCATCACTTCCATTAAAATTATCTACAAGAAAAATCGTAAGTAACGTATACACCATGTTCTTTGCTTTCAAAAATCTTGTGATTTCTTGAAAGCAGGTACAATTGCATTTTTCTTTATTTTAAAATATTGTAGTGCTTCATTTGCTTTAAAAATTGTTTTAAATCCTATCCAAATAATTGTCGAGGCCTTTTGAATTACGAAAGTACTTTGTTTCAAGGCTATAGGTCATAGGAAACAATCCTGTAAACTTTCTGATATTTCAAAACCCTAGCTCGAATTGTAATTTGTCTTGTGCAAATGGCACCCAAGGCCCAAAGCTCTAGTTCTGAAACCTCCACTAGGTCCTTTTCCCAGGATGTCATAGACTTGTCAAAACCATCTACTAACAAAAAAACTCGAGGGAAAGGCTTTTTTTTATGGGCCCCTGCTTCTGGAAGGGTTAACTAATAAACAATGTGCAATTCAAGATGTTGAGGTGTCGTATACAGGATGGCAATTGTTCTCAAATTGGTTTGGGAATAGAAATTTGTGTGCTTCTCTGTGTAACCCTTGGAGATTGGATCTCGGCAAGCTGGTGGTCCCAAATGTATATTTGGATGTAGATATCTTAGAGGATGTTGCAGCGAGGTGTGACCCTATAACCAGAGTTGTCAGGACATATGCTGGTGTGGAAATGATAAAAATAACCAAGGAGGAGATTATAGAGATTTTTGACTTGCATGAATGGAATAAGGATATGGTCACCATTGACCTTCAAGCATTTAGAGAAGAATACAGAAATACTAAAGGATTATTCAGGACTTCTCTGTTATAGCCTCACTTGGAAACCACATGGACTAGAAAGAGTAAGAAGAAGATAATGATTGGCAAGAATGAGCTAGAGCCTTTTCCTATGAACTAATTTTGTAATTATTTTAGGAAGACGGTTTGTTCCGTGTGTCAGGTCCTTGGTATTAGTATAGAGACTACCTTGCCTACTGACCTCATGTACATGGTTGTAAATCTTCAACATCCAGATTTTAATGTGGTATATGATTTTGCTACTTATCTGGCAGATAAAATGCATGGATGTCTGGTGGCTCTTAAAGAGGGAAAAACCTTGGTTAGCTTCAGATGGAATTATCTATTGATGCACATGTTTCTGTACAAATGTGAGGTCATTTTTGGGGAGAATATGGAATTGAAAAAGAAAGAAGGTGATATTGGCATGCCTATCCAATACTGGACTAGAATTCTAGATAGGCATGACCGTGATTTTTATTATGTGGCATTCGATAGTTTTTGGGTCCAAGTTGAGAAGATCCTCGGTCTATGATCCACCAAGAATTCCGAAGGAGATTCATGATTTCTTAAGGCCAATAAAAGGAGACCTGAGTTAAATTTGACACATAATTGGGGAGACATTATCCCTTATTATAACACAACCATTTTTAGGGTGTATGGCACTAATATTAACCCATATGCTTTGCCTAGGGATGTGCCTCTGAGAATTGGGTTTTTAGAAGTCATGAGACAGCTGGGATGTGCTCAGGATACACACTTTTCAATAAAGCATAAAAAGGGATCTTTCTTTCCAGAGTATACAAAATTTGCTAATTTTTTCATGGCAAAGGGAGGATGGAAAGACTTGTGGACACTAATTAAGCCTTATGGGTTGAAAACCGTATGCCCTAGGAATCATGATCCTGAGGGTTTCATTTCCCAAATGAAGGAAAAACATAGGACTAGAATATTTGTTCACAATTTCTATTTTCTTGAAGATATCATCAAGAACATTTTTGATGTGCAAGAACAGGAGGAAAGAAAAGAAAAATATATAGCTTTTACTAAGATGATGAAGAAGAAGCAAGAAAATAAACCTGCATATAATCCCATGCCAAATATCAGTGGTGAATTGAATAGGGCTATGTATGCTATTGACAATATTGAGAGCATGGTGGGAGTCCTGAAAAACCGAAAGAGCAGTGGAAGACAAAGGAAAGTCACAGGCTATTGAAGTATATCTTGAGGTGAGACTGGACGAAAGACCTACTTATCAGCCTCCAACAAAGGTTAGGGTATATTCCAGAAAGAAGGAAATGACAATTGAAGAAAAAAATAGGCTCACTCCTTCTACTTCAAAAAGGTATGGAGTAATGTCTCACAAGGAAGTAGTGTCATCGTCTTCAGGGCAATTATTGTCTAATTTGTTGATTTGGATTCCCCTATGAGGCCCTCTTCTCCAACACAACCATCATCACCAAAGAGACAAAAAATTAAGGAGGCGGAGGTGGTTGATTATCTTGATGAGGATGGTGAAGAGATCATGGTAACCCCTGATGATATGCAGCAAGGAATGCCATCTTTTCCACAAAATGTTCCATCAAGTTCTGGAGCAGTTGCTTTGAGGCTTGGGAAAGATGAAATAAGGGGAACAACTAATACTGATGACATCAGAATGGAGGCCTGCAGAGAATTCATGAGGGATGACTCCTTTATCAAAAAAAAATATTTTAAGGATTTTTTATGGAGAGAACATGTTCCATTGTATGTTGAGAAGGTAGCTCAAGAAAGAAGTTTGCATCCAGAGCTTCCAAAAAAGGTCATTCAATCCAATGGCATGCTACAAATGAGGGAAACCTTCAATGAAATAACACCAGAGCAAGGTAGGGAATTGGTACATAAAGGTGGAATACTATTGCTCCCAAAATGGGATATAGCAGATTTTGTGGTTTTTGATACAATAATAAGGGCCAATAGGCCACTTCTCCAAATTGAAGAGGAAGCTACACCGACACTTAAAGGCTCATCTTTCAGTGAAGAGTGGGATGCCTTGGCAATTTGGTCATTGTCTACTGAATCTAGAAAGCCAATAGTTGCAGAGCCAACTGATTTCAGTGGTCACTTGGTTGTGAGGAGAGTTGATGATACCCTAGCATTGGAGGCAACAAATATGGTAGTAAATGTTGCCAAGTTTACCAGGGCAACTGTTGAGGATTTGACTAAGGATAGAGATACTCTGAGGGGCTAGTATAATGACCTCATTATTGAATACAATAAGAGCCAACAAAGGGTTGCAGAGCTAGAAACTGAGTTGGCATTACTGAAGCAGCAAATGGAGACATTAAGGTCTCAAGGATAGGCTAGCTCTAGCCGCACTATTTTTGACCCACCAATGGAACAACCTTAACCTCCTTCACAAGCGCAATCCTTAGCAATTGTTCCATACAATGTGGGACAGGTGCCCATCACAATTGAAAGGGCTAATAGCCTAGGTGGAGGACTCTCAAGGGAGAAATTAATCAATCAAATTGAGGAGTATAAAGAGATGTTGCAACAGGTCCAACAGTCAACGTTGAAGAGCAATTCAATAATTGTAGATATTGTATTGAGACATATGAAAAAGAAAGTCCAAAGAAAATTAAATAGTGTCCATGCAAGTTATGTTTCAATGTTGCAAGCAATCAGAATGTTCCCAACGGATAAAGAATTGGCCACCCCACTTCTGGATAGATGGAGTCCCAAGGCTGAGAAATTTCAGTTCATAGCGGTGGGAGAAAAACACCAGAAAGATAAGTATCCCATGGTTTTGCCAACCTATTAGACTGTTAAGGAAATTGTGGAGCAAAAGTTCCAGGGATATGTTGCTCCTATGGAATCGAGGATCAAAGAATTGAAGGTCAAATATGATGAAGTAGACTTAACTCCACTACCAGAGATCCAACATAATCATGATGAGGTGAAGCCCTTGCAGGTTTGGAAGGACCAAATGAATAACATCATGATAAATCTGATAGATGAAATATGCAAGAATGTTGATATTGATATGTTAAAGGATACACTTGAGAAACTGTCTTTTGTTATCAGTTTCTTAGAATATTTTGATAAGGAGGCTACTTCAGTGATGGTGAAATATGCACCATATAGAGATAAAATTGATCAGATTATTGCTTTCAAATGGCTATCTGATGAAGAATTTGAATTGTGGAAAACGATATTCACTGATGAGTTTGGAATATGAGCATCTGATAACCAATATAAAGCTTTGTTGTAGAAGTTTTCCAATTGTTAAACTTTTGAATATCCTTGAAGTAAATCAAAAGTAGATTATTTTAAGTCAACATTTATATTGAAAAATTATCTATTTAAACTATAGCTTTGAATTTCATATGTCCTTTATGGAATTGTGTGTTCATTTATTTTAATCATTTCTTGTTGATGTAGAATATTGGTCTTTGTTTTAGCTAGTAGCTAACATGTGTTGGTGTTTTCCATTTAAATATTTTTTATAGCCAAACAATTTTCTTTGCTTTAACCAATAGTAGGTTACGCATGATATTTTTATTTTCCTTAATATGAAAATATTGATGTAATATTTTACTATTGACAATCTGATATTGCATTTGAAGAATTAAATAGACAATTATATATTTATATCTAATGCAACATCCATTGAAATCTTGTATAGTGTGATATTTATAAAAAATTTTAATTTTAGGTTTAATTGACTACTACATAATAGTTTGTGTTGAAAGAATTTTTTCCATTCTTTGTAGTTTTTACATTGGAATACAAATCATATTTAATTTCACACCAATATACTTCTTTCATAGAGATATTTGTTTGGTTTTTCCTTGCCATTTTCATCTTAAAATTTTAAAAAATGTATTCTATAATATAGAATTATTTTCAAATTGGGAGAAAAAGGATTCTAAGAGATATATTTAATCATAAATATCATTTAATTTGTATGTTGTAACTTCAGTACTTTTAGTTAAAATAAAAATAACTTAAAGTTATATATACATATAGTTAAATTGGCAAAGTTGTTTGAGTTAATTACTAAATTTGATCTAAAAATGTTCAACACTTTAGATAAATTCAATTAGATATAGTTAAATTGGAGGTGTTATTTGAGTTAATAATTAAATAACGTAATAATAAATTAAAGCAAGGGACATAATTTTGGATGTGTTTGAATTTAATAAATTACAAATTAAAATAGACATAAATTACTTGAAATAAGTGCTTCATAACCCATCTAATCAAATCATAACCTATCAAAAAGGAAATAGGAATTTTCTAAAGAAAAGAACACTTGACCCAATCGTACGTGTATGGCCTTCACATAAAGGAGATATCCACCTTAGCAATAACAACTACCTGATGTAGACCCGGGAGGCTCAACTCAACCAACCTATCAAACTTCCTTTAAGAGGCTTCCAACAAGTTTAGAATGACCAATTTAAACAATACAAACAACTCTCAAAGCCTGACAAACAACAAAAGTCAGATTTCACACTTTGACTCCTTGAATCTTTGTAATAGTGCAAACCTAGTTTTTGCCCAATAACTCAAAAAATTCCCAAAACACTAGAGAAACCCTTGATGGTTTTAGATACCCATTTTGGATTTATTAAACATGCTTCAAGGGAAAGTACAAGTCCTTTGGACGAAATCACCAAAATCACCCTTTCTAAGTTGTGTTGATTAGGTCGATTAGGCCTATTTTACAAAACAACTAGCCTTTATAGTGATTTTGCACTCATTGATTCCCTAAAGAAAACCTTATGTTGAGTATAATCCATCATAGTCACATATGATCACATCATTCTTGACCATTTGATATCATGAAAAACCTCCAAAATCTAGTATTCAAATAACCCATATCATTGGCAAGACAAGTTCCATTGGGGTGAAATGAAAAGGTCATACCGAGCATATAGGTGGGTGATCCCACAAAGCTAGTTTACAATTTCTTAGAGGAACTATTTTTTGCTGAAATCACATATTTTTAGAAAATATGATGATTTAAGCCTTAAAAAGTTTCATTTTAAGGATTACAATTGAAGAGGGTTTGATCAAACCATCTTAGATCAAACCCCCTTGGATATAACCTCGCTAGTTTTAAACTATCATTTACACTTATCAAAATGCTGATAAAAAATCACTTTTGATTTACCTTTTGGGGGATCAAATGAATTCATTTAAAAAATATTTTAAATGATTATGATAGTCCTCAGAATGAGCTATCCAATGAATATAATTTTAATATGTTTTGGTTTTATTATGTATTTGTTTATTTAGTTTTATTAAACATAAGTTTTTCATCGAAAATGAATGTCTTTGTTTTGCACATGTGGAAAAATAGTAGATTATCACAAAAAAATAGAAAATATGAATGCACCAGATATTGAAGTCCTTGATCCAACAAAAGAAAAAAAATTAAATTTCGATATATACAAAAAAAGTTATGCGTTATACGGCCGCGCTATATTTGAATTGTAATTGGTTTGACTTCGAAACTTGATTAAAGAAAAAATATTCAATAAAAAACTATCTAACCAAGTGGAAGAACTAGATATCGGAGTTACAAATCTAAGTTCAAAAGAATTATAATTTTATCTTTAATGGAAAAAAATTTATTCGTTATACGGTGTGTCACTTTTTAAAAATGTTGTTTTCCAAAAATAAACCAGTTTTTGTGGGAGATGGAAAAAGAAATGTAATTTTATTACAAAAATTTTGAAAAAAATATTTTTGGAATCTACAGACAAAATGTGATGAGACTCCAGTTCGCATCATCTTCAAATTCCTCATGGTTTAGCCGCTATAGGTGCCCGAATGTGAAGATTTAGTTAAAAATAATAATTTTAGTGTCCAGTTTGGCCAAAAATTGTAAACCACTATTATGGGATCACCTAGGTCTCGCTGATGAAGTTCCATCGGCAAGAAACCTGTCTTGTCTCACCAATCAAAGCACAAGGAGTTGTATCAGCCAGAACAATGCCATCAGACTAAGATCCCTGAGTCAGCCTAAGTGCATTTGTCTCGCTGATGAAATATCATTGCCGAAACACTCATCTTGTCTTGCCGACAAAACAAAGAAACATACTATCACCAAGATAAACGCTATCAGAATGAGTTCAAAACTTCCTCCCAACCCACTACGTCACACCAATAAGATTACATCGGTAGGAGTCTTGGCGAGATACTTGAGATCGAAGGAATAATCATCGGGGAGACTTATAACACCTTCAAAATTACTGAATGTCTTAGAAATACACCATGTCTTGCCAATGAAGACACAAACAGATCAAGATAGTCATCGGGGTGACTCTTGGCGACATTTATATGCATCAGATGGATAGATTATGTGATATCAGTGTAATTTCTCCTCGACAAAAAGAATGCTTAATGAACGTTAGTCAAGCCTGAATAAAATGATCACCCAAAGTTTCAATTGTCTTATCGATAGAACATTTGATGTGACAGTGGGTAAATTCAAAAATTAGCTATGCTCGTGTTCAAAGCTAGGACATTAATGGCAGTATTACTACCAAATGTGTTGATGATTTCCTGAATTGAGAAAAGTAATTGAAGGCGAATTTTGAAAAGTTAGCCGCAGAGGAACGGACGAAGGGCCAAAGGATCCTATGGTCAAAGAATTCTAAATAAACTTGTAAGTTCCTTGCAATTAAATTTCCGGTTTTGTGATTCATAAAATGGAAAGCACTAGCTCAAGAAAAGAAAAAGGTAGGAAACAAAGTGAGAGTAATAACCCTAGAGGAAAAAAGAAAAAAATTGAAGCAGAGAATGAACCAGGGGTAGCTGAGAGGAAGTTAAACTGGGACTTAATTGATCAATTACCTGGCTCAAAACCTAAGGCCAGGTGATCTGCACAACTTAGGGCAGAAGTGGAAAATTTGGAGGATAAATGCAAGCATATACGAGACATATGGACCCCAATTAGGGGATATGAGTTGTTTATTTTTCATTACCAACAAAGGAACCGATATAAACCAGTGTGCAATCCTTGGAAGTTAAACCTAGGGAAACTAGTCTACCCCAATGTATTTGTAAATGTAGAATTGGTGAAGATGCTAGCTGCCTATTATAATCCAAAATGTAAAGCTATTTGTGATCCATCAGGAAAATCATTTATACATGTATTTGAAGCTGCCATTTGTGATGTTTTTAACCTAAAGGGAGTGTGTGGTGAAAAAATTGTACTTGAACAACTGGAAAAGGAATTCTGGAGGATGGATACTTTGTACAAGGGTTGGAGGTTGCTAGTACACAGGTCTAAGAAAGATGGTGTTTTAGTTTCACTGAATGACAGTGATGGTCCCCTGTTCCATGTTGATTTGTTTGAACCCTACATGAGATACACATATTTTTCAGTGTGTCAAGTGTTGGGAATGGAGGCCCTTGAGCATATATCAATTGTACCCATGGTAATTGCAACATACATCCAATGTCACAATTCAAGGGTTTTTATTATGCTTCACACATCTTTAAAGTACTTGATTCAGGATTGATGGCAATAAAAAGTGGAGCTCCTATCTTGCACTTGGATGCTTATTCAATCCTAATGCATATGATACTTTATTATGGACAAGAATTGCAGATGTGGCCTGAAAAACTGAGGGTTGTACAATTTGATAAGGGAGGAAGGTTATTACTAGTACAACTCTGGACTACCACCTGGGATTGTATATTTTATAATTCTTGTTATCTAGATTTTGAAGAGTTTTTTGTGAAACCACTGTACAGATTTTACAATCATCGTTGTTAATACTTATTGTCCGATGAAATAAAAAGGTTTTTAGTGCCTAAGGATTTCAATGGACGTATCAACCATAATTGGGGAGACTGGTACTATCTAGAAGATGCAGCCATGATAAGAGTATATAGATTTGAAGATGCACCCTTCATTCTGCCCAAGACGGTGCTTGATAGGATTGCATATTTGGAGATTGCTAGGCAATTAGACATTTCAGATGTTATGAATCTGAGTTCTTTCGGAAAGCGGGCATTTATGCCTAGTACATTATGCTTCGGTGATTTCACTGTATTAGCAAGGGATGGATATGATATGGTTCTCAACAAATTGTTGCAATAGAACATGAAGAAGGGTCCACCATGAAAAGGATTTGATCCAGAAGGGTATATTGATTTTGCCAAAAATAAAATGAACTTGGGAGGATACAATCACAAACCCTATCTATATGATGACTTTATCAGGAATTTGGAAGCAGAGGAAGCAAAACAAGTTGTTGATGAGTATAACAGGGGATTGCAAGATACAAAACTATTATCTTCTGATGAAGAGGCATCTGGTGATGGTAGGCCTAACAATACAATTGATAAAATTTCTAGATTGAGAACTCAAGACTACAAGTATGTTCCCAGGGAACCAGATGTTGAAGAGAGTGTAGATACTGACACAAGGCAGATAGCATATAAATCATTTGTGGCTGATGATGAATTCATTAAAACCTCTGAATTTAAAACCTTTTTGTGAAAATCAAAAGGAAAATCAATAAGGGAATCGGTGGAGAATATTACACCAAGTAATGAGGAACAACTGTTGAATAACTTAAAATCAAGTGTGGAAGAAGAAATGAAGAGCATGACCCCTGAGAAAGGAAGGAAATTATTAGAAGATGCGGGTGTCATGATCTTTCCTAGGTTTGATTTGAACTGTGCTTTGGTTTTTGATAGTTTTATGAAAAATAGTAATGCCACACATAAACTCACTCTTGAGGGGGTAGCATAGATTTATGCAGGATCTAAGTATAACCTGGATGAGGGATCACTTATGATATGGGCCCTATATCCTCCACACAATAAATCTATTGTAATCGATACTGAAAAGGATTTTGGACATTTAATGATATTAAAATTTGGTGAGGTTGATCCAATAACTACAACAGAAATTGGCATTAATGTGGCCAAATTAAATAAAGCCGAAATCCAAAAGCTAATCAAGGAAAAATAAATGTATAAGATTAATAACGAGAGACTACTCAGAGAAAATGATCACTTGAAGGACATGATGGGAATCATGTTGGGATCCACAAAGCAATTGACTCATGGTGAAAGCTCCCAAGCAAGAGACCAGTGGGAAGAATCAAATGCATACTCACAAGGTAAATGTGATGCACTCACTGCAATAATAAGGAAGAGGCAGACCAATTTAATGACTTGGTTGAGTAAGCTCTGGGGAACACATTCACACAATTTTTTTGCACTACAAGAACATAAGAGGATAGATGGAAAGATCCAATAGAAGTTCCATGAAATAAACCAAAGGGATGCTCCTGATAACATAGCTATTGATACTGCAAACCATTTTATGAAAAAACATAAAGACTTCCATGGTGAATTGCAAGGTGATGAGCAGGGGATGATCAATGTCACAAAAAAGGGAGTACCAATGTTGTTAGAAGATGGAGGGGAACTAAAGGGAAAAGACGAATGGATCAAGGAATATGGGAAGATGATGCAAATAATTTTGGAGACAACCACAGGAAACGATTTAACAATGGATAGGGCATGTGAATAGAATGAGAAGATGTTCAAAATGGAGATAGCCATAAGGAATGCACTGGAGGATGTTGATACACACAAGCAGCCATCTTACCGAGATTATCTGTCAAACATATATTTATGGCTTAATAGAGCATAATTTCTAGTTTTTATTATTGATAAGCAAAAGACAATTTCTGAAAGGATGCGTCCTTTCATAATTTTGATATATTTATATCTATTTCATAATGTAAAATAGATATAGGTGGATAGGAGAAAGATACAATAGATAGTTTGCAATGAAACTTTCCTTTAAAAGACTCAAATGCATGTATGAATTTCGATGAAGTTAATGAAGATGTATGAACTTGTGGCTTAATCTTGGTATCAACTGTTTGTGGAATTATACAGTTATATGGTTGTTTCCATTTTGATGTTTTTCTGTTGTTTAAATTGATATATCAAGCATATATTCAGTTTATTGATACACATTTGTTGTATTTGTGTGATGTGATTATTTGGTTCTTTCAAGTAAAGATTAAACCCTTCTAGTCAATCACAGTAACTGAAGAGTGTTAATTGGATCAATAAGAAGAAGCACATAACTAGGATTGTCATTCTATTTCAAGTAGAGTTTTTCAGTCATTTACTTGCACATTTATACAAGTTATAAACTACATCTATGTGCCAAACAGTTTGAACCATTGCCATCATATATTACACTTTTCTAGATCTTCATTAGACTGCATACACCCAACAAGGCACTGGTCTCACACATTTGATCTTTTAGTTTATCCATTTTATTTTTTACATCTATTATTTGAACATATTCTAATATTACACATACACTTTATTAGTATTATATCTGTTCACTATAAGATTGCCATTGTGAATAGATTGTTGTAAACAAAATCCAGTTTCAATGCCAAATGTAGCAATTGTTTTGTTGCTTTTGTCAAGTTTCATTAACCAATCTATTTAGTTGGATGAATACAGTTGTGTTATGACCCTTGGTCTCTTTAAAATAATTAAACAATATTAGGGAGATCAGGAAGGGGAGAAAACTAAACTCCTTTAAAATAAGTCACTGTATACTATATACTTAGTTCCTCTAGGATAAATAAGTCACTGTAGAAATGAAAGATGTTTGATTATCTACCTAATATTGTTTTGTGTTTTTGAGATGGAAGAGATCTAAAACTCTATAGAAATTGCTATATGCTAATGGTCAAATTAGTAGACTATTTAGATCATTTTAATTGAATACTACATAATATTTTATGTGTTGAAACAATTGTTTCCATTCTTTGTATTTTTTACATTAGAATACAAATCATATTTAATTTAATGCCAATATACTTCTTTCATAAAGATATTTGTTTGATTTTTCCTTTCTATTTTCATCTTAAAATTTAAAAAAATGTATTCTATAATATAGAATTATTTTCAAATTGGGACAAAAAGGATTCTAAGAGATATATTTAATCATAAATATAATTTAATTTGTATGTTGTAACTTCAATACTTTTAGTTAAAATAAAAATAACTTAAAGTTATATATACATATAATTAAATTGGCAAAGTTGTTTGTCCATTTTATTTTTTATATTTGTTAACTGAACATATTCTAATATTACACATACACTTTATTAGGATTATATTTGTTCACTGTAAGATTTCCATTGTGAATAGATTTTTGTAAACAAAATCACATCACTTAAGTTTGCTCAGTTCACAAAGGTAGACCCACCTAGGTTTGGTAGTGCCTGAAGAGAAGAAGGTTATCATTTGACCTTGTTAGTTACCCTAAAATGTATCAAGAGATTGGAAACCTCTTGAGGTATTCTTACTTGCATTTTTGAGAGCTAACAGCCTCCAAACCTCAAAATCCACTAAAAGATTCCACTTGTATGGCCAAATTCTTGTCAAACCCAAAAACCCTTGTTTTAGGCCAAAATCATGAGGGTTTATTGAATCTCCTACTTCCACAACCTCTCAAACCTCAAAACGAACTCATACACAACCCATTAGGTCTACAAATAGATAAAAATTCATAAAATCAGATCTCCCATACATATTTTGTTGAAACCTAGGCTTGAACCTCTCATTTCACATGCTTCTCTTCACAAAACTCTTGAGGAGAGCAGTTATGCCTTCTTTATTTCTCATCCTACTCCCTATTAATGCATCCTACAATTACAATAGTATCCATGGGGCCTCTTACACAAGCTACAATAATCATAAAAAGTGTAAGAGTCCCTTTATATCATGTTTGGACTACAAAACCCTCAAAAATAGGGTAACCGGGTTGTATGCAAAGAAATGAAGCTTTCTAACCTAAATCAACACCTTAAGCCCTCAAATCAGATTCAAATCAAAGCTAACAAATATCTTCATGACATGGAATTTATTTCACATCAAAATATGGTTGTAGGTGACCGTACAGTGCTGCAAAACATAAAAAATATAAATTTTTTGAAGAAAAACACAAATTTTGGAATGTGAGGAGCTTGTATTTTAAATCCTCAACCATCAAAAACCTTTACAACGATCACTTTATGCCTTTTAAATTCCTTTACACCTAAACCACCGAACAACCACCTCTACAACTGACTTTTTAATCTTTTATGATTACATGAAACATAAAACACACTAATTTCAAGGTTGTTAACATCACTATTGAAATGTTTTAATTTTTTGACCTTTCAAATGTATTGAAACTCCTAGGACACCTCTAATACCATGCTAGTGGCTTGATAATAGCCTTATTATTGACATGATACTAACCTTGCACCCTTTTACATGTAAATTCTACAATTTTCCTTAAAAAGGCTACAAAACTCTTTAGTGCAAGACTCAAACTCATAACTCGAAACTTCACCTAGAACATGACTAATGGTCTTGAGTGACCTTATTCATAATAAAACATTATTGAAATTCCTAAACCAACCTATTGACATCCCTAATTATCATCACATGATTAAGCATAGAAGATGAGGTGTAGGTGCTCCTGCACCACTACCCCATCCAAAATTTGCTCACATTACACAAAGCCACAATGTTCGTCCAAGATAAGCCAATAAAATCATACCTTATGTTTCCTAGTAATCAAATTGTAGATGATCCTAAAAATTACATTTCGAAGGGTGATTGGTCTAAAAAATCTAAACGACTTTGCAATTATTTCACTACTACGATCAATGTGTCATCTTTCATGAAATTTCCCAAAACACTATTCATTATGATCATATGGAAATTTCTAGGAGAGATACAATAGTTGTAACATCATGAATAAACATTAAAAATTACATCATGAATTAATTATGTAATGGCATAAAAATTAAAAACATCATGAATTAATTATGTGACCACATAAGTCAAATATAATTCTATCAGGAAATTAATATCAAATAGATAATACAGTCGCATAAATCATACATTTCAATGTCATTGATCTTCTTCTTCATCTAACTCTTTGTTTTTATCATCCGATCCAGATTCGACATTGTAAGGATTGCTCATATCATCATCATTGCCATTGATATCGGTTTCGATAATGTCATCATCCACATGGATATCATCTCCATGAACATCAAATCCTACATCATCATGATCTAGTTCCTCCTCTTCGACATCTTCGTCAAGCACATGATCAACTAACTATTGATACTGATCATCATCTACATCATCTTCTAGTTCTTCGGTATCTTCTTCTTCCACCACATTATACTTTACCAGCCTTCCTCTTGGATCATGTCTAACAACAAATGACCAACCCGGTTTACCTGGAACCTCTGAGTAAAATACCTGCTCACATTGGCTTGGAAGAACATAGGGCTCATTTCTAGCTCGCTCGATCGACCTTGTATTAACCATGGTAAATCTATTATCATTTCCAATAACAATTCTCTCTGGATCATTTTCATTCAATCATAGCATGTACCATAGAACGACGAACAAAGCTAATTTGGACTTAAATTCACACTCAAGTATATCATCCAAAATCCCATAGTATCGATTTTTTGAGACTTTTAGATGTATGTCGCTTCTAGATGAAACGTTAGTCACCTCTGCAGTTATCCCAGAATCACAATTTTTCTTCATGTCATCCAACTTTTTGATTCAAAATTTATGACCATTGCACTACATAGCCTTGTGGTGTTTCACCTGCAATATGTCAAACATGTAAAAATTATTGCAATATCGTTAGTTGATAAACATATTTATTCTTGGCTGAATGTATGCAAAGAACAAAATCTCAACATATATATACATCAATGTAATTGAAAATAATAAAATAATATGGGTGATTAATATATTTATACGTACCTATTTATCTCTTAAACCATATGCTAAATCAATTTCCCTTGGTGTAACATGGGAATCTCCATTACGATGTGCTTCTTTAACCAATGAAGCCACACCTTCCCATGTTAATGCGTGACCAAATTGTTGACATCGTTCAATCCATACCATCATCCAATCAAGATTATTTGCGACGTAAAAATGTAGTGCATCCCACTCTCGACCAACTGTATAAAAAAAAATGAAATTCACAAACGATGTATAATTAGTTAATTACCTTAGTATACGACCTTAATTTATAATTGATGTATATTGAAGATTAATAATTAAATAAGTACAATATACATAAAAACCAAATGCAAAATGTATTCTAATTAATCTCCGTGACCATCTTATAATTACCTCACTTTCCTCAATCTACCTTTCCCCATCAGGTACTCTCCTTCGAATTTGTTAATGGAGTTGGGATCCCAAATGCGATCTACATGGATCTTTGTTGCAAACTTAGGAAGATATTTAGTAATGTACACCATGGTCCAGTATATCATATATCTCTCCACCATAGAACCCTCAGGATGTGCTCTTTGTCTAACCAAAGCCTTCAAAAATTTCAAGTGCCTCTCAACCTTCCACATTGACCTTGTGTGTACAGGTCCACACAATTCAATCTCCTCAACTTGGTGTATGAGGTAGTGTTCTTATGCATTGAAAAATGTCGAAGATAGACACTTTTGCATTTCACACATTAGACAAGGAATTTTTCTCTTCCAATAATTTATATCTTCTTTATGGATTCCTTTAGATGACATCCATCTACAATTGATTCAAGGCACAAATATATTAACGAGATTTAACAAAAATATACAATATATTACATAAAAAGTAAAACAAATGGAAATTATAAGATCTATACAACGAATTGAACAAATATCGCTACTTACCTCATGTATTTTCCAAGATCATATATAACTTGCTTGACATTGTTGTCGAAGTTGTCTGGGAGAGATAGAGGTAGAATGTATTGCAACAATTATAAAATGATCTTTTCATTATTTTTCCAAAAGTAGTAAACATAATACACTGAAAAGTACATGCAGTATACAAATATATATATATAATATACCAAAATAATTAGCTTAATGAAGGTATGCCAATCATGTGTTTTCATCCTTGACCCAAATTCACCTTTCTTTGTTATGATATTGTTTATGTTCACAACAAATTCTGTGGGAAATCAAAATTTTCGTATGATTTCTTTTATAGTATTGTTTTGCTGCTCCGTTAATAACCAAGGAAGGGAAATTATATTAATTTGGTCTCCATCGCTATTTAATTGAATGGCATTTTTCATTGCATGATTGGCTTCTTGAGTGTCACTACAAATTTTGACAATTTTTATTTGTCATGCCTTCCATCCAATATTTTCCATTAAGTTTCTATTATATTCTTTCCGATATGCGTTGTATCAAACAAATGCACAATTTTTAGCTGCTCATAGTAGGGAAACCTACTAAATTGTCTAGGATAACTTTTTAGTCCCTGTGGAAGCCGACCATTAATGCCTTGACAATCTTCATGAAGCATATAAGTTAAACAAATTAACAACGACAATCATTGTCAATTACAGCATGAGTAAACACAACACAATATAAAAATATAAACTCCAAACATATCATAAATGATAGATAAACAATTTGATTTGATATATAACCTTGACAATTAATTCTATTATATTCCAACTTTCATAGGCGAGGTGTCATTCTTCATGGTTTTGATGTAGTCTCTTCTTTCCCATTGAAAAGATGTTTTTCAGTAGTTCGATACTTATGATTTATGTGGAGGAAGTGCCTATACTCATCAAACACTTGCTTTCCTAAACTTGTTGAATGACGAGATTTCATCTTTGGACCACAAATTGGACATGCAAATTTTCCCTTTGTTTGAAGATCTACAAGATCATATATAATTGGATTAAATATGTCAATTTTTATAATTATATATAATTAATAGATTATTTAAAAAACATGCATGATATCTACTTCATAAAATTAAATATCGTTAAAGTGCAGTCAAACGTTATAACATACCACAAAAATGTGTTACCCTTGGGGCATCATGAATTGTCCATACAAGCATTGCATGAAATTGAAATTGTCTTTGTCCTATTGGTCTAGATACGTCATACATAGTGACGTCATTCCATAACTTTAGTAACTCGTCGATAAGAGGCTCGATATATACATTCATATCTTTAACTTGGTACTTATCTAGTTGAATGAACATAAACATTACATAATTATTATAACCATTTTACTGCAATATATATAAATTAATTTACATGACTATTAAATGAAAAATATAAGTCATTATGCAACAAATAAGACAAATGAGATGTTACTATGTTAAAGAAAATTGATGTAAAAAAATACCTGCAACAATCATTGCCAACATTATGTGCTCCCTCTTTTTTGACATCCATGGATGAATGTTATTGTTGATAACAAAACAGGCCACACTGAGTAAATAGATCTCAACTCTCCAAATGGATTGACACCATCTGTTGCCAATGAAAGCATGAGATTATGAGGTTCTTCTTTAAAGTGTGGCCATTTTTCCTCCATGTCCCTAAATGTAGAACCATCTACAGGCATTCGAAGAATGTCATCTCCACTTCGATTTCATGCATGGTAATCCATAAATTGCACTAAGCTTCCACACCTAAATAATCATTGCATACGTGGAATAATGGGAATATAACGAAGAACTTTGCGAGGCACCTTTTTTGTTAGTTGATTTGTTCGATATCTACTGATATGAAATTTCTGGGCATTTTGTTGCAAATTCATGTTGTTTATGATATATAATATGATCATTGGGACATGCATCTATTGTTTGATACTCCATTCCGATATCTTTCATAATGCTAGATAAATCTCGGTATGAGCGAGGTAAAATATTTGATGGTGGTAACAAAAATTCACCAATCTATCTACAAGAACAAAAATAATTTGTTAATATAAAGGATATTAATGGTACATATTTCATCTTCTATTTACTAGTGATGAACTAACAGCAATTAAAATAGATGAAAAAAGATGACATATATAACATACCTTAACATCCATTAGATTGCTATGTTGGATAAACCATTCATAACCTTCAAGTTCACCAGCAACAATACAACAAAGAGAAGATTTGTTTGGGAGCCTTCATAAAGGGGATCATATGCCTTCTCAAGTATAGGTAAATAATGAACATCATCAAATTCATCTTGATCATCATGATCAGCTATGCCACTAAATGTGTCATGGATCAATGTATTTGTACCATCATCTTCAACTATATTTTCTAGTGCATGATCATCTTCGATATTCACAACTCCATGTTCCTCCACTTGCAAAACCAAATTCTTTGGGTCGTGATAATCCATATCATGTGCCCTAGGGCGCCCCACCTTTATAATAATGATAAACACAAATAAACCATGATCATGATCTAATAATTTTTTCATATATATATAAAATGTTAAAATAATATAAACATTTAAAAATTCAATCAATATAAACACATATAATGAACAACTTACCAATGGACGATAATAATGCCCCCTTTCAACGTGACCATGTTTCCTACAATGTTTCTCATCTGTTGTGATTAAAAGTCTTCTCGTCTTTAAGCCCTTGCAATTATTGCAAGGACAATAACATTTCCCATCACCCTTTCTTTTCAATCTAGCCTACAATCTAGCAACTGTCTCTTCATTTTGTTCTGGACTAATATTATCTGACATGATTTTTCTTTACCAAGCTTGAATATTTAGATCTTCAAAAAATATCAAACTCACACTCCAATAATTTTTAATCATAAACAGGTAACAAAATCTAATAATTATGATATTTTATACCAAAAAAAATTGGCATGCAATCACCCTTGCAAAAGAGAAGATAGTCTAAAGTTAATGACCCCAAAAAACACTTTAAAATGCTAATTCCAAAAATTATTAAATTCTGATATTACAATGATTCCCAACCATTAGACTCCTAAAATCAAGATATTGAACTTGCACAACAAAATCTGAAAATGCACAAGTCTAAAAATGAAATATGATGAGATGTTGCTTTAAAATATGATTTTCAAACCTGGAAGTACAAATCTGACTTCACAAATGAATTCTGGAAATAAAATAGTATGGCATAATAAAGAGTTTAATTTGAAGTGGACCACCCTATTATATGCCTTGATAAAGTTAAAAGATCTATGAATTTTATCTACAATATAGCTTGCATAGTCATCAATCTTTCACATCTCTACTTTGGATATCAATAGGCAACACCATTAGATGGCCTCCTTGAAATTTCAATCCATTAAGAGAACAATGAAAGGGTCTTCCTTAATGATTACATCCATTTGACAAAAATTAGTGTATGGTTGAATAAGGATGGTATCATTTTGAAAGGCTAAAATGATTGTTGAGACCGATCCTAACATATTTATGTTGAATACAATACATACAAACAATCTTGTATAGACCTTCACTTCCACACTCTCAAAAAAATTGTTTTGTAAGGACAACACTTCATTTGCCTAGTTTTGTAGGTTAAGCGAAATCTTGTTCTCACAATCAACTTCAAATGTCTCGTACACTTCCATCTACTTATGAAGTAAGCCTATATCTAAATTGACTTCACCATTACAATAGTGCTTCAAAATATCATAGGGCCATCCTTTGGTTTTATATGTCAAATCTATTGCCATTTGTATTGAATTTTCTTCCATCCATGTAATTCATGTCTTTGGTCACAATGTTTATTCCAGAATCCATATACAACTTCCTCCCTCCTATTGACATAGAATTAGTATGGAATACTATCTTGACTTTTAAGCTAAATATTAAAAATTGGTTAGAGTTTATACTATGCAAAGGAGAATAAGAATAAACTGTAGCCTTATCAACAATTGAAATAGATAAGGGTCACTCTATTCCACACATATTCACATAGACAATGAACATGATATTTGGGGTTCCTACTCTTACTATTTTTTTGTTTATTTATATAATAATAAGGTTACACTACAATATTTTTGTTCTCTTTTTATCTGCTCTAACTCATATTTCCTCTGATACATTCAATCATACTAGTATTGTGCTTCTTGTAAGAACATTATATCATGGTTGAATAAAAACAATGTTCAATGCCATGAGGCCCAAATGATATTCATGCATTGGTCTTGAAATGTCATCAAACTGAGACTAGTCATTGTTATATATCAAAATTTCATTGATACTATTGGTTAGTATGATTTCTCATGTGAATTGATTAAAAGATTGATAACCTATATATTCATAGGGTCTAATCATTATGTTTGACAGTGTATTGGCCAATTTACTGTCCAATGTTATTTGCAAAATAAAATATAGTAAAATATAAAACAATGATCTTTTCTATCTAATCCACTGTAAATAATAAAGACTGTAGAAATTTCCTTCCAATTTGAGTGTTGGAAGTCTTTATTATTTACAGTGGAGTAGATAGAAAAGATCAATGTTTTATATTTTAATATATTTTATTTTTCATTGTATTTGATCAACAAATATAGTTTGATGATGATTCTTTGACTAGTGCTACAATATTAGTATCTCAGTGTATTATATATGCAGATATAAACTACATTTGTATGATGCTTGATGTTATGCCCATGTCCACTAGTTATCACCATAATTGTTATTATTATGCATATGCAATATAGGATACTATAGAAGTAAGGAGCAACGAGCAAAGAGAAAAGATTTAAGGAAATGGACTTCAAAGACAGGCATGACACTTTACTATAGATTCCCAAAAGGAGATCGCAATCATGACTATTCAAATAAACAATGATTAGTCCACGTCATAACCATGAAGGGGGCATTGAATTTAATAATAACAGTGATAGGGTATTATGACGAACTTTAAAAAATACATAAAGAAAAGTAATTGAACAGTCAAGAGGGATTCTAAAACATCATAAATCTTGTCAAGGGTTCATTTTCTTCATAGCAGTATGGTAAAATAATAAATATTTCCATCTCACAAAGTTTCAAAAGAGGACAACCTACAAGTGTATTAAGGAGTGCATGGCCAATATCTCAAGGAGCTACCACAATTTCTTCAAGTGTTATGCAAGGTCATTGAAATCAAATGAATAAACTCATGCATAAGCTAAAAGACAAAGGATAGTCAAGTTGCAAGAGGGCAGGTATCACAAAGGATATGGGATCACTTTCAACAGAGATGATGATGTTTCTAAAGGATCTCTCATTATGCCTATTAAAGACTTACAAAGATATGACAACCATATGTCATTGTCAAAAAGCAGCAAAGGTTTTGAATGATCTTGCATAATAGGAAGGAGAGGACACCATTCACTAAAGGAGTTTATATAGTCCATAGAAGAAGGTCATATGATTGCCATGAGAAAATATTGAAATAAGTTGCATACTTTACAATGAAAACCATGAAAAAAAAATCGTATGATGCACTTTTACATTTTTTGCTTCATTTTTCCTAATAAGGTCAAATACTTTCTTTTAGTGTCTGAATCTACCACATATAGATTAAATATGCTTACTCTTAAATAAAGTTGAATTATATAAACAATATTCAGATGCCTCCCTTAACATAAAGGACAATCTAAAGTACTAAGTAATTTTATATCCTTTATAAGAGATTTCTTTTAACTAGTTAAAAACTTGAGAGGGTAATACACAGGTTGCAAGGAAAGCTAAAAATTTATCATAAGTAGCTCAATCCAAAAGGAAAAAATTAAGCATGGAAAATCATGAGTAGGTTGACCAGCTTCACTAAAAGCACCAGTTATTTTTTATAACATCTTACTTGGATATTACTTGATAAGGTAAGGAGTTCTCTTTTCCACTTAGTTTCATATGGTGGCATATCTACACACAAATCACCAAATTGTCAAATAACTAAATAAATTGTATTAATTAATAAAGTTGTTACAACATGCCATTCATGTCAAAATCAACTCTTCTTACCACAAAAAGTTTGGTTTCCAATTCGACAGGTTCATCTTTTGATTCCCGTATCAACTTCTGAAGGAATTTGGCAGCTTATACTTCTACATGAGGAGACAATTTC
The DNA here is from genome assembly GCA_007115665.2 of Sequoiadendron giganteum. Lineage (NCBI taxonomy): Eukaryota > Viridiplantae > Streptophyta > Pinopsida > Cupressales > Cupressaceae > Sequoiadendron > Sequoiadendron giganteum. The sequence continues at coordinate 633,916,733 of CM021107.1, forward strand.
ATCTTGTAAACTGTTCCAAAGTACAAAACAAATAGAAATCATATAATCTGCATGATAGTTATAGCTTGCTAGATGTTTGGTAGCATCTAAAAAGTTTAAGTGAACTGAGAAAAATAGAGAGGCCTTGACCTTCATTTTTTCATTTTTTAGTTTGTTGCTCTAAATATCTCACAATATTTAGAAATTGGTTGCTTTCTTTCTTTCTTGTTCAAATAAAAAATAGATACATTTGTATAGAGTCAAGATGAATTCAAGAACTTCAGGTAACAGATATACCATAACTGCTTTTAGAAGACACTAGCATCTAAGGTCTAAAATCTATTTCTGAAACTTGGCAAAGGGAAAAATACATCTTTATGAAGTAGTCTTCAAAAATATCATAGCTAAATGGCTCTAACTATCCACTATCAAAAATTTCCAATTCTTTGTTCAACCCTATAGGCCTGAATCTTGACAGCTATTTCACTCTGTAGCTATCCCTATGCCTTTGATATTATCTAGTTATGGCTCCCAAATCTATTGAAAATTGATCATTAGGGTTAAAATTGAAACCTTGCAAATATAATCTTTGTCCAAATCCATCAAGAATTTTCCATCAGTTATAAACAATTCCCTTATAAAAAAATTGTGAAGTCAGGTCTAAAATCTGAAAATACACAAGACTAAAAATGAAATCTGATGAAATGTTGCTTTAAAGTGTGATTTTCAAACCTGGAAGTACAAATCTGACTTCACAAATGAATTCTGGAAAAAGACAATGACTACCCTCTACCTGGCGATATCTTCTTGAGTTTTTTTTAATTTTTCCCAAGAAAATTGTCGAGCAAAACACTATCACAATAAATAGTCGAGCTCAGTTTTATTTATGTCAGCCACAATTTAAATTTATAAGTCCATCAAAATTTCAACAAAAAATCTTCATCGAAACTTCGACGCAAAATAAGGTTCGTCGAAATTTCGACGAAAGTCGGGGATAAAATTTTAAAAAAATGAAAATTTCACATTGAATATCACAAGTACTTGACGATACATTTGATTATACAACTTTCATCAAAAATTTTCGTGAGATTTTGCAATCAAATGAGTTAGTGGTCGTGGGTCTTTCCTACCAGCTCCTAGCATGGGGGGTGGACCTTCGGGCCCACGTGGTTGGGTGGAACGTGCTATGCACCCCATTGGGTTCCCAGGTTGTGTTCGTGATGTAGAAGCGGATGTAGAGTTTCAGAGCTTCACTTGGTTGAAGACTGCTCCACATTTTGTAACTTATTCCTGATTGATGTATTATTCTTATACTCAATGTACTCTTCCTATTGTTATAAGGGAAGCATTATGTAATGTACAGTTGCATTATTGATGTGTTGTATCTATGGAAATATGATCCACAGTTGTATCATTGAACTTTAAATTGAATTGTAATAAAATGATGAATATCCTTTCCCTCTCTTTTGATCTTTAATTGTTGTATGTCATCATTATGTAATCTTGGTTTTTAGTTGCTTTCGTTGATAAAAGTTTAGGTTTCGTAGTGTTTTCGTGTGTACCCCAAGGGACGTAGTTGATAGTGTAACTATTTAATTTCTTTACATGTAATGTTTGTTCATGTGCATTTGGTGTAATGTTCTCCTTTTTTTTAAATATATATATATATATAGTGCAGAAATTTGTTAGTTTAGGTTGTCCTTTGGGGTTAGCACAACGGGGTGTTACACCTTTTGTGGAACTAGTTTTGCCTTGTACTGCTGTCATTGTGCCAGTAGAGCATGCTTGTCCCTTGATGATCACTTATGTTGTTCCTCCGATGAACACTTATGCTGCTCCTCTAAATTCTCCAGACTCCTCTTCTTCGTTACTGGTTACACTGTGTGGTGACCTTTCCTTGGTGGTTATTGAGCAACTGCTTCTCTCTCCTTGCTCAGTGGACTTCGTCTCTTAGCCTTCCTGGTCTGTTGTGCAGAGAAGAAAGAAGGGATTGCTCAAAACACGACCTCGGGTTTTGGGAGTTAGGTATGTTCCCTCAAATTCTGGGGTTGTCTAGTCCTCGTCCTTCGTTTGACATGCACTGTGTCCATTTTTCATGTCCTTTTTTTCTTTCCTAGTTCATGCCTTGTTTTGAAATAGTTTTTTTTTTTGCCCTTTAGGCTCTCCGTGTAAAGGGTACGGTGACCTGTAAATGCTACTTACTTTATCAAAAACATGGAAAGCACTATTTTGAAGAAAAAGGAGAGCTATTTTCCTCCCTTTAAATATAGAAACACGTGTTTAGTAGTGTAGAAGAAATGACAACTGATATTGATACGATGAATTGATGTATAGGTTGGACATGGACTAAAAAGAGATTACCATGGCTATGAAAAAGAAATTTAATTTACAAATAAGATAATTAACTATTACTCAACACAATAATATTTTCATAGTTTCCATAACAACTAATATGGAATTGTATTATAATTTATCTATATTGGGTTTGGCATGTTCATTTTAAATTAGGAAATTATGACTACTCATAAATTTTAAACATCTTATAGAACTTTAAAAGCTTGTGATGTATGATCTATATGATGAAAATTAGGACTCGAGTAGTTTATATGACATGGATAACTTTAAGAAACCCCCCCTCAGCGAATGTGTAAAATCCTGGTGAATCTTTCTTTTTATTTGAAAAAAATTATTAATTTTTCTTGACGAATCTTATTCACATTATTAAAAAAATTGTAAAATCCTGGTGAATCTTAATGAATAATTGGTAAAAATAATAATCATAGTGGCAAACCCTAGTGAATAATCATTAAAACGATTAATTACAATAGTGAATCTCTCCTTTAAAAATTTGCATAGTTGGTCGGTGCAGTTCCCCCATATTTTTATAATATTGAAGTAGCGGCCCAGAGGTGGCATCCACCGGCAGGGTCAAGGGGCACTTGCGGGGGTCAAGGGGGCAGAGCCCCAAAAATGCATTGGAGCACACACGAATTAAGCATTTTTAAATTGTGTGGCCCAAAACAAATTTCGGGCCTCAATAACCTTTTTAAAAGGCATGTACATATAAAGTCACGAAATTAACTTGCAACCATTCGATTAAAAAGCTAATCGATGGCAATAAATAAAAACCCTATTCAAGGCTAAAATATCCCTAAAATAAAATGGTAAATTATTATTAGTGGCGATATTTCTCAAAAATTAATTGTAGGAATATAAAATTACTAGCGAATATAATTAATATTTGTAATTACAGTATAAACTACCGGCGAATCAGTTCCAATGACACATCGTTTGAAAAATAATGCATTGTCAAATTAATCGAGACAATTTTTATTTTTTTTGTAAAAACCTGATGATTCAGCATCCTTTCTAGCTCGTATTATTCGCCATTGTTGGAGGTCCCGATTTCAAATATTCGCCAATTGACAATGATTCGCCACTAAAGTTTTCCCTACTATATGATGTATAGCTTACAATTTTTATGTTATTGATTCATCTCTTGTGTTCATTTTAAAGCTTATTTTGTTTAGATGGTAAAATTTGGTTCTATAAAAAAATTCCAATCAAAACCAATCTTTGTTTAACTAATTTTCTCATAATTAGAAACACAAGATAAAGAGAAAGTAAACATTAAAATTAATTTGTTTTATTTTGATAACAAAATTTGATCTTATAAAAAAAATAAAGCCAATCAAAACCAATCTATATTTGTCTAATCTTCACACAATAAAAAATACATGATAAAGAGAAGTAAACACAACCACTATGTTTATTTTTAATGTGATTTATTTTTTAATTCGCATGTACCTATGAACCAATCTAATAGTGCAAAGTCAGCCATCTACTCCAAATTTTAAAAAAGACAACATATAGAGAATAATATAGAAATTAAACAATTATATATTAAACTCTTGGAGATGAGCTCTTTGAAATTAGAAAATAAATCATATTTAAGAGTAAAAATTTCAATTTTTTAAAAGCAAACAAATAATAGAAAACACAAGAGATATTTCTATCCTATGGATAATTCAAGTTAATCTAACACAAATGTGGATGTCTTAGTTAATTTAGCAGATTTTGTTTTACTTAAATGTTAGATCATAATGTTATTAGGGGTCATATTCTTATAACAAACATACACAAACACACACACAATACAAGATTATAAAACCTTATGTTATAAAGCATATACCATTTAATAATTATAAATCTAATAAACAAATATTAGATGATTAATTATTTATGAATGGTTGCTTTGAATAGGTGTGATTGATACACCTTAAGGTATTTTTCCACCCTTTCTCCTATATTTACAAATATTCTCTTTTATTTGAGAGTGTGAATATGAAGTTTTATAGTGAGTTATATCACTATGCATAAAAGGTATTACTACTACTTAGAAATAAGGAAAAAGTTTCAGTCTGTTTTTAATAGACTATGTTTTGTAAGTGTTTTAATAAAATGATGCTTTATGGTTTTTTTTGTATCTAAAAGAGCTTTCCACATGCATCTTGTGGAATGTGTAAAATCTATGCTTGTATGATTTTTATTTTATATTTTGTTTATAATAATTAGTATCCCAAGATCCAAATTTCCAACATGGTATCAGAGCCGAGTTAGGTTATTCTAGTTGTTTTTACAAGTATACAAGCAATGAGATCTTTTGTTTGTTTAGTGCTTGAAGATCCTCATACATACATCTAAATTGGTATTATTGTTAGAAGATTAATCTTTAGTTGGTAAAGGTTATTCTTTAAATGTAATTTTTTATTAATTTGTAGGAATATTCCAAAGGAATCTGTACAAATATTTTGTCTTTTTTGTCATCACACGTGTGAGGATGACTTATTTTTAATTCCTTTATTAAGGAATATTTGTAACTACCTCCTTAAGAGGTGACACTTTGTACACACATAGATGAATGGTGGCATCCATTGAGTTGGGAGTTATATTCTAACTCCTCTTTCTCACCTCTACTTATTGAGGTGCCTCTCCTCTTATTCTTCAAGATTCAAGCAAGCAAGCTTAAGGCTTTAAGTGCTCTCTCTCTCTTTGTATCATTCTTAGGCATTTTGTCTCTATTCATAATATTGGGATTTTTTTCTTGCTTTTTCCCCTTATCAAATTCTTGTGTCTCCTCTTGATGGTGGTAATGCTTGATTTGGCTACTCTCTCTTTGGTAATATTTTTCCTTCAAACAATGCTCATTGTTTAGTTATTTCTTTTGCTCAATTTATTTTTCCTTTCATGGTATCATAGTTTGGTATTACTAATCTTTTGTGAGCTACATTGTTGAAGGTTTACCAAATTTTTAAGCACACCATTGGAAACACTCTAAGAGAGGAGGAGAAGAGTCAAAGTCTATTTTGCTTTTTGTTTGATATTTGTTTTTCTAACAAATTTCATTGTGCAGGTTTCTATAGTTGTTACAAATTTCAAATATATATTTTTTTTAATCTTCAAGTATTTAGTGTAATTTTTTTTAAGAAAATCCAATAAAGGTTTATCTTGTTTTCCAAATTTTAATTCAAAGGTTTCTAACTTTGTTCAGGGTTTGTATAATTTGCATGCATGTTTAATTTTTTGTAAAATTTTAAAAATTCTCAAATAAAGGGATTATATTTCAACTTTTTTTAGATCTGTAATCTTTTTTGCAATATCAGGGCAAATTTGTAGAAAGATTCATTATATTTTACATTTTATTAAAAAAAAAATTTTTTTAGAACTTTAACCCTGATTTTAATACATATCTTTTAAATATAAATAAAAAAATATTTTTTTTTTGTTTGACGCTTTTTGATTTTTTTTTTAAATCTCAACTTCTATTTTTCAATTCTTTTTTCCATTTTTTTTTATTTGAAAAGAAATTTCAAAAAATAAAATCTTTAATCCCTAATCTTATTAGAGCTTCGGCCCTTTGATGAAAAATATATATATCTTGCCTTTACATAATCTTAAAATCCTTGTTTGGCCGCTGTTTTTTTTTTCAAACTCTTTACTATTATCAAATCCTCTCTCCATTCCGCCTGCGAATCTTAAAAAGAAGGCCTTTTAATTTTCATTTCTTTTAAAAAATTCTTAAGATTCTTTTAGATAGTCTTTAAATTCCATGAAATAATTGCATAGCCTTTTAAATAAATTCGATAGTCCTTTACTTAAGCTTTAACAAAGGGGTATATAGTTTTAATATTCTTTAGCTTTTTTAAAAATCAAATATCAAGAACATTTTAAAGAGATAAAAAGTTTAGTTTAAAAGTTTGTTTTTTAAATGTAATTCTATATAGCTAAAAAGTTTGTTTTTAAATCTAATTGGATAGGAGTTTCATTTCTCCTTTTATTTAGAAATTAATTTGATATTTCTTTGTTTTTTATTTAGTAATATTTATTAATTCTTTGAATTTTTAATGTTTTTTTAATTTAATTTCATATAAATTCAATAATATTAATTTTTCAAATGCAATGTTATTAATTTTATTTAATTAATTTGAAAATTCATTTAATATAGTTATTAATTATTTATTTAGTTTCTTAGTAAAATCAAGTTTATAAAAGAGTGTTTTTTTTTTTTGCAATTTAATTCAATCAAAACGGTTTTTTTTTTTTAAACATTTTTTTTTTCTCATAAAATCTTATACCAATCATGTCAACTTTAATTCCAGAAATTAAATTGAATTCTTCTAACTATCATTCTTGGAAGACTCACATTTCTTTCATTTTTTTTTTAAACATCTAAAAAAAAATGGAATATTAAAAATGAGGAAGCCATTGACCTCATAGGTATCTCCATATCACCTGAATTTTATGTTCGCATTGGGACATGTACAACAACCTATGAAGCATGGGACAAACTCAAGACTATATATGATAGTTCAAATGAATCTAGAAAAATTCAACTTGAAGATCAACTTGAAGATTTAAGGTATTATGATTTTAAATCTATGGATGATTTTTTATTGAAGTTTGATGTTTTGAATAGTCAATTGCATGGTTTAGGAGTAAAATTAGATAATCTTAGATTAATTCATCTTATTCTTAAAAAGTGTCTTCCTAGACAATTTCAACAATTCATTATTAATATTCATGCTCAATTAGCTATTCCTTCTTTAGCTACTCAATTAACTTATGATATTTTTTCGTGATTTATTAAGTCAAGAAGAGACTAGGTTAATTCAGTTTGGTACTCTTAAGTCTAATGAACATGCCTTTTTGTCTAATCATAAGCAAAATTTTAAACCTCATTCTAAACAACAACATTATAATTCCAAACCTCATTATAGTAATGACAATGATCATAGAGAGTTTAACTCTTCTAAGAGACCACATTGCACTTATTGTAATAAGGATGGTCATTGGCAAAATACTTGTTTTAAAAAGCAAAATAACAAATAGCCTATAAATCAAAATAATCAATAGTTTCATAACAATGGTAATCAATCTAGGTGTGCTTTTACATGTAGTTTTGATGTTTCTAAACCTTCTAAATGGGTTATTGATTTAGGTGTATCTCAACATGTTACTTCACATAAAAAGTTTGTTTTTTAAATAACTTCACAAGTACTTTATTATTGGACTTGATCAACCCAATAATAGTGTACTTGTTTTACTCAATTATATTTGGAATATAAAAAGGGGATATTCATATAGTCATGAATGCATGAATATCGTCTTAATGACTCATTTATACTTAATAATCCTCCACTTCATAGTATGCAATTCTCATTTTTCCATCACATTTTTTTTATATTAATTTTATTTTAATTCAAGGTGGCTTGATTTGTGCCCCTTCATATTTACATATATCTTTGAGATCTTTCTATCACACCTTGTGAGAAATTATCATTCTCTCTACTTAAGGCTTGATCTATTTCAATATTTAAAACAAACCTAGTGTTTCCTTCTCATCTACAATTGTGTTGTTTTGATAAAAGGAACGTTTTTATTGGTAAATTTGTCTTTTTGATGGATTTATGTCATCTATATATTTTTAAAAATTAAAAGCTCATTGTAGTATTTGCCTTCTTGATGGATTTATTCCATCTATATATGTCTTGCAAATTAATCTCTTTATCAAGTCTCAATGGAGCCTTTACATATATATTTTATGCGCTAGTCGCATTTGCAGTAATGTTGCATAGGGAGCCCTATCTATAATGAATCATATATTTTCTCTAGTCTCATTGGAGTTTTTTTTTGCGACCCATGGAAAATATTTCCATCCACTTTGATGGTATGCACTTAATTATTTAGGATGAACTTAGATCTATTTTCTTAATTGATGGGGATCAGATTCTTGAAACTTTTTTGTTTCATTATTTTATTGAAGGCATTATGGTTTGTTTTTAAAACCATCTTTAGGACCAATTTTTCAAAGTCCTTTATTATTAATCTTGATACAATTTCCCTTTACAATGCAATGATGTAGTGAGAGGAAACCTAGATCTATTATTGCTATGTCTATATATTGACATTTTATAATTTGGGCTATGCCTTCTTTCTATCTCATGGTTTCATTAGAAGTAAAAATTATCCAAATTTATATATTAAGCACAGTGAAAATGATATTGTGATTATTATTTTTATATGTTTATGATTTAATTATCACTTATAGTTCTAACATTTTGATTAGTGATGTTAAGCATAGTGAAAATGATATTGTGATTATTATTTTATCAAATCTCATTGTCCTACAAAAGCTAAATATAAAGGTAGTACTAATGGACCCAAAGAAGCACTATGGTTAAGAAGATTACTTGAAGACTTGGGTCTACCTCAAATGGATCCTACTCCTTTATATTGTGATAATCAAAGTGCTATTGCTTTAGCAAAGAATCCAATTTCTCATGCAAGGACCAAGCATATTGCTCTTCAACATCACTTCATTAGAGAGAAAATTGAAGACAAGCAAACTTCTCTTCTGTATTGTAAAGGTGAAGATAAAGTGGCAGATATTCTTACTAAAGCTCTTTGTAAAGATAAATTTCTCATTCATTGTAAAAATATTGGATTACAACCCATTGAAGGGTTTGATGTAACCTCCCCAAGTAAAGCTTAAGGGGGGATGTTAGAAGATTAATCTTTACTTGGTAAAGGTTATTCTTTAAATGTAATTTTTTATTAACTTGTAGGAATATTCCAAAGGAATCCGTACAAGTCTTTTGTCTTTTTTGTCATCTCACACATGTGTGAGGATGACTTATTTTTAATTCTTTTATTAAGGAATATTTGTAACTACCTCCTTAAGAGGTGACACTTTGCACACACATAGATGAATGGTGGCATCCATTGAGTTGGGAGTTACATTCTAACTCCTCTTTCTCACCTCTACTTATTGAGTTGTCTCTCCTCTTATTCTTCAAGATTCAAGCAAGCAAGCTTAAGGCTTAAGTGCTCTCTCTCTCTCTCTCTCTCTCTCTCTCTCTCTCTCTCTCTCTCATTCTTAGGCATTTTACCTCCATTCATAATATTGGAGTTTTTTCTTGCTTTTTCCCCTTATCAAATTCTTGTGTCTCCTCTTGATGGTGGTGGTGCTTGATTTGGCTACTCTCTCTTTGGCAATATTTTTCTTTTAAACAATGCTCATTGTTTAGTTATTTCCTTTGATCAATTTATTTTTCCTTTCAATTATCTATAGCAACATTGATTTGATTGGATTGATATAAGTACATAAGAGAAATTATGATTGTTCATTATTCATGATTAAATTTATTACCTAAGAATTAGTTTTTGGGTGTGGACGAGTAGTATCATTGTTATGTAAGATAATTATGAGAGAGCAATGGAACATGTAAGATGATTTTTTAATATTTTTTTTTACAAAAAAGAGTAATGATATTAGACTTTTGATGATAAATTAAAATTTAAAATTTAAAATGTAAATGAAATACATTTCACCAATCAAAATATAAAACATTTATTATTTGAGGTAGAAAAGTTTGTAAAAAATATACAACTTTGTACCAACTTAAATAAAAATTGTCACTTTTACAAGATAAAATATATGTGCAATATACCAGATATATCTAAAGTACATCTTGTTATATGGATCATGTAAAAGTATAAGAATTTTGTAGAATATTTAAGAAACCCAAAGAAACAAGGCATGATGTTTGGAAGGGTTATGAGTTACATGCTAGACTCTACAAAGGGTCGTGACTATCTAAATGAGAAGCATGGATTTGTTATCCAATAGTAGTATTTGAGACTATTGTCACGCCAAATATGCCATTCACCTACCCCATCTCTAAATAAAATAATCCTTTCATTGAATCCATTATATTAACAATAACAGATAAAGATAGTCATGCAATTGGATATGATAAGGCTAGCTATCCAAGTTCGAATGCTTCAGTATAGGTAGATGATGTATATTCTATAATCATGGCATAGATGATCGAACCAATATAGAGGTTGATTGGTGTTATTCACCATGGAAGCAAGATTCAGTTGCAGAAAAAGAATGCCTATTTGTTCACAACATGGGTATGTGCAGGATCATGATGGGCCAAAAAGTGGCGATATGTAGGCCATATGATGGCCCATGTGGCTGATGACTTTTTTTTTACCCAAAATTAATGAAACGAAAAGGGTTTTTAGAGGAGATTCACAGCTTTCCACCAATATAAATTATGCTTTAATTTGAATTTAATAAATAATTATTATTCATTTTCTATTAGAATTATGAATAAAGTCCTGATTGATAGGCTGATTGAAAAACATCTATAACTTTCAAACGATATCACATTTTTTGAATCCAAAATATGTGTCACATTCTATGCTTTGCATACTATAGAATTAAAAAAAAAAAAATACTGAATTTCATGATTTTTTGACCAAGTTAAGGTTGTTAGACAGATGAGCTTTTTTATTTTAAAAAATTTGTAATAAAAAGTTCATAATTAATTATTTACTTAGAAAAAAATTATAAAAAAATATGCATCACATCAGGACATGAGTCCTTTAATTATATATAAAAGCTTATAATTTTTTTTTATCATTTTATTGTGGTTAGGGTGGTCAGACAGACACCTACTTCTTATTTTTACCCTGAAATTTAAATACTACTGCATTGAAATTTCAAATTTTCACCAAATAGATTTTATTTTTTTTAAATAAAGGTCTAGTAGTTTAGAAACTACATTCAATTTTCTACAGATTCTATTTTTACATTTTTTTGAAATAATATAGATAGTTTATTTAAATTTTTATGTCAAGTTGTCTAACTCTAATTTTTTATCTTTTTATTGCCACTTAAGGGCCTATTTTTTCCATGATGATCCTGCACATACCCACATATTAAATTTAGTTTTTTCAAATTGTCTATGTCATGCCACATTACTCCTCTTACATTGGTTTCCATTTCAAGGAAATAACTTTTGTTCTTTATAAAAACTTTATAACCTTCCAATACTTGTTTTGGGTTGATCGGACAAGGCTTATGAAAGTTATTGGGATTTAAATTTCTTAATATTTAAAAGGGTTTTAAATTATCATTATAAAATAGTTTCAATGAAATTAAATAATTGTTTCATTCTTTTCCAATTAATTTTTTTTATTTATATAAATTCCAGGGAAAGATGTTACCACTATGCAAGAAATTATTTACATGGAAGAGATTCACTTTAGGAATTAGATCATACTCCATTAAAGATAAGAGAAGAGAGGTCTATTATGGTTCTTTAGGAGGTTCATTCCTATGATCACAATTTTCTCGTCACTAGTTATAATTGTTGGGGCCAATTATTCTCTATAGTTGGGAATGGGTGAATGTTGCCTTCATCTTTTGATATACTTAATACCTACTATGACATGATAAATGAATTTATATATGCCAAAACCTCTATTTTTTCTCAATTATTGGTTGCCTCATTATGGCATATGAATTTGAATATGGGCCACTTTCTTGTCAATTCACACCCTTATAATAACATCGTTGCCTTAAGATTTCAATACTTTTTTATTCAATATGTTTCCAAGCTGTCCATTTAAATCTCAATTAAAGTTTATACCAATTCAAGGAATTAGGTTAATAATCACTTTCATGATTTCATTTTTTTTCACTTATTATTTTTGTGAGAGGATAGATTCTCCAAGATCGCCAATTTTCATGTAAGGTTAAATCTTACAAAGTCATTATCCAAATCCCACTAAACATATGTCTGCATAATGATATCAAGAGATCTTAACCTTCCTCTTCTCAATTAGTTATTTTACCTCTTTTAGAAGGAGCATATGCACACACAAAATTATTATGAGGACATAATATTTTATGGTTTTTGTATCAAATTAGGCATAAGGTTAAATATTATAGAACCAAAATAGGCTCTTTGGATTATCAACTTTTTCAAGTGGTAAGTTCAAAGGAGAGGTCAAGGTTAAGGAACTTATGTGGGGAGGTTTCTTTGTTGAGTATCAATTAAATAAGCACCTAGTTCCATGACTAGGGCAAGGAGAAGAGGTTTTAGACAGCTCTTGTTATACCCCTATTAGAGAAGAAGCACAAAGGCATGAAATAATAAAAGATTTTTTAAGGAATCTAGATAAATAATTTATAGAATCTCTTCATGGGATTCAAGAAACAAACATTGATTCTTTTTTACTCTCATAAAGCTAAAAACAAAAAGGGAAAGAAATTGGAATCAAGAATCTAAAGGAAAAAGGAAAATAAGAAGTTAAGGAAAGTACTCAACAAACTCTCAATGGGTGGCTTAATATGGCTAAAAGAAATGTACAAAGTAGGAAGGGCCCTCCATAAGATGCTGAAAATATCTAATATTGAATACTATGGGAATAAATGCCCCTAACGAAGATTGGTTAAATGCCAACTACTTAAACTCAATCTAATATGTCTTTATATTACAACATATTGGCATATATAGGTATAAAGAATTTGTAGCAATATAATACCTAAAGCTTCTTAGGGTGCTAATGCTATTGCCTCTAGATTTTCTTCATATTTCTAGAGCAAATTGAATAACTCAAAATGAAAGTGGGATGTGCTAAATGAAAATTGTAAGAGATTGAGTAATGTATTTTTGAATTTGAAAATCTCCTTATATGTTCAATGTTGGTTTGGTATGGAGTCTTTAATTCATGTCCTTATATTTTCAAATTTGAATTCTTGATCAGATGTCTTCAATTGTAGAGTTTGTATGTATTAATGGTGTGCAATTCTTTTTTGATTGACAAGAGATTTTGGTGACTTTAACACCATTATTTTGGTGGTTGCAGGTGGCTAAAAAGGAGGAGGAACCGGTAGTAGAGAGGTTTGATTTGATAGATGAGACACATATGAATGATTGATTTTCATCTGAGTGTTGTGTTGGTGGGAAAGTGGGATGGGGGTTTGATTGGATTGGATTTGGTGATGTGACATTCTTGGCTCCTAGTTGTTCTCATGGCATCCCAACTATAAAAAAATTGGTTGTGATCTAATGCAAGTGGTGACATTATAGGGGAGCTTGGGTTATACTAATTTTATATTTTGGGTGCATGTTTTAAAGCTACATGCCAGTAACAACCAATATGGCTTGTATGTTTGTGGTGTCAGATGTGCTTTGAATATTCTCTAACATGTAAGACTATGAATATCTATTTGTGTATGACACAAATATTCACCGATTATAATACAATTTTGATGGTACACTGATATGTGTACCTTTGTTGACTTTGTGGGTGAAAATTGTTTTACATTTGCATATTAATCAGCTCTAGTTTGGGGCCTACGCGGTACTACTTATGTCCCCAGTATAGGCTCCCACCCTATTTTGGGCCCCTCTCCCCCAGTGTAAATAATATTTTTTAAAATTATAAAAAATCCTTCTTTAGATCCATAAGTGTAGTTTTCAAAAATATAATTATTTTAATAGTTTATTATTATTTATATTTTATATTTTATTTTTACTAAAAATAGGTTATCAACACAAAATATTAGGTTGATTACCATGCCAAGGAAAAATACTAAAACTTATTAAATTTTTTGAAAAAAGTATGATGCACTAGATAAAAGAAACTATTTCAAGATGATATAATTTTTTTCCATTTTAGATAAATATTTAATATGAAAGTTGGCGTCTGATGGAAACAACTATTTTTTGATTCATGCACATTTTAATATTTTTTTAAAAATATATATTTATCAAAACTGGAAAAAAAATATATTCATGCACTAGAATTTCAAGTTATAAATACACACAAAAAATTTGAAAGAAAAAAATAAAATTTACTATAAAAAGTTTGACATCCCATGCAACTTCATTTTTCAGCATTTTATCAGCAACTAGATTATAGTGTTAATTTATTAAAAATTAGTTTAAAATAAATTTTTATTTTAAAAAAAAAATACAAACATAAAGTATAAGAAAAAAATATCATATTTTACTAGTTTACATCATTTCAAAATTTAAAACATATATGCCACTTTTTAGTGATTCGAGTTTAAAAGTTGGATTAGTGTTGGTTTTTTCCTTTATAAAGTGTAACACAACTTTATGTTTTTACCCATTTGCCAAGCCAATTTTACCAATATAGACTTATTGGGTGTAACCAATATAAAAGATAGTCACCAATATAGAAAAGTTATGCAATCATCCCACATAATCTTTTTTATTCTGAGTCATCTTAATTTTTCCTAAATAAATAATGTTTTTTCTATGTGATTATGAGATCATCAAATCATTGAGCTTTTCACCCACCTTTCTAATGTCAATTCAATGTTGTAGGTTTTTCGAGAGTTTTTCCTTATATTTCCATAGGTATTGCTTTAGTCCTCTCAAAGTCATCCATTCATGTGTCATTTGAGAGGGTAACTCCATAAAGGTTTTCTCAATATTTCTCACGATTGAAGAGTAATGCATTGTCTTATGTCCATCATGAAAATAACAAGGGTTATTATGGGGCAATTTAATAGGAAATGAGTAGATCCCAAAGTATGCTATAGGCCTTCACACTACAACCTTGTTCATGATAGAAGATTCTTGTTTTGTGACATGGAAATAATGCATTAAGTGATTGACAAACCAAGGATAGTGAACTATGTAGGAATTGTTACTTATTTTTTAGCTACAACTCAAAATAGGTAGAGCTGAATTGCATTCATCATTAAAGGTACACAAGTGGTTACAAAATTTTTTACTAAGTATTCATTGTTAAAAAAAAATTGATTACTTTTGAATTTTCAGTATTATTATGCAAGTAGTTGTAATAGAAAAAATCATAAAATTGCATAATGTTTGTTGTCTTATTCATATTGGACAAACCAAAGTCCCACACAAGCCGTGGGAGTAGATTAATTTGATTTTCTTAATCAAATAATGAATACAAAAAAGAAATGTGCACAACACAATTGAAGATAATATAGGTATAAGAGAGAAGGTGATTCATCATTGCATGAAATAACGAATCGTTGTCACACTTAAAGTCTTTAGTTGTCGTGTCTCCAAGTTGCAGCAGCTCCAAGCTCTGAATGCATTTGCAAGATTGTAAAAGGGTGGTGTTAGAGCAATGATGAATCGTGTCTTACCTCATGCCTACATTACCAACAAAGATGTAATACACATTCAATTAGGCATTCATTAGATGATTTAAGTCATCAGAGAGACAAGTATTCAAAGAGCACAAAGTTCAATGGAAGCTTTCAACTTCAATTATTTTGCTAATATGTTTGTTCAGTGTGCAGGAACAGGGTCATTATATTCATGATCAATTTTTATCAGATATGTGGAGAAAAATGGGCTCCCACAAGGGTTGAGCCCAACATATCAGAAAGGACCTCTCTCATTCAACATTCATACATGGGAGCATCATATCAAGAACAATCATGAATAGGATTGTTGTCACAAAAGAATACATGACAGATTGGAACAAATGATTCAGAGTGTGAAGTGTGGAAGAGTCATAGCTACCATTTGCAAATAGCCCAATCTACCTATATTTTAATTATAAAATATCTATCTACCAATTTAGCTTGACTCTTTACCCAAAGTTAAAAGGTTTCATAAGTGTATATTTTAAAAGTACAAAACCTAATTGGAACACCAATTGAGACAAACTATCTCCATCACATTAAATATCATGGCATGTACATCATGGGCTAAACTATCTCCATACACATTAAAATTTATGTCACATGTTTAAATATGAATCCCACTTAGATTTTAGATGATATATTCCTTTATAGAAAAATGCAAGCTCAAGAAGCAAAGTAGTGGAAGAAAATACCTTGGAATTCCCCTTTTCACAAGAGTAAGATGATCATTTATTTGGAATGAAAAAATGAAAAAGGTATCACAAAAACTTTTCCTAGAAAGCAAGATAATTAAGCCTAGGTGGGAAAATATAATTTGTCAAGATAGTGTCACAACCTATTCCAAACTTAGAAGAAAGAAAGCTTTAGTAAGATAATTACTAAACTTAGAAGAAAGAAAGATTTAGTAAGATAATTACTAAAGGGGACTATAGTGTTATTTGAGAGGCTATGTAAAACAGACGAATCCTAAATTGGAAATTACACATTTTGAATTAAACTCAAGATATCAATTTGTCCTCCAAAGACATCTCATTCCAAAATAGTTTCAATGAATTGAATAGCCCACCAAGCCTTTTACCATTCACAAGACTAACTAGTTCCCTCTAACATCATCTAACGGGGGCAAAAAATATGGTTGGATGAGGCTTTCTACACTAGTATCTTGGTCCTTCAAAGACATCTCATTCCGAAATAGTTTCAATGAGTTCAATAGCCCACCAAGCATTTTACCATTCACAAGACTAACTAGTTCCCTCTAACATCATCTAACGGGGGCAAAAAAAATGGTTGGATGAGGCTTTCTACACTACTATCTTGGATAGAAGAGAACAGCTACTAGTATTTGAATTCAATGTTGGAGTGATAGTCAAAATCAAAAAACTCTTTGTAAAATGGTTCAAAGAATTTAGAAAGGAATTGAAAACTATAAATTTAGAGATCATGTCTCGTCAACACATTTCTCTTGCAATCTAGGAAAAAATTGTTGCCTAGATTCGAAAGCATGCCACCTATTCATTTCCATATAACCGTGCTAACATGCATCCTTATTTATTTGGCTTTGTTGTTTTCTTTTGACATTAGAGGCTTAGATTTGGCAATTTGTTCTTCCTATTTTCCACCTATTAAGTACAAAAGATGGATGACTAAGCATGGTGGAAATTTCTTAGAGATTCACATTCTGGGGACAATGTATCCAATAGAAGGCAGAAAAACATCTCCACTATTTACAATGTGTTGCCCAGGTTTTGAGTATGGCTAATTTAAAAATTTTCCCTTGTTATTTAACCCATTGAAGCAAAATTTTAGCATGAGGACAACAATATATTTACAGATTTATGGTTGTCATATCGTGTTTAAATTCAGATTTAAAGTTGTTGCAAAAGAAGGGCTGTTTTCGAAGGATGTAGTACATTATCTCTGTGTTGACATTGGAGAAACTCAATCAATCTCAGATTACTCTTTGGGAAGCTACTAAAATAGTCATTGCTTCACGAACTGATATTTGGTGTGCAATTGATATATCTTTAGAGGAAGCAGCATTTTGAATGTATACACCATTTTGTGTAATATCGGCACGGATCATTTGAGGTAATGAATTATGATATTGTGATCACAACATGATAGAAGGTCCTTTATTCGCCGCAAATCATCTTTAGTATTCACCATATATCAATATAGAAGCAATTTCAATGGCATCAACAAACTCTTTCCATCATCCGAGACCAGTATGAGAAATATTTAAAAGGACTTTGGAGGTTGGTGTTGTTAAAATTGTTGGCATTTTGATAAACAGTGTTGCCCGTGTTTATGCCTTATAGCTTTGTGCAAATGAATATGAAGCCGACATATCTTTGAATTCGCGAAGGTGGAAATAAAAGTCATTGGTAATTTAAGACCCAGAAGTGTTTGTGGAAATCATTTAAAAGTCGTCTTTTCTTTAGCCCATGCTTTAAAAGACGTCAGGTATTTTCTAAGTTTCAGAACTCCTTATGTCACTGACTCCTCTATTTACAAGTTCGAAGGTTCTAAAAATGCCCAACTCTTCTTTGTCGACTCGTCGGTGGTTCTCAAAACTTCACAACCTCCAACTAGAAGTTCTCAAATTCGGATTTCTAACGACATGCACAACTATTTTCTGAAACTCTGCTCCAATGTTAAACATTTTCTCAATATATCTACAGATCATTGCAAAAACGTTACATTTTAAGAATGGTGAAAATCGGTAATCTCGATTTGAAAAATTTGAAGCATAATAGTAGCCATAATACGAGCATGTTGATGTCTAGTCAAGTGGAATTGATTTCAATCAATATGTAAACTCAGATGTAAACTCCAACAACACCCGTCGAAACAGATATATGAGTTGTTAAAACCACAACATTCCACTACAAATACGTGGCAAAGCAAATATTGAATGCAGGCAACATTTGCATAAGAATCTCAGATGGAGATTCTAGAAATTTTCGAGCGAAAAGTTGAACTCCATGACCATCGCTAGAATGGAAGATTTGAATTGAAACGAAGCCGCAACACTTGGACATGGTAAATGTGTGTGTGGAAGACTAAAACGAAGATAAAGCTCAAACTTTATGAGAAAATGCCTTGGGAGCAAACGTAATGTCCCTGTCCTTCATATCAATGTTGGCCATTATGTCGACGAAAACACATTCTCTTCTCAAAAGACAATGTCTCACTTGTCTTGCCCAAGAATTCGTTTGAAGATTTACAAGTTACGCGACACTACTTTGCTGTGGAGCAACTCAAGCACTTAATAAAAGCGGTAGAAGACAAAGTCTATGAATTGTACGAAAATGTGCCTTAAAGGGGTCTCATTCGACACAATGAAGTATAGAAAAGGGTAGACAAAAGTGTTGGAACAAAATGTTCGCAGGTATGAAAGCATAGGTCAACGTGTAGTACAAGAACTCGTCGAGGCAACACGAATCACATGAAATAGATTCTCAAGATGATGATAATGATAATGCATATTTCAATTTGTCCGCTTTTCGAAGGAGTTACACAAAAATGGGATAGAAGTTAAATATTTACACGAACAAATAAAAATCTTCCAACTAACAAATCCTACAGGCATATAAAACCTGAATCTTCAAGCTTGAAATTAGGACACTCTAACTGTAGTGATGTGTTGGCAGATTAGATAGCTATTGCGTGCATCGAGAAGAAT
Source organism: Sequoiadendron giganteum (assembly GCA_007115665.2). Lineage (NCBI taxonomy): Eukaryota > Viridiplantae > Streptophyta > Pinopsida > Cupressales > Cupressaceae > Sequoiadendron > Sequoiadendron giganteum. The sequence continues at coordinate 633,935,920 of CM021107.1, forward strand.
TTGGAGTTTGTGTAGTTTATGTTTGTGATTCTTGGTCCTTTAGACCGTTTTGATCTTGTGGACGTTAGTAAAATCTCATTCATTCATTCCATAGAACCGATATATTGGAGCTTCTAAGTTCATGAAAGTTTATCTCTTTAAATAAATCTAGCTTTTAGTAAAAAGGGGAAATATATAAAGAAAATGATTCACTTTCCTTTCACATTATTGAGGAAGTTTACCAAAAGGCGGAAGATAAATTCAAACATACTTTCGGAAACAATTTCAAGAATCGGTTATAGAATTCAAAGGGTTTAAGAGAAAGTATTTTCCTCAAATTAAAAGAAGACGATAGATTTTCAAGAAATCATTATAGACGGTGGGAAAGATATAAAAGAGGGTCTTATATGTAATTGTGGGGATCCTTTTCGGCTAGGAGGGCAAGTTTTATTTTTTGTTGTTATGTAATTATAGTTATCTTTCTTCTTGACTCAGACTATGTACAAGGGAAATTTCAAAAACTTTGAGTTTTGTTTTGTTGGAGAAATGAAGAATTGTTTTCAGAACTTTGCGTCTTTAAATGTCTTCTTTGGTTGCAGTTTTTTCTATGTTAATCTATAGTCAATCTTCAATTTTATCTTGTTATGTATGGTTGTATCTGGGTTTCAGATTCATATCTTTCTTATGTTTGATATGTGTTGAGAGAAATATAACTGTCCTCTTATCAATCTATTATTGTTTGTGGGTGTGGAATAGGTGGGCTTTGTATCATTTATTTGCATTCATTTCATTTTAAATCAATCCATCACATCTATTTTCATGGTTATAGGTAGATGTTAGTCTTCATTTTCTACTTTCTGATTAAAAACATACCCTATTTTCATTCATTGCATATCTTTCAAAGGTAGTTATGCCTTGTAAAACAAGCAGAGAGCACTTGCAAATACCATTGCAAGTGACTCAACTATTGGTCGAATTGTCCTTGGTATGGGAAAGAGAGTACAAATCAAAGTGACAAATCTGTTAACCAACACAATGTTGACACAAATAGTCATAACTTGCAAAGTTTTGGGTTCAAGTGGCAAAAGTAACATGAATAAAAAACACTCGCCAAATTATTAATAATGACTTTGACATCAATTTGACATCAAAGTAAGTGTACATGTAGGTGGTCCTCAAGAGTCCTCTTAGGTGACTTAGTGATTGCATAGAATACCATCTAGAAGAAAATGTGGAAAGGATTTGGAATTGTGGAAGAGGCCAAGGAAAATTCAAGAGCAAAAAGTAACCACTCAAGAAGACCTAAAATGATATCATGTAGCCCTTGCATGATATCTCTACATTTTCCATGTGGTTCACAAGAATGGAATGTTGAGCATAGCTAGCACTACTACCCTTCCCTTCCTCAGCAAATATGTTGCCACTGCTTAGCTCAGACTGAAGAAAGAGAATCAAAGGTTAGTGCAAAAATTACAAGGAACATACCTCAATCAAGCAAAGGTCTACATTCAACCCAAGCAAGTGGATCTGCTCCAATGGAAAGGGCTAATTGTAACCCTCACTCAATGATGTCAACAAACCGAAATGCCTTGGATTGAATTGAGGGATGAATTTATATGGATACTCTGCATTACTAGTAATAAGAATTTGGGTGCTCTCTTATGAATCATTTGATAATGACTCATATTGCATTGGTCTATATGGTGATGAGTTGATCATTTTATTTGTAAGTAGTTTTCATTTTTTTTATAAATAGTTTTCATTTTTGTGAATGTTCCTGTAACATCCCTTGCCAAATTGAACAATAATTTTTCCAAACACATAATATGGCATATTTCATTTGTCAATTAAGTAGACACAAACTGATAATGTTTCCTGAGCAATTTTTTCGTAATAAATATGGTGGATTTTAACATATATTCATTTGCAAGGCATAACACATCCTTTAGAAACCCTCGCTATAAAATGCAATAATAAATCAACTATTGTATTATTCAAAAACCCTTATTCAGAATTGCAATAATAAATCAGCTATTGCAATTACTCAAACCCTTGCAATAATAAACTAGCTATTGCAATAATTTAGAAACCTTTATTCAGAATTGCAATAATACATCAGTTATTGCAATTATTCAAACCCTTGCAATAATAAATCAGATATTGCAATATTCAAAAACCCGTATTGCAATTGTAAATGTAATCAAATCTTTCCTCTAATAGGATCCTAATACCTAAGAACAAAACTAAGTTCGAATTTCTGTGTAAGACAATTATAAGTCAAAATGAAATTTCTAGAATTTTCTCTAACTGCGATTTCTAGATCTTCTTATTAAATGTGAATGTGTTGATTGCAGAACATTATCTGATTTCTATGTTTGCATATCGAAATGAGGAACCACCATAAATACAGTAGAAGTGTCCGCCCCTAAGAGGCATGCCTCAAGAGAGGACGTGTCTCCACGAGTGGAGACATGTCCACTCATGGGACGCGTCCTTTAGGGTGCGACCTGTGACAGGTTTGTTTACCATTAGTTACGTATATACTAACACATATACTCCCTTCTACAAGGTGGCGGATGATTAAGAGGATTCAGATTTAATAAATGCAGAATATATCATCACGTGTTTTATATGTATGTTCAAAACTTTGATTTAAATGCTCTTTAAATTATTTGATTTATAAGTGATGATCTTTGATCATATCTGACTGAAGCTATCATCATTGACACTCCCTCTTAGCTAGGGAAGATATTTCAAATCAAATAAGTCAAGATATCACCTTCACATGTGATATGATATGTGTTCTCAAGGTTGTCAAGTCACATGACATTCTTCATAACACATCTACATTATTTTCAACACTCCCTCTTTAACTAGGAAGAATAACTTCCAAAGTGATATCACCTATCTCGTGATATCAGAAGATACGATATACTTCTAAAAGTGTCAAGTCACATGACATTCTCCATAACACATCTTCATTATTTCAACACTCCCTCTTTAACTAGGGAAGAGGACTCCACTCAAGTATTTATTGATATCACCTAATTTGTGATATCAGAAGATATAAAATGCTTTTGAAGGCGTCAGGTCTCATGACATACTTCATAACACATCTTCACTATTCAATACTCCCTCTAGGCTAAGGAAAATAACTTCCACTAAGTAAAATTGATATTACCTAACTCATGATATCATAAGATATGGTATGCATCTGAAAGTGTCAAATCACATGACATTCTTCATAACATATCTTTATTATTTCAATACTCCCTCTTTAACTAGGGAGGATAAACTCTATTAGCACTCCCTCTTAGCTAGGGAGGATAAACTCCAAACACGTATAAAGTGATATCACCTAACTCGTGATATCAAAAGATATGGTATGCTTCTGAAAGTGTCAAGTCACATGACATTCTTCATAACACATCTTCATTATGGTATGTGCACTGACATCAAGTCACATGATGTCTACCATAATTCATGCCATATCCACGGATATATATCCACCATGATTATCTCTTACGGATCACAATGACCTTCAGATATCAAGTCTCATGATATCCATCAAGGTGTCCAAGAGATACTATCATGACATGTCCACAGATATCAAGTCACATGATATCTATCATGATAGTTTATCATTGTAGAGTCGTCACTTTACAATGTCAAATACAAGTGTTCATTATTAGAAAGATCGTCACCTTTCAATAATGTACACAGGGTAGTAGGCCCATAAGGTCATGGAGTCACACACATGACAAAAGAGTTTACACATTAAACATCTTTATATATTAGTACAACTTATAAACAAATTTGAATTTCAAACATAATATCAAATTACATACCAAGTTTTCTTCTCGAAGAGTTCAACCTTAACTCTGGAGAGAAGTTGTTGAGTATGTCCGCTGTTTAAACATTTGAACTAATATACTCCAACTGGATCATATTCCTTTCTACCATGTCTCATAATGGTAGGGGATCTCAATGTGCTTAGATCAAGGAGTCCCACAAGCAATTTACGAAGCCAAACTGCTTCTCTTGCCCTCATAAAGTTTGCAATGTATTCAGTTTTTGTCAAGTTTTGTGTCACTAAAGACTGTTTTCTGCAGATCAAGAGATCATAGCCGATCCTAAACTGAAGCAACATCCTGATGTGCTTTTCTGATCGGTTACACTCCCAGCCTAAACAAATCCAATGGTGCTTTGAAGATATCTCATTATGTGTTTTACAACCATAAGGTGAATTTCCTTTGGCTCACACCTAAACTGGTTTAGAGCATTCACTAGGAGCTTCCATATGCAACAGGAGTGCTCTATCAACTTAGCCCATCGTCAGTCTGGGTGTGGCTTATTTCCAACACCCCCCTCTAAGCCACACTGCGGGTGCTAAGGGCTCTTCTGAAGTTAGATCCTGGGACCTGTCGTCATGGAGTCTCTCAACATGACGTCTCATCTCAGTCTTAAAGATGAACAAGGGATTTCACCTCATATATCTCTATCTCAGAGAATTATGTATTACAACAAGTGAAGGTGTGACTCCCTCTGAAGCTCTAATTACATGCATCAGCCTCCTGACCTCCTCGTCCAAAGACGTCTGTAATACTTGCTTTAGAGAAATGCTTTCCAATGCACACCTCTATAGAGATTGCAAAGAAGACTTCAGGAGGTACACTTCCTCTAGCCACCAACTCAGTCCCTCTAGTGTTCACTCCCTCTTGATCATTTCTTTGGTTTATATGATGCCTCAAGCTTTTCATCATTGAGTAGTCTCTTATCAACTTCTTGCCCCTAAACCTGTCTAGGAAGCATTTTAGATAGAGATTACAACAGTCTATAATTGTCCAAAGAAATATTAGGGCTAGAATCATACAAGGTTTACTATCTCAAGTATAGTATGAACACATAAGAATTTATGAACAATTTTTACAACATGAATAAAGAAAACAACCTATAAGTTAAACATGACGCAAATATCAAAAATGAATGAAGGGATAAAGAACTTATCTTTAATGGATTCTGATAAAACCCTTTCTTCCATCTTTTACTCCTCTTGAGAGTGCTAAAATCAGCACAACGAAAGATAGTCTTCACAACTACAAAATTCTTGAATGCATTATGTAGTTAGCATGTACCACATAGAATCGGGCCTCTCAAGGCACCATCATAGCGCATGCACAAAGAGAATGTTATCGGAGTGATCATCCAATCACAACGAAAATTTGCAATTCTCTTTTCATCTCAGAGTCACACTCAGATATTTTCACAAATAGAGGTAACTCCACAGGATCTTGTCCTAGAGATCACTTATTCAAGAGAGACCCCGATTTTGATGGAATTAAAATCTCCTTTTTAAGTGCTACACTTTAAACATGAATACAAAACAACTCGACATGATGCTTGTTGAATCGCCAGCCTGAGTTTATTCCTCTGCTCTAGTCGACAGCCAAGGAGATGAGTTCTCCACAAATGATTCAAGTAGAGATGCACCTCTAATCCTGAAGATATGCATGAGATATCTCAATATATCTTCTTGGACTGTTGTGAAACCTTGAAGGGGGACCCATCACAATAGTTGAATAGACATTGATTCATATGAACCACGACAATGATAGAAGAGATTCTCCCATCCTAGCCCGATGATTACTCAGAATTCACATGATTTTCTTTCCACCGCTATGCCTTTATCGACCAACACAGAGCTTGTGATATCTAATCACAAAGCAATGTCAGGATCTTTAATTCCAAAAGAACCTGACTCAATGATAGGAGAAAAAAAAACTCAATTTCCTGAGGTGGAGTATATTGATTTGTGGTTCTTCTATGTGTCAATCCTCGTATTGTATAACATTCGTATTTACTTGGTGTCTGTTGCATTCTCGTGAAGACTTCTCGTCCAACATATGGCGAACACTAATTCCCTTTCAAAGGATCTCCTCTCCTGAATGTGGCAACAGTCCTATGCGTGGCATAGAGATATCTTAGTTTCCACCGTGTCACATAAACCAATCGACCCTACAATCATATGTATGGTGCTTCTACTGGTATCCACGCCAATACAGAGTGACGCTAATGCACAACACTCATTCCCAATAATACTCTTTCAAATTTGTGATGATGGAAAACTTCCCCGCTGGCTCTGGGTGATAATATGTCTTAGCCAAGACTCTCATGATTGATATCCTGCAATGCCCGATAACAAAGTCTTAACTTCGTTTCTCGCATTAAACTGGAGATGTCTGTTTGGTGAGAAAGGCCCGAGATTGTGTTCACCAATGCTCCCGTCAATGTGAGAGTAGGGACGATGAAGCAGCATTGGAAATCCCCGATAATTTACTCCATGCGAATGATAATCTGTCCCTGGTTGTTTTCGTGACTAAAGTCTTCGAGCAATGCTTGGAATTCCTCCTGTACCAAATCCTTAGAGGTTTCCGTCTCCAACGATTTAGATTCGATTTGGATTCGCACAATGTGGCTCTGATACCATGTAAATGTAATCAAATCTTTCCTCTAATAGGATCCTAATACCTAAGAACAAAACTAAGTTCGAATTTCTGTGTAAGACAATTATAAGTCAAAATGAAATTTCCAAAATTTTCTCTAATTGCGATTTCCAGATCTTCTTATTAAATGTGAATGTGTTGATTGCATAACATTATCTGATTTCTATGTTTGCATATCGAAATGAGGAACCACCATAAATACGGGAGAAGTGTCCGCCCCTAAGAGGCATGCCTCAAGAGAGGACGTGTCTCCACGAGTGGAGACACGTCCGCTCATGGGACGCGTCCTTTTGGAGACACGTCCACTCATGGGACGCATCCTTTAGGGTGCGACCTGTGACAGGTTTGTTTACCATTAGTTACGTATATCCTAACACATATACTCCCTTCTACAAGGTGGCGGATGATTAAGAGGATTTTGATTTAATAAATGCAGAATATATCATCACGTGTTTTATATGTATGTTCAAAACTTTGATTTAAATGCTCTTTAAATTATTTGATTTATAAGTGATGATCTTTGATCATATATGACCGAAGATATCATCATTAACAGCAATAAAAAATCAGCTATTGCAATAATTCATAAACCCTTATTTAGAATTGCAATAATACATCAGTTATTGCAATTATTCAAACCCTTGCAATAATAAACCCGCTATTGCAATAATTTAGAAACATGCACTAATACATCTGCTATTGCATAAATTACTTAGCTTTTCAGACAAGCAGATTTGCAACTTCAGCCTTCATAATTATCTTTGTTAAGCACCAATATGTTTTCTGGTTGAAAACACCATTAAATCTCCTAACTATATATTGCAACAGCGAAGAGATTGTAACCCAAGAGTGATTTTGTCCTCAAAGCCCCTTGAAAAGCCAATCTCTCAGATTGAGATTTATTAAAACAATTTTCTCTCCACCAAGCCTCCTCCAAATGAGCTCTCAATTCCCCTTTATAAAGAACTCCTTGATCTTCTAGAAAGACCCAAGAAGAGTGTTCAACAAGCTTTTAGAAAAGTATTTTAATACTCCTTGATGTGACCCCTTGATGCTTAAGTCACTTTTTGAAAATATATTAGTAAAGTGACTTTATTTATTTATCAGTAAAGTATGTCACTTTTTAACCTTTTAATATAATTATTTAATATTACCCTTTTCACTTTGCACTTTTTTCCCACTCATGGGACGCATCCTTTAGGGTGCGACCTGTGACAGGTTTGTTTACCATTAGTTACGTATATCCTAACACATATACTCCCTTCTACAAGGTGGCGGATGATTAAGAGGATTTCAATTTAATAAATGCAGAATATATCATCACGTGTTTTATATGTATGTTCAAAACTTTGATTTAAATGCTCTTTAAATTATTTGATTTATAAGTGATGATCTTTAATCATATATGATCGAAGCTATTATCATTAACAGCAATAATAAATCAGCTATTGCAATAATTCATAAACCCTTATTTAGAATTGCAATAATACATCAGTTATTGCAATTATTCAAACCCTTGCATTAATAAACCCGCTATTGCAATAATTTAGAAACATGCACTAATACATCTGTTATTGCATAAATTACTTAGCTTTTCAAACAAGCAGATTTGCAACTTCAGCCTTCAGAATTATCTTTGTTAAGCACCAATATGTTTTCTGGTTGAGAACACCATTAAATCTCCTAACTATATACTGCAATAGCGAAGAGATTATAACCCAAGAGTGATTTTGTCCTCAAAGCCCCTTGAAAAGCCAATCTCTCAGATTGAGATTTATTAAAACAATTTTCTTTCCACCAAGCCTCCTCCAAATGAGCTCTCAATTCCCCTTTATAAAGAACTCCTTGATCTTCTAGAAAGACCCAAGAAGAGTGTTCAACAAGCTTTTAGAAAAATATTTTAATACTCCTTGATGTGACTCCTCTTGATGTGACCCCTTGATGCTTAAGTCACTTTTTGAAAATATATTAGTAAAGTGACTTTATTTATTTATCAGTAAAGTATGTTACTTTTTAACCTTTTAATATAATTATTTAATATTACCCTTTTCACTTTGCACTTTTTGCCTAGTAACATTAATAATTAAAATAATGATCATTCCTTAAGATGTCCAGAAAATGAGGACATTACAATCCTCCCTTCCCAGAGATTGTTTGCTCTCAAGCAATCCGCAACTGCCAAACCATCTCGATTGTCACAACACCTAAAGCCAGAATGGAAAACCAACCGCACCTGTCCACCAACCACCCGAATCCCAAATGGTCTTACAACATGTGCTAATCCATAACCTCTGTATGCAGTTGGAATCCAAGACGTTGTCAAACTCTATCAACCAATGAAAATAACCATCCAGCAATGAAATTCTTGGATACCAACTTTGTAAACCAACCCCATCATGCCAACTCCAACTATTGTGTTGATACACCTCAAATATCATACCTAGGTCCCATGGATAAACTAGAAGTCCTTCAATCTCAACACCAACTGACTTCCATTGTGCCACTCTGATAACCTCTAAAGTCCAATCGTACCAAGTCTTCAATCCCTACTTCTAGAAGCAATCTAATGGAGAGAACAAAGTAAAAGACTTAAAAAAAATTGGACTGGTCACCTAAAGTCATAAATGTATCACACCAGAGTGAACCCGAACAACCCTTATTTAGCCCACCTCTTTGTGCCATCAATGACATAGTCAGATCTTGTGTATGTGGGTTGAACACAAACTAATGAGCACACCTCAAGGTGCAATCGAGGTGGGAATCCCCTTACTGAGCCAATGGAAAACCCGAATAGTCAAGTGTACTCCATCTTATTATGCCATTCTTAGAAGAAGGCTCACAACTCATGTTAGAATGAGTTGAGCTAACCATAACCTCATTGCTACCCTCTGCAGTCTTACCAACAAAACCTCTACCAGCAAGCAACTGCAAGTGTCCAGAGTTTCTCTCAGGAGCAAGAAGGGTATCACCATGAATGACATCGATCTCCTAAAAAGAAATTGGAACCAAATCAAGGACCTGTGAACAAGACTCAGAAGGAATCATCTTCTTCTGATAAGATTGACCAATGTCAATCTCAAAACTGTCAATGCAGAGCCTGGTGCTCAAATTTGCCATGAATCCTAAATCTACAGCCAAAATTGAAGTGTTTGTATCATCAACAATCCAATTCACACTAAGTGATCTCTTGCAAATATGAAAGATGTCTGATAAAGGTGCATAAAAACATATGCCAACATCTGACGAGTTGCTAGCATAAATCAGAACAACATCCTGTATCCTATGAATCAAGTCCAAGATGGAGCAAAAGGTATCTTTGCTACCCAAAGATGAGAAGAACTCACCATCACTCCATCCCCTAACTCCAAAGTGACCATCCCCATCACTCCTCTCCATACCAATAGTTGTTGCCCTCAAAGTGTTCCCCGATAGAACTCTGACCAACAAAGTAGGACAACCATCAATCCATGAAGTAGGAGGTAAAACCCAAGAGGATGGTGTTGGAATATTGTTTCCAACATGTCTATCTCCAACTCCTAGATTGGAACCAATCAACGACTCAATCATATACCTCTCAAGATCAAAAATGATGCACCCCCCTTTTACCAAGTCCTGCAAACACTCATTCTGAATTGGAATTAGGACAACACTAATTCCATCAATAGAAATATCCTCAATGCATTAACTTGGTATCTCAACACAAGAGGGCTCAGGTTGCTCGATGTACTCACCACCCAACTCAACTGCTTCGTTGGATGATGGGTTTTTTTTCTTCAGATAGAGAAGATGAAACTTGTAAACCAAATGAAATCAGCTCTCCTGTAGTCAATTGTTCCTTGAACTTATCACTTTTTTTCTCAACCAATCTTCTAGTGAGATCATATGCTACAGTTGAAATATGTTGTTCTCTTCTCCAAATGGCTAACAAATCCAATTGTACCTATTTGCAAATATCATAATCTTTATCTAGGATCTCAGATAAGATGTTGAACATATGTCTTCACTTTGTCTGAATGTTGTTTCCTGATTCTGAATATGAAGTAGTCAAACATTTGCAGAATCAAATCGTTGCATCTGAAACCGAACAAGAGGTAGCATACCATACACTTTGCCATAATCTCCAAGATTCTTACTCTTTGACCAAAGGTAGGGCTCTTGATATCTCACAACCCCTGAAAAATTTCCACCATACCTTGAAGGATTATACTCATAGTATCTTTACAATATGGTGTTGCGGGAGTTGTAATCCTTACAACTTCACTCATACACGTGATAATTGCAAACCTAACTTTTTTGTCCTGATGTTGTAGAAATTTTGTCTTAACCAAAGAACTTACCAAAGGTCTCGTAGCTTTATACATTGCTCGAAAAGTTGATTGCCCAACCTTACACAAACAACTTTTAGCTTCCTTCAAAAAATTTAGAAGAGGTGCTTTAACTTGTGGTAGGCATTTCATCTTTTCACCAAAAAATTTCAATCTTTGTTCCATTTTTCCAAATTTTTCATCACAAGAATCTGATGTTGCCTTATTGATTCCAATTTAGACACATGTTATTCCACCAAAGCTTCCATCACAGCTTCCTCTAAATAGCTAGAAGTAGCCATGAGATCAACTAAAATTTTGATCTGCAAATGATTAATTCAAACCAAATCCACTCTACCCAGCAGGCTAGCAGGATTTTTAGCTCTGATACCACTGTAGTATGCTGCCCAGTTTGCACTTAATTTTTTTTTGAGTTTTTGATGAGCATTTTGAGATGTTTTAACAATGATTCATACAACAATATATTGTAGAAAAAATAGAAGATATTGCAATTAAACTTTCAACTCAAAAGTGAACATCACATTGAGGGTTTACAACTGAAAATTCCAATTTTTTCTACAAGCTTAAATACTTAGCTTTTTACCAAAGTAATGATAACCAAGTTTATAAAATATCCCCTAATATCTAAATCAACAATACTCAGAAAATCTGGGAGTTACAATTTTGGAACTCACAAGAGAAATGTGCTTGAAGAACCCTCTAAAATGGACGCCGACTGCAAAAATCACCTCTAATGACAAAAAAGTTGCACGCACAAAGCTCTCCAACCTTGGACGACCCCAATTGAAGCATTACAACCTCCAAAAACCCTAGCTGCCCTTGCGAACGATCAACCCTCTCTCCAAGATGTATGGCTAGCTTAGGAAGATGGTACGACCAGTAATAAAAGCACTAAAACTTCTTAAATCTATTGCTAGTGTATTCAAATCTACCCTACAATACGAACTCTCCAATCTGAAATATGACTTTGATGCCCAAACAATAAATCCCAATCTATAATGAAGCTCACATGTGATTCCTGAAGTGAAATCACCAAGAATTCTCCACACTGTATCTTTCAACAGCGTAGAGAATGTTGTTTGCAAGGGTTTGTGTCCTCACAAACTCTGAGAAGATAACTCTCCTCCAAAACCAAAACCAATTTCAATATCTTCATCCAACCTATATCTATTTGAACCATCATCACTGGAAATATCTAAACTCATTTTCACGATTGCTATTTTGTCTTTCCCTTCATGCATAAACTCATCAACAGTAATTGCATGCATGTCCAAACAGTCTTTTTGAAACTTTGTCACATAGTCTTTATCTACCAAGGCACTATCTCTATACAAATGATCTGTTATTAAACTCTTTTCATTTTCTTGCTTTTCATTGTTTCTTGCACTAGAAGAATCTTTTTCAGATTTATTTTTAACACCAAATAAAGAATTTACCCATTCAGGATGTTCACACACTTCCTTACACAATTGTTTTAAAGTCTTGTCATAATTTTGCCAAATCTCAGTATAACTTTGACAACTTTTCTTCAATTCTATCAGCCCTTCTAGTAGTTGCTCCTCAAAAGTCGTCATTTTCTAAATGGCCCCTTTAGGATGGCAAGATACACTGCTTTGATACCACTATAGTGTCCCTTGCCAAATTGAACGATAACTTTTCTAAACACTTAATATAGCATATTTCATTTGTTAATTAAGTAGACACAAACTTATAATGTTTTCTGAGCAATTTTTTCGTAATAAATATGGTTGATTTTAACATATATTCATTTGCAAGGCATAACACATCTTTTAGAAATCCATGCAATAAAATGCAATAATAAATCAGCTATTGCATTATTCAAAAACCCTTATTCATAAATGCAATAATATATCAACTATTACAATTATTCAAACCCTTGCAATAATAAACCAATTATTGCAATAATTTAAAAACCCTTATTCAAAATTGCAATAATACATCAACTATTGCAATTATTCAAACACTTGCAATAATAAACATACAATAATAAATCAACTATTGGATTATTCAAAAATCTTTATTGCAATAATAAATCAACTACTGCAATAATTTGAAAACCCTTATTCAAAATTGCAATAATACATCAGCTATTGCAATTATTCAAACTCTTGCAATAATAAACCAACTATTGCAATAATTTAGAAACATGCAATAATAAATCAACTATTGCATAAATTACTTAGCTTCTCAGACAAACAGATTTGCAACTTCAACCTTCAGAATTATCTCTATTAAGCACCAATGTGTTTCATGGTTGAAAACACCATTAAATATATAAATCTTATTATTATATATTGCAACAATGAAGAAAATGTAAGTCAAGGGGGATTTCGTCCTCAAAGCCCCTTGGAAAGCCAATCCCTCAATAAGACTGAAATTTATTAACAATTTTCTCTCCACCAAACCTCTTCCAAATGAGCTCTCAATTCTTCTTTATAAAAAACACCTTGATCTTCTAGAAAGACCCAAAAAAAGTGTTCAACAAGTTTTTAGAAGAATATTTTAATACTCTTTGATGTGACCCTTTGATGTGACTATTTGATGTGACTCCTCTTGATGTGACCCCTTGATACTTAAGTCATTTTTTGAAGATATATTAGTAAAATGATTTTATTAATTTATCATTAAAATATGTCACTTTTTAACCTTTTAATATAATTATTTAATATTACCCTTTTCACTTTGCACTTTTTGCCTAGTAACATTAAATAATTAAAATAATGATTATTCTTTAAGAGGTCCAAAAAACGGGGACATTACAATTCCAGTAGAATAGCTTCTATTTTTTAGAAAGACCTCCATGGAAGAGGCATTTTTAGCATTTTTTAACAAAACTATGATAAAATTGTAATATCTTCCTAAATAGAAATAGAATAGATGACAAGTTTGTTAGCCCATGGTTCTGATTGAAATCTAGCAAAGTCAACCCATTTTTTTTTTAGATCTTGTCTACCCTCCTTTAATAGGTGAGTTACCTGTGATAACCCAGTCTCACCTATTAAAATGATATATGTCACCAAATTCAAATAACAATAAATTAGTCCAAACCTTATTAGATGCTCTAATGTTTCACATAGCTTAATAGATCTACCCAAAAGCTTCAAAAATTTAGTAGCCTTAACCTTAATTATCAAGCACCTCATTTGAACATAATGTTTAGCTTCAATAATCTCAAAACCAAGATCACTGAAAAAATTCAGCATGTGCTCTACTCTATTGGTCGTAGCAAAGGGAGAGGGCATGGATTTTTAGCATCAAGAACATGAAGGTTGGTGCTTGTGTGATCGGGAAGCAGAATGCAAAACACAACCTTCTTATTTATAACCTTTCCAGACATAGAGAGCACAACACAACCTTCCAACTTAGAGGCATCTCACAAGTATATGGCACAAGCAAAGGATTCATAAAAGTTATCATGATTACAGTGAGTTATAGCTTAGTTTGTTCCTAGTGAAAACCAAAATAAATACTTTCATCAAAAAAGCCTTGTGCTAATTTTGTAGAGAAAATGAATTCAAAATAGGTCTTCTCAAATCACAACATATTTGTATACTTAAACCATCTAAAGTGTAAATTACTCTTGCCCTATGTAATAGTTCATAATGCATGTGTCTGTATTCAGAGTTGAATTATTCTTATGACATCACAACAATGCAAAACTCTTAAGCATCAATTTTATACCTTGAAAAACTAACAAGCAAGGCCATAAATAGAGGAGAAAAAGAAGATGAGGACCCTCCAACAACAAAACTATCTGCTTGCCTAAACTTGAGCCTCCCGGGGAAAGGCAACACAAATTCCTTAAACTACAAATCTGATAGCACAATCATTTATGTATGGAAAACATTTTAACGGTTGTTTCACTGGCTAGAGTTCACCCTGCTTTTACTACAAGCCACACATTCACAATTCACATTTCTTCTATACAATGGATGTTCTAAGTTTTATATATCACAAGCAACCAATCAAGCCAATCCAACAGTGAGAAGTATCTCGGACACTAATGCCAATGTTAATCACATGAACTTCCCATTTTAGTATCCTTGTTATGATTCTTATCCATACAATGTGTGTGTGTGTGCAGGTTCTTGCGTGCAGATATCCATGTGCACTTTTGTGTGTGCAAGTGCATGTGAGTATAAAAATTGTCCTTATATTCAATTTGAAAAGCATTCTCATTAACTAGGATAATATTATCAAAACCCATAATTGTCACAATAAAAACATCGCATCAAAACGCATACACAAATTTTGCATATGGTTTATGTGAAAGCAGCAATGATATATTTGTGATTTAGAAGATGCAAGGTTAGGTACAAGTCACTATATTCTTAACAATTTAATTTACGTAAATATCCATCCTAGTACACAACTCATTAAATGTGAATCGGAATTAAAAGATAGATTTGTTGGTCAAAATTATTTACAGCCTCATCCATGTCAACCCATGGAAGGTACAGAAACCATATTCATTTAACTTGATTAACATCAATGCCAAATACAAAATTATACTGAGGTAAATACAAAATTGGATGTCCGAATAGACCAAGGAACTCACTAGATCCCCAAAGATGAAAATGTGGATTCAAGAAAATGACCTTTACTTCCTTCCACCTGTTGTAACTCTGGGCTTCCCTTTGATCTCACTTTCCTGCACACGAAATATATGTTTTCTTCACACTGGTCAGCTAAACATAATTTTTGATCTCTTGAGAATGACAAAACTAAAATCATGATAGTGTATTAGCCACTGTACAAAGACTGCCAATTTCTGCAACACAATAGAAATTTGTGCATATGCTTAACAGTCAACCAAAAACTCTCTCTCTATTTTTCTCATCCTATTAAAAGTAGAACCAGATCAGACAAACCTAAACCAAAAATGCATTTCCATGTATACCAGAACTTTTTATGAAAAAGAAGACAAACAACTCTAAATACTGCTATTAAAATAAAATTTTCAGAACTAAAACTTAAATGCACAATTTCCTGGCATATGAATAATCTCAACCAGTTAATATCTCTAGTCTTGATTGACTATTCAAATGGTCCTATACATAACGGTGAGCACTCAAGAAATTCTCTGCCCTCAACAACTAAATTTGATTAACCCAATACTTTGTCCACATTTCTCTTGAATCTTATCAAAATCACTCCAAACTATTTTACATCCACTGTCAGACTTCTCCAGAGAATCCACCCAAAAACTTATGCCACTATTCTACTTTGATAAGTAAATTTAAAGATCAGTTTCACAGTCCAACAATTTGCAAACAAATCCAAGAAAGCATTTCCATGTACGCCTGAAGGTTGAAAAAGTAGACTTGTAATATTTAAATTGCAAATCGTCCAACATGAAAAGCCTTTTTGTTTTCATTTAAAATCATTATTCTAGGCAAAGATGATATAGATTTTTTATTACAAAAGGTCAGTTTCCCTCAAAATATTTATCTACAGAAATACACTTTGAAAAGAAAATCCAAAAAAATGCATAGGGTGTGAGGAAAAAATACTTTAAATTTGCAAAAGTCGTATAAAGCATAGAACCCTATTCAGCCAAGCATATTGATTCCCGGACCCTTAGGTGTTTAAGATAGTTAATTCAAATGCATTTCAGCCACGTCAATAACTAGGGCCTTTTGTCCATACCACCAACATATATGGTATCTATTTCATTAGATATAATAAAGAATTTCTAACAGTTATGTTGGTTTGTGAAATTCTGGCCATGAATAAGAGACATTTACAACTTTATATGGATTGCCTCCCAAGTATTAACTATTGATAATATAATTACCAGAGACGTCTTAAGATATCTAGGAGAAAAGAATGTAGAAAAATGATCGCACTACATGTTATTTAAAAGTTTTATTCTAGGAAGCTTACAGAATTTCAAACCAAGAAACAAATCAATAAAATGATTGCAGTACAGTGCAATCATGTACCTGAAACATACAGACCACTCAAACAGCCTTGACTCCATATCATAGAAAGATTAAAGTTTCAGTAACAAACCAGTGGTACATGCAGAAGAATGTGGTGTTTAGCAGTAGCTGGATTATGATTTTCTGCACCCTTACTCCAATCATAGCTCACCTGTTAAGTAACAAAACACATTCATTTATTACATAAATTTATGAAATTCAAATGCCCCGATTTATTAAAGAGAATTCATTTCTCAGGGAAAAATTGTGCAAAATTTCTGAATTCCTGAGAGGATATTTTCCTGAGATACAGCAGTTTTAGTAAAGTATAAAATATGAATCAGACCAATTGTCAGCTAGTGACAAGAACCATATGTGCATATTTGAATGAGGACCACTGATTTAGCATGGCATGATGACCAAAGTTGAGCACTCATAAATGTGAATGCTCTATGTGTGGATGGAAAACAATGACAAAGAATTGATTTAATGGAGAAAAAATCCAGGACATATAATCTATGGATATGTAATAACAAAGCTCAAATAATATCCATCCTAAAGGAGAGTCACAGGAAACAATGTTCAAGGTGTGTTTCACAAAGAGGGGGTGATGTGTTGATTCACCATGAGCAGAGGTGACAAGATAATTGGAATGTGTCAAGAGGACTAAAAAACGATGGTAAAAGCAAAAGGGTTGGGTGGTCATGGAGCGATGACCAATGGGACAGTTGATAGCATGACAAGAAAATATAAAAAGCTATGTTCCACGGCGTTTCGGGGACGGGGACGGGGGGTTGACAGGGGACACGTTTCCAGGATGTTTCCTAGGGGGTCATTTTTAGGGGACGGTAGGGGAAAGCGACATACAAAATACATATACATATATATATATGATTTTTTCAAAATTTATTAATATATTATAGAGAGAGGGAAAAAGAGAGATATGTCAATAAATTAATAATCGATAACAACAATATCAATATGTAAATAAATCGTGAGAGCAGTAGTATAACTGCATAATAAATGTCATTAAATTTATTATTGCAGCCAATGATCTGGGTATATTTGTATTTCATTGGGAATCAATATAAATTAGATTTTGAAGGAAAAGTCTGCTGCTGTAATCAAACCAGACTTATATCAGACCTGTAATGCAATGTATTCAGACTTGATATAATGCAAATAAAATCAGATTTGAGGTTTGAATGTTTCATATTTGTTGATGTTATGATAGTAGTTACCATTTCTATGGTTTATGCAAATGATTTGGCATTAAAATTCAATCAAACACAGGCATAAACATTCAGAAATCAGAACTCAGTCACTTTGCATGCCAAGTGTTTGACAAAATATCAAACAACCCAAACTCAAAAATCACCCTTGAAAGGAGGACGAAATATTTAAAAAATCAAAATTTTAAATGTGTTTTTTAACCCAAGAAGCTTCCTGTCTGTGGGGGACGGCCCAGTACAATAAGGGACGTTTCCAACATTCCCCATCCGTACCGGGGACGAAGAAACATCCCCAGAGGGCAGGGGATGTTTCCTCCCGTTTCCTGCTAGTTGGGTTGTTTTGAGGATGGCTAGGGGACGTCCCCTTTGCATCCCCCTGTCCCGGGGACGACAGGGGACAGGGACAGTGGGTTTTGGGGCAGAGGACACGTCCCCGTGTAACATAGGATTAAAAAGATAAAGAGGAAATCCAAGTAGGAATAAAGGAAAGTAAATGATACCCAAATGCTTTTAGGATTTTCAAGATCAAATCCCATCTGCATCTCTCAATTTGAGATGCCTATTTTAATGAGAACTTCAAGACTTTTCTAGGTTTTGAGAGAGTGGAGAATTTCCTAGGCACCTTTGATGATGTCTGAAATTTGCCTCCCTGGAACAAATGCATTTTAAGAATTAGTGATGAATTCCAGAAGCAAAGGTTTTGTTCTTTGTGCCATGATTTTGGAATCAATTTTATAAGACATATTGCATCATACAATCAGCCTATACTAGTCCAGCTCTTAAGCTTTGCCACAACATTTTAAGAGAACCAATGGAGTGTCATTGAGGACCAGAAGCATTTTCTTATTCTTTCTATTCTCTCTTACTTCTTCATTGAAATCCTTTGAATCCTCTTTTATAAGCTCCTAGAATTCCTGATAAAAAAGAAATAAATACAAGGCCCAGGGCCATTTATTTTTGCTGAAAGAAAATACAAAATTCTTGATTTTAGCTTTTGTTACCAGCAGCATAAGCCTACTTACTGCTGTAATCTTTGGAAACCAGCTTTCGGGTACTTCCAGCAGTTTGGCTAGTGATTTATTCATTTAACTATTAGATGATACTTCAGTCACTAGGCTTGAGAAGTAAACAAAGTCATGATGTCGTATATCTTCATTGTTAGTTGTGTAGGCATTTAAACCTTATTTTAATCTACAGTTCTTGATTTTGTATTTCCTGTTCATAAAAAACTTATGAAAGTATTTTGTATTCATGTCTCGTTGGTCCAGTTTTTAGATGTTTGAATCCAGAATGCTCTTTCTTCTTGTCTTCTTGAGAAACTTCACTTATCAGCTGTTATTCAGTGTTCAAGAACTCCTCAGTGAGGCCTTGTTCACTGAGTTGGAGGTGTATTCCACCTGGTTGCTGTTGTTTTCCTGTTGTTTTCTAAAGGCAGATTCTTTTTACATAAAATGATTGAAAGCTGTGAGATGACAGGGGAGACATCTAGTGAATGTGGGCTTTAGTGGGGCATGAGACATGTAAGAGATTAAGGGGAGAAGAAAGGAGAAAATATAGATAAAAGCATTTAGTGGGCGACAAAAATAGAAAGGGAATTGGAGTATAAAAGGATATGTGAATTCTAAAAGAAATTGTCTGTCTTATGTGGACATGGAGAGGAGGAAGGAGCGAAGGGGGACAAGGGAGCTGATAGCTAAAGCTATAAGGTAAAAAAAGATAAAGATGATATGAAGTGCATTGGGATGTGGGTAATTAAGGAAGCTGTGTACTCATTGACTAAGGAGAAGGTAAAGAAAAGAAATCATCTTGTAACAAAATTTAATTTTACAAAATCACTTAGTTTTGATTCCAGTCACCTTTCTCCTTGATCATAAGCCATATGACATTGGCCAGAGTCAAAGAAGATCCCAATAAACTTGGCAAGCCATTTCTAGTCGGTTTGACTATGGCCTCACTAGAAAACATATCAGCCACCATGTTGTCACTTCTAGGACAATGTTGAATGTGAATATCCTAGAATTTGCCAAATGCATTTTGGATTTGTTCGAGAAGATTTTGCACTTCCAAGTTGGATTTCTCTTGTAGCTAGCTATTTTCTATTTTATTATTATTTTTTTGCTTGGAAACACTAAAATTTATTTATAGTCAGTTTCAATTCTCCTTATATTTATGTATAATCAATTTTGAGTTGCCTAAATTACATGAAATACATGAAAGCAAGCCAGAAACTCAACCCCATAGTTTGTAGTTATGCCCAAAGCTTTGTTGTATGATAAGAGTATATTTTCTTCATCGTCACTAATAATTCCACCTATACCTGCATTATCAAAGTTCCTTTTGGCAGCTCCATCAAAATTTAGTATAAAACTTTGATCATCATAGGGAGGTGAATGCCATTGAGATCTTGACTTGGCTTAAAACCATTTGATATGGTAGTCGCATGGACAGTTCTATTTCCTCGTAAAGTTGTGGGCAACAATATTGATTGAGTCATGGCTCCCAGATGGTCAGAAGTCAAAGTCAACACAGTTGTGTAGATTTTGATTTCAATCAACCAAAGTTGAGCTTGTGAGTTTATTCGATTTTTGAAGAGTTTAGTGTTCCTCTCTATCTACACATGCCAAGGAATATAAGCAGAACAACTCTTGCCAAGTGTACTAGAATTGGAGATGGGCTTCAACTCTGCCATTTCCCAACCAACATATCCTCCTAGGTCAAGGCTTTACGATAGAGTAAAGTTTGATTCCATTTTGCTTAAGGACCACCCATGTACCATTGGGTCTATATGAGGCAATGGTTTAAGGATGCTATGAACGTAGATGAGGTATACTTCCTTCTTTGACCTTTATCAATTTGTCTTCAAAGAATGAGTAAAACCTAAGTACTCCAATAGTTCTCACATGCTGAAGAACTAGCTACTTGCAAGAGTAATCTCATTTTGCAATTTAGGTGTGTCACTACAAATGGTGACACAATATATTTTCAATGTTATTATGGTGGGCATCTTGAAGTACCTTAAACATCTGTCATGAGTCATGAGATCTTAAAATTATAATGGAATTTGAAGAGGAAAATTATCCCTTGTTATTTGATGTCTATAAAAGAAGAAAGGTAGATGGTACTTTTACGTGTCAAGTAAACAGAAGGAAGACATGCACTCACCTATATATAGAAGCAAATTCACATCATCCCCCTACACACAAAGTCTCTTTTTTTTTTGGTAACTCTTGCTACATGAGAGCTTAGCGTAGCAAAGGATGGCCACATTGAAGAAAGACACTTTAACAAAGGATGAATGGTTATAATTAAAAAAAAAAATCAACTAAGCCTGCCAATGTAGTAGCTAATGTACCCATCTTCATGTATGATATAGAGAAGGTGAACAAGAGAAAAAGGATTTCCTAACTTACATCTTGTGGGCAACTAATAAAAGTCCCTCGATCCTTAATAGGAAAGGAATCCATGTGAAAGACCAGGAAAGGATGGCCACATTGAAGAAAGACACTTTAACAAAGGACGAATGGTTATAATTTAAAAGAAAAGTCAACTAAACCTGCCGATGTAGTAGCTAATGTACCCATCTTCATGTATGATATAGAGAAGGCGAAAAAGAGAATAAGGATTTCCTAACTTACATCATGTGGGCAACTAATAAAAGTCCCTAGATCCTTAACAAGAAATGAATCCATGTGAATTTCCTACTTACCAAACTTGTGAAAACCAAACTTAAATCGACAAAGACCCAATGGAGCCTAAGGTGGATAATGTTGTTCAATCAATTCTTTGCTCACATGAAACACACCATATTGAAGAATAAGGTAGATCCCAAAAAGTAGAAGTAAGGAGCATTGTGAGGGTGCGCTTTGCAATCGGATTGAAAATCTGCCCTTATTGAAGATCCACTTGCAACAAAACATCATTCCTGCATTTGAAATAGCAAGGGTACTATTTCTAAGAAAAGAACACTACACAAAGTGCCATCAACATTAGGCTATTGAAATTGCACAACACTGAAATAACATCAATAGAAATGATCGATGGAACTTATTTCATACATGGCAACCCCTCATCCAAAACCTAAGAAATAAAGTCAGCCATACTACAAAATAAAAAGAATATCAAAACTTTGGCCTACGTTGTAAATATAAAATTACAAGATATATTTTTTATTATACATATTGATGGACCTGACACAATTATGATCCAAATCCTTGATGAACGCTCTAGAAGTTAAGACTTAAAATGTTGGTAAAATAGATGGGAACATAAAATAATCCATATAGCATCAATAATACTACTACATTCTTGCAATATGTAATGCATGCACAAGGCTGGTTCCTTGTAAGTATTACATGAATAAATCATTTTGATAAAGAGTTAGTGATATGGCACTATAGTCAATTGTAGGTGGAACCAATAAAATCTTAGGAAAAAGATAATCAATGGGAGACAAAAAAAGTGTTTGCTCCAAGAAACAAACACTTAATTTCAATATAAAAAGAGTTCCAATTAAATTACAGATAATATAAAAGAGTTCCAATTAATTCCAAAATACAATCAATATATCAAAGTAATATGCTGGTTTGAAAACAATTGCCTAATTCTAGCAACTGACTCCCCTCATATCTAACTGGGCTGACCCCATCTACAGGCCACATGTTCCTGAAACACAGAAGAGGCAGCCTTGGTCCTTGTAATGTCCCCTTCTCAACAGTGATCTAGCAATTGGCCGTTAGCCTATTCCGGAGACCTGTAGGCTACTCGGAAGTGGAAATTAGGGTTTCCTATCTTCAAGGAGGGTGTTTCAGCTTTTTCTGAGGCTTGCTCTTGGAATCTTGGAGTTTGGATCGTGGATTCTTTCTGGGTTTTCAGAAAGCTTCGCAATGGTATAGCATGCAAGTTGATCTAAGCAACATTCTAAATTTACTATTTTTAGTAAATTTTATTTCTGGTAGTGGTCCTGTTGGCATCAACATAGTGGGCTTTCCTCTTCAGGCAGTTTGGTTGGTAATGTTGATTTTGGCTTTTGTGGCGGGATTGTTGGTGAATATTGAATTTATTTAGTTGCAAAGGTTATATTTTAATTTTATGACCCCTTGGCCTAATGATATAACTTTAAGTTTTTTTGAAAGGGGGACTTGAAGGGTGGACGCCTCATCAAGAGGTTAAGTGAAATATTTCAAGATTTATAAAGTTTGACATTGGGAAGTGGGACGCCAACTTGAGGAGAGCATTATTTGATTTAAAAGTGAATTATTTCATCTTGAGAAAAGGACGCCATTTTGGGGGATGAGTTGAAGTCAAGTCAAACCCTAATGCTTCCTTGGACTTTGGGCGCACCTTCTAGAAGCATCTAGAGACTCCTTTCTGAATCTATATAAGGGAGTGTTGGCTCTTCATTTTACCATCTCTTGTCTACTGTAATGTTATGCTGCCAAAATGGTGAGTGAGTTGCTTCGAGGAATGCACACCTAGCTTGGCTTAGTTTCTTGCTTGAAAGATAGCAACTAACTGAGAGAGAGGATTGTTTCTTGCTCAGAGAGACAAATTGAGATATTATAATGGAGTTTTGTGAGGTTTTGTTGAGTTTTTGAGTTTGTTGATCATGTACTATTGAAAGTCGTTTTTGCATAGAAGTCTTTGAGTGATTTTGTATCGTTCTGGGTATTGATCTAATGTATTTCTCTGCTAGGGGCGACCCTTCTTGCCAATTTGCAGATTTTTATATCATGAAATGAATTTAATGGAGTGAAATTGCTCCTCCTTGAGGGTCGTACCTTTCTGGTAGCAACATTGGGATTCGTGCAAAATAAATTAAGGCTTTTTGATGTTGTTTGGCCATTGGGATTTGGGCACAATCTTATTTAGAAGCAATTGCATTTTATTTCAGGTCATTCGGAGGAGTCTAGAGTGTTTTGTGAGCATTTTAGTGGTTTGCTTAGTTGCTGGTCTGTCAAATCAGATTATAGAAGTTTGTCATTTTGAGTCGATTCTATGTGGGATTGAGTCATTTGGTGTTAGGAGTGATACATTTCCTATTTGCAGCATTGAGACATCTTCTCTACAAAGCTTATTGTGGGGATTCTCTTTATTTGTAAGGCTGCACAGTTGAGCTTCATTGTAATTCCCATGATTGTGGAAGAGACTGGTCTTGTTCCAGTCTTCCTTTACTGCATTTACTTTTTGTACTGCCCGCTGAACAAGCGGAAGGGGTTGGCAAGTCGCCCATTTACTTTCAGTACTTGCATTGTAATCATCATTCTGTTGATCGGCTTAGCCGTCATCTTACTCCCGCTGAAATACGCGGTCGAGTTGCATACAATTACTTTTCCAGCATTGTACTTTCTTGCTTCGAAGTCTAACGATCCTCGACGCCATATGCTCACACCTTGCCCAACATTGGGATCCTGGTGTACATTCTTGGTGTAGGGTAACATTTCAGCAGTTGATTTGGTTTTGAGCTAACCTTAACAGGTGCTTGTTGTATTGAGTTGTCATATAAAACTCGAAAAAATTGGTTAGCACATTTCAATCCTCTAATGATGTGACTCATAAAACCCATCCCTAAAGTGGTCCTAACCAAACCTGATTGACCAATTTTGAACCAAGGGACCAAATTTTGGAAGGGTGTTTTATGCACTGAAACTTCACATGGTGGCCTTCATGGACCTAGATAGTCAACATTTTAATTATTTTAGCTTGTTGATGGTTAGGGATTTGTGCAGTTCCCTTAATTTATGAAAGTAGAAAGGTTTGAATTTTGCTCTAGCATTTTCTTATTTCAGAAAAATGTACATTTGATTTCTTTGTACTTTTGATCCAAGACTATGCATGGTGATGTAAAATTATAAGCATCTTGCTATTTCCCACCATCCCACAATGCCTTTGGATTAGGGCTTGGGCCATGTAAATATTTTTCCAATTAAATTCAATCCTTTACTTTTATCAAAAAAGTGAAAGGCCACTGGAATGTTATTGCTCAGTTTATGAAACTGTATATGACCTTCATTTTGATTTAATAATAAAGGCCTTCTGGTTTGATAGATACTTAATAGTAATACATGTGTCCATCATTATTGATCTAAAGGTATAATCAATATGCTTGGTTACCATCAAAGGTAGGCATCATTAGACCTCGATATCTAAGTGAAATCAACAAATACACAAACAAGCTAAGTTACAAGGAAATGAGTACAGGTGCAATTCATTTTGGAAACGTCCATACACAAAATAAGAAAACATAAAGAAAATAGATTTCAAGGAAGACATGTTTCATTAGGTAGAGAGGGGCAAGGGAACATGAGGTTAGAAGATCGAGTTTGTTTAGGTTTGAATAAATTCTTTTGTATTCCTTTTTCAGTTTAGGGAGGCTGCCATGGCATTGGCCAAAAAACACCTAAGCGCCCAGCAGTTCTGAAGAACCCAAGATGTTTACAAGGAGAATTATGACCTGGATAAGAATAAGAGTTGAGCCAGTCAGGGTGCAAGTAGGAGAGAGGCAGGGATTCAAAGAATCTGATACTATAGAATAAAATTCATAAATTTGACACATAAGAAGAACACAAGTAATACGAGCTAGTTTTCTAAACCTCAAGAAATTAATCAATAAATCAATGATTCTTTTAATTTGGGTAATTCATTCCCAACAGTATAATCTACTTCTAAATCAATCAAGATGTTATGAAAATCATGCTAGCTTTCCAAAAACAAAAAATCCGCAATTTACAGACTACAACATTATACCATAATTGCTCCTCATACCTAGCAAATCAATCCAAGTGTATAATGAAACAAATCACTATTTTGAGTATGTTATTATTTCTATCCAAACAAAATAAATCAAGGTTAGATCTTCAAAAAACATACCGCATAAGCATATAATGAACCATCATTATTAAATGTGCTACATGGAATTGGTTGATTGCTCCTTAACATTGCCTGCAAAGAATAGTACATGTTAATTGGGCATACATGAAATACAATGTCATTTGGATGGAAATTATAATGGTCTAAACCAATATTCTCAAAATAAAATTTTCAAATGTTTGACAAATATTTTAAAAGCACTCACACAAAATATTAATATAATATTCTTGAGTGAGGTTCACCAACTGATATTATCAACTGAAATAAATTTGAAGGGAAAATTCTTCCCTTGAACAATGATAAGCCATAGTTACCAAGAAACACAGATGGGAGTTCCTATGTGAGATGGGGACTGGGACACTTGTAATGTCCCCATTTTCTGGCCCTCTTAAGCAATAATCATTATTTTAATTATTTAATGTTACTAGGCAAAAAGTGCAAAGTCAAAAGGGTAATATTGAATAATTATATTAGAAGGTTAAAGAGTGACATATTTTAATGATAAATTAATAATCACTTTATTAATATATCTTCAAAAAGTGACTTAAGTATTAGGGGTCACATCAAGGGGTCACATCCAGAGGTCACATCAAAAGGTCACATCAAAGAGTCACATCAAGGAATATTAAAATATTCTTCTAAAAGCTTGTTGAACACTCTTCTTGGGTCTTTCTAGAAGATCAAGGAATTCTATATAAAAGGGAGTTGAGAGCTCATTTGAAGGGAGGCTTGGTTGGAAGAGAAAATTGTTAATGAGTTTTAATCTCATTGAAAGATTGGCTTTTCAAGGGCTTTGAGGACGAAATCCCTCTTGGCTTACAATCTCTTCGCTGTTGCAATATACAGTCAGGAGATTTAATGGTGTTTTCAGCCAGGAAATACATTGGTGCTTAACGGAGATAATTCTGAAGGCTAAATTTGCAAATCTACTTATCTGAGAAGCTAAGTAATTTATAAAATAGTTGATGTATTATTGCAAGTTTTTGAATTATTGCAATAGCTGGTTTATTATTGCAAGGGTTTGAATAATTGCAATAGCTGATGCATTATTGCAATTTTGAATACGGGTCTCTGAATTATTGAAATAGTTGATTTATTATTGCAATAAGAGTTTTTAAATAATGCAATAGCTAATTTATTATTGCATTTATTGGCAAGGGTTTCGAAAGGGGATGAATTTGGGCACAAATATATTCATGTATCTGGTTTGTAGTTTGGTTTGATATCATAGGATATTGTAATGTCCCCAATTTCACCCTACGCTCTTCATTTGGATTTAGCCTATTTCTGAAAATCCGTAGGCTACTTAGATGCGCAAATTAGGGTTTCCAATTTTATAGGGGTTCTGAAGAAGGTTTGCATGAATGAGAACTGTGGATTCTTTATGGGTTTTCAGAGAGCTTCGTAATGGTATGACCTGCAAAGGCATTGGGCATCTTTTCAAAATTTACTATTTTTAGTAAGTTCTATTTCTAACAGTGCCATCTTGGACAGTAGCATCAGTGATCAGCTCAATTTGCATTTCGGGTAGTGCAGTTTGGAGCATAATTGGCTTTCAACATTTTGAGGCACCATTTTGGTGAAATGATTTATTTTAAGTCATTAATGTTTTAAAATTCATTTTAGGCCCCATGGCCTAAATTAATGACTTAATGTTGTTTTAAAAGGGGGCCATTAAAGGAGGATGCCTCATGAAGGAAATAAACAAATTAAACATTTAATGTTTAATATTTCCCTAAGGAAACTTGGATGCCAAAATAAAGAGGAGAAAAAAAGGTGAATTAAATGTTTTAAAAATTAAATTATTGCAAAAGTAAAATGGGTGTCCCTTTTGGAGGAAGATGGAAAGCCAACAATCATCTTCAATTCTATAAAAGAAGGCCTTTGCTCTCTCATTTATCATCTTTCAAAATGTTGTAAAGTTATGCTACTGAATTAATTTCAAAATCCGGTTAAGGGAAAGCTTAGCATTTCTACTCCATTCTTCGGGACTGAAACTATGGTCTCCTAGATGGCTGATTGAGAGTGTGCTTCATTCAGAAGTGCATATTGAACTTCATTGTTGCTGATTTTGGTGATAATTTCCAGTTTTGAGCTTGCTGGTTATTCTATGGCTGAAGTGGATTTTCATATGCAGCTCTTAGTATGATTTAGATTTCATTATGGGTGTTCAATCATTCAATGTCTAAGCTTTTGGCGCCCCTAATTGTGCAATTGCAGATTTTATTGTTTGAAGATTTAGATGTTATTTTCAGTTTCTATGTTGTTGATGTTCATACAGCTGAAGTTAATTTTTGTGAGCAGCATTTTGAATAAATTTAATCTTGTTCTGGGTATCGAAGCTATGTGTTTGTTGACCTTGGGCGACCCTTTCCATGGAAGTTGAGATTTAAATTCAAAGAACCTGATTTTTAAGGGAAAAATCGCCCTTGCAACCAGGCCGTACCCTCTTAGAGCACATTGGAATTCCTGCCAAATAAATGAAGGGGTTTTGATATTATTTTCTATTTTTTTCTTGGGCGCCATACTCCTTGAGAGCCTTTGCAAAAGAATTTAGTCAATTCGGAGGTAATTTGGTGAAGTTATGAACATTTAAGTGAGTTTACAAGTTGTTGGTTATTCATTTCCAGAATTCCAAATTTATATCATACTTGTTTCAATTTGAATTTCCAGTCTTTTCTTCATCAATTATTATTAATGTCTAAGGTGGAATCATCTAGTTTCTTGGTGTTTTGAAATCATTGTAATATTCATGTAATTTGTAGCTCATTCTCATATTTTAAAACTATAAACAGTAGTACTGTTCCAGTTTATTATTGCTGCAATTATTTCATAATTTCACATTAAGCACCCCTGGATGGTATACCGCCAGTGTGGAGAAACGAATTGTTTAAGCTTTCTTGTACCCACTGTCAAGTGGTGAATCCCCACTCTTGAGTGGATGAGTGCCGCAACGGATGAATTGTTTTGTTTGTAAATTCATTCCCCCCACCGTTTTAGTGGAAGTGTGGAAAATCTCTCATGGCTAGTTATCCGCCTAAGTTCTTTCAGTTTTGTAATTAGTACTCCACCATATGTTAACACCTCGCCTTCTAAAGGATCTTGTGTGCACATTCTTGGTGTTGAGTTTAATTCTTCTCTCTCAATTGTAATCAATTCAGTTATTGAGTTAATTAGATCCTAGGGATCCTCTGACCATATGCCCGCCCCTCCTCCCTCATCGGGTCTTAGTGCGCATTCTTGGTTAGAGTTACCATTCTGCATCGTTTGGTTTGAAGCTAACCTTAACGGGGGCATGGTTGCATTGTGTTTGAAATAAAAAATCAAGAAAAAATTGAGAGGTATCTTTCAGTGGTATTAGAGCCTGTTTTCCTACCATCCTGTGAGTTTCAGCGCTTCGGTTATTAGATGAGAGTCAGAGAAGACAGATACTACATCTAAAAGTAGAACAGAGTTTAGTTTCAGCTTCAGAAGTTTTTGAAGTTGACACTTTTTCAGTGATTTGAGAAACCTTGTCTTGTCAAATTAAGGTATGGCTAATGAAGAAGAGATGAATTTGGCAGAGACACTTTGTATGGCTGGAAAGAGTCTTGATAAAGAATTTCAGTCAAGGGAGAATGAAGAGAACATTCTTCATTTGTTAGAACAGTGTTTGAGGCAAGTGAAGCAATTATCTTCGGAGGAAATGCAGTTGGCATTAGCTCCTGCAGTGACTTTTTTGAATCAACCCTATTGGCTGAGGCATCTTGATGAAGAAGTAAATTTGTTGGTTACTTCATGCCTCGGTGAAGTGATGAGAATTTTGGCACCTTTGGTGCCCTATGATGATAAAATTATGAAGAGAGTTCTTCATATGTTCGTGGAAAGTTTTCAAGATCTTGATGAAACTGATAGCAATCAGTACTCCAGAAGAGTTGCTATACTGAAAATCTTTTCGGAACTCAAAACAAGTGTGTTGCTGATAGATTTGGGTATGCAAGATCAAATATATTATTTGATTCATTACCTCTTCATTTCAACTTGGAGTGAACAAGAGGAGGATGTAGTTGCAGCAATGAGAAACATTTTGATCTTAATTATCAATGAGATGGATGACATTCTTAAAAACATCCTATGCTTTCTGCTAAACATTCATGAACAAGAAGGAAAGAATTCCTCTACTGTTGGTATGTTGATCGGAGATTTATTCATTCAGTGTGAGAAAATTGCATACACACTTGAAGAAGACAGAGCAGAAAAAAGAGGAAGTTATTAATGCAAAAGACGGAAATAAAATATTGTTTCTCAATGATTCTAAGGCTGTATCCCAAGAAGTACCTATTGATATGCAGTTATCCGCACAAGTTGAGGATGAATGCAAAGAGGCAATAGCAGTTTTGATTGCCCATGAAGAATCTATGTCAAGGAATCAAGGAGACCTCTTGGTATGTTTGTGACTACAAATGAAGAGATCAATATTATACTTTCACATGAAGTTCTTATTGAAGGTAAGAGGATATAATCTTAAAACCAGCTAATAGTGATGATTCCTTCATTATAATAATGAAGATTCATGTGGTTTTGAGTTTGTTCATCAAACTAAGATCTTGAAGAAAGATTCTCATGAAGATTTCAGCTTTGTTGAGTTGGGAGGTGTCTCATTCAAAGAGTCACCATTTCAAGTGAAGTTTGAAGGGCAAATTCTTTTTGATAAAAATAATCAGCCTTTCAGCATTTGGGATCCGGGTGTGAAGGCACCTAATTTTGTTAATAAATTTGTATGGGATAAATTTCCCTTTGATCTCAATAAAGAACAAAATTTTGATTTCACTGCAAGCTTTGATATGGCCCTTGGAGGAGAAAATGTCTTTGACAAAGAAGCTTGCATGGATAAGCCCCATAATGAATCCTTTAAGATGGTTGCAGCCACTAAAGAAGAATTTGTTGCTGCTAAAACTTTCAGGACTGCGATCAATAATGACTCATTGATCAAGTTGGGGGCTTCTTCAGTATATAATCAATGAGACAGTGAAGGGGAAATGGAGCTTGAAGACCACAGGGCCCTTGATGATGAAGATTTTAAAGAGGTTATCAAATTCAAATCAGATTTACCACATCATGAAGCTGATTGTAAACAAAGGCCCGAAGAATCGGTAGGATTTCATTCTCTTTATGACCTTGAGCATTTTCAGTTGGTGGGCGGTGAAAGACAAGAGTCTTGGAGCAGCTATGGGGGTAGCAAAGACAAGGAAAAGAGTTCTAATTTTGAAATGCAGTTGATCAGCAGTTCACCATCCTTGCACTTTTGTGAGTGGAAAGGTCAATTCATGTTTTCCATTGAGGATGAGGTGCATGCCTAATTCAGATTTGACCGTTCATATAGTTCGATTGAAGAGATACAGGAAGGAGTTTGGGATGGAGTCACTCTCTTCAATCTACAATTTGTTAAAGACTCCTTATTGATTATGAAATTGGAATATCTATGTTGGATTAAAGATCGGGATTACGCCTATGAATTCACAAAGAAGATCACTGGTGCATTTCAAGGAAGTGAAAAAAAGGTTGATAAGCTTACCCTTGAGCTTGAATAAACGAAGTGCATGTTAGAGAATGCTCAGTTGGACGTAATGGAGGTTGGAGACCAGCTAGCTGATTTCAAACATCTCAAAAAATGTGAGGATAAGTTATATTTTGTGATTGATAATCCTCCAAGCTTTCTTGTAAGTGAATGTATAAGAGGTTTAGAGAATTCAGTCTCCATATGGGAAGTGTTGATTCACGACGACTTCCCCATCTTTGACACCAGGGTGTTGTCAAAACATGTTTTGGTAAAACATGTCGTTTACATGCCTGATAGTTTATCCTTTGGATTGAGTAATGCTCACACTAACCTGTCTTGGGAGATGGATTTGGAGACAATGTTTGTTTCAAGCTCCCTTGTTTTTGAAGCTTTCTTGGATAGACTTCAGTGGTTCACTAAAGAAGACAATAATTGTCTGAGTGTGCATTTGGAGTTGATTAGCACTCAGGAACGTGTTGAGAATTTCTTCAAGGGTGTGGTGGCTCATTCTTGGTCGGGTATCTTTGTTTGGCACCCTCGATGTGGAATGAAAAATCTTTTGGGTTATGGTAGAAAGGTTCCTTGGAGGGATAAGGATCAAAATTTCAGAATTAATGGTGATGTCCCCTTCCTTACCAACCACTTGATGGATCCATTTGTTCATCAACAAATGGATTGGAGAGAGATTTTGAGCAAAGAACGGTTTTTTTCTGTGACAAAATCTTCAAAAAGGTTGTTTTCAGCTGTGGATATGAGCAAATGTAATGTTTTGGATGCTGATTTTCAATTTTGCAGCAGCTGTTTATCTTCTTAGATGCTGATTTTCCTTAAATCAGATCTCAAGTTGGCCATTTCAATCTTGTTCAGTAGCCGGACCATTGATTTTCAGACTTTTCAATCTCCTGTTAGCCATGATTTTTGGTCTCAAGTGGAAGAAATGAAGATTTGGAGTGATTTGAATGTGCATCTAGATAGTGTTCAGGTTCATCTCAGTGACTATCTTTGTACATTTACTTGTACATATGCTTGGGACAGCAAACCAGTGCTTGGTTTGGTTCGATTTTTTGAGACTCTTGTAGGGAGATTGGTGAAAGTTATCAAAAGCCTTCTTGGATATATCAGAATTATTTGGAGGAGGCATTGTTCATCCTTGAGGAGTCCCGAGGATGAGACTATTGAGCTTTTGCAAAGAGTTGTTTTCTTCTTTGCAAGAAGCCTTGAAGGAGTTGTGACTATGTTTGATGCTTTGAGGAGTTCCGTTGATAAGAATATTGTTGAGATACTTAGATCATTTTTCCTTATGTCTACAATGTTGATAGTCATTGGCATTGATGATATTAACTCAGAGTTTGTTGGGCGTGAGATGTTGCAGAATTATGATTTTAGTCTTTCCATGTTTTTCAGTTTGAATT
Organism: Sequoiadendron giganteum; assembly: GCA_007115665.2. Taxonomy (NCBI): domain Eukaryota; kingdom Viridiplantae; phylum Streptophyta; class Pinopsida; order Cupressales; family Cupressaceae; genus Sequoiadendron; species Sequoiadendron giganteum. The sequence goes on from CM021107.1 coordinate 633,968,721, forward strand.
TCAGGCTTGATAACTTTTTGGGGTTGCAGGGAAGGTTAGTGCAGTTCTGGTATAATGGCTTCATTTGTATGATCAGAGTGGTGCAGCATCAACATGGTGGGTCTTTTCAGAGATGGACATGGGACCCTGGGATCTTGGGATCCTATTTGTTATGGTGGGAACAGTTGGAGTGTTGTGGCATTGCTTGAGGACAAGCAATTTTGAGAAGGGCGGACTATAATGTAATTTCGCCCTAGGCTCTTCATTTGGATTTAGCCTATTTCCGGAAATCCATAGGCTACTCAGATGCGTAAATTAGGGTTTCCTATTTTATAGGGGTTCTGAAAAAGGTTTGCATGAATGAGAATTGCGGATTCTTTCTAGGTTTTCAGAGAGCTTCGCAATGGTATGACCTACAAAGGCATTGGGCTTCTTTTCAGAATTTACTATTTTTAGTAAGTTCTATTTCTGGTAGTGCCATCTTGGGTAGTAGCATCAACAATCAGCTCAATTTTCATTTCGGGCAGTACAGTTTGGAGCATAATTGGCTTTCAGCATTTTGAGGCACCATTTTGGTGAAATGATTTATTTTAAGTCATTAATGTTTTAAAATTCATTTTAGGCCCCATGGCCTAGATTAATGACTTAATGTTGTTTTAAAAGGGGGCCATTAAAGGATGCCTCATGAAGGAAATAAACAAATTAAACATTTAATGTTTAATATTTCCCTAAGGAAACTTGGACGCCAAAATAAAGAGGAGAAAAAAAGGTGAATTAAATGTTTTAAAAATTAAATTATTGCAAAAGTAAAATGGGCATCCCTTTTGGAGGAAGATGGAAAGCCAACAGTCATCTTCAATTCTATAAAAGAAGGCCTTTGCTCTCTCATTTATCATCTTTGAAAATGTTGTAAAGTTATGCTGCTGAATTAATTTCAAAATCCGGTTAAGGGAAAGCTTAGCATTTCTACTCCATTCTTTGGGCCTAAAACTATGGTCTCCTAGATGGTTGATTGAGAGTGTGCTTCATTCAGAAGTGCATATTGAACTTCATTGTTGCTGATTTTGGTGATAATTTCCAATTTTTAGCTTGCTGGTTATTCTATGGCTGAAGTGGATTTTCATATGCAGCTCTTAGTATGATTTAGATTTCATTGTGGTTGTTCGATCATTCAATGTCTATGCTCTTGGCGCCCCTAATTGTGCATTTGCAGATTTTATTGTTTGAAGATTTAGATGTTATTTTCAGTTTCTATGTTGTTGATGTTCATACAGCTGAAGTTAATTTTTGTGAGCAGCATTTTGAATAAATTTAATCTTGTTCTGGGTATCGAAGCTATGTGTTTGTTGACCTTGGGCGACCCTTTCCATGGAAGTTGAGATTTAAATTCAAAGAACCTGATTTTTAAGGGAAAAATTGCCCTTGCAACCAGGCCGTACCCTCTTAGAGCACATTGGAATTCCTGCCAAATAAATGAAGGGGTTTTGATATTGTTTTCTATTTTTTTCTTGGGCGCCATACTCCTTGAGAGCCTTTGCAAAAGAATTTAGTCAATTCGGAGGTAATTTGGTGAAGTTATGAACATTTAAGTGAGTTTACAAGTTGTTGGTTATTCATTTCCAGAATTCCAGATTTATATCATACTTGTTTCAGTTTGAATTTCCAGTCTTTTCTTCATCAATTATTGTTGATGTCTAACGTGGAATCATCCAGTTTCTTGGTGTTTTGAAATCATTGTAATATTCATGTAATTTGTAGCTCATTCTCATATTGTAAAACTGTAAACAGTAGTACTGTTCCAGTTTATTATTGCTGCAATTATTTCATAATTTCACATTAAGTACCCCTGGGTAGTATACCGCCAGTGTGGAGAAACGAATTGTTTAAGCTTTCTTGTACCCACTGTCAAGTGGTGAATCCCCACTCTTGAGTGGATGCGTGCCGCAGCGGATGAATTGTTTTATTTGTAAATTCATTCCCCCCACTTGTTTAGTGGAAGTGTGGAAAATCTATCATGGCTGGTTATCCGCCTAAGTTCTTTCAGTTTTGTAATTAGTACTCCGCCATATGTTAGCACCTCGCCTTCTAAAGGATCTTGTGTGCACATTCTTGGTGTTGAGTTTAGTTCTTCTCTCTCACTTGTAATCAATTCAGTTATTGAGTTAATTAGATCCCAGGGATCCTCTGACCAGATGCCCGCCCCTCCTCCCTCATCGGGTCTTAGGGCGCATTCTTGGTTGGAGTTACCATTCTGCATCATTTGGTTTGAAGCTAACCTTAACGGGTGCATGGTTGCATTGTGTTTGAAATAAAAAATCAAGAAAAAATTGAGAGGGTATCTTTCAGATATGATAGGAAAGTGCAACTATATGCTGTTGTAGCTAAATCTAGGTTGATATACTTGGTAATCAGACTTATCTATGCTCAGAAATTGATGAAATTAGTGTTGTTACAATCCTTTTAAATGATGCTTTGTAATGTAATACATCTTATGAAGTGTGTGGGGTTTAATGAATAAAGTTACAAGCCTATTTCAGTCATTGTATTCTCAACTTTCAATCGTTTTGGAGCTGGTGTTCATTATACTGCAAGATCCAGTGATGTGTTATGTCTTGCTAATGAATATATGTTAAAATCCACCATATTTATTATGGCAAATTGCTCAGAAAACATCATCAGTTTGTGTCCACTTAATTGACAAATAAAATATTAAGTATTTGGAAAAATTATCGTTCGATTTGGCAAGAAACGCTACAGTGGTATCAGAGCCAAGAATCCTGCCATCCTGTTTGGTAGATTGGAATTGTTTCATTTGCAGATCAGAATTTTAGTTGGTTACATGGCTACTTGTAGCAATTCAATGATTACCTTGTTGGAGGAAAAAATTGGAAAAATGGAACACAAATTGAAAATTGTTGGTGAATAGTTGGAATTCGTAGCACAGGATAAAGCAACTCTCCTAAACATTTTAAAGGATGCTGAAAGTTGTTTGTGTAAGATTGGACAGTCAATTTTTCAAGTGTTGTTTAAAGCTATGAGACCTTTGATGAAATCCTTGGTTAAGCCAGAACTTTTGCAATATTCGGATGACGAAGTTAGGCTCACTGTTGTCACTTGTTTGAGTGAAGTTGTAAGGATTACAGCTCGTATATCACCATATGGTAAAGATAATATGAATATAATTCTTCAAAAGGTAGTGGAAAGTTTTCAAAGGTTGCATGATGTCAAGAGCCCTACTTTTGGTCGAAGAGTAAGAATGTTGGAGCTTATGGCAAAGTTTAAGGCATATTACTTCTTGCTCGCTTTCAGATGGAACAATTTGATTCTCTAGATGACTGACTACTTCATTTCTGAAATCAGGGAATGTCATTCAGACAATGTGAAGACCAATATGTTCAACATCTTGTCTGAGATGCTAGATAAAGATTGTAATGTTTGCAAGCAATTGCAATGTGTTGTGTTGGACATTTGGAGAGGAGAATGTGTTTCAATTGTAGTGTATGACCTCATTAGCAGATTGGTTGAGCAGAAGATTGAGAAATTCAGGGAACAATTGATTGCAGGAGAGTTTATCTCATTTGGGTTATAGGTTCCACTCTCTCTATAGGAAGTATGCAGGTTATCATCCAGTGAATCAGCTCAATTAGATGATGAGATCAAAGAACAAACTGAGCCCTCTTGTGTTATGATACCTAATAAGGGCATTGATGATGTTTCTTTAGGTGGAATTAGCATTGTCCTAATTCCAAATCAGAATATAGGTGTGGATGATTTCATAGAAGAAAATAGTTGTGTGAAACAAGCACTTCAGGAACAATATGATGCTTCATGTGAAGCAGAAGTTGTTCATAGACCCAATGGCCCACACAATTTTGTGAACCAGTTGAAGGTGAGCGAAGATGAGATTGTGAAAGCGTTATCTCATCATGATAAAATGCTCAAGCTGATTGAAAATCATCTTTGGATGGTTCAACTAGAGAGAAGACAAAAGGGAATTGAAGCAGAGTCTTCTCACGATAGTTTGCGGATATTCAAAGAGGGGATGGGTGCAATGAAGACAAACTACTTGCACCTTCTTTTAGATCATGATCACCTTCTCAACCTCGTCGAGGTCTATTGTGATGCTTTGAGAAGAAAAGAAGATGCAGTAGATAGGCTTTCTCATGAGCTTATGATTTCTAAAGATTCCTTAAGGTGTACTCAGATAGCCCTTCAGGAATTCGAGATTCATGTTGATGAGCTCTGCTTAGAGTTGAGTTTGGCCCATTGTTCATCATGTTCAACAAAGACTCAGTTGTCTATGGCAGCCATGGCACATAGTGAAGAAAGCAATTTGGGGTCTCCTATCAATCATTCTTGAGATGCAGGTGCAGTGCCTCTTGTGTTGGATAAGCAAGAGGAGTCAGTTGGTGATGGATGCATCGTACTTGACCTTGAGAGGTATATGCTCGAGTTTTTGATAGATTACAGGCAATGGTTTGGAGATAGGCATGAAGACAAATGTATCCCAGCCCTACCCCCATGGGTTCTACCTCCTACTTCGATGATCGATGGCTGTCCTGCTTTGCTAGTCAGAGTTCTATCAGGGTACACTTTGAGGACAATAGCTATTGGGATGGATAGGAGAAGTTGGGATTGCCACTTTGGTGTTAGAAGACAGATCGATGATGAGTTCTTATCATCCTTTGACAGTAGTAATACATTTTGCTTCATCATGGACATGATTCACATGTTGCATGGTGTTGTTCTGATATATACCAGTGGCTTGTTAGGGGTTGGCATGTGCTTCTATGCACCTATGTTGGGCATCATTCACATCCACAGACCACTTAGTGTGGAATGGATTGTTGATGATGCAGACTCATTAGACTTGGCTACAGGTTCAGGCATTACCGAAGAATTGAGCACAAGGATCTACATTGGTAATATAGAGATTGTTATTGGACAACCTTATCAGGAGAAGATGGGTTCTTTTGAGTCTTGTACATCGGATCATAGTGTTGTTCTATCTTCTTTTCAGGAGATTAGCATTCGTGATAGTACTCTTCTCACTCCTAAGAGCAATTCAGAAAGTTCTTATTATGCAGCTGATTGTGACATTTGGTCTAATAGGAGGCATGAATGGAAGGAGCAGTTGCAAGTCACTAAGGATGGAATTGAGCAAACCTTGTTTCTCTTTGATAAGACAGATAAGTTCATGGAATATTTCCCTTGGAAAATTAATTTTGAAGAGGAAGAAGAGGGTCCTCGGGAAGGAGTTATAGCCTCTAGTTGGCAGACAATCAAGCACGGTCTTGAAGACATCAAATCAAGGAACTTGCAATTGTGGTCAGATAGAGCCTTGGCCATGAATGTTGCAGAGGGTAATGACAGTATGGTCGCAAGACCTATTCATCATGTTTTGAGTGGTGAGTTATCTTCTGAGGATGGCAGTATAGAATGGAATACACATGATTACTCAGGTATTCCATTGGCGCGGTCAAGGGAGTTTCACCTCAATTGCATAGTGAGGTGTGCTCATCGGTTTGCTTTCAACCCGCATACACAAGATTTGACTATGTCCTTGATGACACAGAGAGGTGGGTTAAATAAGCGGTGTTCTAGTTCACGTTGGCACGATATATTTCCGACTACAGGGGATAAGTCCAAGTTTTGCAAGTCTCTTGATTTGTTCTCTCTAGTTGGTTGCTTCCAGAAGCAAGAATTTGAGACTTGGTTCAATTGGATTCCAGAGGTTATCAAAGTAGCACAACAAAAGCCAGCTAGTGTTGAGATGGAAGGACTTCCACTTTGTCCTTGGGACCTAGGTGGAATTCACCTATGGATAGTTTTCATACATGAGGTTTATTACCACAGTACTTGGAGTTGGCAAGATGAGGTTATGAGTCTTTTGACCAAGTAACCAGATGAGAGTCCACCCTTGCTTGCATTCAAAAATATTTTATGTTCTTGGATGTCTAAAATTGAGAAACAACAGGTGGGACAAATCCTTGTGCACAATTTATATAGGGATGATGTTCAGATTCGGGATCTAGGCATTTTGATGCTAGATGGATGGCCACATAGACAAAGGTTGATAGTGTCAAGGGCTTCAACTGCATTCAAAGGACATTGGTTGGAGTTGTTGGATGTTGTAGTTGTGTTGCTGATATGTGGTTGTCATTGATGTCAACACTATTAGTATTAATGATTCTGAAGGTCGTATATGTCGAGGAGATTGAGAAAATTGTAATAAATATATTGTAGGCAGTCTGTAAAGCTGAGGTGATCAGAAGGATGGAAAGTTTCGTATGTTGATATTCAGGAGGTGCGCATTAAAGGGTTTGTTGCTGAGCTTATCTAGTATGTTGTCTGAAAGTTTCAGTGGTACGCATCAAGAATTGATAGAGTTATGAAGTTTTGTGTTCCTATAGTTATTCAGTTACTGTAGCAAGTGTTTTTGGAAGATGAGATTGCAATTCTGATGAATTGAGTTGTGTATGTTCCTGAGATGTTTAGTGATGTTTCTAGATTGTGCTCTATCAGTGTGATACGTCCGCGTTGATTGACGTGTTCGTGATTAAAGATTTTTCTGTGTATTCAAGTTTTCATGTTCTTGGCTAACATGATGATGGAAGTGTGTTGCAAATCCTTATGGATTAATCTTGTATTGTTTGGCGTGTTCGAGGATGTTGATTTAGGTCCTCACTATGTTGTGACCGACTTAGGTTGGTGCGCATTAAGATTTGTTCATGTATTAAGGCCGACAAGTTGTAATTCATTTGTTCTTTATTTGTGGTCAACAGAGTTGTTGATGTAAATCCATGTAGCGGATATATAAGAGCGATTGTCTCTTCATTGAAAAAGAGGATGTGTGAGAGTATGTGTATATGCTTGGTGTGTATATGCGAATAAAGATCAAATCATCCAAATGTAAAGAAAAGTGTGGAGAAGTTTGAGCGCAGTGTGAAAGAAGTGTTACTGTGCCTAACCGGAACTATCATCAAGCTTTTGAAGAAGTTAATTTCTCAGTTCAACCTCATGAGATGGATTTAATCTGATTGTCTTATGTAAGGCAGTGAGCCTTCCCTTTGAGCAATGAGCTCTAGACAGTGTGCCCGAATGCATGTGCATTGCCTATTCATTTCTCATTATACTTTTAATAGGGTATAAAATCTTGGTGTTCATGTGTTTTTGATGTGTTGATTTATACTTGCATTGCTAATTATCAGATCTGAGACTAAAAGTTGTTTAAAGTTGAATAAGTTTAATTTTTGTAACAACTAATTCACCCCCCCCCCCCTTCTCAGTTGTATATCCTTGTTTTGCCAACAGAAATATTCTACAGGATCATGTGGGATCCGAGTGGTTGATGTATAGGTGCAGTTGGTTTTCCATTTTGGCTTCAAGTGTTGTGATAGTTGAGATGGTTTGGCAGTTGTGGATTGCTTGAGGGCAAGCTATCTCTGGGAAGGGAGGACTGTAATGTCCCTGTTTTCCGGCCCTCTTAAGCAATAATCATTATTTTTATTATTTAATGTTACTAGGCAAAAAGTGCAAAGTCAAAAAATTAATATTAAATAATTATATTAAAAGGTTAAAGAGTGACATACTTTAATGATAAATTAATAGTCATTTTATTAATATATCTTAAAAAAGTGACTTAAGTATTAGGGGTCACATCAAGGGGCCACATCAAGGAGTCGCATCAAGGGGTCATTGATGCAAGACAAGGTGAAATTAGACACAAACAAAGTTGATTCAATAGGTTTGCAAGGTCTCAATCACCTTCAATGGTATCTTCCTTGATGACCCTCCTCTTGGTCTAGTGGGTCAATTGACACACTTATTCAGCTATATCTTCCTCTTTGAATCTTTTCACCAATTGGTATTTACACTCTCAAGGACTCATTGAATTGTATTCCAACAAATCAAACCCTCTCCTAGGGTTGCTTTAGATCTACACAACAAAAACTATCTTGCTACTCTGATCTTTGGCCTAATTAGGCCTCTTTTCCAAAGGAGGTTGTTGATTTACCTTCACACAAACTTTGAATTCTTCTTGGACATGTCCTACCAGTCACCAAACTACTGAATTCATCCTTAGATTCTTCCAATTGGTTCAGTTATGTGTTGTTCTACACAAAGACCAGTGTTTCATGCTTGTCACTTAAACTTGACAAGCTAGGGCTCAAGCAAAAACACCTCTCACAACTCCACCCTGCCCTGCTAACCTAAGAATCTCAAAACACGTAGCTATTAGGCCCATTCCACCAAAAATCTGAGCAATCCTATGGTGGAATGGCCTACAAACTCATTTTTTTCTCCAAAACCCTTAAAACCCTAGCTATACAAGCAACCTACAGAAAATCAGAGATTTCTCACACCAAACTTAATGAAATTCTCTCCAAAATGATTCAAAAGAAAGCTTATTTGATTCTCTATCAAACTTCACAAGTTTCTCATCAATTTCTGACTATACGGAATCGTACAGATTCAGGAAACACAAGGTTTAGCGGAAAACGCAGTAATTGCACCCAAAAACAAACTAAAATTGCATTGCTATTTCAAAATCTCCAATAGCCAACCTCCCTCGAATGTCTAAGAGGCCTTTTTAACATGTTACAAGCTTCACCCAACGGTTACAATAGAAATTCAAAGGACTTGACTGTTCACATTCCAACTTCCACCAAAAATGCACTTTGAGCAACTTTGCAAAAATTGCAAAATTAGCTGCAATTATTGACACCACACCTAGCACTACTAAACAACATTATTTTCATCACATTATGGTCATCTTGACCTTATTACAACCATGAAAAAGTTTTGAGTCACCTAGACCCCTACCTACATAAGCAAAAATCCAAGCTTGTAAAGGTGCTCCTGCACCGGTCACATCAAGGAGTCACATTAAGAGGTCACATCAAGGAGTCACATCAAGGGGACACATCAAGGGAGCCACATCAAGGAATATTAAAATATTCTTCTAAAAGCTTGTTGAACACTCTTCTTGGGTCTTTCTAGAAGATCAAGGAATTCTATATAAAGGGGAGTTGAGAGCTCATTTGAAGGGAGGAGGCTTGGTTGGAAGAGAAAATTGTTAATGAGTTTCAGTCTCATTGAGAGATTGGCTTTTCAGGGGCTTTGAGGATGAAATCCCTCTTAGCTTACAATCTCTTCGTTGTTGCAATATACAATCAGGAGATTTAATGGTGTTTCAACCAAAAAACACATTTGTGCTTAACGAAGATAATTCTGAAGATTAAAGTTGCATATCTGCTTGTCTGAGAAGCTAAGTAATTTATGCAATAGCTGATGTATTATTGCATGTTTCTGAATTATTGCAATAGCTGGTTTATTATTGCAAGTGTTTGAATAATTGCAATAGCTGATGTATTATTGCAATTTTGAATAAGAGTTTCTAAATTATTGCAGTAGCTGATTTATTATTGCAATAAGAGTTTCTAAATAATGCAATAGCTGATTTATTATTGCATTTATTGGCAAGGGTTTTGAAAGGGATGAATTTGGCCACAAATATATTCATGTATCCGATTTGTAGTTTGGTCTGATATCATAGAATATGATAGGAAAGTGCAACTATATGCTGTTGTAGCTAAATTTGGGTTGATATACTTGGTAATCAGACTTATCTATGCTCAGAAATTGATGAAATTACTGTTGTTATAGTCCTTTTAAATGATGCTTTGTAATGTAATACATCTTATGAAGTGTGTGGGGTTTGATGAATAAAGTTGCAAGTCTATTTCAGTCATTGTATTCTCAACTTTCAATCGTTTTGGAGCCGGTGTTCATTATACTACAGAATCCAGTTATGTGTTATGTCTTGCTAATGAATATATGTTAATATCCACCATATTTATTATGGCAAATTGCTCAGAAAACATCATCAGTTTGTGTCCACTTAATTGACAAATGAAATATTAAGTGTTTGGAAAAATTATCGTTCAATTTGGCAAGGGATGTTACAACACTATATTTCCAAAGCATGGGACATGGACTTTCAAAAAATTAAGAATTTACAAGATTTATAATGGAAAATTCAATTTTCAATGGAAATATATATATCTCAAAAAAAATGCGCAATTCAAGTCTATGAGAGAAGAGATAGCATATATATCCCATGGGGCAGCAAGGGATGATGTTGGCACAAATAATCTCAACTCAAATTTGAAGAAGTCCCTATGCGTATTGGTCTCCTTGGATAGAAATCATGCCTCCAGGCCTGAGTTCTTCAAGAAAGGACTGAGTTAATCATTATGAACAGCAATTCTCTAATCAGTACAGCTGGCAACCTTGAGAAGGGATGTATGACAGCTCCTGGGGGAAGTTTTCGGTATGGCACACACCTTGGGACAGTAGCTTATGATAGCATCTATGAAGGCGAATTGGAGAGGTACAAAACAAAGATGGGTTTCGTGATGATGATCAGCCATCTTCTATCTTCTCATGGTTTCATTCATCTTGTTGTAATGCAAGAACATTTGATGAGTATTGAAGAAACACATTGCATACAAGGGTTGTCAACATGTAATGCTTGTCTTTGTATCATAATATCACCATTCTTTGTTGAAGATTGGTAAAGCAATAAGATTCCATTGTCCTTTGACATTGGGGATACTTGTTGCGTCATTTCGAGTGGGATTTTCAGTTTGACAAGTGTTGTTCTAATTCATATCAGCAGTATGTGGTGCATGGGTATGATTAATTATGTACCTATGATGATCATTTTTCACACCCATGAAAGTTCATTCCCACTTAGATGGACTTTCGGCATTGGCATGTTTGGTGCACTACTTCATGGGGATCATGACGAGTTGCTTCACAATTTTGGGTATACTGAAATTCATATCTACAAATAAGATAGCTGATTTTGATGATGATAAATTCTCTACACATGAGGGCAAATCAATAATATTGTTACATGGCAGCCAGGGTCCCTTTGACGAATTTGACAAAAGGTCTTTAGCTTTGCAAGATTCGGAAGAACAAGTTTATAAGCATTCTTTGTTACCTACAACAGAATTCAAATCTTCTATGGCAGCCACATCTGAAGAAAGGCCCGAGGTAAGGTCTGAATTTCTAACTTATAACAGCAGTCCTTATTTTCTGAATTGTGACAGCAAGACTTTACCTTTGCATACTCATGAGTTAGCAGCCCATATTCATGGAGGAGACAATGTTATGCATGAATGTGAAGAGGAAAATAAATGTGAATCAAATTTGGTGCATGTGAATAGAAGTGTTCCAGCCCTAATCCATCGGTTGCTAGTTCATACATCAATTATAGAAGACTGTCCTACATTGTTGGTCATGGAATTTGGTGACAGCAGTCATTTGGAAAGTTTGGGAAGGTTGGGATTACTATTTTACTTTGAGATATTGGCATGGAGATGATCTTCTATCATCATATGTGATTGGAGATGCTTTTTGTATCCTCATAGGAATGATTTTCAGTTTGCGTAATGTTGTTTTGATCTGTATCAGCAATCTAGCAAGGGTTGGCATATTCCCCTATGCACTTGAAATAGGTATTTATCTCATTCCTATGAGATCGTTCAAGGTTAGATGGATACTTGGCATTGAGGACATAGCAATAAAAATCTATGTCTTCATTTCTTGTTGGGGTGAAGGTATAAAGATTTGGAATCCAGGGATTTGCTTGATGGATAAAGTGCTTCACAGGTTGCTGCAACATGATAGGGTAACTAATGACAATTATATCAAGGTAGCACAACGGATGGGCAAAGCAATATTTCTGAGATTGATATGGGATCTTGGAAGTTGGTGTTGGGTATTCAGATATCAATTGCTTGGAACAAGCAATCTCTAGGAAGGGAGGACTGTAATGTCCCCATTTTCGGAGTGATATCCAGAAGATGTGAACTAGCTCATTCACCATTCCTCTGAGCTAGTAATCCTGGTGAGGGAAAGTTATTGGGACATGAAAATCATAATTTTGATGAGTTGCTTATGGAGATTTAAAAGGGGAAATTATCCTTAATGGAAAATAAAATATAATGTTGATTATATTTTATTATTATTTCATAATCCACTTGCCAAGTCAAAGCAATCTTATGAAAAAGATAGGAGGGGAGTTTAAAACAAATAAAATATTATTTTTCTTCCTTAAATGGCCAAAAAGAATCAAATTTGATCATGAGTTGGTCGACCCACATGGGATCAAATCTGATTTGCTTCTAGAAGTCAATTCTCTCTCCTAAGGCGGTTTAGAGACTTAATGAGGAAAGCAACTAATATTGATATTTTAAGATCAAATCTGATCTTTTCTATGGTAGTTTAAGAAGGCATCTAATATTTTAATAATTCAAGACAAAATCAAATTATTTTCTAAGTCAGCTTGGTCAAGGGCGGTCTAGTGCCTTAATGGAGAAGGCATTGAATATTTTAATAAGATAAGATCAGATCCTTTAGATAAGGGCGGCTTAGATGCCTTAGTAAATAAGGCATTGAATATTTCAATAAGATAAAATCAAATCCTTTGGATAAGGGCAGTTTAGATGCCTTAGGGAAGAAGGCATTGAATATTGTAATAAAATAAAATCAGATTCTCCTTCTATGGCGATTTAGACTAGGAGCCTTATTTAATAAGGCATTGAGGGTTGTGAGAGCATTATGATGTTGCATTGATATTTTGAAAAACATTGGGAAGAGAAGTCTTCTCTTGGTTGGAAGTGAATTTCAGTTGATTCAAGGTAGTGTTCCCTTGAAATATCAATGGTTTGGTGATGACCCCATTCCACCATGAGAGGTGAATTCACATGGAGTTCATCATAGAGCTTAATTGATATGCTTCTATGGAGTTGGACTTGAAAGGTAAGGGTTTGAAGACTAGTTTTGTTGCAGGTCCAAGAAGAAATCGAGTAAATTGAATCATATCTTGTCTTCAAGGAACAAATCACCCCTTTTGGCATATTGGGGTTTCATCTTTGAAGAGTTTTGCATTGTGGGTTGGCCGGAAACCCATATCATTAGACTTTCAAAAGTTGTTGATAATCACGTTTCAGACCACATATCAAACATGTTTCAGCCTTTTTCAAGCATAGGAGGCAAGGTGGGCTAAATCATTACCTTTCTGAGCTAGGCAATTCCATGTTATGAGCTCTTCTTGCAATATTTGACAAGTTTCAGCATTTTTGGGTCATCTTCAGTCAAGAGCAGATAGCATACCAGCTGTTACAGAGTTTTTACCAGTCATATCAGACTACCAACAGTGCTGTTACAACCTTATTTCGGTCAAAGATTGAAGGGTAGTTCATCAAGACTACCTAGGGTTTCATTCTTCAATCATTTGGCTAGGGTTTGATATGTATTTTGGCCATTTTGTATGTTGTATGAGATCTGAATTTCTAAATCAGACTATCTGATTGTAAGCTACAATCAATCATCTATTTGTAATCAGATTGTTCATTCAATAAGAAGCCATCATCATTTACTAGGTATGTCATTCTCAAGCTTTGGTTGATTTCATTATAACTTCATCATTTGGTATTCTGCTTCATGTTATATTTGAATCTTTAAGTTTTATCTACATCAAAATAATAAAGCCAGCAAGGGAAAAAATATTGGTTGAGATAAGTTAGGCTTCTTACACACGTAAACTTCCCAATAGGTCACAAGACCCCTGAAAGAGCTCCCTATCCACCATGTTAGCCTACGGAAACCCAACTGATAGGCTAACCACCACGACAGACCAATGCCTAGGAAAAGGGGACATTATAAATATATATGTGTGTGTGTGTGTATGTATATGTATGTATATGTATATGTATATAAAGATATATGTATATGTACATATACATTGCTTATGACTGGAGTAGAAAAATAACTTTATTTTGCAAATTCAAATTTGTATGAACCTTTTTTGTCAAAACCAAGTTTAAGATAACAGATGAATTAACCTTTAGCCTTTGTTTACTGTCTTTATCCCAGAAATTGTAGGCTCCATCAGATCCTGCTGTTGCAAATGTTTGATGAATCTGCACTTGTCAAGAAAACAATATATCAAAATTTATAAAGCTACCAAAAGTACAGCACAATACATCTTATGAAAGAGCTGCAGAAGAAATTTCCTTTCCAACCTACAAATAATATATGTTCAAAATAGCACCTCTTTGCTGATTCCAAAAACATGGATAAATCTAGAATGCAAAATGGCTGCAAGAGAATAACTCTGTATATATATAATATTCAATTATAACAGTCTAATTGGATGAGCTCAAGTGGTAAAAGCAAATGGGCTTCCAAAGTGAAGCCCTGCAAATAAATTCCCTGGATAAATGAAATCAAATCCAACTGGCTTGATATGGTATAACACAAAAAATTTTCACAGTACAGAAAAGAAATGCAGAAAAACATTGAACAGACAAATAACAAAGACAGAAAGCACATGTTCACAGGAATATAGAACTGCCTCTTGAAGATTCAGAAAACAGAAGAGGCATGCAGAATACTCTGTTAACAAGATAACCATTAATAATTACTACAGACATTTTTACCAAATTTTCTGATGTAAAATGTTTATGTCAATATTGCAAATTGGGACTCTGAAAGAGCCTTTACAGTTGCACTGAGGCTAAGAGTTAAAAGGGTAGTAACCAGATTTGAATGTCAGAAATTTCTTCTGTAGTCTAAGCAAATCAAAGAAAAGAAATGTGGACAAATATTGAATAGACAAATAGCAAAGATGGGAAGCACCTTCTCACACAAGACGGACTGCAAAAGCAAATCTCACTATAACACAAGAGTGCTCACACAATAGCCGTTCTCTGTATTGCATTAACAAAATAGGATTGATAAAGATAAGAGATGCATCATCTAGGGTTTCACCTCACTATATACTCAATGGGAAAGGAAAACCTAACTAACCTGTGACTTAATACTTCCTTAATCCCAGGACAACAAAACATTAGTTTAACACTAATACAGAGGACAAGGACTATATGCTAAAAATATGAGTATTTTGATAACATGTTGTGCCTAGGTACACAACGTGCCCTCCCCCTTAAAAATCTATGCAACCTAGAAAAAGACAAAATTGGAAGTTACACTTATATATGAAAGGTGTAGATGTTGAAAAATGGACCCAACTATCAAGTACAAAACATAACAAAACCCATAGATGAAAATATGGGCTTCTATTTTCTAACTCCTTGAAGCCCCTTGCACTTTGTTGGAGCAAGTTCCTATGTTAGGTTGCTTTTGTATGGTTGCCCATTGAACCTTAACTTCCACTCTCCTGTCTTATTTCTTTTATTTACTCCATAGTTGCCAGGAGACTAATACCGGTATGGGAGATGGGTATCAATAAGGATATGTCAGTTTTTGAAAAAGGGAGACAAGTACTTCAAGATGCCAAAATATATATATATATATGCTAAGTCACAACATTCGCCGAATTTGAAGCTTCAAATTCAAAATTCAGCAAATCCTTCAAAAATGTATGAAGTTTGTTGAAATTCGAGCAAATTCGTGGTTCATAGCGATTTTGTTGAATGGGTCATTGTAGGCTGTGTTGAACCCTTTGAAATCAGTCTTGGTTATTGTCGTTAAATTGCCTTCTGAATGAAATAATATATTCAATTGCCTCTTGAATGGTAATACATTCACTATTAACATTTTACTGATTATTCCCCAATATTGATACTATGATGGCTTGTGTAGGAATTAAGGAAGAGACACTTCAGGCAATCCCAACTATTCCCCGCAGGTCCCTCCATTTCCCACTACCAGTCCAAAATAGTCTTCCAAATGTATCGCAAGGTATATGATGGCGACCAGGTAGACACAAAACTTGTTGACTCCTTAAGGAAGGTAGTATCCCGTATTATGCTCATATATCTGGCGCGACTATCTGTAGATTAAGGACTCGATAGTTTTGTATAATGATAATCGATGGACCTTTAATATTGCCCGAAATAGACAACCAAGGCTATTGGTTGTCACCAGAGGATAATCCCGACAACATATGCAGTGATAAAGATACCACAATGCAATGTATTGAATGCCTTCACGATAATGCTGGCTCGGAATATTCACATAATTGGCGATTGAGGAGGTCTCGAGTGCTCCCTAAAAGTGGCACTAGCTCCCAAAGACCTGATATCTTATTCTTATGTAGCATGGTAAGTGGCAGCTTCACCGCATAACACTTCATTCGACTTCAATGAACTAGGCCGGGGGCTTATTAAATTATTACCTTTAACTTTAGGTAATAAATTATTATTATTTAATCTTTTATTGTTACTCTTGGAGATAAAATAATATCATTTTCTCCTTGCCGTCAAGACAAGACATTACAAGTATTTAATTTAAATTTAACATATTTAAATTAAAATTAACAAATTTAAAGTAATTAAATTAAATTTATCAAATAT
The DNA here is from genome assembly GCA_007115665.2 of Sequoiadendron giganteum. Lineage (NCBI taxonomy): Eukaryota > Viridiplantae > Streptophyta > Pinopsida > Cupressales > Cupressaceae > Sequoiadendron > Sequoiadendron giganteum. Next base: position 633,985,097 of record CM021107.1, read on the forward strand.
ATTAAAATTTAACATTTTTAAATTAAATTAAACAAATATATTATATTTAATATAACATTATTTTATTTTAAATTTGACATATTTATATAAGGCGAATTTAATCCGAATTTTGTACTTTTCGAATTTTTTTCTTGCCGAATTTCATCTGAATTTCAATGTTGCATTCAAATTTGAATCTTGTGACTTAGTATATATGTATATAATTTGCTAAAATTTAAAATAAAAAATGTGAAATAGATTATTAATTATAAATAGACTTTTATAATATTAGTATTTCACAATAAAAAGTCAGATTACTAATTGATTATAATATATACATTCATATTATAATAAATATAGTATTTAAACTTGGAAGTTCAATATTTTGAAAGCATAAACTAATTAGTGAGTATCAATATCTAAATACATCTATCTATAAACCAATCTTCGACTCCGTATGTACCAATTTAAAAAATTTAAAACTCATAGGAATCCAAATAAGTTTTACTCTATTCACGATTTTCTAAGTAAGATTTTACATTCCATGAAAAACTTGAATTGAAAAATTGTGAATTGCAAATAGTCAATTGTGTGATGTGGTTTCCTCAGATTCCCTTGCTCCTTTCAACTTTCCTATGTTTTCTATTAAATCAACAACAATCAAGATAATTTTTACAAGGTTTGTTTGGGTTTTTTGGGTTTTTTGAGGGAGATGCTTACAAGTTAGCTTTTTCCAACAAGAGATGCCCGGAGATACAAATAGGATGTTTCTTACAACTAGGGATGTCTATGTATTTATCTTCGTATGATAAAAGCGTCCTAATTTCCGAGACACATCCCAGGAGAATGAAATGCATCTCCCTAGTATTGTAGTATTTCCCCTTTTTCACCCCTTAGCCCCTTGCATGGGGCCTCACTTCCGAAGAAAGAGTGACATATGGTGCTTCCATAGGAACCGCCATTTTCCAAGATTGAATATTCTATAGGGAGACCTCTCCACTTCACCTTGTACATTCAAACCACCCAATTTAAGAGCATCTTCAACTCTTTCCGAATAATGCACCCTAATTCCAATTGAAGCTTCCTTTCTTTGTCTATGATGGGAATTTCAATTTGCATGACAACACTTTGACCTCAACTTCTTCAAAAAAGAAACATGGAACAAATTATGGATTATACCTTTATTTGGAACATCTAGTGTACATGCCATTATGCTACCTTTGAATGGATATATGGCCCATTATCTAAAATACAACTTTTGATGCCTCATTCTTTTGAAGTGGCATGCTTATATGGTTGGATATGAACAAAGACCATGTGACCAACTACAAAGTTGTAATGTCCTACAGTGGTCAATTTGAGTTTCATCTTGTTTGCACATATTGTCAAATTGTCCTTCAACGATGCTAGGACATTGTGTATTTCCTCCAACATGTCAATTGTTTAGGGCACCTTCCCTGCATGAACTACCTGGTCCAAACGTGATGGAGGCTCATAAGTCATAACCATGCACCATTTTGATAGGAGTCATGAGGATTGTAGAGTAATTGGTGGTATTATACCAATATTTATAAAATCACTGGAAATAGGTAGAAATGGGAATAGGTATATTGACATAGCCTATAGCACAAATTTCTTTTCTCATGGTGCAAATGGATCAGATCTAGACTGCAACAATATCAGTAATTTGTCTTCCCTTACCAAATGTCGACTGGTTGATTGACATCAGCTTGCCAAGTCGATGTTGAACTTTGAGTTTTATGGATATTATTTTATAAACCATGATGCATAATGATAAGACAATAGGTTGAAAAAATTCCGACCGGTATGCAACATAGATTTCAGTTGTCATGGTCAACATGGTAGCTTTGATCTTGGGATCTTCACATATTGGAGCAGGTCTGATTTAAAATCTTCACAAAATGGGCTTGATAAAATTGAGGTAAAAGCCATCACAACTTGGCACTTTATCTTGAGCAAAACAAAAATTCAGATTCTTCTGCTTATCCATTTCAAATTTTCTACCTGTTGTAATGTCCCCTTCCTAGGCAGTACAGTTGGTTCAGAGGTTAGCCTATCATTCCGATCCTCATAGGCTGACAGATGTGTTTAGAGGATCACTTGAGGCAGTTATCCAGTGTTTGGGAACATTACTCTTTCAGTTGATTCAGGTTTGGGCCCTGGCAGACGTTTCCAGAGTGATTTACAGGTACTTACTATTTATAGTAAGTCAGGCAGACAGGAGCTGCTATTTATGGCAGGGCACCTGGTTCAGTTGGTTAGTCCAGTTGCAACCCAGTTTGATGATCTGATGAGCAAGCAGTGTTTACTTGGGCATTTAATGTTTATTAAAAGTTTATTAATTTGACTTTATAATATAAAGTCACTTTAATGAAATATTAAAATAATTAAATGGCAAATTATAAAGTATTTAATACTTTATAAAAAGGGGAGTTAAAATAATAATTAAATGAGCATTTAATTATTAATCAAAAAGGGACGCCATTTATTATTATTTGTCCCAAGTCTAAAAAGGGTGAATTCATCATTTATTTAAATGATTATTAAAATGCCTTTTGGGTCGAACTTATGAAGAGAGATATAAATACTGCCAAGACAAATCGAACTCAGTTATGTTATGATTATTCTAATTTGTCTTTTCTCTCTGAGAGCATCAGGGTTTGTGAAACAAGGGTTTCAGCAGATCATTGGATTTTGGAGAACGTTCCCTCTTCAGAATCACACATACTGAGACTGTGAGATACCAGTTGAAGATTGTCAGTGAGTGGCTTCATTCTGGAGTCATACAGAGCTTACAGTGAAGTTGTTATTCAGTACTTTGGTTCGATTGTTCTTCAGTAAGGATCTATTTTCAACGGTTATCATTTATTGGCATCTGGCACACCTTTCAAGAAATGTACGGCTGCATTTATTGCTGCTGACAGGCCGTACTTGCTGCTGAAAGGACGTCTTTTCTCCTGGCACTCAAAAACGCCTCTCTTCTCAGCTTCCAGTCTTCACCATTTTGGACGCCCAAGCTAGGAGAGTCTATTTCAGTCGCTGTTTGGGTGGAGAAGTCAATCATTGAGCTAGGCCGTACTTTCCTTCATTCTTCCAGGCGGCTGCAAGCATATCAGGTTCTTTACATTAATAATTGCTTGCCCTTTGTATGCATGGCTTGGATTTAGCATTGTAGTTGTCCAACATGAAATAAAAAACCATTCGCCATTCTTCTGGAGATCATTTATTGTAATAGATTTCATGTTTGAATTTAATACTGAATTTACAAGCATTTACTTTCCAAATCGCATTTTCCTTATTGCTGCAAAAAACCACAAAAAAATACAAAACCTCCAAAATACAGAAAAACAGTTTACATTATTCAGCGCAGTTGGGTTGAGAGACACCAGGTCTCTTACACCTGTGAAATCAGCCTTGGAATATTTTTGTGTTACTGACATTGAGTTAGACTTCATTCTTCACCAGTTTCTAAGAGATGTTATGAAAAAAAACAAGTTGCTTCTGTCATGTATAAACTCAAATATGTCAGATATCCTGTCATCCAATTGCTTAAATAATGTATAGAGTTAGTAGGCTTCCATTTAAAGCACTGATTTGTGGAAGAATGTGGTACTAGATCTCCTTTTAGAATGCATCTAACCCTAGATTTCTGGTGCCAATAAACCTCTTCCTTGCTTAGAAGTTGATCCATAATGATCCAACAGGCTGTGATCCATAATGATCCAAGAAGAGATGGCACATACCACTTGTCTTTTATTTCCCCAAGAAAGGATGAAACACCCACTTTATCAGTTTCGACAAAATGCTCCAAACATGACTCTTCATGACCCCCACTCCATGCTCTGCACATAACCTTTCATGTTTCCCCCTTCCCCCATGAATGTTCATGTTCATGACTCCTTGTGTCCACACATGTCCCTTTGTTTCCTAAAACAAGATAGCCTATTTAAGGATAAGTAGAGGTCGAATTAGTGAATGAATCATCAAGGAAGGCAAGTTGGAGCATTTAGGTAACTAGGATAAGAATTACAGCTCAAGAATGAAGTGGCAGACTTGTCAGTAGAAACAACTAGAAGTTGCATCTCTTATTTTGCATGTGTTTGTTTTGAACAATAACAATCAGGTAGATGTACAATTGCAACTAACAATTGGTTTTTCCCCACACCAGGGTTTTCTGGATAAAAAGAGTGGCATTTTGCAAATATTCTTTGTTCTTTAGTTCTTATTTCAAGACATTCTTTGTTCTCTAATTCTTATTTCAAGACTAAACAACATTTCAGTCCTCTAATTAACTGTCATTTGAGCTTTTCAAGTGGCACAATATTATAAACTGTTTGGTTTGTAAATTTCTACCATAAATCTGAGAAATTATGGATCAGAATATGTGAAGTTGAGTTATTAATCTTTGTTCATGGTGTTCCAAAGCTCATTCGCAGCCACCTTCACAGATACATTTCTGAATCACATCTACTTGTTACTGAGCATCTCCTTTTGGTTGAAAGTATCTTCAAAGACTTCCTTATTCCAACAATCCGTCTTTGTGAAATATTATATGAAAATATTATGGCACTAACTTTGGGTGTGCTGGAATCTCCAAAAGCTCTCATGAAGGTTGCAACTCCAAACAAAGTTACTGACAGAGAGAGAATATAAAATATGTTTATCCAACTTTGAGAATTGATTAAATTACACTCATAGCCTCTGTCAATAGAGAAAGACGTTAGTACTATGATTGAAAAAATATGAGCGAGTCTTTCCTACACTTGAAAATAAAAAGAAAATACTTCACACAATGCAAGCAGCTAAAACCAATTAATTTTCTGTAACTAAACATTTAAAAATGCACCATTAGTGATCAAGGCTAGGGAATGTCATTCCTCAATCTCTGATATGACATTCAATTTAGATAGAAATCCAAATATGGTCAACATGTGGCACCACAAAGAAAGCAGATAAAACAAAGAGCAAGACTAAATTGAACAGATAATCCTAAACATTCAACGTACTTCATAAGACAAGATTGAACAGTAGTAATCACATACATGATTGTAGATTGAAATTTGAAAGTAATTGCTGATAATCCAAATGACGAATAAAATATCCTGTATGAATAGATGTCAAAAGGAACTAGCCAATTATTAATGACCAGAATGAGCGTATACCCAAAATATAAAATCCTAACTATAATGGTGCTAACCCAATTATGCCCCAAGTTGAAAATTAATGGCGCATCAAATCAAAGGTACTCCCTAACTTTTAATTTGGTTATAGTGTTGGAACACGTTTGTCGTTGCACCAAAAGATGTAATGTCCCTTACCCGGACTTGCCCTAAAATCCATTTGTCTACCCTAGAATTCGCTTGTTGATTAGGTTTAGGGTTTTTTCTTTCCAAATGAATGTTCTTTAAATTAAGTAATCTTGATTTGAAATCTGGATTCACAATATTAACAACATTTCCACACACATATTTGTTAGCATTAATATCTAGATATCCAAAATATAAGCATAATCATAAATGCAATTTAACAAGCAAGAGGAGTGCCATGGGTGAATCCGCCCTAAAGCCTTCAAATAAAGCTCAAGAGTTGTCCATCACAATCCTTCTTGCCTAGTGGCTTAGTACCTGCATACTCCACTCATGGCAACACCTCAAAGACACTCATCCTATTGGGGGAGAGGAAATCATGGAATCCTTAAGTAGCCTAAGGTCTACCACCTCCTATTCGCCCAATCCCTAGTCAAGGGCCTAAGGGGCTGCAAGGCCCAATCCCTTGTCTAGGGTCTAAGGGGCAGAAGCCTAGGTGGGACCCCCAACCTTCTATAACCCAATCCCTAGTCAAGGGCCTAAGTGGCTGCAAGGCCCAATCCCTTGTCTAGGGCCTAAGAGGCTGAAAGTGGGGTTTTTAGACAATCTACTTAAACCATGGTTCACCCTTCCTAATAGGGTTACAAGCACAAAGAAGACGATCTTTACACAACTAGTTATATTTGCATTCCTCCAAGATTTATTTCATGCCTATGATCAAATATATCTTCATTTATCAATGGTTCTTTAAGTTCATCATTTCCTAGAATAATTCTCATTATGATAAGATTAAAGAAAGCATTATATCAATAATCAGATTAGCAATATCGATTTCTTATATTCAAAATATGTTAAATATTATTACTAAGTGAGTACATCACCTGAGTTGTTGTATCTCTCCATGTTTTCTGATTTCCTACTTACCTCCTTCAACCTTATACAATACATATATCATCTCTCTCTCTCTCTATATATATATATATACATATGATTTTATAATTTATATATTCTATATATATATTATTATTATTATTTCCAACTGATTTCCATTTACAATCTGCAGTAGTTCCTTTATTCCCAGCCATGTTTACTTATTTCTAGCCACCTTTTCTTATCTCTATCCAGCCATCGATCTCCAAAACTTCCTTTTATTGATGCCTTTCTTCCTTTTACGTAAGCAAGACAAGTATCTCCTTTTTGAGTAAGACAAGTTTTGTCTTATTTGGCTGCTCTCTTCCTTTTCCTTCCTATCTCCTTTTTGAGTAAGACAAGTTTTGTCTTATTTGGCTTCTCTCTTCCTTTTCCTTCCTATTTTCCATTTGATGCCCTCTTGCTTTCATAATTTCTAATATTTTATACCTCCACTTGGCTAAGGGACATGTCCCTTCCTTCTTCAATCAACCACACCTTTATTAAAAGTCTTTTTTCTTTTCTTTTTTATTAATCTTTGTCCTTAGTTTAAGCGTTTGCTTCCCTTATTAGGAAGGGAATCACAGCCTTTGTAAATTGCTGCCCTCCAATATTTTAATTGTTGATTGCTACAATGTTTATTTTATTTTAATATATTTATTTTATACTTATTATTTTATATTTTATATTATACGATTCTTAAAATATAGTTATTATTATTATTTTATATATATATTCTAGTATTATGATAATAATATTTAAATTATTAGTATTCATATTTTAATATTTACAACATTATATTTGATAAATATAACTATAATAATATTTTTAATATGCAATTTATTCATTTGTATTTCAAGATTAGAGTTTTGAGTGTCATAATTTCGGGGACATGACAAAAGATCACCCTGTTAATGCTCGATACAAATGCCAAAGATAAACAGATCTATGGGAGGCGGTTAGTCCATGTCCCAAATCCGAAGGGAGACGCTGGCGATTAGTCCAACAATCCCCCCCTCAGCGTCACGCAACCATGGCTCTGATACCATTTGTTGGAACATGTTTGTCGTTGCGCCAAAAGATTGGCATGTTAATGTCCGATACAAACGCTAGAGATAAACGGATCCACGGGAGTCGGTTAGTCCATGTTCTGAATCCAAAGGGAGATGCCAGCAATTAGTCCAACATGTAGTTCCATAGAATTTTATTTATTTATTTTATAAACAGTAAAAAAAAAACTCCTGCAGAGAAGCATTCAATTTAGAATTGTCTTGCTGGCAACTACTGAAGCCATTATAAGTTAGCACATCCAGGTTAGAATCAGCAAGTCCTTGATTAACAAATTTCTTGAAAATTATATCAAGACTAACTAAACCTCACATATTTTTCTCCCAATCTTAAAAGTTCAAGAGAGTTACCCTTCAAATATTCATACCTCATGAATAAGGAAAGTACCTCCAAACCAAATCATGAAATGTGTTCATTGTGGGTTGAATTTAGCAGGAGTTTTCTTAAGGGATGGCATATAGCTAAAATATTTAAGGATGCCTAAGAGTATACATAAAGAATACAAGGACGTGGATGCTGTGGAAAATGAGACATGCCAATCAAGTTTATCAATTAGATACCATGCTAACATGCCGGCTTAGAGTAATTATACCAATCTTTAGGAGACCAAATATGCAGGAGTTTCCAACATCCAAGAAAATCAAGAGGAATCCACATTTTTCTATGCTATTTAGATACATGTAATAAAAAATTTAAGAAAAAATATAAAACAAAAAACATGATCAAGGACCAGATCGGCAAGTTTAATGAAAATCTTATGCCCTTCATAAAGTGCCTGTATAACTTTAAAACAAGGTCAATTAGTATAAGATCAAGATTAGTATGTGCTCAGGCTGAGTTGTGATTCATGTTAGTGACTAAATTCTTAAAACTTTGGCAGTGCATCTCCAATGCTAAGTTTTTCATTTGGACCTAACAGTATCCCTCTTACGGTGCTTTGTAATAACAAAAACAGTCAATGCATTTATATTTCAGTATTTTGAGAGTCAGTAATATAATCAACTATATTATTCAAATGACAGAAAATAATTTGCATGCAAAACAAATAAAAATCGTGATCTTACAGGATGGAAGTTCAAAGAATTCACGGAATAGATGTCATTCCCATCCCTATGACACTTGAAAGTGAAGTTCTTACTTTGCTGTGCATCCTCTATGTGATGAACACCAACTCTTCCTTCAATGGATCCCACCTACAGGCAAAGTAGTTAAAATTAAATTAATGCTATAAAATACAGAATAGTTCACAATATTTCAATAATGCTCAAAAAACAAGATGGTTGAGAACTATCCACAAACCCAAAGGCATAGCAATTGTCAAAATCAAGAAATGTTGTCTTATTACAAATTTCACACTGAACCATTGCCTTATTCAATTAAGGAAAATAGTCATAACAGACAAGTTTTGCTTCACTTACTTCCTAGAATCAGATCATAACAGAACTAGGTGGAATAAAATGCAAACATCCTGAAAAAGCAGACATCCAAATACTGCATACTACTACTTGCTTCGGAATAAAATGCGAACATCTTGAAAAAGCAGACATCCAAATACAGAATACTACTACTTGCTTCAGCATTGCCAATAAGTACTCTAGAAGCTGGTCCAATGGTAACATATAATCTTCACTTTGAGGTCACTCACTCTCAAATAGTCTGTCCCACAATTAACACAATCAAATATGCCTAGGACATGAAATTAATACAAAATATGATAGTAAAAATTAAGAACCAACACTATTATGGAATGTCCTACTTATATTCAAATAAATGACAATTAGTAAGGAAAGAATGCTATGAAAGAGAAGCGAACATGCAATTTATACAAGAAACCCCTCAAGGGTAAAATCAGCTTTGGTAGTGGCAGTTGCATTTCTACTGAATTATTAGTAGAAGATATAATAAGTTGTAAATGTGTGGAATTCAAAGTGCCCCTTGATCCACTTGGTTACATACACACCATCAAGTCTATGGCATGAATAAGAATAGAAATTCTACTTCTCAAAGTTACACAACACTCAAATCTACCTCTCATGATACAGTCCAACTCCCTCATGTCCATAAATAAGTGTTGGCATGTTCTCCTAGTGCACTAGGAGGTAGGAGGTCCCAAAAGCGGAACTGTAAAGAGAAACATCAAACTGTTCGCTTCAAATTTTGTCTACCAACTGGCAGTTTTATAACCAACCCATGTTGGAAACCGATAGTTTTACTCTATCGTGTTTGTCATTTCTAAGAGTTGTGACTATTGAAAGTGATAACTTTAATAAGTTCTAATTTTTCTCTATGTACGTTGGGGACACATCCCTTGCAAAATTGGACTTGTTTGTAATGTCCCCTTTTCTAGCGCGCATTGTATGATGTTGTTGTTAGCCTTTATTCCCTTGGTTCCATAGGCTAACTAGGGCTTTTAAGGAATCTTGAGGATTTTTGGCCTAGGCAATTTTCATTGCAGGTCAATCTGAGGCCTTTGGAGGCAGTTTTGGGATACTTACTATTTTTAGTAAGTCGTTATTGCTATTAATAGTAATTCATCAGGTGGGTCGTGCTCTCCAGTGACAGTGCCTTTTCAATGGAAAGTTGGTTATTATTATCAGATGATTTTAGTTCCATTGGTTTAATTCATCTCCGCATTAATAAAGTTTAAAGTATAAAGTTAAATCCAATTATTTAACTTTATTAATGTCAGTCTAAAGTTAAGTGGGAAAATGAATAGTAAAAGGGGCCCTTATTTTAATATACATGAGACATCAAAAAGGAAAAAAGGAAGTTAATGTTTTATCCCACATTGGTTAAAAAGTGTGAATGAGCTCTTATGAGAAGCTTATAAAAAGTGTTGCAAGGGCTCACTTTCAGGATGCTTGGTTTATGCTTGATTATTATTTTCTCTTGGAGAATTCTAGAAAGCTTTGGCTTTCAATAGGTTTGAGGACGGAAACCCTCGAGCTTGGAGGTAGTGCACGGAAACCCATTGTCTGTTGGAGATATTACCCAGGTGTCTCACTTTGTGTTTCAAATTCATATTCTATAGTATTTTCCAATGAAGATTTTAAGGAAATATTCATATTTAATTTCAGATCTTTATTTCAGTCTGATGTTAGATGATTTTCAGTATAATCTGATGGATAAATAGAAATCAGTTCGCATGCAAATTGTTTGTTACATTATATGTGGAAGATTTGGGAAAAATTAGGACAAAAATCCATAGGGAATCTTTCAGTCGTATCAAAGTTGGTTTTTCCTGCCAGCCTATGAGGTTGAAGTGCAGCTTGCTTGCCTGATATCAAGAGAAATCAACCAGATTTCTTGTGTGGTTCAATTGATTTAGCCCAAATTTAATGGTTAATAACCAAATTTGGAGCAGATTAGATATTTTGATATTTGCAGATTTTGATATTCATTTTTTGTCAGAAGATAAAGACAAACTTGGAGCAGTTCAATTTCTTCAAAATTCGATTGGAAGGAAATCATTTATTTGAAGAAGTTCGATTAACTTAAAGAAGTTTTAGTGTTTTTTAGTGACCTGTTGGATAAAGACAAAGACACTTTGCACTAGAAGACAAGAAACCTGCCAAGATTATTGATCGGTTTTATTTAGGAGAAATCGTGGCAAGCTTGCTTAGCCACTGGAGATAAAGCATTCAGGAAAAGACGAAATTGGCAAAGAGACGAATTACATGTAAGCCAAATCAAATATTGTTTTAAAGGTTATCAAACTATTCTGAAAAGGGGTACCAAAGGCGACAAAGACAAAAATCGTCAGAAACAGGACAATCTACGTATAAGATAAATCTATTTTGGCGCAGCATATATATCACCAATAGTTCGATTTGTAGGTGTCATTGGATGCAATCGAATTCATTGGTATAATACTAAGGATGTAGAAGTCTAGGCGCAGCTTTTTACAAAGCAACTCGAATTTATGTTAGTTGGGTCGCAGCATATGATAATTGGAGACATTCGATTCTCCTAAGGAATTCGACTTTTTGTCATGGGAGTTTAAGAAATAATACTTTTCAGCACCGATAAAGACAAGAGAGGCCATATTGACCTGTCGGGAGTTGTTGGGTGATTTTACAAGAAGACAAATTCTGCCACCAATCCATTCGCAGAAGAAGACAAGTCCAAGGTGTTCTTTCCATTACTTGAAATTGACAGAAGGTGCTTTCCTGGAGGCTCGATAGAGACAAAATTTGTAAAGAGACATCATAAGGAAAAGTCAAAGCAAGGATAGCGATAGAAATATCGGGGGCAGAACCTTTGAAAAGAACGAATAGCTAATTCCAGGTGTGGCGTGGAAAAGTCATAAGCAGCTAAGTGTGATTTCATGTTTGGAGACACAAAGAAAATCCGAAGCAGCTCTAAAGGGATCGCAGCCCATCCTAGTGTATAGGCGCTATCATTATTCATCTCAAAGGTGTCCTTTCAGAGGGATTCAATTGGTGGCTGTTCCAGGTTCTTCATTGCATATACGTTTGTTTGAGTCTTGTATTAGTGAATTAGTATATAATTGCTGTAAGCTCAACAAGCATCAAAAATCAGGTTCTGAATTTAATTATATTCTTGACTTTGATACAAGCTGGAGCATATTGTAAGTGGCTGGTCTGAGTTGTAAGTTCTTTGTCTTCTTGTTGAAAGTCAAGTCAGCATATACAGAGATTATATCACTGTCAAGTGGTTGCATTTAGCTTGAAATGTAAATTTAAGTTGCACATTATATTAGCAATCTCATTTAAGAAAGCTTTTGAAGCTGCTTGCAAAGTAATTGATAAAATGCCTCCTTACTGCATTTGAATATCTGCAAGTATTTCTCAGTCATTATAGTTGGGAGAATCATAAAGCCTCATTTACAGTCATCCAATAGAGTTTCGGACCTTGCATATTGATGTCTTGTGTTAATCCTGCAATTTCAAGGATTGTAATAATGCCACAACAGCAGTCATATAGTATTTGCATTCACTTTTGATAGCTGGTCTGTAAGAGTATAGTTACAGCTAATCGTAATTGCATAGACAATATATTGTAATCTGAGTGACTTTGTCTATAAGAAGTCATCTCTTAAAGAATAGATGTGATGCATTCTTACCAGCAATTAAGGGAGTTTGGGGATCTGCATACCAACTGTTGATTTAATGACTTTAGACTGTAGCTGAAGTTGCATGAGTAAATTATCTGATTACATTGGAAAAGTCCAAATACAGTATTGCATAATATCTCTGTTCATTTCAGCCTCTAGCAAATTGCAGTTAGAAGCCTTTATATTCATGCTATCCTCTTTTGCATCAAAAAGTACAAAAAGAAAACATTAAACAGCAGACAGAGACTTTGATAACAAAGTATTTGACGAAATGTCCAAGTGCTAAGGGGTGAAATTTACATCAGATTTATCAAGGGATACTACAGGCTGAAATATATACAGCGAAAAATGTCATCATGGCAAAATTGTTTAGCAATAAACAGGCATGGAAAGAAATGGAACAAACACAATACAAGGTCAAACGTAATTTGCAGTGTTTAGATGCTTCACTTTCAAAGTTTGGACTCTCGAAAGGATCATCTTCACGTTCTTCTAGCAAAGGTCCAACACCACAAGACAAAGAAGCGGTGGTGATTAGCAAGTTTAAGGAGTATAGCATTCTTCATCAATATGTTAAGAAGAATCTTCCTTTCAAGGACTACATGCACATACACCCGAAACTTTGCCACAAGACTGAGCATGCAAGGAAGGAATATCACACTATAGCCCATGAATTGTTCGTACATGGAATGGATAGACTATCTTCACATACGGTTGATACAACTCTTCATGAGAATGATTTGGTGTCTTCAAGTTCAGATGAGGTATGCAAAAATTTATATGATGAATTTGATAAACATGCTGATTTGACTCAAAGAGACATTAGGACAGCCTTGGGAAATGATTTGTCTACATCATCCTTGCAAGAGGTTCCTCAAGAGGCTTCTACTTTAGAGGCTAGCATAGATCGTATTAGTGATTTGGATAGCAATGGTGTGGATTCTTTGGGTGATCATAAGGCAGATACGCAAGGCTAGAGTATTAATGATGCATTGTGTGAGAAGGATTTATGCCACCACGAGTCTGATTTTTCAAATCAGACCATAGAAAGCCAATCAGATGTCGTGTTCAGTTTAGTTTTATATTGCTTTTTTTTTTTTTTTAATTTGTTATTATTTTTATCTTTAATTGTTTCCTCTTTCAAAGATATGCATTCCGCTTACATTCCTTCCTTTAGAAAAGTCATCATTTATAAAGGAAAGATTAGGAAAATATATATTTTTTAAATCTTCTTTGTCCTTTTATTTATTTATTTCTAAAGCTTGATTTTGGTTGGGTTTTTACTTCATTTTTTTCTTCCATTTTTTATCCTTTTGATTCTTTTATCTCATTTTCATTATAGTATAATAATATTTTTTTTGTTATAATTGATCATTTTTTCATCTTTAATTTCCTCCTCATTTAAAGATTTGCTTCTCTCTATTTTACTATTTTCTTTGGTTTTTTTTATACTAGTTACTATTCTTTAATTTTATTTTATTTTGGTTTCTTGCTCATTAATCTAATTAGTTCTTTGTTATAATCATTTGGTTTTTGGTTGTGATTGAATGTTATTTTAATTTACTTAAGTTGTTTGATTTATTTTGATGTTTGGTTTTAGAATTAGTATGATTTTTATTTAGTTTGTGAGATTTGAATTTAATTCTTTATTTTGTTTCTCCTTGATTAGTTTAGCATTTTATTCATGTTTTCTTTATTGCTCTCTTTAGTTTTATTGTTCTTGTTTGTTTCATTTTATGTGCTCCCTTTATCAAGGATTTGGTTTCTTATTTTATTCTTATCTTTATCTTTTTAATTTTAATTTTCACCTAATTGACCTACTGACCTCAAACTCTCTCAAACTCACCTATTTATACATCCAAGTCTGCTACCTTACTCTATCACTCTCTCTCTTGTGCTTGCTTATCATCCTGATGATGGATCATGGAGTATGATCCGAAACGTTAATATAAAAATTGACACAGTTTCAATCCAGAAATAGCTCACTTGATATTCATATAGTTTGTTTTTGGAGTAAGGAGGTGCTGTCAGAGATCTGTTGGATTTGGAGCTTAATGTAAGAACACCCAAACCAGCATTCTCATTGTATTGTAATCCTATTTAACTTATAATGTAGTAAGTGGCACTGATTTGATTTGAGTTTTTTTTCCAAACGAGTTTTCCCAAGGTGAATTGGTTGTTATGTAAACTCTATGTGTGCTTTTTTTTATTTTCATTGTTGCTGATTTCCATATATGTCAGATTTGTGGTGATTGAGTCTGCTGTAAGTCTGATATAAAACAGCAAATTAACTTCTAAAGCAGATTATCAATGGCATTGGAATGGAAAACCTCCTGACTACAATCAAGCCAACACACCATATATTTATATCCATTTACCTCAAGACTCAGAAATTGGGCTCAATTAGTATTATAAATAACCAAACAGAATCAATAACTAGTCCCTAGAACCAATTACATTCAAAATCCAAAACACAAAATTCACTATGCGTGTATAACAGCAGTCTATTAATAATGAACACCTGAAAACCAAAAAACAGATAGAGCAAGAATAGCTTATTCACAATAATTCTTATTGTCGATGAAGAAAAGCCCTGAATACAAATTACAGTGAAGAAAAACAAAAACAGAAACAAAAAGAAGAGATATGCACCACTCACCAAGAATCCAGACTTGTCTGGAAAGGCTGCAACACATCTCGTTTGATATTTAAGAGGAGACATCACCCTCTTAAACTCATTCTGCAACCCAGGTTCATCACCCAAGTGTTAGTAGTGAATTGAATTATGACCCTTTCATATTTCCAAACTGGCATAAAATCATAATTGTTTTTCCTTGTCCAAAACCAAAGTTTTTGCAAATCAAAAATAAACTCATAAAGAAATAACTATTCAGGTTGGTAAAAATGTTTACAACATTGCACATAAGTCAATGAAAGAAAAATGCAGAATAACACCAACAAGTTTGTCATTGTTCCTTCAATGTTGGGATGCTCTTACAACCAAGGCTAGTGAGACCTACCAGTCAGATAAAGCAGCCAATCTTACTCAACAAGAACCAATCCAACTAAGGTAAAAACATAATTGGCTATGGCAAAATTTTCATTATCTAACTATAGCTAATGATGATCCGCTTTTCCTACTTAACATCATAAGAAAAATGTGCCTAAATATAGACCCTCAACATTAAGTTACACTATATTCGTCGATGTTGTACCAACAACAGAGGAGGTGTGTGTAGTTGTGCCAAACACAAAACCATAGAAAACCCATTTTAGATGTTGGACTTAGTTGCATTCAAGGATTCCAGATAAGGCACATTGACATTAATGCCAATATTCTTTACAAAATATTGGGAATAATTGCATATGCTGAATAAGAGAAACATTAAATGTCTCTAGGAAGAAACAAGAAATAAATATATTTCGAAATTACTTTATAAGCATAATTTAGCATGAATTTTCAAAATAGCAGTATAGTGATATGCTTACTGTCATGCAAGATGGAGCATCATACTTCTGGAGAAAGTGCTAGACTCCTATAGAATGAAAATATTATGAGAAAATAGTGCCTTAAAAGGAATGAAAAGTAGTACAATCATCCTTAAAATTTAGAATAGTAGTATCTGGTAATTATGCTTAGTCTAGGCAATTAAAAGCCTAATCAAAGCTTATCTAGGGTTTTAGAATTAGGGTGCCTAAATTTAAGGTCTAATTAACATTTAAGATTATCCAAAGCTATTTAGGCCATGTCACCTATATTAAGAGCAATATGGTGATGATTTTAAAAAAACATTCAACCCAATGACTACATTCAGTGACTGTAATGTCCCCTTTTTAGCTAGTGTCAGAGTTTGGTGGATTAGCCTATCATCGGGTCCTCATAGGCTAATATTGGTGTTTAGAGGGCCTTTTGTGGGAGTTTATGAGTTCTTCAAATGACAGTTTATAGTGTTTTCTTCTCCAGTGCTAGGTGATATTCAATGACAACCTTCAAATGGTGTTTCAGGCTCCATTTGCATTCACTTACTATTTTTAGTAAGTCACTTGGATGTTTGAGTCCAATCTTACTATTTATAGTAAGCCAGTTTGGTGAGCAGAGAAAGCAGAGAGTTACCTTTTGGTGTTGGAAGAATCAATTATTGATGAGTATTTGTGGAGTTAAAAAAATTGATTATTATTAAAGTGTTTACTTTAATAATAATTAAATATTAAGTGCAAATTATTAATGATGTTGATGGCTTTATATATTATATGATTTTAATTAATCATAAAGCCATTATTAAAAGTCATTATGAGGGTGCCACACTTGGAGATTATCTTATTGAAGCATCAAAAGAAAATAATATTAAATATTAAATGGATTAAAAAGCAAGTCAAGTCGTGGGTTTTGTGAGGAGATATAAAAGCTTTGAAAAAATTCATTCTCATTCATTCATACTTTATCAAATTTGATACTTTTGTTGAGAAAAAGAGAAACAAGGGTTTCTTGCTGCAAATCGTCCTTGGAGAACATAAACTCTCCCAGATTCAGCGATCTATAGGTGTGAAATACCACCCAAGGGTTGCTCTTCATGTGGCTACATACAAGGAATCACAATTGTGCATAATTGAAATGATATTTTAGAGAAATTCAAAGATTAAAAGTGCAGATCAAAAGCAAATCAGAATTCATTGACATTGATGATCATTTCTTATCATTTATTGCTGGTTATATTTATCCCTAGGCAGGCCGTACCATTCCAGCAAGCCATACTATGCATATTGGGGTGTGGGTCTTCTCTAGGCCAAATCGCCTAGAGTGTGGAGTTGTAAACTTCATCATTTTGGTGTCCTAGAACAATCAAACCTATTTGCACCAGATTGGAGGTGGAATTTGGTGTCATTCAGGAGAGACGTCCCATCTGGAGGGCTTCTAGTTTGCTGTTGTGAATCATATCAGACCTGCATTAATTGATAATAATTCCCGAGTATGACTGCTATGTAATTTTCTAAGCATTAAATAAAAATCTGAATTGATAGTTTAGTTTTGTGCTTCAGAATTTCATTATTTGCAATCATATATCATTACCTGCATCCCTGGCAGTTAACTCAAAAACAAAACAAAAACTATACAACCACAAGCAAACAAACAGGCAGAATTTTGAAATTAAATATCCTACCAAGGGTGGGTAATATTTCAGTGACTCAAGAAGTCAAGAAAAATAATATTCTTGCCTCTAGAATCTGCACAAGCGTTATGTTCTCCATTGGCGACGAAATGTAACACCCTTGCGCCTTCCTACCGATCTTTGAACGGCTCTTTCCCTCCAAAACCTTCTTCAAATGGCTATCTTTCTCATTCAATCCATCTTCTAGACAATTCTCGAGCTTCTACACACCAATTTGATCATCTTCATACGTTTAAACTACTTGTTGCACCACTAGCTTCGCATTTCCAACAATCACAACATCCTACATATCTACCACAGAAGCTACAGCTTGGTGCCTAGTGACGCTGCTTTCGGTGTTGTTGTGGCTGCGTCGACTCTACCATTGTTGTGGGCTTGCATTCCTCTCTCATTGGCCTTGAGTGCCTTTGGTTGAGGGTGGTAACACTTCTATTTACTTTGTTGTTGGATTTGAGTAGCTTTGTGTCTCTCGTAGTATTCGGTTCCATTTCCATTCTAGCATCATTTTCTTCGTCATATTTTTATCTCTCTATCTATATGGCTATCCGTGGAGGTGGAAACACCAAAGCGAGGGTTTAAATGCGGCAAACCCCTATAGAACCCCAACATTTCCCTCTCTTTGTTGTGTGTAGGTACACATTCGTGTGGAGCTTGCTGGCAAACTGGACTCCTCCTAAGTTAATCTTCATCACCTTTATTTCTTGTCACTTTTGTATCATCTTTCTAGTTATTTTGCTTATTCTGCTAGTTACCATCTTAGTTAGTACTTTAAACTTCATTTGCTAAGTCGTTAGTAGGTGTTTGTACCTTTTCTGTACTTTTGCACTTTCTAGCCATACGGATGCCAACGCCCCAATGAGACGCCAGCACGTCGCGTTGTTATCCCTGACCTGTGTTGCTGTCCTCTGGCAGAGAGTTGTTTGAGGTATAGTTTGGGTTCCAGAAACCTGCTTGTTTAGCCCCATCGAAACTTCCGGGTTAGTAGAGTGACAAAAGCACTTGAGAGTGTTCTTCATTCTCTATCCTTGACATTAAACACCTACGCGGTTGAGGTAGATTAGGGCAGCCTTCAACTCTCAACTCTCCGTGACCTGGAGTCATTGAGTGGTTGATCCCCCTCCTCTACACATGTATATTGTGCAGAGTGTATACAGTTTTACCTTCGGCCAACTTGTACATGATTTGATTCTGATGCACAAAGCTCACGCACATGTGATTGATAGTTGGTATGAGGTATCTCCTAGCGTTGATGAGGGAATCAAACCTTGCAAGTAGCCAAGGTTGTCGCTACAGGTTGGTCATGTTTTGGGGTCACATGATACAGGGGTTGATCTTCACCATCGTGATATATTTGTTTTGTTGAGACGAGTGCAACAGGACTGATCTGGAAGCAAGAGGGATACACCGCAGTTCTTCCCTTGGGATCCAGGTGGTGTTGTGTTTTTTCTTCAGCTGAGATTGCTTGGGGTCAAGCCATTTTGGGGAGGCCAAACTGTAATGTCCCCTTTTTAGCCAATGTCAAAGTTTGGTGGATTAGCCTATCGTCGGGTCCTCATAGGCTAATGTTGGTGTTTAGAGGACCTTTTGTGGGAGTTTGTGGGTCTTCAGATTGGCAGTTTATAGTGTCCTCTTCTCCAACACTGGGTGATATTTAGTGACAACCTTCAAATGGTATTTCAGGCTTCGTTTGCATTCACTTACCATTTTTAGTAAGTCGCTTGGATGCTTGAGTCCAACCTTACAATTTATAGTAAGCCAGTTTGGTGAGCAAAGGAAGCAAAGAGTTACCTCCTCGTGTTGGCAGAATCAGTTATTGATGAGTATTTGTGAGGTTATGATTAATTGATTATTATTAAAGTGTTTACTTTAATAATAATTAAATATTAAGTGCAAATTATTAATGATGTTGATGACTTTATATATTATATGATTTTAATTAATCATAAAGTTATTATTAAAAGTCATTATGAGGGTGCCACACTTGGAGATTATTTTATTGAAGCATCAAAAGCAAATAATATAAAATATTTAATGGATTAAAAAAGTCAAGTCGTAGGTTTTGTGAGGAGATATAAAAGCTTTGAAAAAGCTCATTCTCATTCATTCATACTTTATCAAATTTGATGCTTTTGTTGAGAAAAAGAGAAACAAGGGTTTCTTTCTGCAAATTGTCCTTGGAGAACATAAACTGTTCCAGATTCAACGATCTACAGGCATGAAATACCACCCAAGGGTTGGTCTTCAAGTGGCTACATACAGAAGTCACAATTGTGCATAATTGAGATTGATATTTCAGAGAAATTCAAAGATTAAAAGTGCAGATCAGAAGTAAATCAGAATTCATTGACATTGCTGATCATTTCTTATCATTTATTGCCAATTATATCTATCCCCAGGCAAGCCGTACCATTCCAACAGGCCGTACTATGCATATTGGGGCATGGGTTTTCTCTAGGCCAAATCGCCTAGGGTTTGGAGTTGCAATCTTCATCATTTTGGTGTCCTAGAACAATCAAACCTATTTGCACCAGATTGGAGGTGGAATTTGGTGTCATTCAGGAGAGGCGTCCCATCTGGAGGGATTCTAGTTTTCTGTTGTGAATCATATCAGACCTGCATTAATTGATAATAATTCCCGGGTATGACTGCTATGTAATTTTCTAAGCATTAAATAAAAATCTGAATTGATAGTTTAGTTTTGTGCTTTAAAATTTCATTATTTGCAATAATATATCATTACCTGCATACCTGGCAATAAACTCAAAAACAAAACAGAAACTATACAACCACAAGCAAACAAACAGGCAGAATTTTGAAATTAAATATCCTACCAAGGGTGGGATATTTCAATGACTCAAGAAGTCAAGAAAAATAATATAAATTCAATACTCTATTTTGATTCCTTCCTTCCCCAATATCTCATTTGAGTAGCCAGCAGTAACACCACCATCACATGATATTTCAGTAGCTGTTGATTGAAAGGTTTGAATTTTAAAATTATCATTTTTCATTTCATTGTAGGATGTAGAGTATACTTGTCTTCTATTTCTCATTATTATCTTTATCAGATAATTCTTAAACGAGTATGATCACCTTGAACTTGGAACTTACATTGAACTTTCTATGGCATTTATCTGAATTTTTATTTAAATTTTGATTCAATATTCTACTATCCAGTGATATGTTCAAGGTGGACATTAAAACTTAGTAGGCAATTTTCAATAGAAAGGAACCAACATGGTATAAAGTAACAACAGTAAAAGTTTGAATTTGTTCAATACCCTATTCTTCATTATTCATGTTAATCTAGATAGAACATAACAGCACACTTTGAGAAATTGTAAATGAAGAATGGTGATTACTTTGTAGAATGAAAAGTAGAACAGGAAAGACCGCGTATAAAATCAGGCCCCTTGACTACAAGAATCTTATTCGAAGTGTTGAGTGTTAATTTTAGGATCAGAAATGCAAATAAGCAGAAGATACAACACAGAGAACAATGAACACCGAATTTACCTTGGGAAAACCTTCCTACTCGAGGGAGAAAAACCCAGCAAAATATTCTCTTATAAATCAGAATAAATAAGTGCAGAAATAGCACTCAAAATCAGGCCCTAGCAAGGTCGAATCTCATACAATAAATTTGCACTTGAAGATAGTGTGATTTCCTTGAATACACAAAATAATACTTCTCCTTGAAGCAAATTTGCTGCCCTTGAAAGTAAACCTGCTGCTGAAAGAATTCGAACTTGGAATGGATTGAATTGATGCTTAATGTGGAGACACCTTCTCCTTTATATACCAAACTAGGTGCTCTCCTCTAGAGCCGACCTTCTAGTTGTATATAATATTTTGTTTAAACCATGATAGGCCGACCTGCCTATGATTAATTTAGCTTAGGGAAATACCTACCATAGCTATAAAACACTAACACTCCCTCTTACCTAGGGAGGTATTCTCAAATATCCTCGTCATGGAATCTCTCAACATGACGTCCACAATGGCTACACCCAATTGTGGAAAGCACAGCTCAGTCTCAGAGATGTGATCTTGTACAAGGGCTTTCACCTCATATTTTTCAGTCTCAAGGAAATATACACTACAAGGGCTTTCACCTCATATTTCTCCGTCTCAGAGAAATATATACTACAAGGGCTTCACCTCATATTTCTCTATCTCAGAGAAATATATACTACAAGGGCTTTCACCTCATATTTCTCCATCTCAAAGAAATATACAACAAGGGCTTTCACCTCATATTTCTTCGTCTCAAAGAAATATACACTACAAGGGCTTTCACCTCATATTTCTCCATCTCAAAGAAATATAAATTACAACAAAACTTTATGATGCTATGACTCCCTCTAGATCTCCAAGTACTCGCATCAATCTCCTGACCTCCTCGTCCAAGATTGCCTGCAATGCTTGCCTTAGAGGAACGGTTTCCAACACACACTTCCGGCACTACTGACTTGCGAGAGTCCAAGACTTAGTCCTCCTCGACCTCATCCTAGATCACCTTATTCTGAATAGGTTTGCGGTGCTACCCATGCCAAAACAAGGTTGACTGCCTTGTGCAATTTCATTCTCTATAGCAGAAGAGGCCTTCCAAAGACTTAGCACCTGGCCTTGCAACACTGCAACCTACTTGGCTGACACCTTCACTTCTTCTCAGTGAGTCACTCTAGTTCCTCAAGACATAGGACTCCATTTTGCTGAACACAGAACTCCCTCTTGATCCCTGCCTCAATACAAAGTTTGCAAAAATCCTCTGGAAGTGAACTCCCCTCCATTGACTGATCTTAGAACCTTAATCCTCTTCCTGGACATGATCTCAACTCATGCTTTGAATTTTTGGAATTTAACTCCCTCTGAATGGCAGGAGTGTAATTGAGGGATGAATCCATATCCATTTGCTCCTCAATCCATCCTGCATTTTAAAGAAATTAATAATAGTTCATAAAATCAAACTACCCCGATACAAATGAAGCATGTAGTCATCTAGCAAATATCATTAGATAGAACAATTAAAGGAAAGATACATAATAGAATCTTTGTGGAATCAGAATCTCCTTTATTGAGTAGAATAGTCAGCAATTTGTCCAACAGTGAAAATTTGTACTGTCGTTGAGTGCCCAATCAGGATTCACAATATGCCCAATGTCGCCAGTTTGTAAACCGCAACTCTTAGAAGAAACTCATTCAACAAGCCATCAGTTCACAGTAATTGACATCCCTACTAACAGAAACAATTTGTGTCTCGTTGCCTGCATAGCGACGCTTCCCATCGGAGGGTCTAGGAAGAATTGAGCCACCAAAACTACACAAAAACTTCACTCGAATAGAATTCCCATTTTCCTTCGTCAAATTCTCCATCTCTGCCATCGCAAAGGGAGCTATTTTCCTCTGTGTTCGCTAAGGCTCTGTCAGCAATTATCCTTCTTAATCACTGTAAATATAGAGTTTATAAATTCACGAATTTCTTTATAAAGAGATGGTGGCTGAAAAATGTGACAGCTAGAAACTCCTTTCACACTAACAATATTAAAGAGGAGCGACTGTTTATTGAGCGGCATTACCAATGCAGAGCGACCCTCATTTTTTCTAACGGCACATTAGCAGCTCCCGACAAATTTACTCACTTCCCAAATATGGCGACAAATACATAAATGAATCATTATTTAAACAATCGATTCCTTTATATGAGCTCTTATTATTTGTGCCACCAAATCATATTCCTGACAGCTCTTATAGTCTATTGGTCACAAATATCAATATTAAATTCTCACCTTTATGGATATCAGCTCTCTTGTAATAACGTATATCCTCCAATGGCGGCAGAGACAAGCATTGACTTCAAGGATAATCTTTTGCCATGTAAACTTCAGACGACTTTAGAACCCGACTCCTTCAAAATCTTCACTTGAAGCTCCAGCCAAAGGCTCACACTCGAATCGAACAGGATGGAATACCGCTTGGGTAAGAGGAGACCATCAAACCTCACATTATAGACTTGGCTTGATGTTATAGAAAGGCTCCTGAAAAATGACGGCAAAGAAGTGCGATCCTTTTCTTAAATACTCTCGTTGCCTTTACGCCGTCTGAAGCCTGAAATTTAATTTGCAATTTTTTTTTTCTTATCCTGAAAGGCTACTGAAAATTTGTCGCTTCTCCAACTGGATTATTTTATCAACTCTCTTGTATAAATATCGAACCCAGCAATATATGACTTTTCTATTTTGTAGCAGACGAGCCAAGACCTCCCGATAGGCTGCTTTTAAATTCCCACGGCAGACAATATTTAGAGTTTATTTAACTGTCCCAGCTTCAGTAATGTGCCCCTGAATTAAATTGTTACTTTATAATTTCCAAAGTTCTCCACAGCATGAAAAAATTGTTTAGTCAAGTCTGATCAAATCTTCCCTAAACCTGCTCTGATACCATGTTAATTTTAGGATCCAAAATGCAAATAAGCAGAAGATACAATACAAAAAACAATGAACACGGAATTTGCCTTGGGAAAACCCTCCTACTTGAGGGAGAAAAACCCAGCAAAATATTCTCTTATAAATCAAAATAAATAAGTGCAGAAATAGCACTCAAAATTAGGCCCTAACAAGGTCGAATCTCATACAATGAATCTGCACTTGAAGATAGTGCAATTTCCTTGAATACACAAAATAATACCACTTCTCCTTGAAGCAAATCTGCTGCTCTTGAAAGTAAACCTGCTGCTGAAGGAATTTGAACTTGGAAATGGATTGAATTGATGCTTAATGTGGAGACACCTTCTCCGTTATATACCAAACTAGGTGCTCTCCTCTAGAGCCGACCTTCTAGTTGAATATAATATTTTGTTCAAACAAATGATAGGCCAACCTGCCTATGATTAATTTAGCTTAGGGAAATACCTCCCACAGCTATAAAACACTAACATTGAGTGATTGCCAGTTAGACCACAATTGTTGGAAAGCGCTTACACCGATCTCAGAACAACTACCTAAAGCAAACAAAGAACTAACAAAATAGCCAGCCAAACCATAGTTGGAAAACCCCGTGAGTACTCCCCGAGTTTCTGAGAACTTGCAAAATTTTAAGCCAAGTGAGTATTTGCAGGTTTAACTTGCAAGTCTCCAACGACATGATTTTGGCAAAAAAACGCAATGAGTCCACAATGAAGATTCGTGATGTGGACTTTGCATGTGAAAATGTGGGTAAAACATGGGAAGAACTAGGGTTAAATGCGTCTAAAACACAGTTTTCAGTTTATAAAACCTTACATTCGCCCTTGAAGACCACAAAGTTTTGATATGTTGTTTTCATGAAGTACAATCTGAAATTGAGATGTTACATTGATTATAAATCCTTAAAACTCAAGGGTAACTTGATGCAATGAAATCAGTGAACACCGCAAAGCATTGACATAGTTAAGTCATTTGATCTAATGAGAAATTAAATACAATAGAATCCTTGAATACCACTAAACATTGATACGATAATGTATTCGAACTCCATAAGGATTTGAAACAAGTAAGTCCTCGAACTCCTAGAGGCATTAGGCATTTCTTTAACATGTCAAAATCTAAGGAAAAAACGTGGGTTAGGCACCATAAAAACTCTTAGGTTGATAAGCATTGTTTTTTACCTTTTAAAAATTATTAAAATAGTGTGCACCATGAAGGTTTGTGTGGTTTTGAAGGTCTTCATTTGGGTTTGGTTGTGGGGACTCCAGCCCTCAACCCCAAACTTCCGTGACATGTGTTGCCCCCAGACCCCCACCAAACTCATTTGATACATTTTGTAGCAATATTTTGCATAAACTTTATATTTTTCTCAAAAAAGTATGTGTCAAGTTTTGCCGAGTTTTTGCTGAGTTTTTTCCAAGTACTCTCCAAATCAATTTTTTTTGGCTTGCCGAGTACTCTCCAAGTCCAAGTTTGTGAACTATAAGCAAAACAAACACTAGAAAATTAAGAAGTTCAACGTAGACTAACTGCATCATTTCCCCCACAAAAAGAAAAGTCAGAATCCTAGCTGAGAAACAAAGAACAAATTGAGGCACATCACATAATATCAGGTAAAGTTTTCTGTGTTTTTGGTGCAATTGAAGAAGAGAGATGTCCTACTTGCTGATCTTTTGCTCTTTCAGCCATAACAGCATGACCAAAACCCCAATGTTCCAAAACAGAGAACTGACTGAAACCCTATTTCTTCACAGCCAACTTTAAATCTGCAATTTGTTCTTCAGCTGGAAATGAAAAAGCAAATTTATTGATTTCACTGTGTTGAATGTGTGCAGATTTTTGCATGGCATATGCTGATTATATCCACCAAAAACCATACAACTAGATCAATTATTCTAAACTATACAAGCAATTTACCAGAGAAACAGAGTGTACAATGGACTTCCCAAAAGGCTCTTCACTATGCTGCTCACTTCCAATGGACCACATAGCAAACCAATCTGCTAAAGGGGACTGTACAGTTGCTTCAGGGGATTGTATCGCAAAAAAGAATGGCCAGACCATACATCTGGAGCAGAATGTTTAGACAAGGACCATGTTGCAGTCAGCCATATGAAAACTATAGAAAAACTAGATTTGTCCAAACTGCCAGGGCATACATTTGATTTTTGAACCTGCTATATGACTAAGGATTATAGGCAATTGAACGGTCATATGCCTACAGTTTTTTCTTTGGCTTTAGTCATAGAAGAATCAACTTGAAAGGCATAACATGTGACAAAAGGGAGTCGTACTGTTGGTGAGGAATGTATGGCATCTTCAACACTAGTAGAGGACCTTATGACAGAGCTTGAAGACTATACAACTAAGTTTTAAGATTGTACAGAAACGTTTGAGATATTGCATCCAACAGAGGTCGTACAGTTTGAGGCCATTCACTAGGACCCACATATAATGAAGGAATACATATGACAGATGCAAAAGATTCAAATGTTGTCAACCTTTTAAAATTTCAGATGGTACGGTCGACTATTCAACCCACCATACGGTTGCACTTCTTTTAGTGTCAAAGCAAGGTCTTACAGTTGCAGCAGAATGTCTTATAAGCGCTGAAGTTGGTAGTATGGTGGCAGGCTGTAAGCCAAGGAAATTTGGCACTGGTGCTCATACAGTAAATGCACTCTCAAATGTTAGAAGTATGTCGTTGTACCCTAGTACAGTGTTGGTTCGGTTTGGTGCTCATACATCTAGAGCAGAATGTTAAGACAAGGATCGTATTGCAATCAAGGGTCATATGGTTGGAAAGCATACGCATACAGTAATGAAAAATTGGCAGTCAGTCATAAGACAACTATAGAAAAACTAGATTTGTCCAAACTGCCAAGGCATACATTTGAGTTTTTAACCCACTGTATGACTAAGGATTATAGGCGATTGTATGGTCGTATGCCTACACTTTTTTCTTTGGCTTTATGTCATGCTCCCCGCTATACATCCTAATCGCATCTTCCTTTGGCTGAAGGTAATTGCTGGTCAAAGCAATAAAAGAGGGGCAACCAAGGTAAATGCAGCGATTCCTAAATGTAACGATTCCTAAATGCAGTGATTCACCAAAGATTAAATAATTAGTAATTCAAAGAATTAAGGCAGCGAATGGTCTAAAGGAAGTGAATAAGACAAAATACATATAGGACAAAATCAGAATAAGACAAAATGTGGCTGAAAGAGAAGCAACTATAGTCCAAAAGAGGCAACCATACATATAACTAAAAGACAGAATTTACACTAAACAAAGGCAGAGATCATTAGTTTAAAAAGCAGCGATGAATAAACATTTAATAAAATCAAAACACCCTTTGCATTGACCGACTCATGAAATAAGGGTGGCGCTGGTATTAAATAAGACAAATAATAAAGCCGACCCTTATTGCCCAAAGTAATTAACACTTAATAATGGAAAGAGGATTAATATATAAAGGGCTGCAATTTAGTCTGAAGTGAAATGACTCCCTTTTGAAGAGGTGCATCCCTTGTTACAAATGCATTGGTTATATAGGGATGTGACTTTTCACCCCACCTTGATAGATATATATAGAGAGGTGGAATCAATTTGTGGTAGGCATCATGGAATGACAAATAAATGAGAAATATGGAATATATCTCTGGGTATTGGAACAGATGGAAGCAATCAGAAATAAAGTCTGCATTCAGATAAGTAGCAGCAGTTGATATAATCAAAGATGAGTATGCATTTGAATACTTAGGCATTTAATATATATATATAAGTTTATAATGATTAACATACAATGAGTATAGATATGTTATCCTTAAGTTAGTAGATAAGTGAATAGTGAATCTATTTATACTATTATTAACATCATCCTTTTCTTAAAGGAATATCTTCTGAAAATGAAAACACAGATCGAACAAGAAGGCAATTGAGCAGATCAGAATTAATTATCTGCACTCAAGGGCAGAATCAGCAGTTAATACAACTACTGGTGTGAATATAGCCATCTTATGTGTTAATAACTATTGTGGTATGCTCTATCATGATTATTAAATGTAATGATATGTTTTCTTATTATCATAGTTTGTATTTATTTTACTCATCAAGCAACCATGAGGAGAAACAGGGGAAATACCAGTAGGTTGACCAGGTACTAGACTTATTTCTAAGTATGCCACTCCACAGTGGATGACCGTGTGTCTGCCACTGGGAGCCGAGGGGGTGAGTATCCGCCCTCGGGCTTAGGGAGAGGATGTCTACGGGCCTCCTATGGTAGCCTTCTCCCCAACTTTTACATGGATTGGTTGTTGGGATAGACTTGAGGAGTTTCAATCACAAGAGGGATGGATAAGGATGGATAGGGAAAGCAAGTACAAGTGTATCCCTTAAGCACGCCACCCCATACTGGATGACTGTGTGTTTGCCTCTTGGGGCCAAGAGGGATAACATATCTGCTCTTGAGCTTAAATGGATAACTTCTAGCAGACTTATCATATTTCCCATACAATCCCTATGGGCGGACTTATCATATTTTCCATCCAATTCCTATTATGATTCAACTTCCATGGATATGGTATAGTTTGCATATATATTTGACATAGTTATGTAATTACATTGTTCAAATAGATTAAGACGTTCATTATATATGTTTGATTATATGAATTATATTCCAATATCATCTAACATGGTTGCAAAACCTAAACCAAGATTCATCTTTCTTAAAGCATCTAATTGGTAAGTTATAACCCTAACTACATTGATCTTGTGATTCTAGGGTAAGATTTAGGGCAATCCCAAAAGGGGACATTACACTTTAGTAGTTCAAGAGTCAACTTAGAAGGCACAACGTGCGACAAAAGGGAGTCATACTGTTGGTGAGGAATGTGTGGCAGCTTCAACACTAGTAGAAGACCTTATAACAAAGCTTGAAGACCGTACAACTAAGTTTTAAGATCGTACAGAAAAGTTTGAGATATTGCATCCAAGAGAGGTCATACAGTTTAAAGCCATTCACTAGGAAACACAAATAATGAAGGAATTCATATGACAGCTGCAAAAAAAATTCAAATGTTGTTAACCTTATAAAAATTTCAAAGGGTACAGTCAAATTTTCAACCTACCATATGGTTGCACTTCTTTTAGTGTCAAAACAAGGTCCTACAAATGCTACAGAATGTTATACAAGTGCTGAAGTTGGTAGTATGGTGTCAGACTGTAAGCCAAGGAAATTTAGCAGTGGTGCTCATGTGATGATCACCCCTGATTTTTGTTTTGTGTTTGCTTTCAGAAATAGACAGAAATGCAGAAGTGTTTTGTTTCATGTCTCATTCATCATTATGATTACATACGTTGACAACATCATAGCATTGCAAGAAAATATCTTGACATTGCATCAAAGCAGTGCACTTTCAAAGAGAGATGATTACAAGCTGAAATCAAAGAGAGATGATTACAAACTGAAATCAGGTTAAGGAAATTTATATCAGACCTGTTTTACAGTCCAAACAGTGCACTTTCAGTCATTCAAATGAGCAACAATTCATCCCAACTCCTTATAAAGTGAGCTAATACAATTGCTATTCAATTCCAAACCATCCTCTCTCATTAAGCCCTTATTTTATATTGCAAAGGCACCTCAAAAACGCAGATTACAGAACTCTGGAATTACTGTTTGAAACCCAGACTGAAACCCCAGGTAATGGAAATGGTATGGCCTCCTAGAAGGGGCGATTTGGCCACAAAATCAGATTTTTCACGAACACCACAAATTATTAGTCCAAATAAGTTGCCTAGCTGTGAAGAATCAAATGGATCAATACCCAGAACGATAGCTATCTGTCTCGCGGAGATATGAGCAATTTCATGTTTCCCAGCTACTCAAAAAAAGCATTTCCAGAGCTCAGAAATTTTATATCAGCACTCAGAAAATGAATCAAATCTTCTCTAAACTTACACTACAATACCAAAATCCACACACCACGCCAAAACTCACAAACCCACATCAGAAAACTGAATATATCTTCATATTATTCAACTCCAAAAATCACCCAACAACCACAATCTCTGAAATATATTATAACTCGAACACCAACCAGCTAGGGTGGTGTCTTCCACCACCGAAACCAGCTATCTAGTGAAGAGTTTTCATCCTCCAATCAGCAAAGACGAACTCTGGAAGCATTCCAGCATCATAACATTAAGTTGCCAAAAACCAAGACAACCAAATGAGAGCTCAAATGAGAATATATAGAATGAAGGAGAAATTAGGGCAACCAAGTTACAATTTGAATTATTTTCCCTCCAATAGGTTCGACCCATTCTAGAGCTCTCCAAATATAAAATATTTAACTTTACTTTATTTCTCCTCAAACTTGGCATCCACCTTTTCAGGCAAACATAATCCTTTTGTTAAAAATATAAAACCTCCTCACCTTGGCATCTACTTATGAATCATAAACTTGCCCTATAAAAACAACTTAAAGCACCACATTCCTAGGAGTTGATCAAGGGGGGTCTCCCATGAACCCATTACCCTTCACTTAAGTCAAAAAGTGACTTTATAAAAGGTTTAAGTGATGAAGATCAAATATTTCTATGAAAACATTAGAACTCACCAAGACTAAAACTGGAGACCACTGCACTGAACTAATAGAGGAATAGAGGCCAGGACAAATAGCACTTATTAAAAATAGCAATTTTCTAAAAATAGTAAGTGAGTCAAATCTCCCAACTAATCCATTTAGATCCCAACTAGAACTTACTAAAAATATTAACTCTGCCAGAAAACTCAAGAAAACCTCCACAAAAGCTCATCACAGGACACTGTTTCA
Organism: Sequoiadendron giganteum; assembly: GCA_007115665.2. NCBI lineage: Eukaryota > Viridiplantae > Streptophyta > Pinopsida > Cupressales > Cupressaceae > Sequoiadendron > Sequoiadendron giganteum. The sequence continues at coordinate 634,015,929 of CM021107.1, forward strand.
ACTAACCATATCCGCTTAGTGTACGAGAACCCTAGAATAGGCTAAAGGAAAGCTTGAACTGAACGAGGTGCAAGAAGGGACATTACAGGTCATACAGTATATGCACTCCCAAATGTTAGAAGTGTGTTGTCGTACCGAAGTATACTGTTGGTTTGATGATTTAACAAACAGTAAGGCTAGGATCCTTCATAACATTTAATAGTTCAATGTTTATTTATATAATTTAAAATAAAAGTTTTTCTATTTTATTAAATGTAGTTGTGCATTCTTTACTTTCTTGTAATTCAACTGTAATGACCAACCCTGTTCTGAGTTTTGACTTTAGATTTTATTGCTCAATGGTTTCAGTTTGATCTGTCATCCATTTAATAAAACTTTTCTCATAACATTGCATGTAATGTGAATGTATTTAAAAGGAACACTAATACAGATTTAGCAAACAGCATCTGAGCTTTATTTTCCCCATTAATGAGCAACATACAATGGAATATGATCATCAATACACTACAAAGCTATGCAAATCAGACTTATTACTTCACTCCTTTTCACCACACTGACATACATAAATACTAATGCATGTTACAGTCCTCAGCTTCTCATACAAAGAATGTCAGTGTACAGATTTCATAAGTGGGCAATCATCATTGCAAACTCAGAACGTATCTTTCACTTTTGAATAGTCCAATTTGAAACAGTAATAGGAAATAACTTTCAGTTCTATATCAGATTGCTAAGACAGCATTATATTCAATTCCTATAGTCTGAAACAACCCAGTTTTATTACAGCTGGGCACGGCTAGCATCCACAATAATAAAGTCTGAATACAACAAGATAGAAGATCACAGTTTACTCAAACCTGGGACTGTTCACAAGTCTCCAAAATGATAACAGCAGCCAATAAAATGCTTAAGACCCCTGAATTATGTCCACCTCCAGCATCTATGGACCCCCTGCGACCTCCACAAGTGCCCAAATCATGTATGAAACTTCACGTGGCATCCAGAACTCTTTGGTGAATGCAGCAGCAATAGTGCGCTTCATCTGAGATGCCAACACCAGCTGTAGTTGGACTCAAGTCCCTCCCAATCTGCTAACTTGTCCTCCTTTCACCCCCACGTGATAGCTATCAGGTGTACCAGGAAGAATATGCAGAGTTCAACCTACTTCAGATGACCAACGCTCTTCAATATGTCCCACAATTTTGCCCTCTTCACTCCTGCAACTCCTCAACCAGCTTGGAAAATCAAAGGAAACTCCAATATGTCCCATGACCTGTATAACTCCTCTTGTAGTCTCAAAGCTCTACTCAAAACTAGACGCCTAGGGTTTTAGAAGTCCCACGACTACCATACCAACACTCCAAAAAGGGCATCAAAATATATCACCAAACATTCCAAAAAGAAACACTTCAAAATACCTCATATAGCTTCATATTTGAAAACCTGGAAAGATCAAACTCTTGAAAATCAATGGTGATCCCTGATGTAGAATCACTCCCTCTAGCTAGGGTGGATCTCTCACCATCAAAACCAAAGCTAAAGATGAGGGTTTTTGTCCTCAACCAGCTGCAAACGATAAACTGGAAACAATCTAGCAAAGTCTCCTTAAGTTGTCAAATCCATCATGTCCAAATGAGAGCCAAAAAGCAGAATAAATAGTAGAGGGAGAAATTAGGGCAATGTAGTGTTCAACCACTTTGCTGATTTGTTTTACCAAGTTTGTATATCTGATTTTTCGTTTTAGTTTAATTCCTTCCTTCTTGCTTTGAGTTTGATTTGCCAATAATGCTAAAATAGAACTAAAAGCATATACATACAATGGAAACTCGAATAAACTAAGCTATTGAAACAACTTGAGTACATTGCTCAATTTAGTGGCCAAATATAATTTCTTCATTACATAATAAGATGCATACAACATATAACTTACATCAGATTTAGAGCTAACTGTATTTTATACCATACTTTAACTTACAGCCACACATCTCTGTGAATAGTAACTTGCTATAGTACCCGCCCCCAATGTATTGCACACTACTTTCAAAAGCCAAGCTTCTCCCACCAAAATCTGAAATGGGAAGCTTTCTAGGATAAGGGTGCCCCCTTTAGGAATCATAGCAACCACCAAAGAAAGGCGTTTCTTTTTCTTGTGCTAATATAAACCCTCATAAAAAGGCGGTTGGCTGTAGCTTTCCAAAACAGCCTCAAAAACTCCACAAAAAGTAAGCAGCCCCTGTGCTAACGTGATTGGAGTCTATGACAGCCAAAACCACTCAAAAACAAGCTCGAAATAACCTGCAACAGCAACACAGGTCTCCAACCGAAGCAACAATAACTGATCAGCAACCTTAAGGTGGTGTTTCACACCCTCAAGCAGCTCAAAAACAAAGAACAAAGCCCCACCAAGCTCACCCACTGCAAGAAATCAAGAAACCCTAGCCTCCTTCCTCCAAGCCACACTCCCAAGTTTCATCCAACAAAATCATCAACAATATGAAGAGGGTCAAACTTTTCCTCTTGATATTTATAATTTCTCATTGAAAACACTATTCATTAAAGTGAGCACTATTCACTTAAGTTATAACATTTTTCACTTTAGGCATGAATAGTAACTAAAAAATATAAAGTGACCCCTTCATTTTTAAGACACATAGTCCCTAGGCCAAGGATGGTGAAATAAAAGGTGAGTATCATAAATTTAAGTACAAGTATCATGCCAAACGCAACAATTCACCCTGTCACCATACTTCGGAGATCCACACTGCAAATTGACGACCAAGTGTCCGTCCAAGAAACCCTCTATCTAGAACTATTAGCCTACGAGGGTCAGGAAAATAGGCTAATCCCCAACTCTGATGCTTGTGAAAAAGGGGGCATTACAAGCAACCTCCAATTTGAATGAATGATTTTCCCTCCAAAAATCCAACACACTTTCTAGCCTTTTAATATTTTTCTTTATACTTTAAAACATAATTAAATATTCCTCAAAGGGGTGTCCTTGCTCAAAAGGAAATTGTTTTTCCTTATTCAGCCTTCTAAAACAATGTTAAGTTATCTCATTAGGCACCAAGGTATTTTTGGATGACCACCTACCCCCTCACTTAAGTTATAAAGTTATTTTATTAAAATAACTTAAGTGACTGATTAAAAGCAAATATTAAATAATCCAACCTTAGGCTCTCCAACGCCACCATAGACATAACACTGTTGAAGACACTATGGGTCTGAGACCAGTTTCCTGAAATAGGCTTACTATAAATAGCACTACTAAAAATAGTAAGTGCTCACCAAATAACAAACTAGCCAAAACATTAAAGCTCATTAGACAACTTACACACACTGCCAAACCAAGAAACCCTACACTGCACTACCGCCCGGTTCAGTTACTAAATATAGTACTTACTACAAATAGTAAGTGATTCAGAACCAAACTAGCCTGAAGGACATTGAAAATGGGGACATTACATCAACTCACTCAATTTCCCATACTTGAGCTAGAACTTCAAAGTTGCCAAATTCCATCATGTTGATTGTCTTGGTCCTTTGATTATAAATTCTTGCATTTTTCACTTCTTACCATTTCTTTCAACTTGCCTATCTTCATTAATCTCCATGGTTTCAATAAAATTGTATTTAAGTTGAAATACTTCATAGTCCCCCATTTGCCAATGGAACAAAACACTAAAAGAACTTGTTTCATCTCCTAAGCACGGTTGCACCTCCAAGATTCCTTCAGCATTCAAATCCATGGGGTGTTCACCTTTGTTTGGGCACCCTTCTCCAAAGTTTGAAACTGATGAATCTAAGGATGATGGTTCCTCACTTAATGTCTCATTCCTTAGGTCAATTATTTATGTATTTTTTGTCCTTATTTTCAATGGAGAGTATTTTTTTCAAATCATGGTTGGCTTTCGCTACCATTAGCCACCCCTGATCAAATAATACATTGTATATTTTTTTATGCATTGAGATGACTACAAAAGTTAACAAAAAAGATTGAATTCCAATGAGCACCTCTTATGCCATTAGAACTCCAAGCACTTTGATCTTTTGTTGGTCAAATCCAACCAATTAAAAAGTTGGAAGACCAAATGGTCGACTTGCCCAAATTTCTCTAATTATCTTCCAAGACTTCATTTACACTAGACCCACCATCAATACTTGTATTGGTAGGATTCATCTTGAGTATCTCCATGTGTATCACAACTAGTCTCTTTAGCAAATTGACTGTAAGTAACATAGAATCAACGAAGGTTCAACTATTGGACAAAGTTGCATGAATATGATTACAAGTACAAATGCGGATATGGTATCAAATACAAAAATAGCACTTTTTCAAGATCCCTAATATTGATACAACAATAATTAAAAACGCATACACAAATATAACACAATTTTCTAAGTTATTAGAGGAGATTTTCGTTACTTTCAAAAAGTAGTATAGACACATAATTGCTACATATTCCAAAATATTTGTATTTAAATATAGTTTCATCATTAAAGCAAAATTCAAACACACTTATAGAATCACATGCTATCAAAAATATCATCAATGGTCTCTGGAAATTGGAATTCTATATCATTAAGATTCTTTTAAGAGTCAAGATAGTTAAATTGAGTACAACCACCAACTCGATGAAGATGAAGATGCACCAAATGATCCTCCGACTATGTCAGAATTCTCAACAATGGGATTGAGAGGTATCAATACATTTATACATACATCAATTTCACTAATCTCAAACTCCACATCCCAAACTCTACTAAGTCCTTTCATGTAGTTTGTGGAGGAATGTGACAAGAGACAAAGATTGGAATGAACATATACAAGGTTCTCTACTTTATTTGTTGTCAACCTATTTCATTTCACAAAATGGATGAAGCCATATGTGCTCCAGTTCCCATTAGATATAGAAAAACTCAAGTTTTATAAAAAGAAATGATTTTACAAGTTACAAAGAACACAAAAAATCAAACAAAAGATAAAATAAGAAATAATTTAGATTGAAATCTAATTCATATAATGTTGAGCCTATGAGTTTGATACCCATTTTTTGCACATATTTAGTCATGGCATTGTGGAAGTTCCACCACTTGGTAGGGTCGATTTCTTTTTCATCTACCATTGTATCGATATCTACATAAGTTTCATCAAATGATGCAAAAGTCCCAAACTCATCTCAAATCTCCACAGTAACTATAAGATTTGTAAATATTTTTTTGAAGGCTTTGTTATATCCATCAACTACCTCAACATCCATATTTGGTATTGTTCAATTTAGCAATGCCAACATGTCAACATACTAATACTTGGGATTCAAATCATATGGAAAAAGTTCCAAAAGAGGATGTTTTATTCCACCTCCTCCGATTACCTCATATATTTGCTCATAATATAATTTGAAAGGGTCTTATTCTTTTGCTATGATTATATCTCTACCTTGCTCCATTCTTGTATCTATGCAATCGTAGATGTCATCCTATATAGGCTTCTCTATGTCACAACAGCGAATGTGGGTGTATATTTATTCAATGAATGAGAGAAATTAGTCTACTTGAGCCCACCAGTCATCATCAAGAATGATTATCCTAGGTAATATTATTCACTCTATCTTTTTGAGATTGCCTCCAAACTACCCAAATATCACTAATCACCATACTTTTTAAAGGTTTGTTTCACATCCACAAGCCCTTTAAGAACAATGTAGTGTGTGGCAAACTGAGTCTCAACCAACTTTAGTTAGAAACTAATAATTTTTAAAAATAAAATAGATATTAAATATATTTAATAGAACCTTTTAAAATTTCATGAAACAATATATTTGAATATTTTTGATACAAAATATAATTTAGAATTTAAAAAGGTTACCTTCAATAGGTCCAACTTAGCGAGTTGTCTATAAATGGCCTTGATGATTACAAAATGAACATTTGAATTCCTTTGGCTTCTTCACAAATCTTTTATATCCATTGGATTTTGCTAATTGCTTGTAGCATTAAGTTCAAAAAATGAGTTGTACAAGGAGTCCACCAATTGTTTGGAAATCTTGCCTCCACAACCAACCCTAATACTCTGCATGCTTTTGCTTTATTTGTTAACACCTGAACAACATTTTCTAGCCCCAACAACTCAATTGCTTCAATTAGAATATTGACAATAAATTGGGTATCTTTTTTCATCAACATTGCATTCCACTGGCTTCAAGAACATTGCCCCTTTTTGGTTCATTGCAATTACATTGATCAATGGCCTATTTCTAGCATCCTTCCATCCATCACAAATGATAGAAACCCTTGAGATTTTCCATAAAGCTCGAATCACCTACAATTGTTTGTCAATAATGTCTTTATCTTTAGTCAAAAGGGTTGTATGAAGATTCCCATAGCCTAGGCTTTTGTATCTTTTTGCTGCCTCTATAATTTCCTTAACCATCTATTGCCAATATGGAGAACACACCACATTAAATCCAATCCCATTTGCATAGTACAGCATGCAATATTTTGATATGTATTCTCTCAACTCTGCAAATTAAATGCATTTTCAAGAGGTCCTAAATTGCTCCTCTTGTGACTTGTAGATGTTGCTGATTGTGGATGCAAATGGGATCTATTTATACTGAGAGCTAACCTTTATTTTGACACTTAAACACAAATATCAACTTCATCTTGTTCTTTTTCATATTTTGCAATTTCTACAAGTAATAGCCCCTTCACTGAATGGTCATCAACATTTGGACCAAGACATATAGTACACTTTGCCCCTATTATTTTCCAAAGATGCCCACAAACCCCAATACAGGAACTTTTGTACTCTTTTAGGCACTCATGATATGTCCATTTGTAACCTCCACCACCTTGAATTTTGTCAAGAATGTTGGCATATTTCCACAATGAAGATCTGGAGTCCATTTTGATCCACTTGTTATTGTTTTCTTCGATATCAAACAATGATGATGCTATGATTAATATCCCACAATAATTAAAATTTAATAAAAAATAATAATTATAAGTTGATTTAACAATCTAATGTTAATAATTTATAATATTTGTTATTTTAATTTCACAAAAAAAAATACAGATCAAGGCCCTATAATTAAATTAACAATAACTTTAACATTTAAATCTAACTTAAAATAAAATAAAGTAAATATAAATTAAGAAATATTTAAATAAATTAAAATATAAAGAATTTAATGAAGAATAATAATTTAAATTTTAAACTTAAAAATCAAAATTCACTTTCACATTTAATTTTTTAAATCTTAATAAAAAATTAAATTATAATAAAGTAAGTAAATATAAATTAAAAAAATATTAAATTTTTGTTAATGAGTGATAGCTTTGGTCAGATATGAATGACAGTGATGCAAGTATCATTGTCATTCATAAGTGATCAAAATTATCATTCATGTTATGATATTTCTAAAGGAAACATTGAAAATCGAAATTATTAGCATTCATATAAATTTGATCATTCCCGTGATATTATATTCTGCATTCATGTGAAATCGGAATTCTCTTATGTCATCCGCCATCATATAGAAGGATGTATACGTGTGAAGAGTATACACAACAAATGGTAATCAAGTTGTTAAACCTGCATCCTAAGGGACGCGTCCCATGAGTGGATGTGCCTCCACTCGTGGAGCCACGTCCTCTCATGAGGCACGCCTCTTAGGGGCGGACTCCTCACCTATTTATGGCGATACCTCATTCGATATGCAAACATAGAAATCAAACAATGTTCTGCAATCAGCACATTTAATAAAAGCAATTCACATCTGGAAATCGAAATCTGAAGAATCGGAAATCTGAACATAGAGGATAAATATTATTTGTCTTAGAAAGTTTCTCATACAGTTTTTCTCAACTTTAGTTCAATCCTAGTATTGTATTAGGATCCCTTTAGTGAACAGATTTGATTACATTTACATGGTATCAGAGCCACATTGTGTGAATCCAAATCAAATCTAAAACCAGATTGCTCAAGGAATTCGTATTTTCTAAAATTGAATTCATTCTTCATAATGTCAACTATGATCAGATTTGAAGATCGTCTTGCAGGAGCAGATAACTTTACATCATGGAAATTTAGAATCATGATGATCCTAAAAGAGAATAAACTAGACTCACTTGTGAGAGAAAATAAAAGGGAACCTGAGGCTAAACTTGAGAAAAGTCAATCGATTGAAAACAATGAAAGAGCCATGAAAATCCTTGTAGATGCAGTGAGGGATCATATAGTGCCTATCTTAGCAAAACATGAAACTGCATACCATATGTACAAATCTCTTGAGAGTACTTATGAGGTCAACAACACCTGTAGGACTCTAGCATTAAAACGACAAATCAACAATGCCCAAATAAACAAAGGGGAGTCCATTAATGCATACTTCATGAGGATTATTGAACTTGGGGATCAATTATCCACAATTGGATATCAGATTGACAACAAAGAGTTAACCCTAATTGCACTAGGAGGCCTACCAAACTCATGGGAGTCATTTGTTCAAGGAGTAAGTGCGAGATCTAAACTCCCTAAATTTGATAGGCTAAGAACTAACTGCCTTCAAGAAGAAACAAGACTCTCCACTAAGGAAAATAAACAGAAGAACATAGATGAAGACATTCATGTACTCATCACAACGTCTAATAAAAGGAACAAGAAAAACTCCTACAAGAAAGGATATTTTAAAAGAAAGAGAAATTCCAATGGAAAGGAATCTTTTAAAAGGAAAGACATCTCTCAAGTGCAATGCTTTAGATGTGATCAATATGGTCACTATGCAATGAAGTGCCCTAACAAATCTAAACAAGAAGCATCCTTTGCCAAAGTAGGAAAGACAAATTCAGATCATGAATCTGAAGACCTTGTGTTCTAAAAGGACAAATGGACATAGAGTTACCCTTATGGATGGGAAAATTCTAGCATGGTCTAAAACTCAACTATTAAGAAAAACTATTGGTGTAAGATTAGGGTACCTTTTATGCACCTAAGTCTAAAAACCATCCCATGGAGGAACTTGTAAAGGTTGTGTCTTAGAAAAGAAAATAAAACCTTAAAGGCGTATAATAGAAACCTACATTTTAAGGAACTCTGCATGAGTGCTGGAATTAAGAGGGAGTTCACAAGTTGCTTGACCTAAACATTAAAACCATTCAGAAGGGCAAGAAGTACGAGTGAAACAGAAACCTATTTCCTTAGGATACCTGAAATGGAACCTGCTCCTGAGATTCAGAGGGAGCATCCTGAGGAAATGCCACTTGAACCTCCTACCACTTCAAATGAGGACACAAATGACATTGGCAGAAAGAGACCACTTTGGGCAAGGAAGATGATCAAAGAAGCAGAGGATCATGCAACACCTAAAGGAACGTTCAGGTAGAGTAAAAGACTCAAATGTTTCTCTAGCTATGTTGCCCTAATGAACAACATCATAAACTCTGAACCTGCCAATGTTACAGAAGCCTTCAGACATCAAGCTTGGAAGGATGCAATGACAGAGGAGTACCGGTCCATACTGAAGAATGATGTATGGGACATAGTGCCTAGACCAAAAGAGAAATCTGTTGTTTCTTCTAAATGGCTCTTCAAAGAAAGGCATTGATTACGAAGAAACATTTGCACCTGTTGCTCGTTATACATCAGTAAGAGCAGTATTAGCCATTGCAGCAACTAAAGGATGGAAGATCCATCAAATGGATGTGAAAACTGCCTTCCTAAATGGAACCATTGAAGAGGAAGTCTATCTAGAACAGCTTGAAGGTTTTGTGATACATAAATCTAGCTCACATGTGTGCAAACTCAAGAAAGCTCTCTATGGACTTAAACAGGCTCCCAGGGTCTGGTATGAAAGAATTGACAGCTATCTCTTGGGATTAGGATTTTCCAAGAATGATGCTGACTCCAATCTATACTTCAAGGTAATCAAAGGTGATATGCTTATAATTATTTTATATGTTGATGACCTACTAATAATAGGAGAAGATCACCTCATTGCTCAAGGGAAACAAGATCTAATCTCTGAATTTGACATGAAAGACTTGGGTATTCTTCACTACTTCCTCGGTTTGGAAGTATGGCAGAAATCAGAAGGTATTATACTAAATCAAGGGAAGTATGCTATTGACATTCTGAAAAGATTTGGAATGTTGGACTGTAGACCGATGTCTACACCCATGGAAACCAACCTTCACAAATTGAAAGAAGCAACAGCAGAATCCAAATGTTCAGATCCAACCCTTTATAGACAGATGATTGGATCCTTGATGTATCTAGTTAACACCAGACCTGATATTTGCTATGCTGTAAATGCCCTCAGCCAGTTCATGTGTGAACCCAAGGAAATTCACTTGATGGTTGTAAAACATATTTTTAGATATCTTCAAGGTACCATTGGATATGGTCTTTATTACAAGAATGATCCAGTAGATCTACATGGGTACTCTGATTCAGATTGGGCTAGAAGTGTAACTGATCGAAAAAGCACATCAGGATGTTGTTTTAGGTTGGGATCGGCTATGATCTCCTGGATTTGCAGAAAACAATCGTCTGTTGCACAAAGCTCAACAGAAGCTGAATATATTGCAGCCTCAATGGGAGCAAGAGAAGCAGTGTGGCTTCGTAAATTGATTGTGGGACTCTTTGGTGAGCCCTTGAATCCTACGATTATTCATTGTGATAATCAGAGTTGTATAAAACTCTCTGTGAATCCTGTCTTTCATGACAGATCTAAACACATTGAAATCCCCTATCATTATGTGAGAGATATGGTGGAAAGGAAAGTGATTCAGTTGGAGTATATTAGTACAAATGATCAAACTGCAGACATTCTCACCAAGCCTCTCTCCCAGATCAAGGTAGAACACTTTAGGAAGAAACTTGGTATGGTTGAAATGTAATTTGTTATTTATGTTTGAAATACAAATTGTTTATAAATTGTACTAATATATAAAGATGTTTAATGTGTAAACTCTTTTGTCATGTGTATGACTCCATGACTTTATGGGCCTACTCCCCCTATGTACATTATCGAAAGGTGACGATCTTTTTGATAATGAACACTTGTATTTGACATTGTAAAGTGACAACTCTACAATGATGAACTATCATGATAGATATCATGTGACTTGATATCTGTGGACATGTCATGATAGTATCTCTTGGACACCTTGATGGATATCATGAGACTTGATATCTGAAGGTCATTGTGATCCTTAAGAGATAATCATGGTGGATATTGATATCCGTGGATATGCCATGAATTATGGTAGACATCATGTGAATTGATGTCAGTGCACATACCATAATGAAGATGTGTTATGGAGAATGTCATGTGACTTGACACTTTCAGAAGCATATCATATCTTTTGATATCACGAGTAAGGTGATATCACTTTTGTAAGTTATTCTTCCTAGTTAAAGAGGGAGTGTTGAAATAATGAAGATGTGTTATGAAGAATGTCATGTGACTTGACAACTTTGAAGAAACATATCATATCACGTGTGAAGGTGATATCTTGACTTATTTGATTTGAAATATCTTCCCTAGCTAAGAGGGAGTGTTAATGGGTGATAGCTTCGGTTAGATATGAATGACAGTGATGCAAGTATCATTGTCATTCATAAGTGATCGAAAGTATCATTCATGTTATGATATTTCTAAAGGAAACATTTAAAATCGAAATTATGAGCATTCATATAAATTCGATCATTCCCGTGATATTATATTCTGCATTCATGTGAAATCGGAATTCTCTTATGTCATCCGCCATCATATAGAAGGATGTATACGTGTGAAGAGTATACACAACAAATGGTAATCAACTTGTTAAACCCGCATCCTAAGGGACGCGTCCCATGAGTGAACATGCCTCCACTCGTGGAGACACGTCCTCTCATGAGGTGCACCTCTTAGGGGCGGACTCCTCACCTATTTATGGCGATACCTCATTCAATATGCAAACATAGAAATCGAACAATGTTCTGCAATCAGCACATTTAATAAAAGCAATTCACATCTGGAAATCGAAATCTAAAGAATCGGAAATCTGAACATAGAGGATAAATATTATTTGTCTTAGAAAGTTTCTCATACAGTTTTTCTCAACTTTAGTTCAATCCTAGTATTGTATTAGGATCCCTTTAGTGAACAGATTTGATTACATTTACAATTTTAAATATTAATAACTTTGTAAAAAATAATTTAAAGATAATAATAAATAACAATGAACTTATAAAACTTAAATAAAAAATTATATATATGATTCAAATAAAAAATAATGCAATCTTAATTAACAATTTAAAATTATTATAAAGTAGGTGTGAGGGGCCGAGCTCAGTTGGCTAAAGCATCCTGTTGCAGGTAGGAGGTCACAAGGTCTAGTCTCCCCCTAGTCCCTGTGGTACTGGAGGGCGTGTCGCGCTAGCATCACCGATCACGTGAAAAATTTTACCAAACGCACTACAGTTTATAGGGGAGGCTACCCAATATATATATATATATATATATATATATATATATATATATATATAAAGTAAATATAAATTAAAATAATATTAAAATTTAACTATAAATAATTTGGTAACAAATAATTTAAAAATTAATAATAAATAACAATGAACTTAAAAAGTTATATAAATGATTCAAATAAAAAATAATACAATCTCAATTAACAATTTAAAATTATCATAAAGTAAATAAGCAAACATTAACCCCTACAAAATGTCTTATGCACAACTTCCAAACACTACACAACGGCTGACAAAGGATTTAAAATGGAAAAAGGCAAGGGAACACGAGCTTAATTTTAAGGAAGCTTTGGGCCTCAACGAGCAAGTTTCCGAATATGGGAGTTTACAATCTCAATCGCCAATTTCTCCAACGGAAAGCTCTCCCTTTTTGGAGGTCCATCTAGATGGTTTTGTATGTGGTCAAGAGGAATATTTACAAAATCATGCTCTCATTTGCAAACTCACCAAAATTTCGCTAAAGTTGTACAATCTTCACAATTGGATTTCCGATAACTCGAAAGAATTCATGGAGGATCAGATTTGCATTTACCCTTGTGCAAAAGGGTTTTTATTCTAGAATTTGACTCTCTTGAAGACAAGGAATTTGTGTTAAAAAGTGGGTCATGGATCTTTCAAGGAGACTTTTTATGTATGAAACCTTGGTTCCCTTCATTCCATCCATGCACAAAATCCTTCTCTTCAGCCTATTTCTAGGTGCGATTACCTTACCTCCTGCTTCAATTTAGGGAATTAGATTGTTTATAGGCTATAGGCAATGGCTTAGGTAAGTATCACAATACTGCAAAAGAAACGATCAATTATGAAAGATCTACTTGTGCACATTTTTGTGTTGAAATGGGTTTATCTAAAGGTCTCTTTACAAAGATATCACTAAGGGTTGGTAATAAATGTCGCAAGCAACCAATAGATTACAAAAAAATTGCTTTTAGATGTAGAAATGTTTTTCAACAGACCACTTCACCTCACAATGTCAAAAGTTACAAGCTCGTGAGAGGAGCAACCAAACCTTTAAGAGTCGGCCCTTGTAGTGGATTGGGGTAAAGTCCCAACACTATGTCATTCCACCCAACACTCACAAGGCCATGGATTCTCTCCAAGCTCTTCCAACAATAGATCAAAAGCCAAGTCCACCTTCTTCACTTGGTTCATCTAAATTTTGTTTCCCCAAAGAGTTCATCTAACTTGGTAGACATATGTTATGGAAACCTCTAACCTCATGATCTCCCTAGACCCACAGGGGACTTTGGTGATAGTGGACTATGTTGATAGTGAAAATGGAGTAAATAGTCATGTTCCTGAGTCTTCTTCTCAAACTGAACAAGAATGGATAGAAGTAAAAAAGAAGAAATATCCTCCATTAAAACCCAAGCATCAAATGATTTTAAGATCATCAAAGAAAGGAGAAAACTCTAGAGAAGTGTGTAATATTGGAGCACACCCAGCTAAGGATTGATGCAAATTTATCATTTTTGATTCAATTATACGGGAGTGGACCCCATGTCCACAACTTGCCTAAGAAAAAATAAATATTATCATTAAGTAATTGGATATAATTTAAAATAATATTAAAATTTAAATACAAATAATTTAGTATTGAATAGTTTAAATATTAACAATAAATAACAATGAATTAAAAAATTATACAAATAATTAAAATAAAAATTAATAGAAAACAAAAGAATTAGTTTTATTTAATTTTATATTCTAACTTTATAAATTTTATTTTAAATTATTAAGACCATTGACTTAGTGTGACAAGAATGAATATTTTAAATCTATAAAGAATTAAATATTAACTTAGGTTCTTGATAAATAATATCTATATTAATAAATTTTATTTATATTTAATGTTTTTTTTTTTTTTATAAATTTAAACATAATATAAAAAATAAATATAAATATAAAATTATTAAAAAAAAAAAATCTATAATCTATAATAAAGTTCAAACAACACTAAATAGATTATAAATTTAAATAATAAATATAAACGATTTCAATATTTTACATACCTTTGGACTAGTCAATGATTGCACAAGAATAAATTAAAATGCCCAAGAAAATTAAATGGTTTAGAAAAAATTAAAGCACACAAAAAGATGTAGTCATGTTGGAAGAACACCTAAAAAAAAATGATCACTAAAGTAGAAAAAGAAAACAATTGTCTTCCTCATTCACTCACAAGTTTATTTTATACAAAAGAAAAATGAATGTTCCTTGCACATTTTTAGGTTTTTTATTGATTTTTGCAAGATTTGAATCAAATATTTTAAAAATCTTAATCCCTAGGTATCTAACATAGCTATAAAAATCAACACTTTTTGGCACAAGAAGATACGATATCCAACTGATACCCCATTGTATCGTATTGATATCTATACCAAGTATGGCACTACGAGTGCTTGGGTAGGGGATGGGCATTTCCTACAACTTTGTTATTGGATCCTAAATATCCTCACTTCCAAGTGCCAAATGGGTTGTTGCATGTTCCTTCTCACCATGACCATTCACTATACCACTACCAACTATACAATTCCTTACTTTTGTAATGCTTTAAAGTAAGTCCACCACCTTCAGTGGTACAATTGTATGTAGTACTTGATTTGCAATAATATTGTCCAACTCTAGTCAATTGGTTACCATACTCACATTTTGATTGGAATGGTAGTGCTCCTTCGTGATGGCATGTTCCACCTCTATGAATGCTTTGAAGGCCTTTCTTTTTCTATACAGAAATCTAGATACACAAGTTTCTTTGCTTGGGTTTGTGTTACCCCAATACTTCTTTAATTTTTTTTTAATCAATCATGTTGATGTTGACACTCAATTTTTTCTTTGGATAGCTCGTCATCATGGTCCCTACGTTCACACCATCTACAAAGCATTCTCATGCTACTCTAATTTCTTGTGCAATCCCTAGCAAAGTGTCCCCATTGGTTACATTGTCAACATTGTCTAATAGGGCGACCTATGGATTCATACTCTAATTGACTACCTTTGGATTCGTACTATATCTAAGTCCGACCTTCTCCACCATTATTATTTTTCCTTTGATTATTATTCCTCTTGCTATGATAGCTTCCTAGGGATGCATTTTTATTGTTTTGCAGCTTTAGAGGTGTCAATGGGTGGATTTGACTGCTCTCCCTAAGTAACTAATGCCTATACACTGTTATTCTTAAACTTCTATGAGCAATCCTTGGTTGGATGGCCCATTATTTGATATTTTTTGCATAAAATATTTTTAGGATAATTAGCCTTGGTATGGCCATCTATCTTGCAATTTGTGCACCACAACTTTCTTGGCTCCTTACTAAATTACTTTATTTGCTTTAAGCTCCATTATTTGAGGCATCTCTTCATAGGGCTTGAATCAATCTTGGTTCACTATCATCACTTGCATTGGAACCACCATCGTCTTCACTTTTCTTTTAGTTTCACATCACCTAATGAAGTGAATCCAATTGGCACACTTGAAGGGTTTCGTCTCCAAACACTACCAACTACTATGACAATGTTACAAGCTTGAGAATAAAGTTGATTTTTGTTTGTAATTTTCAATAGCATCCTTTCCCTTGAGCCCAATGCATTCTACAACTCAAGCTCTCCTTCCCCAACACACCTCAATCAAAGGCAAGACATCCCTCAAATGTTGGCAATTACTAGGCAAGTTACTAATAAATCTAGCTCCTCAAACTATGCAATTAATTGACAAATGAATCCCTCAAATTAAGGAATTCCAAACAATTAACCTTCAAATCATTTCACAATAGATGAAATACCAAATGGTTAGTTGACTACCCATCTACCTTTATTCTTATCCTAACTAATTGAAAATAACTAATTCATTCAAAAAATAGTTGTGGATTAGAGAAACGGACGCCACACACTACAAGTGGCAAAAAGATGACATTACAAATCTACCCTTCTTGCAATTGCTTTCCCACAAGCAATTTAGCGTTGGATGTCCAAGTATCTCTAGTCTTTGTGTTAAATGAAATAGCTACGGTCAGATATAAATCGCTAATACCAAGTATATTTATTTGATGAATATTAAATGAATATAAATGGTATATATATTCAATTGCATATATATAGGTCTAAACGTGTTTAATGATTCTTAAATAAACCGATTAACATTTCGGTTGCCTTGAGTAAGATGAAGGGACTCTATGACAAAAGACATGTCCCACTCATGGGACGTGTCTCCTTATCTATATACATATGGTGAATTCAATTCTCAAGAATAGACATCGAAATCAATAAATGTTTGTTCTTGCAGATTGAATATTAGAAAGGGAATATTCAGACTTGTCGAATTATGATTGGAATTAACATGGTATCAGAGCCAAGTTATAAAACTCACAAGTCTGAATTTTCTATCTTCATCCCCTTCAGGCACGCACTCCTGACTAGTGCGATATCGGCTTTGGCCATCCCTTGTGTGAGCATCACCCGCAGCATTTTGTTGAAAGCAAGAGAGTCGACACAGGAAAACGATGCGATGTTGAGGGACCCATTGGTGCGGGTGGCGAGAGCCGAAGGCTACGCAGCTGCCTGCAGAGAGATTGCCCCCGTGGTCACTTGGATGATATCGCTTATGGATGATATCGCTCATGGAGTTTCTTGGTGGGGGCGCGATTACAAAAGGCAACTCTCTTTCGCCATAGTCGGGGACTTGGCTCATACTGCATTGAGCATTTCAAATCATCTCCGGTGAAGGTTCGTTGGGTCTTAAAAGAAAAAGCAATCAACCTTCGTGTTCAGGAATTCACTGGAAATTGAAGTCGGGGTGCAAGTATGGCAAAGCATATGCGATTAGCGAGAAATGCGATCACGCAAGTACTGACTTCTTCTCGTTCGACGTATCATCATCATCAGTGGAGGGGGAAGCGGCGATAGCAAACGAGTCGGCGGCAGAGAGCGAGGAGTAGTAGAGCGGCCGGTAAAGTGGGACTACAAAGGGCAAAGGAAGGCAATGCCGCTAGGGCCGTGGGTGCCCGACATCGCAATGGATGCGTACATGGCACCCAATGCGGTGGTGTGCGGGCAAGTGGAGGTGTAGGACTCCTCCTCCCACTAGTACAACTCCGTTCTTCGCGGCAACCTTAACAAAATTTTGTGGGCTTTTGCTCAAATGTTCAGGAAAAGTGCGTTCTTCACGCTGCTCCTTTGCCAACAGGAAAATTTATTAAATTTCTATTTTCATAACGCTGCAGCTATTGAATGATAATCATTCCGGTTGATATCTTTATAGCACAAAGCAGTAAGCTTTGATGCTTTGCATCTCACATGATTCCACCAATCTTTAACACCTTAGCAGTTTTACTAATGATATGATCAGTATGTTCAACCATCTTTCCAGTGTGAGCTTCATGAAAAAAAAAAAAGCCACATTATAATTGGAGAATGGTTCTCCCAAAGAAAAGCTCTTGTAGCATTAGCCTCTCATGGTAAAATATATCCCCAGTTTAGGTTCCCTCCCTGAATTGTAGTATGATTTAAGTCATTTATCATATATACATCATAGCACTGGATCTGCAGTGAGGATATTCCTTCCACTATCTTTGAATGGATGTATAGCAAACCATATATCACTAAAGAGGACAAGTTCAATAACGATTCCTTCAATTGCATTCTTACAAGCAATTAAAACTTATCTATGTGCGTCAGAGACTTTGCTCGAGAACCACTTCTAATGCCAAGTTGAGGCTCGTCAGTTCTCTAAGCCATTCATAATGGCTAAAGGAAATTGAAATTATTGGTCCCTCTGAGGATCTCTCGAAGATGGGTGTCTTCTTTGCAACAGCACTTCCCGTACATTCAAATGCCATAGTTCTTCACTCTGCAAGAATCGGGCCTGTCATCTTGTCGTCCTGGTTGCACCTTTTCAGTGCGGCCGTTATCAAAATTATTGTTCACTGATTTCCTTTACATCATCTGAGGAAAGCTTAAAGAGTTTGAATGAGAAGTTGTTTTAGACCCTTGTTGTCTAAGATTAGCTGAACATCCTGACAGAAAAGTTGCCATCAATGCTTAGAGCAAACATATTGACTGGGTAAAGGATATCTTGACCTTCTTTTGATATTCAGTTGCAATCAAAGTCAAGAGTTTGCATTGAGTGCAGTAGCGATCGACGCCACTGCAAAGGGTGAAGAGAGTAAATATTGTGATCGTTGATATCAATTCCTCATTGTTTGCGTATAGGATTCTGATTTCATTGAGATAAGTATTGCATGGTTGAATAATGTTCATGAATTGTATATAATTATTAATTCATGCTATAACATTGAAATAATAAATCATGTATGCTTCTAGCATTGGTATTTCTCTTAGAAATAGTTAAGTTATATGAACTATTAAGTAATCTCTTCTTAATGTGCATTAGGATGTACCAAGAGATTGCTTTCAAGAGAAGAAGAGACTAGAGTCACAGCTTGCAGCCATGGGGTTGAGTTGGTGACTGAAGACATCTCTGGAAAGGGAAGAACCCCTTCAGGTTGTCATTGTGATCAATCTTTTCGAAGAAGAGAAGTTAACCTTCAGAGGGAGTTCTGTGACTCACAGAGAAGAAGTTGGAAAGCTTGATGCTTCAAGACCTCTCCAACTGTTGAGATCAGAATTGCACAAGACAATCATCTGGATTTGATATTGGTAGCTCCGCAAACCTATTTATAATAGAGGGATCTGGAATAAGATTGAAAAAGACAACCCTGAATCTCTACAAAGGTGTGCGTTGGAATCCATTTCTCTAAAGCAAGTGTTGCAAGCAATCTTGAACGATAAAGTTAGGAGGTTGATGCAAGTGCTTGAAAATTCAGAGGGAGCCTACTGAATCTAAAGAAGATGATCAAAAGAGTACCTTTGGATGTTGTTTCAGGTTGAGGTTTGCAATGATATCCTGGTGTAGCAGGAAGCAATCTTCTATGGCACTGAGTACAACAGAAGCCAAATATATTTCAGCCTCTATGGGAGCAAGAGAAGCACTATGGCTCCGTAAATCGCTTGCGGGATTATTTGATCAAAAGCATATAGAGATTCCTTACCACTATGTGAGAGACATGGTAGAAAGGAATGTGATCCAGTTGGAGTATATTAGTACAAACAATCAAACAACCGACATTCACCAAAACTCTCTCAAGAGTCAAAATTGAGCACTCCAGAAGAAATTTGGTATGTTTGAAATTTAAGTTATTTTTGAGATTGAGACTCAAATTGTTTATTTTGTACTAATGTGTTTAAAAGATGTTTAATGTGTAAACTCTTTCATCATGTGAGTGACTCTGTGATGTCCCCTCTCTAGTCAGTTCTCGGGAATAGTGTGTTAGCCCTTTATTGGACCCTTGTGGGCTAACTGGTTTGGTTAGAGGGTCAGTGGTACTTTCTGGAGAGCTTGGTCGTTCTCGTTTTCAAAGCTCAGAGTTTGGTTCACAACAAGCGTTAGCAGTTCAGGGGTTGACAGCTTCTGACGGCACGGGAATATTTGGAGTTTTGAGGGAGTTATGGATTTTTAAGTGATTTGAGTTAATTAATTAACTTAATGCCTTATTATAAAGTCAAATTGACTTTATAAATTTTATATCACTTAAATATTCTAAAAAGGTGATTTAATATTTTAATCACTTAAATTACAAAAGGGCGCCCAAGTATTTAAGTCAAAACTATTGAAATGACTTAAATGTATTTTAAAAGAATTTAAAATATGAAGAGGGGCGTATCTTTCTTGGAAGTTGTGCCTTTTTGCATATAAGGCATTTTGGCAATGAGAAATTCATCTTTGAACATTTTGACTTTGCCTTTGGCTTCTTCCTGTGCTTCACCTGTGATCAGGGTTTTGAGCATTTTTTCCATTGGAGAACAGAATCTCTTCAGTGTTGAGCACTTTTGAGGCTGTGAGAGACCAGCCGAATTTGTGCAGTTTGTGAGGGCTTCATACAGAGGTTCTACTGTGCTTTATCAGAGTTTTGTTGAGTTCTTTAGCAGAGACAGGAGGGTTTGTAGAGATGGCGTCCTTTCATATTGGCAAGTATTTGACAGCATGGCCATACATTCAGAGTTGAGAGCTGGGCTTTTTGCTTGAAGTGCGTGGCTACTTGTGCAAGGGCGTTTGGGGTTTCTTGGAGAAATGCCTTCCAGTTTAAGGGTTTCTCTTCACCCTTCTTGGCGTCTAGCATATACTTCTCATTTGCCTCAATTTCAGGGCTAGTTTACTTTTATTGTAGCTTCCTACACTGGATTTAGCTAGATTGCACCATCTTGGTTGGCAAACTGGACTTCATTTCTTAAATAAATAATCTGGGAGCTTTTAGGTATGTTTATAAGTTTTGAATCCATTGTTGAGTTAATTTATTACCTTCTGTAATTTCAGTTTGCTAAAATTAGCTCAGATTTACATTTTATAAGCATTTATGTTGTGCGCCCCTTCTACTTCTCTCTAGAAACTCATCTCTAAAAACGTAAAAAACACAATAAAGATAAATTAAAGACAAGGGTTTGAGGCTTGAGCCAGCAGGGCTCATCACAGACTCCATGAATTTATGGGCTCACCCCCCCTTGTGTACATTATTGAAAGGTGACGATCTTTCGATAATGAACACTTTGACATTGTAAGGTGATGACTTTACAATGATTAGTTTCACTATCATGATGGATATCATGTGACTTGATATCCATGGACATGTCATGATAGTATCTTTCGGACATTTTGATAGATATCATGAGACTTGATATAAATTTGAAGACCATTATGATCCTTATTCATGGTGGATATGTATATATATCCGTGGATATGCCATGATTTATTATGGTAGACATCATGTGACTTGATGTCAGTGCACATAGCATAATGAAGATGTGTTATGAAGAATATCATGTGACTTGACACTTTCATAAGCATACCATATCTTCTGATATCACGAGTAAGGTGATATCACTTTATACTTGGTTGAAGTCATCTTCCCTAGCTAAGAGGGAGTGTTAAATGAAATAGCTACGGTCAGATATAAATCGCTAATACCAAGTATAATTATTTGATGAATATTACATGAATATAAATGGTATATATATTCAATTGCATATATATAGGTCTAAACGTCTTTAATGATTCTTAAATAAACCGATTAACATTTCAGTTGCCTTAAGTAAGATTAAGGGACTCTATGTCAAAAGACACGTCCCACTCATGGGACGTGTCTTCCTATCTATATACCTATGGTGAATTCGATTCTCAAGAATAGACATCGAAATCAATAAATGTTTGTTCTTGCAGATTGAATATTAGAAAGGGAATATTCAGACTTGTCAAATTATGATTGGAATTAACACTTTGCAAGTACATCCTCTACAAGTAGGTTCATCCAATGAAGCAAGATCCCAAACTGTTATTATACAAGAACAATTATCTAGGACTTGAGAAAAAGAAGTTTTGCACTATTTTCCACAAATTATACACATCACTTGTTTGCTACCATTGGAATGCTTCCCATGATTACAAGAGCTTTGACACTTAAATCCATGCTGAAGTGCAGTATTGCACAGAAGTTTACACAAAGAAGTATTGATTGAGTCAACTTCTTCACAGTCTACATGTGTTTCAATAAGATGTTGTAGACAACGTAAATATATCAAATTACCAATACATTCTTGCTCCTTTAAGTAATTAAGCAGAATCTTCCAATCATCTGATATGGCTAATATGACGTCATTTCCACATAAATATAATCCACTGCATGCTTTAGAGGCAAAAAAGAACAACTCATTATGCTTTGCCAAATGCTCAACTTCAAGCTCAACAGTCTGCTCCTCTATTGCCTATTGTTGTTCTGATTCTGCTCCTACAAGAATTGCAAGAGTTTTGCTGCTAGTGTTTGCATCTTCACTAGCCAATCTCTTTGGCTCATGCTCAATGATCTGCCCCTTTGTAGCTTGTTGTAGCTCTGCTTACGATCTTTCTTCTTTTTGTAGAAACATGGGCCTCATAGGTTTTGGAATGGAACTAACCGTTGGTCAGTTATTTGCACTTTAACTTTCTAATGTTTGAACCTGAATTGGATTCTACAAAGGAATGGCAACGGGCACATTGTTCTTGAGCTGTAATAAAAACTGTCATTCTATCTTGGTTCCTTCAAATCCCCATCAAGATATCTTGAAAATAATCTGCCCTTTCTACTTTTGTCAACATTCTCATAATTCCTTCGAAGGCAGGCAAGATGCTAGCTCTGATATAAAGAAACAAGCTAAATGCATGCAAGAAAAAACTGACCCAAAAATATTCTAGCAAAAAATAATTTTTATTTTTCTGAGTTTAATTCAAATACACACAAAGCATTGAAGTACACTAGACTGATACAACTTGTTGGGTGCACCCAACATGCAAATTTGAACACCTAAATGATTCTAGACATGCTAAAGCCTGCAAATCTGAATGCCTTGATGACTGATGTCACTCTGCACTACAAACTACTTCCTAGGGGTTTTTTTCCCCAAGAAATCAAGACCATGAATTGCTTCTTAAGGGTTTTACTTTTTGTTCCCATATATCAGGTTGACACACTTGGATTACAAGACTCCGAATAAAATTGAATTTTGTTTGTAAATTTCAGAAATATCCCTTCTCCTCTGCCCAGTGCATTGTATAACTCAAGCTCTCCTTTCCTAGTGCACCTCAATCAAAGGCAGGACATCCCTCCAATGTTGGCGTAATGGAGCAAGTTAACAGACAAATCTAGCTCCTCAAACTGGGTAAATAACTGACAAATCAGTCCCTCAAATTAAGGCAGCTCCAAATAGTTAGCTGTCAAAGCCTTTCCTCAATCAATTCAATCCCAAACAGTTAATTGACGACAAGTCTACCTTTAATCCAGTACTAACCAACTGAAAGTAACTACAATTCCATCTATGCTACTTCTATGCCGATAGTTAATTCGCTAAACAGATGGAGATTGAAGAAATGGACCACATGCACCACAAGTGTCAAAAAGGAGACATTACATATAGAAAATTTCAGTTATGATAAGGCATTCACCATATTCATTATATAACCATACTACACAACATTAGACCTGAATTGAGAATTCACATGAGAGTGAACATACAAATTAACAGAATTTTATTGTTATCATTTAAGTTTTCAATGTCAACATGCGTATATATAATATAACAGATACAACAAAAGGCTGAAAAAATACGACAACAAAATGAAAAAATGTAGAAAAAGGATATAGCAACTAGATCTACTGCTCCTATGCCTCATCTTTGCCTGAATCTGAGTCACTCACAATATGTATGGCAGACCTTAATTTTTATACTTGAATAAGAATGCAGCTGTTTCTGCATGAATGGAAAGGTTAGCAATTTTAAAGCACGGCATTGGAAAGTGGCGAAAGTAGACACAGTCTAGACATCCATAATTCTATAAATTTTATAACCTGCAAGCAAAACAGAAACAGTCCTCCATGAGAACAATTTCTTTGTCAAAGAAAAGCACTGGTGCTGAGAAGGTAGCAGGCAAAGGACTATTCAGACTAGGATGGAAAACCTTATTGAAAACCTATCAGAACAGTCTGATAGCATGTAAATAAAGGCGATGAGTCATGGCCAGCATAGAAATGTAGAGAACAATTTCCTGACAAAACATTGCAAAATGTCAAATGAGTGTGTTTTGATAC
The DNA here is from genome assembly GCA_007115665.2 of Sequoiadendron giganteum. NCBI lineage: Eukaryota > Viridiplantae > Streptophyta > Pinopsida > Cupressales > Cupressaceae > Sequoiadendron > Sequoiadendron giganteum. The sequence goes on from CM021107.1 coordinate 634,040,127, forward strand.
TTTTAATGTGAGTTTGTTTGCTTTAGTGTTTAGGGTTTTGAAAGGGTTGTGGGCGATTTCGTAGCAGACACTGTGCAAATTGTCAAATGAATGTGTTTTGATGTTTTTGACTGTGAGTGCGTTTGCTTTAGGGTATAGGGTTTTGAAATGGGTGACAGGAGCTTGTGGGGCCCCCATCCCTTTTATTTTTCCTTTCTTTTGTTTATTTTTGTGATTTTTCCAAGACGTTTTCTGTCCAGGGACTGTTGGCCATCCTGGGGGCATCACTGACATCCCCAGCCATTATCAGATGTTTCCAGAGGATTGGCACAATTTCTGGGATACAACCAATCTAACATGGGTAATCGGGGACAGCTTGGGAATGCTTTTAAGTTTTAGGGTTCCCTGTGTTCCCGAAACATTACATGGAGGGAGATGCCCAGATAAGGCCTGCAGACACATCCCCCTATTACCTTATATGACAGACTTTAGTAACTACATAGATTACTTATATCCAAGATAACATGAAATCCTAATGATTTCTATTTAAATACAAAACACATTATATCAAAGATTTTGTCAACACAAAAAAAAAACTAACAAAATGAGATATATCCTCATGTGCATAAGTGTTACTTACTATGAGCACGTAACTATATTTGCTTTCAAGAAGCTGAGTTTCACTCTACAAATCAATATGTCCCTATGATACATACATAGGTTGTAAAAGTAAGAAACCATTGATAGGCATAGGGGTCACAACATTACAGTGTAATGCTTTATATGAGAATAATAAAGACATTACATCTAGATTTACTAAAGCGGGATTAAATGTAATGTCCCTTTTCCAAAACCAAATAAAAGACTGCTCGCCCAGGGAGATGTTGGAGTTTGGGTATCAGGACTAAGCTTTGACTAATGCGGAGAATTTTCGGAGGACGAAGATCAAGGTTGTGGCCCAACACATGCCAAGATCATGTCAAAGGTCGGGGATCAGGGTTGCTACCCAACACATGCCAAGGAGCTATAAAAGGTCGGGGATCAAGGTCGTGGCCCAACGTATGCCAAGTCAAAAGGAAGGAGAAACTTCGAACCTCCGATGGGAAAGTCTGTAAGGCCTATAAGGCCAACTTGTGATGTAGCGTGTAGAATTCAAATTTGGGCCTTCGTGCCATTTCAAGTCTTGGATGACTAGTTTGATCTCTTGGGTCGGTAGCATATAAAATTAGGAAAAGATTTCAATTGTAAGGATCATGTTATGTTATATGTTCAAATGCTTAACTCCCATCCTGTGCATAAGCTCCAATTACTGCAAGCAGATAAGTATATTTTCTCTCGAGATGCTGATTTCTCTTCATAAAACAACCTATGTCCCATGATACTTGGGTTATGGATGGCATGATAGTGTATTAGATTTTATTAGCTTTGTGAGCAAGGGACACAACAAAATTACAGCTCTTGTAAATTAAAAACAAGGTCAATAATAACTACCTGTGGATTCTGCAGATTAAAGATTATCAAATTTCGGTCTGCAGTCCCAACAACCATAAGAGGATGTCGAACACTCAACGCATAACATCGTTCAGGAAGTTGATGGACAAATGCCGGATTTTGCTGTCGAGTATCCCAATACCTAAATAAAGTACATAACAATTAGGAAATGCTGATAAAAATGTCAAGACAATCTATGATCGCATCCAGAAAGACATCATTGCCCAAACTTCTTTCACAATTACTACAGCACAACTCTTTATCTACTAGCACTCCTTTGTACATGCTATTAAGGACAATTTAAGGCCATAAATCAATCATCATGCTATTATTTGGTAAGTACAGAACCCCAACTAATTTGGTCTTACAAACTGTCCAAGAGTTACCTTGAGATTGAAACAAAACATTTTTTTTAAAACAAAGGAAAACACTCCCAGATATAGCAATCATAGTTGAATAACTCGCCAAGCCCAAAAAGCACAACTCAGCAAAAACTCGGCAGTTAAGTTTCATTAAAACGCATTTTTTATCGAAATTCAATGATAAGATGCATCCAATGAGTCAATAAATGAGTACAACTACATAAAAGAAACAAGTCGATTCTAGTTGTATTTGATTGATTTGAAAGCAAATTGGGTACAAAATGGCATCATCATGTGCAATGCATTGATACTAATAGTTTGAAACAAAATGAAAATAGCAAATTGTTTTTGTAAAACTGAAAGTAAATACTACATTAATATATTTTACAAATTTACATCTTCCTCTTCCCATGTCTAGTGAAAACTAGGGGGAGGTAGAACTAGATGATACTATAGATTAAGACTTCTAGGCAAACTTGGAAACTTGGACTTGGAGAGTACCTAGAAAATGAAATGAAATGAAAATACCTTTTTGCGGCCGTAGGAGACCTTTTTTTTTTATGAGCGAGTTTTTTTTTGTGGACTCGTTGAGTTTTTGGCAAAAACACACCAAAAACTCGACGAATTTTTCTCCTTTATTCGACAAACAATTTTAAAGAGTAAATGCAGGAAAAAACCCACCATAAAAAAAATAAAAATAAAAAGCTGCTAATTTTTTAAAACTCGCCGATTACTCGGAGAGTCTTTCAACTATGATAGCAATAATTTTGAATTTTGAGTTCTGACATACTTTACACTCACAATGTTAATTCAGATTTCAATGCTTAGCCCAAAAGCTGATCATAACTTGAGTGATTATGTGGATGCCCATTGTCAAAATAATTATTTTGCAAAACAAACAACACTTCCATCAAACAATCTACTACAAATTTTGTGCATTTTGGTATAACTTGTAACTATACCTTCTATGCTTCCAAGAAAGCTAATAACTAATACAAAATATAGCAGTTATTCAGACAATAAATAATGTTTATCAATGAAGAAAAGCAAGCATTGATTAGAAATTATAAACTTCCTGTGGCTAAAACATATATGCCACAACACCCAAGAAAATTATAAATCCGGAGCATGATTAGCATCCTTATTCCACAGAATTTTTTTTATCCCGAAAAAGAATGGAATTATATCAACAATTACAAATGCCTAAAGTAAGATCAATAGGACTCAAAAGTACATCTAGTTATTATAGAGAGAAAAAATGATGCAAGAGCATCCGGGTACAAGGGTGATCTTGTGTCAACCAAAATTATTTCATTTTGAGTTCAATTTTTGTTGTTGCTCTTGGATTGCAATCAACTTGGTCTCAATGATTTATTTTCCATGAATTGAATGTCAATGTCACTCCGACAAAGCTTATGGGTTTCCGACGATGCAAAAAAGAAATTCAAACAATTTTTATATTTATTCTTGAAATGCAAAGAGGTCGCATTATTAAAAAATGAAGAGAAGAATAGTCGACCGTTGGCAGCAAAAGATTGAGTATATGAAGAATAAATAAATAAAAATGAATGCAAACAAAAGGCTAACTGAAATAGTTAAAAAAAATTAAAAATGCAATGATAAGCATATTGGAGGGGACATGAATGGAAAATGATGAGGCAGCATGAACAGAGGAGGCATCAAATAAAAATGAAGAGGTAAGGGCGCTAAAGAAGATTCATTCTTGTGCCCACGTGAAGGCATTTAAAACTTGTGAACAAAAGATAGGGAAAAGAGGAGAGACAGTGCGGGAGATTAGATAGAGGGTAGAGGACACAAGAAGAAGGCATTCCCATGCAAGAGCCTGAGAGGAGACGTGAGGCCGCAGGGGTGGGGATTGAAGGTTGTGCCAACAAAGGTGATCAAGCTCCATTAACTAATTTAAATTGCATAGAAATTGGAACCCAAGTTGCATAAAGGGAAGCTGCTAATAAAGGATGAGGTGACAGGAATGAAGAACAACTTGTGAACTTAGAGCCATGTGGAAGCCAATGCTAGATAAATAGTGAAGAGGACCGTGCATCTACTACTGGAGGATAAAGAAATTGGTAGAGAAGGCACGATGCTTGACTGGCAGAACTGAAACTGAGTTTCAATCTCTATAAATAGGAAGAGGAAGAGACCACGTGAAGGTTTGAAAAAGGAAGTAGAGGGAAAGAGAAGAAGAAGAGAAGAAATTACGAAGATGAGGAGACCATACGCAGACAAAGATAGTGTGTGAGTAGAGATATGAGGAAGAGTCTACTGACATCTAATTGTAAATAATAAATTTGCATTTTGATAGATTTAAATTAAATAAGTATTTTGTTATCCAAGTCTTAGTGGATTGAGAAAGGGGAGTACCCTCTTGCACCAATTGGTATTGGAGCAGGTAATCCTAAGCGTGGAGAGGATCCACTAGGACCTGGGGTGGAAGTGTGAACAAATTGCTGACTGTGAGGCAGTTCGCACCTAAAAGAGTGTGTGAAGCAGTTGTGGAGAGCTCGAGAGGATTGTTGTAGGTAGAGAAGCCCTAAGTAACTGAGAGCTGGAAGCCACGAAGAATGTGAGATGAGGTGAAATTACAACAGACGAAGATGGGATGGGTCCTAAGGAGACCCGTGCGAATACTTTTTTGAGAGCAGTATTGGGAGAAAGTGGAGGATGAAAAGTTTGAGAAGATTGAACAAATGGTTTGGGAAAAAGTGGGAGAGATTGAGGCGCGAATAGAGAAGCTAGAAAAGAATATTGGCAAAGGTGAGAGGAAAGTGGTAAAGAGGAGCGAGAAGAAGAACGAGGATAGCAGCCTAAGATGGAAAGAGGAAGAAATAAGAGAAACCCCTACCGATGCAGATGAAGAAGTTGCAGCAAAGACATGCCAAAAGAAGGAAAAAGGATTGAAGTGAGCACCGAAGAGGTTGCAGCGAATGGCGAAGAAGATCTGTTAGCACAATTGTTGGCAATTGAGGAAGAGTGGATGTCGAAACTTGATGTTGCAGTGAAAGGAGAAGAGCAAAAAGTTGCAGCTACAAACAAAGAAGAGGTAAATCAGGTTTATGATGTTATTTTGGTTTTAGATGAGATGATAGAAGGTGAGATGGATAGAGGACAAGAGCATGTTGTAGATGCTGCCTATTTGCTAGTAGAGATTGTGGAGGATGTGGAGATTGTTAGAGGTGGGTTTGAACCCAAGGAGGAGGAGAGGAGAGTGTTAAGTATTTGGCAAAAGAGGTCGAGCTTTGGTGGACATGAGTCCATGAGGGGGAAAAAGAAGAAGATGCAATGTTGTTGGAGGGAGGTGGTGCGTGTTCCGACATGATACTGGGAAAAGCGGAAGAAAGATTGATCTTGAGCACTTGGATAGCAAAGGAGTTCGTTGCAAGTTGATGGCAACCTGGAAGAGTAGTGCAGCTACTCAACTCCATCATTGTGAGCCTATGCTCACAATCTTTCTACCCGGCATGTCTGATGCAGGAGCATCTGAGTCCAAGCATGATCCTGCATTAGCCAAAAATATTTCATTTTGAGTTCAATTTTTGTTGTGGTGTTTGCTCTTGGATTGCAAATCAACTTGGTCTTGATGATTTATTTTCCATGAATTGAATGTCAATGTCACTCTGACAAAGCTTATGGGTTTCCAACAGAGCAAAGAAGAAATTCAAACAATTTTTATATTCATTCTTCAAATGCAAAGACGTCACATTATTAAAGAATGAAGAGAAAAATAGTCAACCGTTGGCAGCAAAAGATTGAGTATATGAAGAAAAAATAAATTAAAACAAATGCAGACAAAAGGCTAACTGAAACAGTTAAAAAGATATTAAAAATGCAATGATAAGCAGATTGGAGGAGAAGTGAATGGGAAATGAAGGGGCAGCATGAACAGAGGAGGCATCAGATAGAAATGAAGAGGTAAGGGCGCTGAAGAAGATTCATTCTTGTGCCCATGTGAAGGCATTTAAAACTTGTGAACAGCAGATAGGGAAAGGAGGAGAGACAGCGCAATAGATTAGCCAGAGGGTAGAGGGCGTAAGAAGAAGACATTCCCACGCAGGAGCTTGAGAGGAAACACGAGGCCACAGGGGTGGGGATTGAATGTTGCGCCAACAAGGGTGATCGGGCTGCATTAACTGATTTAAAATGCATAGAAATTGGAAAACACGTTGCATAAAGGGAAGCTGCTAATAGAGGATGAGGCGATAGGAAAGAAGAACAGATTGTGAACTTAGAGCCACCTGGAAGCCAGTGTTGGGTAAATAGTGAAGAGGACCGTGCATCTACTACTGGAGGATAAAGAAATTGGTAGAGAAGGCATGATGCTTGACTGGCAGAACTGAAATTGAGTTTCAATCTCTATACACAGGAAGAGGAAGAGACCACGTGAAGATATGAAAGAGGAAATAGAGGGCAAGAGGAGAAGAGGAGAAGAAGAGAAGAAACTGCGAAGATGAGGAGACCATATGCAGACGAAGATAGTGTGTGAGCAGAGATATGAGGAAGAGTCTATTGACATCTGATTGTAAATAATGAATTTGCATTTTGATAGATTTAAATAAAATAAGTATTTTATTATTCGTTGCAATCTTGGTGTAATGAAATTTGAGTTCGAATTGATTTGCTTGACAAATGAAATTGTCAAGGAAAGTTGAATCTTAGTGGATTGAGAGAGGGGAGTACCCTCTTACACCAAAAAACAATAACAAAACTATCTCATTAAGAAAATCTTCTAGAGCATCTGCAGAATAATGGAGTTTGAAAGTTCTTAGCTACTAAGTGTCTACCTAGGAATTCCTACAATGGATGGAAGAATGGAGCAGTGTTGGAGGTGAGTTGAAAGCCGAATTCAAGCAAAACTGTCAACATGGAAAGGAAACTGTTCATAAAGAAACCTGGTAGTCACGCAGCCACTGCAAATATAAAAGATAATGGGAAGGCCACTCTGAAGGACACCACATACTGCAATGTTGTGCAGGCAACTAGTGTTGATGCTTCAGACAAGAATTCCAAGCTGGTTGAGAGGATTATGCTTAGGGCTTTGCTTCATTTTAGACTCTAGTTGTAATTCAATGGAGCAACATGCTTACACAAAAAGTATAAAGTGAGTATTATGGATTTGACAATAATGAGACAGTCCATAATAAGTTCAATGATAAGGAGTGGAGGTCATATGGCTTGAAGGACTATAAGCCAATGTTTCCAAGTCTTAGTTTAGTTTGTGTTACTATGCAAGTAAATTAAGAGACTTGAAACAGGAAAATTAATCAGTGGTTAGACCAGCTTCATCAATCATCGGTGACTTGTTGGAATTGTTCAGTGTGATGTAATTTATGGGGCAAAGGCCATTTTATTATGATAAAATTTTACCATTTACCAAGAAAACAATACAAATGTTTAACAGCCTAGTGCAGGAAGTAGACAAGTACAGTCCAAAGTTAGCTAGGAAAGGAAAAAATGTACGATACAAAGATGTTCAATAAATTACGAGCATAGCTATTGTTCTGAGAATCTCAAATAGTAAAACCCTTAAATTTCCATCCCAGTGAACTGCTAGAGGAAATATTATAGGATGAATAAAAGTTAATAGCACAAATTGTATAACTTTTTTTAGTTAAAGTACATTCGGCTTCACAGAGACTACATTATGGTGAGTATTTGAACAGATGGTAGGATGTATATCAATTAAATTTTCTTCCTTTATATCTTTAATAAACTTAATTGATATTTTTCCAAGAGAGGAATTTTTTTCTGACTGAAAACAACAAATAAATCCTGGCACATAACCCCATATAGGCAATAACAAGAGAAGAAAACGGAAGAAATAACTATTCTCATACATACTTTAGTGTCTTGTCCAAACCTCCAGTTACAAGCAAGTTCAATTCTGCAATCCATGCAATCTCTTTAATAGGAGCATCATGAACTCCCACTGTCACTGGCTGACCACCAGAGAGCAGAGGCCACATTTTAGCTTGCTTATCACAGCCAGCCGAAAAAACTACAGTGCCATCATCCTTCCATGTTGAACAGAGAACCTATATCGGAAAAGTATTATATACAATCAATAAGCAGACAAAGAAGTTCAATGGTGATGAAACAACATGAGAATTAATATTAGTTATCATATATATGCTATAATTTCCATGTTAAGTGTGAAAGGAGCAGAAACTCAAAAGGACGACTTTCAAATACAATCTGAAACATCTCACCGGTTGATCATGTGTTATTGCAGCTTTGGGCATGCTAGCACCAGAATTATGAATTTCCCAGCACCTTACCTGGTTAGCCAAGTCTCAAAATATAAAGATCAGAATAATATCATTATCCTAAATGAGTAATGTTCGTGCAATTTTGTATAGCAATGTATGTGCAGTAAGAACAAACATAATTATCCCAGGATGTTGCCACCAAATAGTTAGCTTTAGGACTGAAAGAGAGGCTTGAGATGCTATCAGTTGGTGGCTGCACAACCTACAAAACAAAGCAACAGCATAAATAGTTATGTTATTGTTTTGCCTGTTTACTGGTCACACTGCAAATTCCTCTCGCAGATTAAAAGGTACATATATGTGCTATGTTACAAGAAACAAGAAACAGATAGGGTAATAGGATACAGGATTAAACAAGAAAGCAGAACCCTACAATTGCTGAGATAAGAAATATTTTACGATTTTATATAATTTTAACAAAATAATAAAACTTAACTATCATCATAGTAAAAAAAAAAATACAGATTGTTCAACTTTCTTAACTACAAAAAAATACCATGCCCAAAACGAGCAATCAACAAAATCAACAATAACACTCAGAGGCTTTATATTTCTGAGATTACCACAATGAGTAAAATCAGATTGAGAAGAGTGGATAAAAGATGAAGTGTGAGAGTGGAGCAACAAAAATATCAATAATGGATTGAATCAATTATCAATAAGGGAATGAATAGAAGATATATTATGAAGCGCTTCTTACATGATAAAAAATAATAATTAATTGAATAAAAATTAGTTTTAACCAAAAGTCTCAGGGCACGGTGAAGGGTTGTGTCTCATGATGAGCCAAGATATATAAGAGAAGTCATTCCATGAGATGTTATGTGTGGGAAAGTTTTATCATTCAAGAGTGAGTGAGGAATTAAAACAAAAAAAAAGAGGAGGAAGGTTTTATCATTCAAAGAAGAACTATATGGAATTACAATATGTAGCATGAAGTAAATAAGAGGAATATAAAAGAATGAAGTGAATGAATATTATCAATTGAAGATCTGGTTAAGAATAGTCAAGACTCAAGAGACATGTTGAAGAGCTATGACCATTGCAGAATAAGAAAATAATAGAATATCATTCAAAGGAAACCATTAAGGAGAAAGAAAAAGTATTAGAAGGCAGCAATTAGTCTTAACAAAAAGACATCCTTTTAAAGTGTTATCTCTTTTCAAAGAGATGCAGAGATGCAACTCTTCATTGAGATGTAAAGATATAAATAGAGTTTATGGAAAGTAAAAGAGAGAAGTGTGTGGAATAGAAAGGAAGATCTATTGGTCAAAAGAGAAACGTGTGGAGGATAAAAATATATATTATTGTGAATATGTGTGAAAAGGCGGCAATTATTATTTAAGAAGAGTCATGACTATTTGAAGGGTCATTATCTTTGAAAGGATGTATCTCTCCATAGAAATATGAAGATATAAAAAGGGAATAAGAAATATGTGAGGAGAGTGGAATAAATATAATATCATATAAGTAGATTTGTGAAATTAGGTAGGTGTGTGCAACGCAAAGATATATCATTCAAGAAGAGGAAGATTTAAGAAGAAGAATGTATGCAGATTTGTGTATGAATATTTAAGTAAGAGAGTATTATGCAGATTTGTGTGTGAAGATTTTGAGGAGAATATAAAAGGAGATCATTCAAGGCTATTTGTAAAGAAGATCTATTCTCAAGAAAACAAGATTCTATTTACGATGTCAGTGCCTCATATTGGAGAGGTCGGTGCCCCATATTGACAAGGTTGGTGCCTCATATCTGTTGATGTTAATAGAGCGTCGGTCTTCACTAGACACATATTAATTACATGGGCCGACCTTATATTTGATTTATATCATGTACTTATTCTGGCCGACTTTAATTGTTATTAAATATTTATCAAAGGCCGACCCAAGTGAAGAGGCGCCTAGGAGATATAAATACAAGGTCACTTCTTGGTTATTCACACAATTCGAATATCAAGAAGTTCGCTATTATTGACAGAGCAGAATTCGCAGTCCTAGAAGAAGTTCATACTTAATCAGCAGATCATCATCTTGTAGCAGCAGATCATCATTTTGTAGCAGCAGACCGATTTCAAGGAGAAACATATTCATTTGTATCTTTGCATCTAGGAGAGGTGCTATTATTCATTGTATCAAATTCGGCATTGTGTTGGGCCTGAGTTCAAGCAGATTTCTGCTCTTATTCCTTCAATATATAAGAGATATATTTGCTGGGTTTTTCTCCCTCAAGAGGAGGGTTTTCCCAGGGTATCTTGTTGTGTTCATTGTCTTATGTGTTGCATTTCTTTTGTTCAATTGATTATCTAATCTGATCTAAGAAACACTAACATGGTATCAGAGCGGGTGTGAAAAAGATCGTGATCAGATTTAGTTCGCAACACTCACCTTATTCTTTTTCAGTCTATCTTCTAAATTTCTCAAGATGGTGAACGGTCTGAAAATCGAGGATAGACTCGAAGGGATCTCGAACTACATATCATGGAGGTTCAGGTTCATGCTAACTTTGGAAGAGAATGATTTGGCTGAGTTTGTGAAAACAAAAGTTCCCGAACCTGAGGGGGAAGAAGAGAAGCTGCAATGGAGGAAGAAAGACACTAGGGCAAAGAAAGCATTGGTTGATTCCGTCAAGGATCATATTGTACCAATTATCTTCAAGTTGGATACAGCAAGAGAGATGTTTACAACCTTGGAAGAGATGTACGAAATCAACAACACCAGTCGTGCCCTTGCTCTGAAGCAACAACTTCATCATGTGAAAATGGCGAAAGGAGAATCTGTTATTACATACTTCATGAGGATTTCAAAGATAAAAGATCAGCTCTCCACTATTGGTCACATGATTGATGATAAAGAACTGACTATGCTTGCTCTCAATGGTCTTCCGCTTTCATGGGAGGCGTTCATACAAGGAATCAGTGCAAGATCCGAACTTCCCAAGTTTGATCGATTGAGGATTGATTGCATTCAAGAAGAGTCAAGACTAACAGCAAAGGGGATTGGTCAAAGCTCAAAGAATGAAGAATTACAAGTTCTTACCTCTCATTCATCAAACAAAGGAAAAGGCTTTAAGAAAGGATTCTTCAAAAAGAATCGAGAAGATGGAAATGATGATGCTCCTACCTTCAAAAGAAAACGAGACATGTCCAAGATTCAATGTTTTCGTTGTGATAAGTATGGTCACTTTGCGAGGGTTTGCCCCCAACGACCTAAGCTTCAAGTTGCCACTACAGATGTTGAAGAAGTTGCTCTACAAAAAGACTCCAGTGATTATCTATTTTATTCAGCCTTGTCTAGCAATGTTTCTACTGACTCTAATACTTGGTTGATTGACAGTGGTGCTTCTAGGCACATCACCGGATTCAAAAGTCATCTTTCAAACTTAATGGAAAGCAACTCTAGTGATCAAGTTGTTATTGGAGATGATGCTAGATATTCTGTAAAAGGGATTGGAAACTCCACTCTTCACTTGGATTCTGGAATTTCTTTGGAGTTGAATGATGTACTGTTCGTACCAGGGATAAAGAGGAACCTTGTTTCAATTTCAGCATTAGAAGACAAGGGTTATCAAGTTGCCTTCTCTAAAGGGAAAGTTCTTATATGGGCAAAGAACTCCAGCTTCAAAACTACTCAAGTGATTGGAGTTAGACATGAATGTCTCTACACGCTGTGCACTCGTCCTCTTCAAGCACTTGTGCATAACAGTACCAGCATGTGTGATCTTTGGCATCGAAGATTGGCTCACATTCACTTTCGTGCTCTACCTATCATGGAGAAGATGGTCACTGGTCTTCCAAAATTCAATCAAGAACATGAAGGTACATGCAAGGGATGTGCCCTAGGCAAGAACACAAAAGGTATGTTTCATTCCAGTGAAAGTAGATCTAAATGTATTCTTGATCTCATTCATTCTGATTTGTGTGGTCCAATGTCTAGTGCATCATCTAGTGGTTTCTTGTATTATATTATTTTCATTGATGATTACTCTAGAAAGACTTGGATCTATTTCTTGAGATCTAAAGAATCGGAAGAAGTATTAGAAAGATTCAGAGAATTCAAAGCACAGATTGAAAATCTGTCTGGGAAGAGGATCAAAGTATTGAGATCTGATAATGGTGGAGAATACACTTCTGGCACTTTTCGAGACTTTTGTATTGAAGCAGGGATTAAGAGGGAGTTCAGTGTTCCCTATAATCCACAACAAAATGGTATTGCTAAAAGGAAGAATAGGTCTATTGTGGAAGCAGTGAAAGCTATGATCCATGATCAAGACTTACAAATCTCTCTTTGGGCTGAAGCATCCAGAATAGCCGTCTATGTTCAAAACAAGAGTCCCCACAGGATCTTAGAGAATAAAACTCCTGAAGAAGCATTCTCAGGCGTGAAGCCTGAAGTTAGTCATTTGAGGATCTTTGGCTGTCCAGTCTATGTTCATATTCAAAAGGAAAAGAGAACAAAGCTAGAACCTTCTGGGAAGAAAGGAATTCTTGTAGGCTACAGTGAGACATCAAAAGCTTATAGGATTTACATTCCAAGACAGAAGTCTATTGAGATCAGTAGAGACGTCACATTTGAGGAAGATGTTGCTTATAGAAGGTCCAAAGGCACTCCTATGGAAGTCGATGAAGAAGAACCTCCTCAAGATATGGAAGTTGACCATATTCCAGAGAATCTGAAGGAGGATACAGAACCTAAAAACCTAAAGAAGATATTGATCCAGCTGAGCCTTTGGATCCTACTGATAGGCCTCTAGACATTGTGATTGGAAAGAAAAGACCTCTTTGGGCTCGCAGAACAATGCAGGAAGCAGAAAGGTTTGCAGCCCCAAGAGGAGCCTTCAGAGAAAGCAAGAGACCTCACAAGTTCTCTAGTTATGTTGCCTTGATGAGTCAGATTATTGAGTCAGAGCCTTCAAATGTTGAAGAAGCTTCTAGTCAACAAGTATGGAAGGATGCCATGATTGAGAAGTATCAGTCTATACTTAAGAACGATGTTTGGGATATAGTTCCTAGACCCAAAGACAAATTTGTGGTGTCTTCTAAGTGGCTCTTCAAGATCAAGCATGCAGCTGATGGGAGCATTGAGAAACACAAGGCTACATTTGTGGCTAGAGGGTTCTCACAAAAAGAGGGAGTTGACTATGAAGAAACCTTTGCTCCTGTGGCTCGTTACACGTCTATTAGAACCATCATTGCTATTGCTGCAACTAGAGGATGGAAGATTCACCAAATGGATGTAAAGACAGCTTTTCTGAATGGCATAATAGAAAAAGAGGTTTACATTGAGCAACCAGAAGGATTTGAGGTGCATGGGAAAGAGTCTCATGTCTGCAAGCTGAAGAAGGCCTTGTATGGTCTTAAACAAGCTCCTCGTGCTTGGTATGAAAGAATTGATCGGTATCTTTCAAGTCTGGGTTTCTCAAAGAATGATGCAGATTCTAACCTCTACTTCAAAGTAGTAAATGGTGAAGCATTAATTTTGGTTTTATATGTTGATGACTTGATCATTACTGGTGAAGAACATCTAATTCTAAAATGCAAGAAAGAATTAGCTTCAGAATTTGAGATGAAGAATCTAGGTCTCATGCATTACTTTCTTGGCTTAGAAGTTTGGCAAAAGCCAGATGAGATGATTCTAAGTCAAGGGAAGTACACTGTTGACATTCTCAAAAGGTTTGGTATGATTGATGACAAACCTATGTCTACACCCATGGAGACTAATTTAGATAAGTTGAAAGAAGCTGCAGCTAGTTCAGAACCAGTGGATTCTACGATGTATAGACAGTTGATTGGTTCATTGATGTATCTAGTTAACACTAGACCTGATATCTGCTATGCAGTGAGTGCACTTAGCCAGTTTATGTGTGAACCAAATCAAATACATCTTGTAGCAGCTAAACATATCCTGAGATATTTATGCGGCACAATCGGATATGGGTTGAGATATTCTTCAAACGTGGATTTGGAGCTGCATGGTTTTACTGATTCTGATTGGGCAGGATGTGTCTCAGATCGGAAGAGTACTTCTAGTTGTTGCTTCAGTTTGGGGACTGCTATGATCTCCTGGTGTAGCAGGAAACAGTCTTCAGTGGCCTTGAGTACAACTGAAGCGGAGTATATTGCAGCTTGTGTGGCAGCTCGTGAGGCAGTGTGGCTTCGTAAGCTCCTTGCAGGATTGTTTGGTCAATCAATGGAGCCTACTATCATACACTGTGATAATCAAAGCTGTGTGAAGCTTTCTATCAATCCTGTGTTTCATGACAGAACAAAACATGTTGAGATCAAGTACCACTATATTAGAGATATGGTGCAAAGGAAAGCTATACAGTTGAGGTATATCAACACTAAAGAGCAAACGGCAGACATTCTCACCAAGCCTCTCGCCAGGATTAAGTTTGTATACTTCCGGGAGAAACTTGGTATAGTGGAGAATGCAGCCGTGACTGAGAAAGAGTCTCAGTAATCAGTGATCCTTGTTGAGAATGCAACTCTTTGCTGAGAAAGAGTTGAGGTGCAAGCCCTTGTTAATACAATTCTCTGTTGAGAGAGAGTTGAGGTGAAAGTCCTTGATAATGCAATTCTCTGATGAGAGAGAGTTGAGGTGAAAGCCCTTGTTTCCACCCTCTGGGAGAAGCTATGGTGGATGTCATGTGTGTGACTCCATGACAACATCACGTGAGAGAATCCGTGATGAGTTTTTACCATCTATGGGAGTAGCCATAATGGTTAATATCGCGTTGAGGTGATATTTTATTTTGTTTTCATTCTAACATAATGTGTCTTGTGCAGATGGAAGTTCATCCCTAGCTGAGAGGGAGTGTTGATGTTAATACAGCGTCGGTCTTCACTAGACACATATTAAATACATGAGCCGACCTTATATTTGATTTATATCATGTACTTATTCTGGCCGACTTTAATTGTTATTAAATATTTATCAAAGGCCGACCCAAGTGAAGAGGCGCCTAGGAGATATAAATACAAGGTCACTTCTTGGTTATTCACACAATTCGAATATCAAGAAGTTCGCTATTATTGACAGAGCAGAATTCGCAGTCCTAGAAGAAGTTCATACTTAATCAGCAGATCATCATCCTGTAGTAGCAGATCATCATTTTGTAGCAGCAGACCGATTTCAAGGAGAAACATATTCATTTGTATCTTTGCATCTAGGAGAGGTGCTATTATTCATTGTATCAAATTCGGCATTGTGTTGGGCCTGAGTTCAAGCAGATTTCTGCTCTTATTCCTTCAATATATAAGAGATATATTTGCTGGGTTTTTCTCCCTCAAGAGAAGGGTTTTCCCAGGGTATCTTGTTGTGTTCATTGTCTTATGTGTTGCATTTCTTTTGTTCAATTGATTATCTAATCTGATCTAAGAAACACTAACAATATCAAAGATATTGGTGGCTCTTGTTGAGTTGGTGCTTAGTTGTGGGGATTGGTGTCTCCAGTGGGTTGGTGCTCACAAATTGTATAAGAGGGGATTTGTGTCTCTTGTAGGTTGGTGCCTACAAAGATTGTAAGAGAATTTAATATCAATCAATATTTTGCCATGGTTTTCTCCTGTAAGGGTTTCCACATAAATCATGTGTTCGTCTTGTGTTGCATTATTGTTAGATCTTATGTGTGAGATATTGTGCAATTGATATTATTGAGGTTCTTAGTTTAAAAAAGTAAAAGATTGTATTATATTGATTCACAGCCCCCTCTCAGTATAATCATGTGATCTTCAGTCTATATGTATATGTATATGTATACATATGTACGTATATAGATATGTATATGTATACATATGTACGTATATAGATATGTATATGTATACATATGTACGTATATAGATATGTATATGTACATATATAGGTATGTATATGTATGTATGTATGCATATATATGAATGTGTATAAATATATGAACACACATATAAATATACTGCAGATTAGTCCCCCATCCCTATATGGGTTTGAAACAAGTCTCTTTTCGGTGACAGTACACCATTGGGTATGGCTAGCATACCTGACGTTCCCAGCCAAACCCAAGGGTGACCACAACACCTAGGCCCCAAAAAACAGCCAAAAAACATTTTAAAAAGCATTTTTTTTAAAACACTCCTAAGCGAATTTGGTCACCCTAAAGTGAGGGCATAACATGTTTTTCAACTCATTTGACAAACACAAAAGACCAAAACTACATTTGTTTCCTCCAAGCTGCCATTGCTATGTTTTGAACATTGGTTCACTTTTTTAAAGGTGAGGAGTTCATGAGAGTTAAACCTACACCAATAGGGAGAAATAGTTGCACAAAGAGAATTTAAACATCAAAAGTGAGTAAATCTTTCATTTTTTTTTTCCAAGTTTTGAATAAACTTTTTTTTGAAGATTTTTCAAGTATTTTATGGTAATTTTGAATATTTTTGTTAATTTTTAATCCATAACAAGGATTATAATGCCAATTTTTTTTTAATTATTAAGTTGGGGGGTTGTTTTTTTTTTGGTTTTAGGTTTATATAGAATGGTTGGCAGTTCTAGTTTTGTTGCCCCCAAATGCAAAAAGTTCATTTAAATTTGATGCATCGTCCCCTCTTTAGCGACATACAACAATGATTGAACAACTTCTTGGTGGTGGGGGTTATCTTAGGCATTGTAGCCAATGTGCAAAAGAGTATAAGAACTTGTACTCTAGACTGAAAGCTCGATTTTATGCTATTCCTTTACAAAGAATAAAAGTTTGTCCTAGACCAAATAGAAAAGGGTTGCCAAAGAATTAAATATTGGCTTCTATTAAAGAACATGTGGATGTCAACATGGTAAGTAATAGATCAAAGCAAAGAGCACATCCTCTTGCCAAGAAAATCTTGCACAAATCCCCTAACGTGGCTTATCACAACTGAGTGGCCCACATCCTTTCATACAAATACCACTATCTTTTGGAGAAGAGAAATTTTCGATTTCGCATAAAAGAGGGCCATTGAAAAACACCTTCAAAGAATGAAGTGAGGGAGATTGCAAATCAAAGCATTGCCCGTTGCATTTATGCCAATGGGCTTTCTTTCAACCTTGTTAGATCACCATATTGGTGTGATATGGTGACGGCCCTTTCCAATTCAACTTCTAATTATGTTAGTCCTGGGTATGAAAATGTGCAAACCACCTTATTGGAAAAGGAGAAAGCTTCAATAGAGGCATCATTGAGAGCAATCAAGGATACATGGCCCAAAACAAGTGTGTCCATCATTTTTGAAGGATGGAAAGATTGCAAAAATAGACAATTGATCAATGTTATAGCAATGCCCCATAAAGGAGCAATTTTTTTGAAGGCAATGGAATGTGAGGGACAAGTGAAAGATGGAAATTGCATTGCCATATCCTCATAGAATCCATTGCAACGGTGAGCCTAAAAAATGTTGTCCAATCCATAATGGACAACGCTAAAAATTGTAGGGCAATTGGTTCTATAGTGGAGGGTACATATGGTCACATTTTTAAATTTTTTATACACCATGTGGGGTCCACTGACTCAATTTGATATTGTAAAAGATTGGCACACAAATTGAGTGGTTCAAACAAATCTACACGAAGGGGAGGGAGATCCAAATGTTTATGACTAATCATCATATGTCACAAGGCACCTTCAAGACCTTCTCCAAGTTGTAGTTGAAGGTAATTTAAATTTTTTTAATATATATATATATTTTTTTTTAATTGTTGATATGTGATGTATTTTTTTACACTATGTTAGGTTGTCGAAACTCGATTTGCATCTCACACAATCGTCTTAAGACAACTTATGAAGGTGTGAGAGGCATTGAATCTATGGTCATCAACAATCTTTGGAGCATATGGTGGCAATCAAGCACAAAAAGAGCCCAGCAAGTAAAAGTATTGAAATTAAATAATGAGTGTGGGCTCATGGGGAATAAGTTTTG